>JAOWBW010000609.1:43188-790317 GCA_026119855.1 Campanula takesimana | reverse complement strand
AGTTTTGTGTGAAAACCTCTCGACCTTGATAGCACGGTCGTGCCACTTTTGCACACACGGTCGTGCCAAGTGAAAATTCTGATTTGTTTTCATGAATTGTTTCCTTCATAACTTTTCTATAGGAAAGTCGGATCAAGATCCGAAAGAAGCTGAATAACTTAGACTCAGAGGGCTATTCAAAGAATAAATTAATGAGGTTTTAAAGTGATTGTATAGAGCACCTAATAGGTGTTTTAGGACATTGAACTTGAGTATAAGAGTATGAATGCTCTTATGTGTCTGGAAATCAACGTCTTGTGTACCTTAGGGGTATAAAAAATGTTTTGAACTTGAACATCCTAAGAATAGATTAGGAATTGGTAAGAGTAAAGTGTATAACTCTTATACATGATGAATGTCCAAAGATTGGAATAAAACTTGAAGTATAAGACAATAAAAATCTTGTACATGACTTGAACATCCAAAGAAAAGGATTAAAACATGAATATAAGATTAATAAATCTTGTATATGCCTTGAAAACCATATAGGGTAAGGTGTAAACTCAAAAGTGCTCAGAACAAGCATTAACGTGAATAAGAATATTCTTGACTTGTATGTGCATCGCACATAGTTGCTTGATAACAATGTGACTTCTTGATTACTTGAAGCTTGTTTCCCGTTGAGCTAGTCCACGAATCTTGGATTAGTCTCCCCTCTCGTAGCTAAAGTTTGTGTACATAATTACATGGTGCATATACTCGTGAGCACATGATACATAATTACATGGTGCATATTCTCGTGAGCACATGATACATGATTACATGGTGCATAAAGAATAGTCCACTAATAAGGGACTGAGTTCTGTTCTCGTAGTTCAAGTAAACATCTACTTTGTGCAATCTTGTGTGAGTCCAGCTGGTTCTCCTTGCTTGTTCGAAAATATATAGGTTCACACTTGTCGCGGGAGCTGGGGCTTAAGTGACAATCGGGTCCCTATGTATTTCCGCCTGACCCTTACTACGGCCATAGTAAGGGCATAGCTTCCTTGGTTGGAGCAATAAGCCTGACCTAAGTGAATGCTAACTCCTGTCCTGTTCACCTCATGATCTTGTTCTTGTGGATGACACTGGTTACCAGGTCTTCTTATATACTGCACAGCAGTTCTTGTTCCTGTTCTCGGTTGTCCTCAGCTAGAAAAGCATCGACAACAAATGGTATTCTTGTGAGAAATAAGGAAGGATTCAGGTACAATGCGTGATAGGCCTATGTGCATCTTGGTGAGCTGGTTTAGCCTCTCACACTACTTGACTACTTGTTACCTGATCATTTCTTGAGCTTGATTACTTGTTGGGTTGGCTTAGCCTCTCCTATACTTGTTACTTGATGATACTTGATATATGTTTAGTTGAGTATCTACTTGTATGGCATGATAACATGACATATAGTTGCATGTTAATAGCTTACTGAGATTTATCTCACCCTTTATTTGTTTAATTGTTTCCCCCCCCAGGAAGCAGGGGATAGTACGCAGTGAGGCTCGACTTAGCTGGGAATTTACTCAGCAGGATATTCTTGTTCGAAGTTAGTGTCCTTTTATATTTTGGTAAGGACGATCTTGTATGAGTTAATTAAACTCTGGGCTTGTATTGGGGTAGTATTTGTTGTCCATAGACAGTTCTTGATGCCAGCTTATTTGCTAGGCATGTCTTCCGCTATATGTAACCTTGTTTGGTTTTAAATTTCTTGGCCTAGAACTCGTGTGAGCTATCTTAGCTCCCTACTCTTGAGTATATATATCATGTCAGTTTTGTTTTTAACAGGTATTGTTCCTGTTTCCCGTTAGTTTCTTGTTTCTTGTTAGTTACGCGCACCAGGTTCGGGGTTCTATTAGGGAATCCCGGGACTTGGGCGTGTCACTAGGTCCCCGTTGAAATCCCCTAGGCCGTTGTCCCCTAGGTCCCCGTTGAAATTCCCTAGGCCGTTGTCCCCTAGGTCCCCGTTGAGATTCCCGTTGAAATTCCCTAGGCCGTTGTCTCCTAGGTCCCCGTTGAAATTCCCTAGGTTGTTGTCCTCTAGGTCCCCGTTGAAATTCCTAGGCCGTTGTCCCCTAGGTCCCCGTTGAAATCCCCTAGGCCGTTGTCCCCTAGGTCCCCATTGAAATTCCTGTTGAGACCCTAGGCCATTGTCCCCTAGGTTCCCCGTTGAAATTCCTGTTGAGACCCTAGGTTGTTGTCCCCTAGGTCCCCGTTGAAATTCCCTAGGTCGTTGTCCCCTAGGTCCCCGTTGAAATTTCCATTGAGACCCTAGGCCGTTGTCCCCTAGGTCCCCGTTGAAATTCCCGTTGAGACCCTAGGCCGTTGTCCCCTAGGTCCCCGTTGAGATTCTCGTTAAGTCCCTAGGCATAATCCCCTAGGTCCCCATTGAATCCCTAGGAATAGCCCCCTAGGAAGTCAGTCACGATCGTTTTTCCCCTCTTGGCCCTAAACCTATTTGAACTACGATGACCTGAGCCTCTCATCGCGTGGGAACCCCCTCCCTCGTGGTGAAGGGAACGTAGGCAACTTCGGCCCGGTCAATCTTTAAAAAAATAAAAATGTGTGAGTCTCTTACTAAAAAAAAAGTGTGTGTGTCGATCCTCATTAAAAAAATAAAAAATAATAGAGATCAAGTTTTCCTAAAAGAAAAGAATCAAGTTTTTCCTAAAAGGCTAATCCACTAACGAAGCGATTCTCTCAAACCATGATGATAATCTCACCTTGAGGTTTAAAATGCTAAAGTCCTTTGCGGTTTTGTCCACCGGAAACATCGACCAAGGAGCCCACATCCTAATTGGCGCCCACGTGAACAAGGAGGTCAAAAACAGATTGGATCATCGTCCACGAGAAAAGGCCCAAACCTCGAAAGCCCAAAGGCGGCTACATCAAATGGAGATCCGTACCTTCGCCGAATGCCATGCGCGAGGTTACGCCCCTTGAAAAGGGAGCCACCAAAAGGAGATGGCCAAAGGCAAGTCCGGCGATGGCAATGCCAAGCCAAGTGGAGACCTCGTGACGTCTTTCCCGACGACAAGGACCCGAGTTCCCCGTGGAGGACATGGAATGTGCCGCTGACAAACCCTCCAATAATTGAGGAAGAAAACGGACCATCGCACTTTATAGGAGCCCATCCCTTAAAAAAAAAAAAAAAAAAAAAAAAATGATGAGTCTTCCAGCCTCGTAGGATCTAGATTTTCACCAAAAGTCCATCCCGGACTGTATCTTTTTATTTTTGCAAAGGTCCGCACTTAGACATGTATGTACAAAGTTATCTCAATAAAAGAGTCATTTTCATTCTCTTCTCTCTAGACTTGAGACATTATTTGCAATATACATTTACCCTTGAAATTGCCTTGCTTGTTATGATCAATTGATTGCTACGTCCCCAAAATGATGAATTGACTTCTAAGCATAATAGTCAATGACGACTCATTAAGGGCGAATGGACTTAACACGAATGAGAAATGCTAAACGCAAACAATTAATCTTGATGTGAATAAATGTTGTGATCAATTGGCATGAAGAAACCATTAATGGCAAGTCTTCCCTCATACACTTCCCCGATACACAACCCGATACACCTTTCCAAAACCAATTCTTGATGCACATCGAAGGCATCCCGAGACAGTGAAAAGGCGAGGACGTTGTTTCTCGACCACCGAGATTTGACAGTGCTCACGCATGTGCGACCAAGCATAGGGCTTCCCAAAATCTTCAAAGTCAGCCCAAAGTAACAGGCACGCCACCAAGGGGCTACAAAGGAGCCAATGCCCGAGAAAGCGAGCTGGGGCTAATGTTTACCTCCTCCAAAAAAAAAAAAAAAAAAAAAAAAAAAAAAGGAGAAGAGGGAAAGGAAATGAATGTATGGAAAGGAGGAAAGGAAATGGCGGAAAGAAAGGCCCGTTCACACCAAAGAGGGTTCACCCCAAGAGGTCCATCTCAAGGAGTTCACCGCAAAGCAAAGTGAGCAACAACGTCCTCCGAGACAACATCGAAAGAAAGCCAATTTCAGCAAAAGACGGCCTAAGGCCGAACTACGGAGACCTGAGCTCCTCAAACTGAGGGGAACGTAGGCAACCTTCGGGTCCGGTCACAGCATGAGAAAGAACGGTCAAACCATGGCTTTTCCAAAGTAGCCAAGCCTCTCCCCCTTGGTCCCATCAATGACCAATTTACTAGACAAGGACCAATTCCCCATAAACACCTTTTGATCTTGCCATTGATCGAATCTTAATCTTAATTGATCACAACATTTATACATGTCAAGGCTGATTGCTTGTTATAATCTTGACTTAATAATAAACATGGTCCATTCCAGCAAACATTTGATGATATTAACTAAGGCAAATTTCAAATGTCTCAACAAGTCTTCTCCTCTACATTTTAGGAAAGAGCTAAACACTCGTATTCTGTCAAGCAAGGGCTTCCTTCCATTTCATGATAAATTGCTCACCAATATAAAGGGACTCTCTCCCAAATAAAATGCCCTTGCATGTTTCCTCCAGACGATACCTTGAGTCCCCGTTCTATCGAGTCGGCTGGATCAATCAAAAAAAAAAAAAAAAAAAAGAGAAGAAAGGCACCAAAAAGTAGCCCGCTAGGTTGAAAACCCGTAAGGGCGGCCTAGGCAAAAAATAGGGTGTGCCATAAAAGACGCAAAAGAGATGCCCGCTAGGTTGAAAAACCCGAAAGGGCGACCTAGGCAAAAGAAAGGGTGCGTCATGAAAAAAAAGGATGGGTTCCTAACCTCACTTCAAAGGTTAAAAGACGGTATTGGGTCTACGCCAACATCAAAAGTCAGAGGACGACATTGGGGCTACCTCCACATCAATGACGACACAGACATGGAGCTACCTCCACAAGGACATGGGGCTACCCCGACACATATAATGACATTGGGCCTACGCCGCCATCAACACCGACAAAGACATGGGGCTATCTCACCATCGATGACAATAAGGACATGGGGCTATTCCGACAGCAGCGACGAAGAGGACATTGGGGCTATCCCCACGACAGTGACAAGCCAATATCCTACCACCGGTGACTTCTCAACGAATGGGCCAAATCCAAAGGACTTTAAGCATGATAAACCTCGTGGTTAAATTAAAATCAAAAATTTGATTAACATGCTTTGTTAAAAGATTTCCTTTTGGAAATAAGTATTCCCGATTTGCACATGTGGCTTCGTTTGTTAAAAACAATGTTTCAAGCAAAATGCTTTTGATTTCCCCTCAAAATAATTTTTTGGACCTTTTGTCCACAATGTGCCTTAAAGGTCGCCCCTAGGCTCTCCCCGGTGACAAGAAAATGTGTCAACCACCTCGTAGTGTAGAGTTGACCCACGCCAAACCTAGACTTAGAATAGTCGTTATAGGTTGAAGCCTTTGTCCCGGCAGTCCGAGTGGACGTAAGACCCTCCTTTTAGTCAACCATCTCGTAGTCAGAGTTGACCAAAACCCCAATTTTGACCAAAAGATGATGAAAAAGTTGGCAAACCCTTTAGGTTGACCAAATAAGAGTCAAGCCCCTGTGAGATAAAGCCTAGGTCCCTCGAGTGACCCCATGTGAGAAAAGATTTAGGTCCCTTGAGTGACCCCCTTTGAGACAAGTCTAGGTCCCTTGAGTGACCCCTTGTGAGATAAATTTTAAATCCCCCGAGCGACCCCTTGTGAGATAAAGTCTAGTGACCTCATGTGAGAAAATATTTAGGTCTCCCGAGTGACCCTTTGTGAAAAAATTAGGCGGTTCCTTAGAGACGTAAGCCCATTTGACCCATTTTGCCTAGTATGAGCACAAAACATGGACTTAGAATAGTCACCATAGGACGTCCCCGACATAAGCCCAGTAAAGCTATGACTTAGAATAGTCGTTATAGGCTAGAGCCTTTCTCCCGGCAGTCCTTAGAGGGACGTAAGACCAGTTTTCCCATCAATCTCCCCAAAGATGGAGTTGACCCCGGTCAAGCTATGACTTAGAATAGTCGTTATAGGCTAGAGCCTTTGTCCCGGCAGTCCTTAGAGGGACGTAAGACCAGTTTTCCCGTCAATCTCCCCGAAGATGGAGTTGACCCCGGTCAAGCTTAGACTTAGAATAGTCGTTATAGGCTAGAGCCTTTGTCCTGGCAGTCCTTAGAGGGACGTAAGACCAGTTTTCCCGTCAATCTCCCCAAAGACGGAGTTGACCCCGGTCAAGCTTAGACTTAGAATAGTCGTTATAGGCTAGAGCCTTTGTCCCGGCAATCCTTAAAGGGACGTAAGACCCGTTTTCCAGTCAATCTCCCCAAAGACGGAGTTGACCCCGGTCAAGCTTAGACTTAGAATAGTCGTTATAGGTTAGAGCCTTTGTCCCGGCAATCCTTAGAGGGACGTAAGACCCGTTTTCCCGTCGATCTCCCCGAAGATGGAGTTGACCCCGGTCAAGCTTGGACTTAGAATAGTCACCATAGGCCGTCCCCGATGTAAGCCCAGTAAAAATTTGTCCCGTGTAAGTCAACCCTCTCCTATAGAGTCAAGTTGACCGTATCCCTAGCAAGTCAACCCTCTCCCATAGAGCCAAGTTGACCATGTCTCGCCTCTGACCCCTAGAGTCATGCCTCCTTGCGGATCTAAGTAACCCCGCGTACCTCCGAACTACGTTAGGCTTGATTCCCCGCGAACAGGATACGTAGGAATCCTATACCACTAGGTCCAGCCATGCAACCAAAATCGGTTAAAGCCGTCGTCCCGTCAGATTGGGATGCTTATTTCTATCGACAACCCCGCTCATTCGAAGCGACGTTGCCGAGGGGCTCTGTAAGTACCCCAATCTGAAACCGACCTATCTTAGAGGTAGCCTTAGCACCGTTTCAGGGATAAGCTGATAGGCCAGGACCTCCCTAGGATAAGCTATAAATTCCAGGACTACCCTGGTATAAAATTGGAAAAATCCAGAAGCTCGCCAGGCTGAGCCGTACGGATGCTTTGGGTACTAGAGGGGCCTAGCCGTACGGCTGGTTTGGGCACCCTCAGTCCTTATAAATAGAACCCCTTAGTGATCATTTCTGGGGGGAGAGAAAACATTAGAACTAAGGTTACTCTGTCGAATTCACCTCAGAATAAGTGTGAGTAAGAGTGAACAAAGAGAGAACGAGAGAAAGGAAGATTGGCCTAAACCAAGATAGGTAAAGCCACCTCCTCCCCCTCCTTTCTCTTCATCTAAGAACTCTATTTATCTTTGATCTTGTCATTTATTATTGATTTTTACATTCTTGCAAGTCTTGTCCATTCAAGCAATATACATATATCTATTATTGTTTATATTTCCTAGTCCAAGCCATGAGATGATCAAAGGTGCCCTCCATACTTTGTGTGGAAGAGGTTCAAACCTAGTTTGATCATGGCTTGTTGATTGTTCATTTACATTCTTATCATGGATGATGCTCTTGTTGTTCATTTTGCTCATTGTAAGCTATGATGATCATGTTGAGGATAAAGTCTCAATCTTTATCCTCATCACCTTGATCTAGCCCAAAATTCCCAAGTTTGGGTAATAAAGATTCAATCTTTATGGTTTGTTCTTGTCCCTAAAGGATTAATCTTGCCTAGAAGAGCCATTTTGATGGTAAAGTTTCAATCTTTACTCATCAAATGGTCACTGTGGCTCAAAAGGGCATATTGGCCACCTTTTTCATGTTTCTCCCATGATTGCCTTTGATCATGCCCAAACTCTTGTTTTGGGAGGTTCTTTGTTGATCAAATGGCATAGGAATGAGTTGTTAATGTTGTTTTGTGTTGGAATAACAAACTGGAATCAGAACAGTTTGGTCCAGTTCAAGCAGAATGCTCTGTTTCTGCCTGGAACTGGACTGTTGCTTGAATAAACTGTAAAATCCCAGGAGTGGTCTCCTCATCCGTACGGCTACTTTGGCCGTATGGGGAGATTGACCATTTTACCCTTCTGTTTTCTGTTTTCTTGTCAAACAAACCCCTTTTCAGTTGAAAAGATAAATAAAAAGTTAAAACAAAGATTTTCCGTTAAAACACACACACACACACATGCACTTTTGTTAACTAACAAGGGAGACTCGGCTTTGTCCGAGGCAACTTGGGAGGACGTAAAAACTCTTCCCAAGTTGTAACCTGATCTCTGAACCTTTGAACTCAAACCTTTGTCATTTTGTTGGGTTTAAAATTAACAAAATGTGGCGACTCCGTTAAATTGGTCCGGTTCCCGCGTTTGGTATTTCGCCCTTGAAACGTGCTCGTGTTTTTTTTGGGGCGGGATCCTTACAACCGTAGATGGGACAATTTTCTTCTTTGATGTCATAGTCTACCGATTGCTGCTTCATCCACAGAATCTGACAGCAACAACTTCCAGCAGCAATATATTCTGCTTCTGTAGTTGAGACAGATACAGCATCTTGTTTCTTACTTGCCCATGACATAAGTCGATATCCAAGGAAATGACAAGTGCCACTTGTGCTTTTCCTGTCAATGGTGCATGCTGCGTAGTCCGCATCTGAATAACCTATAAGTTTAAAATTTGAATCTTTGGTTTACCAAAGTCCAAGGTTAACAGTGCCAAAGAGATATCGTATAATACGTTTCATAACAATTAAGTGGGCTTCTCTAGGGTCAGATTGATAACGAGCGCAGACACAAACACTAAACATTATATATCAGGCCTACTAGCAGTGAGATAAAGGAGTGAGCCAATCATACCTCGATAGAGAGTTTGATCAACCTTTTTACCTTTTAAATCTTTGTCGAGTTTGTTTCCGGTAGCCATTGGGGTATTGTATGGTTTAGCATTATCTAGTCTAAATTTCTTGATTAGATCCCTTGTGTAATTTGCTTGGTTGATAAATATGCCTTCATCCATTTGCTTGATTTGAAGCCCGAGGAAGAATGTGAGTTCTCCCATCATGCTCATCTCAAACTTGCTTTTCATTAGTTTCTCAAAGAGCTTGCACAACAATTCATTAGTTGAACCAAAAATAATATCACTGACATAAATTTGAACAAGTAATTTATGATCATTATGTTTGGCAATGAAAAGAGTAGTATCGATTTTACCGCGAGTGAAGCCTTTATCAATGAGAAAATTGGATAGTGTATTATACCATGCTCTTGGTGCTTTCTTTAGCCCATGCAAAGCTTTCTGAAGTTTGTAGACATGATTTGGAAATTGTGAATCCTCAAACCCAGGTGGTTGAGCAACGTAGACTTGTTCTTGGAGTTCACCATTTAGAAACGCGCTCTTGACATCCATTTGATATAATGTTCTTGTGAGCAGTATAAGCTAGGAAGATCCTTATAGCTTCAAGTCTTGTTACGGGCGCGAAAGTTTCATCGTAGTCGATTCTTTCCTCTTGCCTGTAGCCTTGTGCAACCAACCTTGCTTTGTTTCTTGTGATGGTTCCATTCTCGTCCATCTTATTTCTAAACACCCACTTCATACCAATCACTCCTTGATCATTTGGTCTTGGAACAAGAGTCCAAACCTTACATCGTTCAAACTGATTGAGTTTTTCTTGCATTGCAACAACCCAATTAGGATCTTGGAGTGCTTCATCAGCCTTCTTCGGTTCAATTTGAGAGATAAAAGCAGTGTAAGCATCAAAGTTTGTAGCTCTCCTTGTACGAACCCCAACATGAAGATCACCAATGATATTAGTGATTGGGTGATCTCTTACTTCACAAATTTCAGGAGGTAAGTTAGGTTGAGTTGTAGTAACTTGAAGGTCTTCAATTGGCACATCTTCACCAGCATCAAAATCGTTAAAGTTAGAGGGTTGAACTGGTTCAGAATTGAAAGAGTGAGTGACACCAGGCGCAAAATTAGAATGATGCGCATTAGACGAATCTCCAGGAGCATTGTACGGTGTAACTGAAGCTTCACTTTGTGCGCCATTGACAAATTTTTGCGCAACTGATGTAGATGGATTTTCTTGAGTTGGTGCATTCTGATCTTGTGTATGCGCAGTAGGAATGTGCGCACCTGTCTCAATGGACTCAACAGAATCATCAGCAATATTTGGAGCCAAATGTGGATCACAGAGAGAATGTTCATTAAATGTAACATGTACAGATTCAACTATCACTAATGTAGATCTATTGAAAACATAAAAAGCTTTAGAGTGTTTAGCATACCCAACAAAAATACCTTCGTCGGCTTTGGCATCGAATTTACCTCTATGTTCGTTTCCATTGTAGAGGATATAACATTTTCAACCAAAGATTTTGAAGAAAGCAATGTTGAGAGTTCTTCCACGCTAAAGTTCATAAGGGGTCTTGTTGTGGCGTTTGTTGATGAGGGAACGATTTTGAGTAAAGCATGCCGTGTTGATAGCTTCTTCCCAAAAGTACTTAGGCAGTTTTGCTTCAGCTATCATCATCTTCCCTGCTTCTATCAACGTTCTATTCTTGCTTTCCACAACACCATTTTGCTGTGGAACACCAGCAGTTGAGAAGTTGTGATCTATCCCATGATCATCGCAATATCGAGCAACACCGTTGTTTTTGAATTCTGCACCATTATCGGATCGAACACTAACGATGTCATCTTCTTTTTGGGTTTGGAGCAGTCTGAATAGAGTGGTGAGAATGTCATAACAATTGTCTTTAGAAATCATCATTTCCACCTACGCATATCTTGAATAATCGTCCACCACAACTAGAGTATATTTGTTTCCTCTAATGCTTGCAGTGGAGACTGGTCCAAAGAGATCAATGTGCAGCAGTTGCAAATATCTTGAAGTTGAGGGATTTGTCTTGCTGGAGAAAGACTGCTTTGATTGTTTGCCGAGTTGACAAGTTGCGCATTTCTTGTCATGATGATCAACAACCTTGGGAAGTCCTTTGACAAGATTGTCCCTGCTGAGTTTTGATATATACTTGAAGTTCAAGTGACTCAGGCGCTTGTGCCATAGCCAACTATTTTCTCTCACGCTTTTAGCTACAAAACAAAGATTATTACTAGAGTTCATACTATGGAAATCAATAATATAAATATTTGTCTTACGATATCCCGTTAGTAGTATAGATCCGGTTTTGCCATTCTTGATGAGACATTTTGTTGAAGTGAAATGGCATTCTAATCCTTTGTCGCAAAATTGAGATATGGATAATAAGTTATGCTTGAGTCCTTCCACGAGGGAGACTCTTTCAATGCACACTTTGTCTTTCTTGAGCTTTCCATATGCAACAACTTGACCTTTGTTATTATCACCAAATGTTACTGAGGGACCTCTTTCTTCATGAACATCTTTAAGTAAGGATTCATCTCCAGTCATATGTCGTAAGCACCCACTGTCGAGAATCCATTCATACGTTCTAGCTTTAGAAGATCCAGCCATGAAGCAAAGAACCTGAAATATTGACATTTAAGCAGGTCCCCTTTATTCCTTTTTGGTTCCTATAGTTAGCAACTTTTGACGACCCACTCTTGCTTGACCTTAGGATTTTTAAGTCCTTTGGCATTGGGAGTGAATCTCAAAAGGCATTCCACGGCCTTGTGTCCCGAACAATCACAAATAGAACAATGATGAAAGCTACCAATCACATGAGTTTTTACAAACTCTTTACTTTTCTTTGGGATAGCATTCTTCTTTGGGTCAGATGAGCCAGCCTTAACAAAATCCTTCTTTTGAAATTTTGGTGCGCTTTTCTAGGAGTGTGCATATGTTTAGGAGGCGCATGGCGTTGATACGCATGGCTCTTAGGCGCATAATGTTCGCTCATAGAAGGAGCGCGCCTTATTTTAAGAATTATTTTGCTAGAGGAAGATTCATCTGCAGCTACTTCCTTCTCTTTAGCTTTCCCAAATTGTTTCGTTGGGTAGACATAATGGAATGTTTGTCTCTTAACAAGTTCCTGTCTTTTACCCATTGAAATAGAATGTTTTTCCTTGGGAATTTCACAAGTTTGCTGAGGTGTAAATTCACTTTCTCTTTCAGCGCAGACCACACACTTAAAGTTGTGACTAGTTAAAGTGAATCCCAAGCCGCTTTTATCACCACTGGCTTGTTGGGACTCAAAGATAATATCCATAGTGACACGAGAATTGGACCACTCATTTGTAATCTTTTTAAGATCAGTAATTTGAGCAACCAATTCATCGTTTTGAACTTTAAGCATAGAGTTCTGTTCTGTTAGATAGGTGTTTTTAATAGTAAGAGGAGTCATGCTCTTTATCTGCTCTTTAAGGAGGGTGAGTTCAGATTTTAGAAGAGATTTCTCGGTCTTAAGCTGGGAAATTTCATCACATGATAGTGCTAAAGCTTCCTTCATATCACTAAATCGACTTATTACCTTTTCAGCTTCTTTGATTAGTTTTTCTTGCTTTCAATGTCCTCATCATGATTGATTATTGGAATTGGTTCAACTTGTGGTCTGATGTAGTTGCCTTTTCTGAGCTTGCTTCTTGCGCTCAGATCACATCTAGCAAATAACAATCCACCATCGCTTTGAGCTGGAGTAAGACATACTTGTTCAATAAGCTCGCTGATGGTTGGTCCTTTCTTCTTTTTCATCTCTTGAAAACCTGCAGATTTCTTGATAGGTTTATTCAAGACATTCATATCAGGAACATCTTTGGGGTAGTCATCATCTGAATCATAAGCATCTACTTCATCATCCTTTGCCACCAAGCACACGAGTCCATCATCAGAATCTTCATCGCTTTCTTCCGAGTCTGTTTCAATCTATGTATTGCGCTCAGTAGATGGAGATTCTTCTTCAGCAACCATTCCTTTATGACGATTGAATTTGTGAGTATGGTTGCTCTTTTTCTGCATGTACTCGAACTTGGGAATTGGGCAGCTCGATGCAAAGTGTCCTGGTTTCCTGCAATTAAAACAAACAAGATCTTATTTTCTTTTGGAATCACTGCTCCTTGTGAACTTTGGAAGAGCTCTGCTTGTAGATCCTTGTGCTTTGTTGAAAGAGCTGGGTTTTGAGAATTTTCTGAACTTCTGGAATTTCTTCACAAATAAAGCGAAGTCTTCGTCATCCATGTCCAATAGCTCGGAAGTAGAAATCTTGGGATCTGCACTTTTCTCAACTTGCGATGGCGCTTCCTCTCTATGCACCACCATAGTAATGGATTTTGATTTCCTTAAGTTCAACTTATACGCTGAAGTTTGAGTTCATAAACTTTGAGATTTGCATAAAGATTTCTGAGGGTCCTGTGAATACCCCTTTCCGATGAAGCGACGCATGGGAAGTATCTTGTGATTATGTTTATTTATAAAAGGGAATATTCATAACGACATTAAAATTTATGAGAGTCGCCACGCCGTTTTAATTAAAGCCAAAACATTGAAAAAAGCATCTTTAGTGGGTTCGGGGTCAAATTACAACAAGAGAAGAATATTGAACGTTATCACTCCTATTGCCCGAATTGATCGGTCTTTCTATCATGATGCGGTGTATGTAGTGTGTTAGTGATTTAGACCGGATCCGAAGATTGCCTACGTTTCTCTCAATGTGAGAAGCTCAGGTCAGCGTAGTTCGAGAATGTATAGAATAGGCAGAGGAATCGGGATCATGCATATTGAGGGGGAATTTACCTAAAGATTAGGGTTTAGAAGTAGTTCCTAGATCATCCTTGGGTCGATGAACCCTAGATCATCATCGGCTATGCAATAACATGTTTACATGAAGATTGTTACCCTAAATATGGCATAAATAAGGTTTAAATCTAAGAACATGAAGAACATACGAAGAACATATTAGGAACATATGAATGTACATGCAAATAATATGAAGAAACCATGAATAAACATGAAAGAACATGAATATTAAAGATCTACATTAAAAATGATGCAATAACATGAAGAAAAAGTTAGAAAACTTACCTATGTTGGCAAGAAATAAACCTTGATCTCCTTGAGTGTTTGAATGCTTAATTAGGGAGAAAAATGTGTTTAAGAACTCTAAAATTCGGACTTAAAGCTCTCCAAAATCGGGCTCTTTAACCAATGGAATGGAATGAGTTTATATAGTAAACTGATGGGAAGATCTGACGGTCAGGATCATCCGGGACAAGGTTGGCCGCCTGGCCATGATTGAAGACGGTGACAATGTTGGCCGCGTGGCCAAGGTCGGAGGCGCAGCAAGGTTGGCCGCGTGGCCAAGGTTGCGGGCTGACGTGATTCCTAAGCTAGGGTTTCTGTATGGTTTAAGGAAACCATATTTTGACCATATTTAGGGTGTTCTAGAATAATGAGACATATTTTGGGAATCCGGGACAAGTCTTTGCAAGGTTTCTAATTCCTATAAAGTCCTTGTATATTTGGGAAAGCCTTAATAAACTCATTTTCAGATCGGGTACTAACAGTAGCCCCTCAGCGACGCTTCTTGCAAGGCAATGGAGGGTCGACGATAAAAGAAGGATCCGTTCTGGAACATGAGTTTCAAAACAGATGAAAGGATCGATGGAACGGCTGAACCTTGGAGGCGACCTACGTATCCACAGGGGAATCAAGCCAAACGTAGTTCAGATCTGATGGGAAATTGGGAATGATTGTCCATTGGTGGGGAGCAACATCTACTGCTGGGGAGAAGTATGATCTGTGGGAAAATGCATCTGCCGAGGAAAATGCAACTGCAGGGGATGAGAGATGACCATGTCGGTCGGGTGGCTGAACCTTTTCAGGTTTCCTACGTATCCTTGGAGGAATCAAGCCGGTCGTAGTTCAGAATTTTGGGGATAAAACGAGACATCGAACTTCTGCTGCGGATAACAAACCTACGGACCCTATCCTGTATGAAGACTGAACATTCGTTAGGGAAACGAGACATCAGACTTCTGCTGGGGATAACAATCCTACGGATACTATCTTGTATGAAGAACGAACATTCGTAAGCAATGAAGTCATTTGGGAAAAGGAGGTAAGAGGGATAATGGGACAATAAAGACTTCGGCGTCTAAATAATCCCAAGATGGAAATAATAAATACTGGAACTTTCGCAACGGCCGCGATCGTTCTAGGATGTACATGATGTAGAGGCTGACGGGTTTCTACAATCATATGAACCCTAAGCAAATATTGGGGGATAATGAGACAATAAAGACTACGGAGTCTAAATGGCCTCAAGGTGGAAGTGGTAACTGCCGGGGTAAACGCAATCAGAAACGGACGGGTTCCTGCCGACCGCGCTAAAATAATAGATGCTGGATCTCTCGCAATTAGAGACGAACGGGTCTCTACCAATCACGATCGATCTAGGATGCACATGACATAGAGGCGAACGAGTCTATGCAATCATGTGAATCCTAAGCAAATATTTGGGGCACACACGAGGTAGAAACGGACGGGTTCTGACCATTGCGGTGAAGATGGGAAAGAAAATGGAAATTTTAAGGTCAAAATTTCAAGGTCAACATAGGCTAGGGGCGCCTAAAATGAACAAAGAGAAAAAGATTAGGGGTAAAAATGAGATTTTGTCTGAAAGGACAAGGTTGGCCGCGTGGCCAAGGTCACTGAATTGCAATAGTGGCCGCGTGGCCAAGGACGCTGAGTGGTCAGATCTCCTTCGCGCGGATCGCTGATCTGACGGCTGGGATTGCGAGGGCAGAAGTGGCCGCGTGGCTAAGGTCGCCGTCGGGCTGACTCCTTGGTCACAGCGCCAGAAACCCTCCCCTCTCCTTCTTTTCTTCTTCCTTCTTCTTCCTTCCACCATTGTTGAGTTAGAGAGAGAGAATTCGAGCTTTAGAGAGAGAAAGCTTGGATCCGATAATTTTTTGAGGGTTTTACTTTGAATACTTTGGATAACATGGCGGATTGGATTAACGAAGCCTTGTTTAGGGATTTTCCGGGCCAAGGTGGATATGTGCCTCCACAACAAGAACAAGAACAATGGCATGGCGATCCTCAAGGTGAGGGAAATGTAGGGGCTGACCCAGGAGCGGGTTTTGAAGCGGGGCCCTTGATACCAAGGGGCGGTTTGAGACCACGAGCAGCGACTCGAAACTTTCGCGACGGCCTTCTTCGGTCAACATTTGATCAAGACTACGATTTTTACATCGACTCGGAGCGTCACTGGTCGATGAGCCTTCCGGAGACACGAGAGGTAAATTTCAAATTTTCGCTCCTCTCATTTTCACATTTTTCGCACTTTTGTACAAAATATATATTGCTAGAATCGTAATTTTCTAAAAATGTAGATTGCTAGAAATGTAAATCGCTAGGAGTGTAACATACCTGTGCTGTGTTTACCTACAGAGGATCAAGGCTCGTGGGTCCACAGTGACTGTGGGCAAACTGTGGGCGTCTCTGCCGGAGGGACCGGGCGGTTTGTGTGCTCGGATTGAGGCTATGGGGTTTGGCCCATTCTTTGACAGTGTCCGCACGGTTGGGGGCACCCTGAAGGTGGCGGCGGTGATAGAGGTGTGCAGGGAGTTCTGGTGGGACACCACCCATACCTTCCACTTCAGTTGGGGAGAGACTACCATCACGCCGACGGATTTCGCGGCTATCACGGGGTTAAGGTTTACTGCTACCCCTTTGCCTTTTGACGAGAGCTTGTTGGAGCGGCGGGAATACAGACAGGCTTTGTTGGGGGTTGACACCGACCAGGGAGGAGGTGTTAAGGGTCATGAAGTGGAGGCCGGGAAGGTGAACCGTTTGGTGGAGATGGCTATTAAGGCCTTTGGTAGGGGAGTATGATTTGGATTGCTTGGTCCGGCTATTCTTATGGTACAGCTTTTCAGAGATCTTGTTTCCCAGTGGGGCAACTGTCTGCAGGTACTCACTACTAGGGGCTTTTGTGGACTTGGACCAAGTCGGTGGGATTTCTTGGGGCGGAGCTGGTTTGGCTGAGATTTACCGGGCATTGGACCATTGCTCGAGGGCTAGCTCGTCGGCCTTTGACGAGTTTCAGTTCGCATTTGAGGTATGCTCTTGACTACCCTTCTTTTCACTTGTTGAGATTTCTGCTCTATCTTTTGGTCTGAAATGTCCCTTTCATTGTATGCACAGGCTTGGGTGTACGAGATCTTTGGTGTCGCCCCTTTTCAGTTGGTGATGCGTGCCAACAAGGTCGTCCCTGTCATGTCGTACTGGTGCAAGAGCAACAGGGCTCCTCCCCGCAGAAACCGGGATAGGAAGACGGTGGATGCCGCCGATCTGAGGAGGGCTTTTGCGATGTCTGAGCCTGTCGGGGTCAGGTTTTACCCATGGAGCCTGGCTAATGAGGCTTCGGTGGGTCCCTATATAGTGGAGTTGACCGCTTCTAGGGTTCTGCTTGTGGGTCTCACCGGGGAGGCCATGTATCTCGGAGAAAGGGTGGTTCATCAGCATAGGGCTGGTGCGTTACCGTGGGCTCCTTATGACTCTCCTCGGGATATGCTCCGTCCTGCGAGGTTGGCAACTTTCTTGGTTCCCACTCTGGCAGAGCATTACAGGGGGAGTGACGACTACACCGGCTATGTGCGGACTCGGTTGATCAGCCCCCAGGTTCGGGCTAGGATGTTATCGGGAGAGGGATCGAGCTCGGCCCGGTATGTTGGTCGGAGTCGGCCTTTGGTGGACATGCCTCCCCGTTCGAGCAGCGTGAGAGTGATTGAGGGGCGGCCGGGAGGTGGAGCTTAGCTTGGATCCGACTGATGCAGATCTTGTTGAGGAGACATTCATTCCTCCGCTCGACGCTGGGGTACGGCTTTGTGCTTTATATTAGTCATGTTCGCACACACTTATTTCTTTTTGTATCACAATCTCTGCCTTTGGGCCTCTTTCAGGTGACTCGGGAGGCATATATCCGTTCAGCTCGGCGGGAGAACGTGTTGATGCGCTTACTGAGGGAGGCGTACCATTCATGTACTTGTCAGAGGGACGACGTTGCGTCACCCCAGCGTCGTGAGCGGTCTCCGAACGGGTCGGATTCTTCTCATACCAGTGGACGGGCGGTCCGGGGTCGGAGTTCGGGTGCCGGTAGCTCTCGAGCTTTAGCGCGGCGTGGAGACGCCACGGAGGAGGATTCTGATTAGGCGGGGCCCATCTTTCCATCTTTATTTCCTACACTGTTAGCTAGTAGAGACAAATATGTACTGGACAAACATTTAACATGCATGTAAATATATTTATGAACTAAAATGAGAATGATTTTGTGACAACCTATCTGTACAAACTAATTATTTTACAATGCCCCTAATTTTTATACAATGCATGAGCCTCGGGGAGGGACAGGTACGTTGTTTGCATGGATCCATTACGGAGTGGGAGTAACGATCTGCGATTTCTGCATGGGGCCAAGAGTGGCCGCGTGGCCAAGGCAAAGTCGGCCGCCTGGCCAAGAGCAATAGTGGTCGCGTGGCCGAGGACAATTGTGGCCGCGTGGCCAAGTCTGCCGCCGACTCTGGTTTTCCTTTTCCTGGCAAAAATTGGAGTTTGTGTAGTATTTAAGGGGAATTTGGGTTCCCTTAGAATTCGTACCAGCCACTACTTTTAGGTAATTTAGAGTTCTAATCTCCACTTTGCTTGCTTTTCACCATGGATCATGAAGCTAGGATCACAAGTCTTGAGAAAAAGGTCTTTATAACTTCTTTGGAGAAGTGGGTTGCCAAACTTTCTGGTTCTAGCCGTAGGAAACTTGATGAAAGGTATGGGATAAGGTGTCTTTGGTCACTCTTGCATATGAATTCCAATACCAACCTTTTGCAAGCCTGTGGGAAGTTTTGGAATGACACCCTTCATGTCTTCAATTTTTCATTCAACGAGATGACACCCACATATGAGGACATTGCAGCGCTTTGCGGCTACGAAGGGAAGGGTAAAGTTGCCTTGCCTTTTGACTTTGTTTGCTTGAGGGACAAGTTGATGACCTTTGGCGTGTCCGTGGAGGACTTTGATAGGTATGCTAGGGGCGGCCATGTTGGCCTTTCTTGGATGCCACAACACTTTATGCACATGGACGTGGCTTCTGACCGTTCTTTGGACCATCTTGCACTATGCTTGTTTGTCTCTATTCTCTTCCCCTCTGAGGTTGGGTTTGCCAGTGAAGGGTGCTTGGGCATGGTAAATTCCGCTCGTCTAGGCTATGACATTGTGCCGGCTATCCTTGGAGAGATGCTCTGTGGGATTCCCCATCTCGCGGCTTATGGTGGGATGCCCTGTGGTAGTGATAGGCTCTTGACTATGTGGTTGCAAGAGAGGCTTCGCGTCAATAAAACGGCGGCTTCTCTGAAGGTGGCTCCATGGATGCACCGTATTAGGGGGATGGCGGAGCGGTTTGAGGGCATGACTCTCAAAGGTTGGGAACAGTATTTGGCAGAGATGGTGACTGATGACATTCAATGGGTGGTGCCCCATTGGCACATTCATTCTGTGAGGGAGAAGCAAGTAGGACTTCACATGATCAAAGTTCCGACACTCTCTGGGACAACCTTTTACTACCCCGCTAGAGTGCTCCGTCAGTATGGCTTAGTGCAGACTACCCCGGAGGGTTGGGACAAGGAGAGAGATGATTTTCCTTTTGGGATACTTCAGTTGGATGACAGTACTTCGGTCCTTCTCTCTCAGATATGGGGCGAGGCCGGTTTTAGCCGTAGGACCTTCATCACCCCCTTTAGCAACACCTACCTGTCACGAGAGTACTTGGATTGGTATATGGGGAGACTTGGGCATGCGGAACAGACTCTAGAACTTATTTTTGTTGATTTTTGTTACTTAGGTTAAGTTCCTAACTGATTCCGTTAGTTTTGGACTAAACTGCATAACAGAGTTAACTTTTAGGGTCATTCTGTCATTCTGTTATTCTCTGCCGCGGGCGCTTCCGGAACCGTTAACGGGCTGCGCGCGCGTCTCGCCTCTAAAGCGGGACCCGCGTGCCTCCCATTATGGCAGTAACGGATTGCACCTTATTTCCCTCCTTTTTCTTATTTACAAACATCTTTTCTTGATCACAAAAACCATCTTTTTACATCCACATTCATCCCCCCTTTTCTCATTAACTCCCAATCCCAAATTCTAAGCCTTTTCCCAAAAAACTAATATTTCTTTCATTTATTATTTGATTTCTTTTATTTCTTTTATTTTTCTTTTATTCATTTATCTTATTTGTGATTGGCCCATTCCATTTCACATGGATGACCAATTTCCCTCCATCATTTCCCTCTCTTTTTTACCTATAAAAACCATCATCTTCTACCTTGGAAAGGGACCCCAATTTTTTAGACTTGAACAAAAACTCTACACAAATCATCTCAACAATCCTTCTCTACAAAACACTACACAAAGTGTTTGCACAACATTTTCTCTACAACAACACCATTTCCAAGTCCAAGTTTGAAGTCCTCTTTTCTAAGGTACAACATCTCTTTTCTTCTCTTATTTTATTTGTCTAGTCTTACTAGTATGCAATCCCCATTAATGGGGCATGACCAACATGACTACTTCACATATTGAAGTTAGTTAAGGTTATCTCCCTACATTTTAATCTTAACTTTAATTCACCATGTTAATTTCTCTTCATCTCTTAATGTAATTCTTTAACATTACTTGTTACATGTAATCTTTATCATTAAATAAATAAAACAATTCTATTTTATTTCCCCTTTTCTTCTCATCACAATTGTTAGCACATTTCTATTTAATTAATTGAAGGACATGTAAATATTAGAACACCAATAGTAGCAAGACCCGCGTAAGCGGGGCGGAGTGGGTGTTTAAGTACTTCCCACTCCGTCACCTAACCCCCGAACCCTTCTCTCCCGAATCTCTGGTTTTGTACATAAATTAGGCTACTTCTAGGTTTTTCTTATGTTCCTTTAAAAACATAGGTGGCGACTCTAAACAAATCTAAAACAAGTTAGACATCCTAGGATAATTCACCGCTCTAGCCAAGCCGTGGTTCCCCGGGGTATCTACAGTGGCGACTCCGCTGGGGACTATTTAGAGGGTTAAACTTGCGTTCTTAACTTTTGGTGTTCTAATTACTGTTTTCTGGGTATTCTGGTAAAAAGGGTGGGAAGCACTCCGGCCTTCTTGGCCTAAAGCGCGCGCGTCCGACCCTTATTACCAGAATCGCCCGTCTTCCTTCTTGTCCTTCAATTCCATGTTTCTGTGCTAATAAATCCTGCAGGGGAAAGTTTTCTTAATTAAGGGTCAAGGCAATCCCTTGAACCCACTGATTTGCAGGTTCTCACCCAGAAGCGGGCGCCTCTGCCCTTCTTCCTCTCACGCGCGCGCCTTCCGCATAGGCAACCCAATGCGCGCGCTTCTGGGCGCATTCCCGGAACAGAACAGTGCACAAAACAGAGTGATTTTGACAGTGTGTGGGCACCGGGCCTGTACAAAACAGTTTTTATTTTTTGTTTGTTTTATCGGTCACACGGGTGATTCGAAAGTTGTAAATTACGTGCTTATTTGTTTTTTTTATTTCCTTTGAAAAAAAAAATGTTTTGTCACATGTTAGACCTCACACTACATGCACATATTCTTATCAACTGCTCACTATCGAGTCGCACAAGTCCAACCCCAAACGCGTCGAGGCCCGTCCTAGAAAGTTTCAAGCTCCACTCGACCTTGGCTCTTTCGAAGCGGTAAACCTCAGCCCGTGGCGTATTTCATGACTACATGCCGGGGGTGACCTTTAAGCCTCATATTCAAGCCGAGCACAAGCCACACAATTCTAGTCTAGGGTCTAACACTCCGTGACTCAAGTCGGTTTCCATGTGCCGAGATTTCCCTAAACTAATGTCTTCAAATCATACATGCCACTCGTTGTTTTGGACGAAATAAAACTCCGTCCCCAAGTGGTTATTATGGACGAAAATAAAAATCCGTCCCCGCATGTATGATTTACTACATTAATTTAGTTTAATCCCATCACATGTAGGTATCACAAGCGTGGTGGAATCCGATGAGTATATGGGACCGCGAGAAGGTCTATATACTAGTGTGACGATTCCATTATTTTCTTAGAAACCCCAAAAGGGATCCATTCCCTCCGACTTTGTAAATAAATAAAAAAAAAGAGTCATTTTTCTTTATGTGGTTGAGTCTATTCTTGTTTGTGGGTGAAATCATTTTACTCAAAAGGTGTTTGTGGGGCCATCCTAAGATCAACCGTGTTCTCTCAATAGGTCCAATGGCTTCCAACGGCAACAACAACAATGGTGAGTACTTCTCCGTGTCCAACGAAAGACTCTTCAACATAATAAGAGCCATGGGGGAACAAATGGATAGACTTTCCGAGGATGCCCGCCGAAAAGACGATTTGTGGCAAGCCCGTTTTGATCTCGAGAGGAAGATTCACGAGGAAGAGGTTTCCGAACTCAAAGCCCGTTTGCAAGAGCTCACCGACGGCAAAGCAAAGTTCAATGGTAAAGCATGCTCAAGTGGCCCGACCCTCAAAAGCTACAAAGGTACCACCAACAACCGAGTTTTCACTCCTCTCCTAGGAGTAACCCAAGCCGAAGCATTTGAAACTTTGGTGGCAAGTGGAAAGGTCAAGCCTTTGGAGGGGTACAAGCCGAAGACGATACCGAAGAATCATGCACATGGTGAATGGTGCGGCTACCACAAGCATAGTGGCCATACTACCGAAGGGTGCTTCCTTCTCCGAAACATCATCCAAGATTTGTTCGACAACGGCGAATTTACTGTGGGTGAAGAGAAACCTTTAGAGAGTGCCAACATGCAAGAACTCATCAAAGAAGAATGATTTGGTTTCGAAATGGGGCTTCTACAAGAAATCATGCCACAAGGAGACTACAACGACAATGGGGACTACAACAACAATCTCCGTTTCTCTTTCTCTACCTAGTAATAGGAATTAAAAAAAAAAAAAAAAAAAAAAAAGAGTCAAAGTCCTCTTAAGTGTGCATTAAGTTTTCTTTGTCCAATTAATGTGAAATTTTGAGTCAAGTCTCATCATCAAATAAAAAATCGTTCTTGTCCTCATACACTCTTCCGAATTGTTCAATCTAATTCTTGGCAAAATGATGAAAAGATGTCTAAACGAGTTTTGGAATGAAGGCCATCACTTGAACGCCTAGGGGCTGAACATCGTGACGAAGGCGACAACATCAAATCAAGCGACAAAGAAAGGTGGAGCAACAACCATGGAGACATCAAGCAAAGCTTTCAAAGGGGGATTGAAAAAAAAAAAAAAAAAAAAAAAATGCTCGCTAGGTTGAACTCTTCAAATCAACCTAGGAAAAAAGTTAGAGCACAAAAAAAAAAAAAAAAAAAAAAAAAAGTCCCCCTCAATCAAAGAAGATCAACATCATCATCCACCAACAAAGGACGAAGCTACGAAGCAACAATTCCATCACGAAGAATGGAGAATTCACAAGAACTACGGTGACCTGAGCCTCTACACTGGAGGAACGTAGGCAACCTGCAGGTCCGGTCTCATGCAAGAAAGAAGATATGTTTAGCCCTAGCGCGTTATGGTGATCGGCCTTCATCTCGAACTTGTCAAGACATCTTTGTACGATTCATTTGCCAATGAATTAATCACCAAAAAGATTGAACAACTTTCTTAGATTTGGAATCATTTCGCGTTCCTTGTCGAGTCTAAGGACTTCTATTCTTTCTGCATACTCCCAATTTCTTGCAATCAAATTGGAGCTTTCCTTCTCTTCTCTCTTAATGACTTACTTGCCTTCGTGAGTCATTCAATTCAATAAAAAAAAAATACATGTCAATACTAGGGACACTTCCCTAGTCGAGTCAATGTCACTCATCTTTAGTGACAAAAGGTCTTCACCGCAAAAAGCACACGTCTTATCTCCTCAGCTAGAGTCAATGCACACTTCCTCATTAATCGAGTCAAAATGAAGACGCAAAAGAGATGCCCGCTAGATTGAAAACCTGAAAGGGCGGTCTAGGCAAAAAACAGGGTGCGTCATAAAAAAATGAGAGAGTGAGAGAGAGAAGGGAAAGAGAAATGGAGATCCCCGGCCTCTAATGAAGACAAGTTCTACATTGAATGTCCTCAGCAAATCAATTCCCCACCGAGTCAACTTTGGGATTGCAAAAGGCTCGACAAGATATAGCACCATCAAATGTTGTCTTGGGTTATCGGCATCATTCTCCAGCAGTGTGCATTTTTGGGTTCATGAAAAGAAGGCCCGTGGTAACCAAGATCCATCCGAGAACAAGCCCATCATAAAAGGGCACGAGGTTGCACAAATAATCCCTAGCTAGTCAATTGGCTTGGGCAACAAATAGCAACAACATGTGTCTCAGTTTTCAAGGCTTCTTCAAGTATGTGCTTCTAAAGTACGCCGAAAGGCTCCCGAGAAATGGAGTAGCTCTTGCCATATCCTCTCATGTTTATTCCCTCACACGAGGACGAGTCACTCTTGCTTTGCTCAACAAATGGTGACGCCCTAGGGGCTATGTGACTCAAGAACAAGGGATTCTTTTGCTTCATTTGGCAATCAATACGCCCTAGGGGCTATGCTCAAGAAAGATGTGTGAGACTATCCTCAAAGTCCCTCAAAAGGGATGTCAAAAAGCCCTCTTGTCATGTGTGCCCGTGCTCGTTTCCCCAATCAAGGGTGGACCTTTCTCGCAATCAATGATGGCACTCTAGGGGCTACGGTCAAGTCTTAAAGGCTCCCTCGGCAAAGAGCAATTAAATCCCCAGCAGTATCCCCAGCCAAGTCATGTGCAACATTGGAAGCTTCCTCAATTCGGCACCGAAGGTCTCAACGGGCTTCACAATCTACAATCTTTTGGGCTACGGCGTTACAGTAATCCAAGCAAAGGGCAGTATTAGGGCTTTGCGACCGACAGTCTTTTGGGCAACAATACTCGAGCAAGTGCAATGTGGAGTAGTCTTATGGCTCCATGAGAACAATCAAGATTCAAGGGTCTCTCAACACTTCAAGTCAAAGGCCTCTTGGTTTTAAATGGAGACTCCGATGTTATGAATGAAGTTGATGATTTTTGTTAGAACTCACAGCGAGATTTTGAAGGAAGTCTTAGAGAAAAGGAAAAAGATTCAATATGCTAAACTCTAATCAAAACAGGGTTATAGCGGGAAATGTCACGGCCAATCCCAATGTTTCTGCAATTCAGCACCCCCTTCTCCAAGATCAAAAGCACAAGGTGCAGCTCAGATAAAGTTGGGCCACAGCACTAGTTGCATCCGAAGATCCGTCATTAGTTCAACTCAAGAAGAGTCAAGCAAGCATACTCATTTGAGACTTCATCACGCCAAGACCTTATCCTCCGCGACCTCGACGGCACCGCAAGACATTACTGCATCCTTTGACATAAGCCCTCAGCCATTTGGGTATTGACCACAATGAGGCCATTCATCTCCCCAGTAAGAGCAAGAAGGAGATCTCTATCAAGAATTCTACCAAACGGTACATCCGCTCTCAATGCCGAGCCAATCACGAGATAATTTAGGGCTTTACAATGAAAGGTCTTCACATCCCGCCATCTATAAGCCCATGACACTTGGGGCTTTGCAATCTCTCGAAGCTTGGCATCAACGATCTCCTCTTGGGGCTTGCTCACTACAACAACAAAGGGCGATTTAATCGAATGGGCCAAAAGCTGATTCATCTTGGAGCTATGCAAGTCCCTCAAAATTTGGCATCAAAGGCATTCTAGGGGCTTTACAATTAGCAACCCCTCATCTCGGCATCAAAAGCCTTTTGAAGCCCCATAATCGACAAATCTCTTGGGGCTAGACATCAATCTTCGTTGGGCACACCGGCGACAACAGAATTCAAGCGAGGCAATCCGGACTTCGACTGAACATGACTTGATCTTGGGTTGGCTTCACAAGCACACAATGGTTAAAATGGTTCACCCACAAACTAAAAAAAAAAAAAAAAAAAAAAAAAATCTTTTCCTCACATGTGTGCATATTCTTTCCTTTCTAATCTAAAAAAAAAAAAAGATTTTTCTTTTTTCTTTTTCTCCTTCTATGTGCAAAAGTATGTGCTTTACCTTGCTTTGCTCCTAGCCTCTCCTCCAGCGTTCTCCATCATCCTTGAACTACGCTGGTCTGATTCTCTTAAAGGGATACGTAGGCAGCCTTTTGGCACGACCAACCCATCATCCAGAATACCATCTCGCCAACCCAACATCAAGGGCATTCTCTCATCAACATCTAAAGAATGGACATTCTCCATCAAAGCATCCTCCGCGGACATCAGGAATCCATCTCCACTCAAGCGGCAATGGTAAGTGAGGGTATGAATACATCCAATGCTTTCCTCAAAATCACACCGCACACAAGATCACTCTCTACATTCTTACTTCTCTCTCATTGCAAGGGTGTTCCAAAATCTCATCACACCACGAGCACAATTTCTCTCTCTTCATTTCACACTTCATGGATCTTCTTTCAAGAACATATATACCTGTCAAGCACACACATAACAGGTACCACCACGAAGTCAATAGCATCTGCTACTCAAGGCACTTCATCCCCAACAGAAAGTGATTCACAGTCAACTATGCATGCATCCCCATAAAATCAAGCGACCACACGTCATCAGCAACCAACCATTCCCCAGCAGATTTCAATCATCAACTCGCTTGCAAACGGGAGCGTGTATCAAACCGCTCGCAAACGGGGGCGTTTTCTACCAACTTGCTCGCAAACGGGGGCATGTTATCTCTGACAGCTCGCAAACGGGAGTTCGTCATCAACCGCTCGCAAACGGGAGCGTTTTCTACCAACTTGCTCGCAAACGGGGGCATGTTATCTCACACAGCTCGCAAACGGGAGCGTGTATAAAACCGCTCGCAAACGGGAGCGTTTTCTATCAACTTGCTCGCAAACGGGGGCATGTTATCTCAGACAGCTCGCAAACGGGAGTTCATCATCAAACCGCTCGCAAACGGGAGCGTTTTCTACCAACTTGCTCGCAAACGGGGGCATGTTATCTCACACAGCTCGCAAACGGGAGCGTGTATCAAACCGCTCGCAAACGGGAGCGTTTTCTACCAACTTGCTCGCAAACGGGGGCATGTTATCTCTGACAGCTCGCAAACGGGAGTTCGTCATCAAACCGCTCGCAAACGGGAGCGTTTTCTACCAACTTGCTCGCAAACGGGAGCATGTTACCTCTGAAAGCTCGCAAACGGGAGTTTGTCATCAATTGCTCGCAAACGGGAGTGTGTTATTAAGTCGCTCACACAGGGAGCGCACCCCTATCTTTCACAATTGTGGCCGTGGTGGGCCGCCTCAAGCCACCACACCTTTTTTAAATTTTGTGGCCGTGGTGGGCCGCCTCAAGCCACCACACCTTTTTAAAATTTTGTGGCCGTGGTGGGCCGCCTCAAGCCACCACACCTTTTTAAAATTTTGTGGCCGTGGTGGGCCGCCTCAAGCCACCACACCTCTTTTAAAAATTTTGTGGCCGTGGTGGGCCGCCTCAAGCCACCACACCTTTTTAAAATTTTGTGGCCGTGGTGGGCCGCCTCAAGCCACCACACCTTTTTTAAAATTCTTGTGGCCGTGGTGGGCCGCCTCAAGCCACCACACCCTTTCCATCCGCGAAAGTCGCTCACACAAGGAGCGCACTCCTATCCTTTGTAATTTCAAATTCCTGCTTTATCGAGTCTTTGTTTTCTCTTGTCGATGTCCTCGGCGGCTGTCTTTCTTTCGTCGACGCGTTTTGCTTCGCAATCCACGTCGCCGAGGGGCTCTGTAGACACCCCGCCTTGGACCTCTCACCCCGATTGCATACAAAGTATCTTTATTTAACTTATTTTTGTTGATTTCTGTTACTTCGGTTAAGTTCCTAACTGATTCCGTTAGTTTTGGACTAAACTGCATAACAGAGTTAACTTTTAGGGTCATTCTGTTATTCTCTGCCGCGGGCGCTTCCGGAACCGTTAACGGGCTGCGCGCGCGTCTCGCCCCTAAAGCGGGACCCGCGCGCCTCCCATTATGGCAGTAACGGATTGCACCTTATTTCCCTCCTTTTTCTTATTTACAAACATCTTTTCTTAATCACAAAAACCATCTTTTTACATCCACATTCATCCCCCCTTTTCTCATTAACTCCCAATCCCAAATTCTAAGTCTTTTCCCAAAAAACTAATATTTCTTTCATTTATTATTTGATTTCTTTTATTTCTTTTATTTTTCTTTTATTCATTTATCTTATTTGTGATTGGCCCATTCCATTTCACATGGATGACCAATTTCCCTCCATCATTTCCCTCTCTTTTTTACCTATAAAAACCATCATCTTCTACCTTGGAAAGGGACCCCAATTTTTTAGACTTGAACAAAAACTCTACACAAATCATCTCAACAATCCTTCTCTACAAAACACTACACAAAGTGTTTGCACAACATTTTCTCTACAACAACACCATTTCCAAGTCCAAGTTTGAAGTCCTCTTTTCTAAGGTACAACATCTCTTTTCTTCTCTTATTTTATTTGTCTAGTCTTACTAGTATGCAATCCCCATTAATGGGGCATGACCAACATGACTACTTCACATATTGAAGTTAGTTAAGGTTATCTCCCTACATTTTAATCTTAACTTTAATTCACCATGTTAATTTCTCTTCATCTCTTAATGTAATTCTTTAACATTACTTGTTACATGTAATCTTTATCATTAAATAAATAAAACAATTCTATTTTATTTCCCCTTTATTTCCCCTTTTCTTCTCATCACAATTGTTAGCACATTTCTATTTAATTAATTGAAGGACATGTAAATATTAGAACACCAATAGTAGCAAGACCCGCGTAAGCGGGGCGGAGTGGGTGTTTAAGTACTTCCCACTCCGTCACCTAACCCCCGAACCCTTCTCTCCCGAATCTCTGGTTTTGTACATAAATTAGGCTACTTCTAGGTTTTTCTTATGTTCCTTTAAAAACATAGGTGGCGACTCTAAACAAATCTAAAACAAGTTAGACATCCTAGGATAATTCACCGCTCTAGCCAAGCCGTGGTTCCCCGGGGTATCTACAGGATCCTGTGCTCCAAGTTTTTCATTGAGAGTGAAAGAGGTTGTGGCTTATGAGAGGAGGATGAGCAAAAGCGTGGCCAACGGGAATGGAGATGGAGTGGGGGCATCCAAGAAGAGGAAAAGCGAAGAGGTTCCTATCGGCAAGGCTAAAGGTGTTAGTGAATTTGAAAGGAGATTTTGTGAGAAACCTAAGAAGAAGAAGGTTCGCCGTGGACAAAGCAAGAAGACAGAGACCGAGGGCACAAGTGGCTCTAAGGGGTAGTTCCGAGCATTCTTCCATAGTCATTGTAGACACATTAGTTTTAATTTATGTCTTATTTTACGTTTTAGTCTAAATTTCAGAATAGGTTATTTATTCAAAAAGTATGTCAAGCTTAGACTCATCAAATAAGTGTTAACATGCAATGACTATGGAAATAAAAGTTTTTGCTTTCAGAAAATACAACTTCTATCTTTATTGCTTTGTGACAGGATTTGGATGTTTATTTATTTTTTAGACCGCACCTTTTGAAAGGCTGCCTACGTTCCCCTTTTACAAATAGGACTAAGGGGATCAGGTCACCATAGTTCACTCCAGTCGGACTAGAATGATTTTAGAGAAAGGGAAGATAGAAGGGGGAATGCTCTAACTTTTGCCTAGACCGCCCTTGCGGGTTTTCGATCTAGCGAGCTTTGTACGCACCCTTATTTTGCATAGACCGCCCTTTGCGGGTTTTCAGTCTATCGGGATTCTTTTTGCATAGTAAACATTTTTTTTTTAGAGAGGGGGGTTGTACTAGTCGTAGTAGCGTCTGAGCTTGCTGATGTTGACTGGTTCCTTGAGCGGGCTGCCATCTAAATCTGCCATTCTGTCTAGTCTTGTGGTGCGCCTCGAGCTTGGTCATTGCGTCGACGCATTGCTTCAAATCCTCTATTTCTCTTGAGATGTCTTGAATCGTTTCTGCAGTCAGGTGCGAGAGTACCTCTGGGCCGTTCCTCACATAAGGCTCGATTTCGTAGCAACCGAGGAGTTCTAAGTTTTCGCTTTCCCTATAGAACCAAAATCCTCTCACGCCGGTGAGCATGTTCTCGTCCATCAAGCCTTGGATTCTCCTTTGTAGAGCGATACAGTCGTTGGTGTCGTGGCCTTCGTCTTGGTGGTAAGAGCAACTTTTGGTAGGTTCAAATGGTTGAAGGGGTGGTAATTCGGAGAGGAGTGAATGTTCTCCTAGAGGCTGCATCTTGCCCATTTGTCTCAGTTGGTCGAACAATTTTGCGAAAGGGGTCCATATTCTTGTGTATCGGTGGACTGAGATGGGGTATTTTTCCAAAAATCTTTGCAGTTTTTCACTGATTTTCTTTTCCTGGCGCGAGGGCCACGATTCTGTCGTTGGTGTTGGGGTCCGAAGTTCATTCCCATTTGCCGGGTGCAGGATTGCGGTATTCGCGAGGTACTCTTTGAGGCAGCATAATGCGAACTCACATCTCGAACTCCATTCTTGGTCGCGGGCCCTTTCTATTTCTCTGAGTTTCGGTTCCCCCACTGTTGTAAAATGGTTGAGGTATTGCAGTAACCTGATGAGTTCTTCCTTTTCGGCTTTGTTCCGAGGAGACTGTATTCTCAACACGGCTCGAACTCGCCGACTGATGGTCCTCCACGAGGTTGTGAAGGGGGTCGCTTCTTGGTCCTCCTCGGTTGTCTCGACCTGGCCTTTTCCGTTGAAGATATCCTCAGGCTGTGTCTCCTTTGGCTCGGCTTCGATTCCCAAATTCACACATGTTAACACCTCATCGGCAGCTTGGGCTTGAGACGCGTTTTGATTGATAACCTGTTCTGAGATTTCTTTAGTGTATTCGTTATTTAATTGGTATGTGTCTGCCTCTTCTAATGAATCATTATTAACTAAGTGTGTATCATTAAGTTGATTTTTAGCCAATTTATCATATGAAAGAGTGACTACGGAGGGATACTCGGAAAGGTCGAGGGTTTCATTCATGGAAAAGGGGAGTACATTGTTTGTGACAGACTCAAACTCGAAAGATAAATTATTAAACTCGGGGGGAAGGGAATCTAGGAGTAGTGATAGGCGATGTTGCAGGAGTGGTGGAAAAGGGAACAGCAGGAGAAGGAACCAGCCCCAGTGTGTCTGTCATAAACTCGGGAGTAGCTATGGGACCTCCGATTGTGCACCAGTTATTGAGCTTACCCGCCATAGGCACCACCAATGTCCTTGGGTCCACCTCATCTTCAGAATCGTCCCCAATGACGGCAATCATGTCTTCGTGCAGCCCCAGATTACCCAGATGTTGAAGCAGATATTGTCCGTCCCACGTCTCAGTCAAACTCAGAGTTTCTGCGGCTTCTATTGCTGGCTTGTTGATGGAAGATGATGCGAGCTGATCGGCTAGGTCACTTGCGGTCTTACTGGTGTACTCACCCTTAACAGCTCGAATTCTACCAGTGGCTTTGTCATGCTCCATGTAAGTAAATTTCAGATTGGACCGGTCGAACTCCACGTCTCTGAAAATCTCGAACCCTTTCTGCAACTTCCCGGTGTGGTCAATCCATGGCTCTGCGAACTCAAAACACAAAAACTCCTCGCCTTCCCTGACAAAGTAGCTATTCAGGGACAGGCGGTATGGCCGCATTTCAGGCTTTTTGTAGGGAAGCTTCATCTTTTTAAGCAATTCTATCCTTTGTTGCTCCATCTTGTCTTCAGGAGTAAAGGTGTATCCTAGACCGAACAACCCTCGATGATCAACCTCTTCAACCAATTCTGTGGGGCCTTGCAAGTTCTTACCTAGCCCCAGCCCCGGTATGAAGCCCATATTTCGTAGCATCCTCATAATAGGTGACACCCTATCTGAAGCCCTGGTAAGGTCAATGGCGCAGATCTGTGCTTGAGCGACTATTTCGAAGCCATTGAAGAGTCGGCTCTCTTCCCCATGTTGTATTTGTAAAACAGGAATGCCCTTGGTGTCCGTCCCTTGGGCAGTTACGAGATCACTGTAGATGATGGTCACTTCATTACCAGATTGAAACTTCACACACTGGTGCAAGGAAGATGGGACAGCGCCCGACTGATGTAACCATGGCCGGCCAAGGAGGAGTGAGAAGGTTGCGGGGATGTCTATGACGTGGAAGTCGGTCGGTAGGATCTTTGTTCCGATGGTAATGGGCAAGGTGGCTTCGCCTATCACGGCGCGGCATGTAGAGTCATAAGCTTTGATGGTTTGCTTGGACGGGCGTAAATCAACACCATGAACGCCAACCATATCCATCATCCTTGAAGGCAGGATATTAATAGCAGAACCATTATCAATGAATACACAGGGAATTTTCTTGCCATTTACCTCGACAGTGATGTATAAAGACTCATTATGATCAACTCCGAATATTGGCTTGCCTAGCTCTGAGAATGTGATGATGTTCCCGTAGTGGATATTACCGATCATGTGGGTGACGTCCTCCAGGGTAATAGTGGATGGTACCATGGTGGCGGTGAGGTTTTGCTCGAGCATGAGACGATGGGCTAGGGAGGAGGTGAGTAGGGACCATAGTGAAATATGGGCTTGGGTTTGTTTGAGTTGAGTGAGGATAAGGTCTTCTTTGTCTAGGTCGGCTTGCTCGGGTTCCTTCCCAAAGATTTTCTTTGCACCTTTTGGGTCGGATTGGTACACTTGACCGGATCTTGTAAGGAGACAAACTTCTGCACGTAGCTCCTCCAAAGACAATGGCGTGTCACGACAAGGGGGCGAAACTTTGGTCCTTTCGGCCTCCTCGAAGATTTCGGCCCAAGAAAGAGGTTGAGAGGGTTTGGGACTCTCTTCCTCTAGAGATTCGACTTCACTAACTAGTTCTTCTAAAGACAACAAGTAGCAAGAAGGTTCTTTATTATTAATCATTGAAATACAACCCATCTCATCACAGTCCGCCACAATAGGCTCGGCCGGATCAGTGATCTCACTAAGTTCTACCATGAGTACATTGCTAGCTACATAATCTCTAGGGTCTTCGACAACTCCCTTGTGGATGAGCTCTTGCACGGCTTTCTTGAGTTCAAAGCATTCTTCGGTAGTGTGACCGGTGCACTTGTGGTAGTGGCAAAACTTTGACAAATCGCAACCAAGGCGGGGGAGGTGTCCTTCTAATGGTTCGAGAATTTCTAACGTCACTAATGCCATGAAGATATCCACCATCGTGAGCCCTATCTTGTCAAAGGCATCCGTGAGCTCTAGGATACTGATCTCGCATGTTTGCACCATATTCACCCCACCCCCATTGTTAGGAAGAGGGTTCTTCAACACATTGGGACCCTTCGGCTTCTCAATCTTCTTGTCATTCATCAACCCTTGAACTACGCGCTTCAATTGGATACACCCATCCGTCGTGTGCCCAATGTACTTGTGGTATTTGCAGAATTTGGATGCATCTAAGTCAGTCCTTGGGTTGGCGGGTTGGTAATTCTCTAGCGGCTTAATGAGACCTCTCTTGACTAACACGTCAAAGACCTTCCCCATGGGCATACCAAAATCATCAAAATACTCCCTCTGTTGTGGAGCCCCATTCCTTGTTACGGCTTGGACATCTAGCGGGACCTCATTTTGGACCATATTCACTTGGCCGACGGCCTCCTTTCCACCCCTAGGAGGCGCAGGCGCAGTACGAACCTTGTAGCGGAAGGAGTTGTTGTTGTTGGTCTTTGGACTTTCCTTTGGCGGCACAATCCCAGTGAACCCTGCTTCGTACCTTACTCCGGCGTCAACCATTTCCCGCAAGTCAGGGAAATAACCATTGCCGATGGCTGCTTTCATCTCAGGCAATAAACATTTGTAGAATATCTGTTTCTGTTCCTTTGCTTTTGGTGGGTATTGGACCTCGCACAACCGATGATTCCACCTCTTGTAAAGATCATAAATAGCCTCGCCGGGATTTTGCATAGTGTTCTCAAGATCCGTTCGATTCACATGCCAATCAAAGTTAGCTTGATATTTCTCACAGAAAACGACACTAATTTGATCCCAAGTTTGCCTCTCGCCTGGTTCTAGCCCCAAGAACCAACGCAGAGCTATACCATCCAAAGTGCTATGGAATACGCGAGCCATTTGTTCGTTGGTGCAGTCACGAGCCCTCATGGCCAACACATAACTATCCAAATGAGTCTTAGGACACGAGTCACCATGAAACATCGCCACTTTAGGCATCTTGAAATCTTTGGGGAGAGCCCCCACTTAGCTAGGGTTGATTGTCTTGGTAGTCGGTCCACTTTGCTTATCCACGGTCTCGATCAACTTGCGCATTTGCTCTTGCATGGCCGTGACCACAGGGTGATTGGAGATGTCGGGGATAGATTCTGACAGAATGACGGGAGGAGTAGTGGAAGTAGTAGCAGCGGCCATCCCAATACTCAGAGGCAACGAGGGTGCAGGTAGTTTGCTAGCAGAGAGGTAGCCACCAAGCAGTTCAGGGGAAGGTTCATAGACAGCCTTGTTTTTGCTCATGGTAGTGAAACCTTGTTGGGTGTAGAGAGAAGGAGGTGGAACATTGCGGTCTTGGGAATGGGAAGGTAGTGGCATTGGTGTTGGAGGGACAGTTGGTATTGACCTCTTCATCCTCGACATAAATGAAATTCTTACCATCGGGCACCATTCTAGTCCCCTTTTGCTGAATGTGGTCCTTCAACAGTTGGTTCTGGTCTTCCAAAATCTTGTTACTTTCCTCGAGATTCTTGATCTTGGCTTCGAGACCGGCGAGGAAGTTCTGGAGGCTTGGGGGAACACCATGGAGAGTAGCCTCAGTGTTGAGTTCGGCGGCACTAGTAGGAGGGACAGGGACTGAAGAGGAAACGGGAGTTGACATTGCTGATGACGAGACTGAGAACGTGGACGGAGTAGAAGCTTCACGTTGTAGTCGACCACCCGAACGGATCCAAACTTGCTTTGCTGAAAGGTTGAAGGGCAATGAAGCTTTTAGGAGAGGGGAAAGGCTTATGCAAAGTATATTTTAATTTACAAAAACATACATTATTTACATCCTAATTGGTTGGAAGGGGTACCCCTTTTCGCAACTAGTTAGAAGACTACGATTAGTGGAGGCCATCACTACGTCTATAGACCCCTCATTTTTCACCTGCATTGCACACCCCCAAACAGACAATTTGGGCGAGGTTCCTATAGGGCAAGCGGCTTCCACCAACCATCGGATCCTACGACTAACCCTTCCTTAAAGGCATTTAACGTGATGTCTATGTTGCATCCTACGCAAGTTAACGATGAGCGGAGATCTTGACAACAAACACTCATCTCACCATGGCACGTCCCTTGTAGGGAAATCAATTTTTTTGTGCATTTTCTCTCAAAAGATCTCGATTCATCATTGACTTGGGGATGACTCGACATAGACAACACGTTAATTGACTATTAAGGAAAAGCTAGCCAAACCAACCGGTCAAAACCTAGGTGTGTTACCTACACTAGTGTGGGTTGACATGGGTTAGGTAAAAGGTTCCCACCGTATACGGTGAGTGGAATAGACGAGTGACTCGAAAAGAGTGCGACAGTAGCGCACAAATTCCTGCACATCGAATACTCCGGGTAATGGGGACCTGTGCAGTGCTGACACGGACTAGTGGTAGTGTGAGGCAAGAAACTAATTCTTCTTAGGGAGAAAAGAGAGAAGCTTTGAACGTTTGAATGATGCGATGCAATGCATGAGAGAGAGCGAGAGAGAGAGAGAGAGAGAGAGAGAGAGAGAGAGAGAGAGAGAGAATAATGTACAAGGGAGCATAGCATAGTTTTGTTTGACCCTCATACTAAAGCGAAGATAATAAGGGTACATGGTACAAGGTACAAGGTACAAGTATTAACATGGCGGAGTGCGCGGGTGCATGTGTAAACATGGCTTAACTGTAGGGGGCACGTGAAAACATGGCAAGTGTGCATGTGTAAACATGGCAGGTGTGTGCAATACCCCTTTCCGATGAAGCGACGCATGGGAAGTATCTTGTGATTATGTTTATTTATAAAAGGGAATATTCATAACGACATTAAAATTTATGAGAGTCGCCACGCCGTTTTAATTAAAGCCAAAACATTGAAAAAAAGCATCTTTAGTGGGTTCGGGGGTCAAATTACAACAAGAGAAGAATATTGAACGTTATCACTCCTATTGCCCGAATTGATCGGTCTTTCTATCATGATGCGGTGTATGTAGTGTGTTAGTGATTTAGACCGGATCCGAAGATTGCCTACGTTCCTCTCAATGTGAGAAGCTCAGGTCAGCGTAGTTCGAGAATGTATAGAATAGGCAGAGGAATCGGGATCATGCATATTGAGGGGGAATTTACCTAAAGATTAGGGTTTAGAAGTAGTTCCTAGATCATCCTTGGGTCGAAGAACCCTAGATCATCATCGGCTATGCAATAACATGTTTACATGAAGATTGTTACCCTAAATATGGCATAAATAAGGTTTAAATCTAAGAACATGAAGAACATACGAAGAACATATTATGAACATATGAATGTACATGCAAATAATATGAAGAACCCATGAATAAACATGAAAGAACATGAATATTAAAGATCTACATTAAAAATGATGCAAGAACATGAAGAAAAAGTTAGAAAACTTACCTATGTTGGCAAGAAATAAACCCTGATCTCCTTGAGTGTTTGAATGCTTAATTAGGGAGAAAATTGTGTTTAAGAACTCTAAAATTCGGACTTAAAGCTCTCCAAAATCGGGCTCTTTAACCAATGGAATGGAATGAGTTTATATAGTAAACTGATAGGAAGATCTGACGGTCAGGATCATCCGGGACAAGGTTGGCCGCCTGGCCATGATTGAAGACGGTGACAATGTTGGCCGCGTGGCCAAGGTCGGAGGCGCAGCAAGGTTGGCCGCGTGGCCAAGGTTGCGGGCTGACGTGATTCCTAAGCTAGGGTTTCTGCATGGTTTAAGGAAACCATATTTTGACCATATTTAGGGTGTTCTAGAATAATGAGACATATTTTGGGAATCCGGGACAAGTCTTTGCAAGGTTTCTAATTCCTATAAAATCCTTGTATATTTGGGAAAGCCCTAATAAACTCATTTTCAGATCGGTACTAACAGGTCCAAACATCTAAAGTTCTAGCGTCTTCAAGAGCGCTAGATTTATGCAGATATCTTGATCCAAAAGCAGCGAGAAAATTAACATTCAATTCTTTATTGGAGAAATTCGTTCCAAGTGAAATACAGAGATTAATGATTTCACAAAATCGTTCATATGTCTGTCTTAAAGATTCTCCGGGGAGTTGAGAGAAATTGTTGAATCTCTTTTGAACTTCGTATCGCTTGTTCTCCTTGCAAACCGTGTCTCCTTCGTTGTGCTCTTCTATAGCATCCCATAATTCATTAGCAGTGGCACAATGCATGACTTGTTGTTTCATAGCCGTGCTTAGAGTGCTCAGGAGAATGTTTCTTGCTTTCCCATCATTTGCAACTCTTCTCATCTCTTCTTTAGTCCATTCTTCCTTTGGTTTCTTGATGGAAGGTTGAGCAGCGTTGGTGCGTAGATTAGGATTAGCTTTCATTGGCATGTAAGCTCCATAAACCACGGTGTCATGAAGCCTTTCATCGATTGAGGTGAGATGAGTTAAGATGCTGAATTTCCACACGTCGAAATGATCTTCATCAAAGACTAGAACATGTGTATAGTTAGCAGTTGCCGAAGGTTTTGTGTTTGCCATATCGAATCGGCACCCAAGCTGTTAAGCTTGAAAAACAAAAACATTTTATGTAGGTGTTTGCTCTGATACCACTTGTTGGTCCCAGAAGGGCAACAAGGGTATGAAAAATGCTAGAGGGGGGGGGGTGAATAGCGTTTTTAAAATTCTTTTCAAACCCTTTTGCAAATTAATGGCAAATGCGCACAACTCTTAATTTGGCTAAGTATAGCGCGCAACAAGAGTGTGAAATGCACAGCGGAAAATTAAAGCAATCACTTATGCGCAGGGCTATGCGCAGAAGTGTAAATACGTACGCACTAAGATTTAGTTTAAAGAGTGGCGCAAAATAGAACTAAGGCAGAAAGCATACAAACACAATAACCAGTGTATCTCTAAAAGTATGATCGATGAGATTGGAACTTCAAGAGGTATGCGTGTGTCAGAAATCTGGGCTCTTTAAACCTATGAGATGGAGAGCACAAGATTCTGGTGTTACAAGGCTTTAGGATCTGGGCTTGGTAAAGTATGAAGGTATGAAGGTTGTTCTTGAGAATTCTGGAAATGAGCAAGCAATCTTCAAATCTTTAAAATTTCTTTTTGAGAGCAAAACACAAGCAGCTTGGAAATGAGGATGAGCAAGGCTATTTATAGTGGAGCTTTAAAAACTAGCCGTTGGAGCTCTGAGCAATAATAATGAGCTGGCACAATGTGATTGGTGCGCATGTGTCCTTTATGGCCGTTGGAGACAGAGCAAGTGGACAAACTTCAAACTTCTTCTAGAAGGATGACAGATGTCTTCTTTTTGAATTTCAAACATGAGGCGCGTCTCCATCTACGTATATGCTGAGTATGCTTGTTTTGTTATATGTACACATCAACACTTTGGCTCATTCTAAAAAAGCGTACCTTGACTTGACGCTTTCCAAGCTAGTATAATATGAGATCAGGAAATGAAAGAATTGACTAAGGCAAATCTGCGCGCGCATGGAGGCCATGCGCATTGAGTACGCAGATGGGTGCTGTGCATGAAAGTCATGCGCATCACACTTAGACTATTGCACATGAAACCTCAAATTCAAAGTAAAAGCCCTAACCATTAAGCCTAGTCTATAAGAAGGACTTAGCTAAAAATTGAAGTTATAAAACTTCTTACATAGGGTCCTAAAGTCCTTAAAATAAACATAGGTGATGGTATCAATCAATTCTAATATAAGTAGGAGGGTTAAGTAATAAGCATACCCAACACATACTACCAAATTTTTAGGTATTTCGTTATTGGAGTGTTTACGGTCTCTGTGATGAAACTTCTAAACTAGACAAAAAGTTCTTGGAAATTTCTCTGGACCAGAATGGCCCTAAGCCTCTGTGATGAACCGCTATAAACCGCTGCAAGGGCACGTTCTTCCCATCCATGTTGGCTTGCACGCTAGTTTGGGGATTGATCCGTTACATCTGTATTCTTTTTCCTCTCTCTCTCTCTCTCTTTCTCTTTCTCTCTTCCTTTTTTCTTTCACTCAAAATTTTAAAGTACAATATCTTAAAAATTTAAAAATCTAAAAATAATCTGAAATCAACGTTTTAATCGTGTTGTCAAGACGAATCAAACAAGTACAACTCAACACATAATTAAAATTTTAGAAATAATTTTTTTATATTCACTTGTAAAAAATTGATGAAATTACTTTTTATTTCTTAATTGATTACACAGTAGTATAATTACGTAGTTATGTGATTTCACAGTTGTGTCATTGTTTGTTTTTCACTTGTAAAATCATTTCCCAACTGATTGCACAACGTATAACTACACTGTTGTGTGATTTCATAATTGTGTGATTCTATATATCCTTTAAACTGTTGAAAAAATAATTTATTATAATTACTACTCAATTTCTTAAATGTTTACATTAAAAAAAGGGGTAATGACAATTTAGGGTCCAAAGTTTGGGGGAGGGGGGTGTGTGCCAATAGGGGTCTGATGTATCAATTTTGTCAATATAGGGTCCAAAGTTGACAACGTTAGTCAATTAAAGGTTTTTGGACTAAGTTGCAAAGAAAATCGAATTAAGTAACAAAAGCACTTAACTGGAATTTGTTTTGGATGTTTGCCTGGGCTTTGTGTCCTTTCACACACCCCTTATACAATGGACCCTAAATTTTCATTTACTTTTATTATTATATTTTCAAATAATTTTAATTAATTCAAAAAAATACTAATAAATAAAAAAATATGAAAATAAAAAATTAAAGTGGTTTTCTTTTGGAACCACAAAAAATAAAGTTATAAACAAGGAAGTTATTAATAAAAAATATAAAATAATTTTATAGAAAAAAAAATTATTAGAATATTAATAATGAAACAATACTAACCACCACCACTCAAAAAAAAAAAGAAAAAAAAAGAATTGTCAACATCCACACTTTCTTATTTTTTTAAAAATAAAGTGGTTTTTTTTAATATAATTTTTTTTACACTTTCTTCTTTTTAAAAATTGTACTTTTTATTTTATAGTGGTTCTAAATGAAAAACATATTTTTATTTTATTTCTTGAAAAATTATTTTTGGCAAAGACGTTTTAATTTAGTTAATTTAATATAAGAAAATGAAATTTAGTATTTCAAAAAAAATATTATTAATTTTCTTCGTCTAAAATGACGATATGCCAATGCAAATAATCAAAACAAACTCCAGTTAAGTCCATGTGCAAAGCATGTGTGACTTAACTGGATTCTATTAACAGAGTCGTTAAAAAACCCTAACCTACACAACTTTTGCAATTTTAGACCCTAAATTGAAAAAATTGATACATCAGACCCCTATTGGCACACACCCCCAAACTTTGGACCCTAAATTGTTATTTCCCCTTAAAAAAACTAAGATATTCATTTCTCATTTGTTCATAATTGAGTCAGACAACTGATATCTCTCAATTTTCACAATTGATACTCAATTTCTCAGTTGTTTAAAGCAAAATTGATTTTACGGTTATGTAATTTCATGGTATTGTAATTTCTTATTTGTGTGATGTTATATACTATTGGAAAAATTGACAAACTAATTTATCAGTTGTTTAAAGCTAAATATTTAGTCAACAAATGCATAGTCACATACATTTTAAACAATCGATAACCTAATTTATCACTTTCGTCTCACTTGTCAATGATTAAAAAAAATCATTTACAAGTTGTTTAAGGTTAAGAAAAATGAGTTACCACATCTTTGAAAATAGCTAATAAAAATGACATTTTTGTGTTGAATTTATAAAAGTTTACATGTTACACAAGATATTTGCTTGACTTAGTGGTAAAGAGTCTTATTTAAGACCAAAAGATCATGGGTTCAATGCTTAACAATTATAACAAATTTTATTTTATAGTATTGTAGTTCTCAAAGTTGAGGTTGGAATGTGTGGTAGCGGGGTTTGTCAGAGGTCGTTGGGGCGGGTAGTCGGAGGTGACCGAAGGTCAAACGACAAGAGCGGCGGCAGGTGGCGGTAGCCAGCGGTGATGGTCAGCGGCCCCTGATGTCCCGATAATGGGTGGTGGTAATCGGAGGTCCGGTGGTGGCAGGTAGCGGCGTTTGGCAGTGGAGGCCGGAGGGCAGTAGCGAGCCAGCGACTGTCAGCTGTAGTGGTCGGCAATCACCGGAGGTCCGATAGTGGGTGGATGCAATCGGAGGTCCAGCGGTGGGCAGTGGTGTTCGTCGGTGGTCAAAAGTGTGGTCAAAGGTAAGAGTGGATGGGAGAATTTTATTTGGGTTGTGGTTGTTTTTGACATTTAAAAATGATTAAGGATTTTTAAATATTTTGATTTTAAACCTAAAAACTTATGGTTAAATATGAAAACATATGTTTTTATTAGCAAGTTATATCTTTTGTCAGAGATTTATTGGTAAAAGACAAAAACTCGTGTGAGACGATCTTACACGTGAGACAGATCTTGTTGAGAAAGTAAATGGTTTGCCCCCATATGGGTAGGGTGGGGCAAGCTCATTTTTTCTCTCATTGAGATCCGTCTCATATATGAGACCGTCTCACACAAAACTTCCTCCCGGTAAAAATCCCTATTATAAGAAGACTAGTTCCAACCCAAGTCCGTGCAATAGGGCTTTTAGGAATTTTGCAGGTTCGAATCCAACAAGGGCTTTAGAAATAAGAGCCCTCCAGACTTAAGATTAATAGTATATAATAAGAGCCCTCCCAAAATGACATCTGTTTTTAGGGATGGCAATTTCGCCGAACCCGACCCATTTCCGAGACATACCGGTCCGGACTGGGCGAGTTTGATAACAACTTTCTAAAACCCGGCGGATACGGGTCCGGGTCCGGTAGCTTTATCAAACCCGACGGGTCTCGACCCGCAAGGCAATATTAACATTTTATTTCCTATTCTGCCTTACTTTCAACCATTATTACTTTCCTAAACTGGTATCTATTGCGCGTGTTCTGAATTCTGTTCCTAGGGTTTTCAAAATTAAACACGCCGTTACTGCTTAGAGAGAGAGAGGGCATCGCAATCGACGATTCAACTGGGGAGTGGCGACGACGTCGAGCTCTACAGCCTCCGCTCTGGCAACCACCCTCCTACGACACTACCAGTCTTCCACAGCTCCGGCTACCTCGCCGTCCAAGGTAATTGTCGTGAGTGTTCGATTTTCTTGAATCATGAATGCATATCGTCATTTTCAATTTATAATCCCTCTTCCCTAGCAAATTTGAGTAGACATTTGTTGAAGTCTTTCTTAAAGACTTGTTGTTGCTGTTGATGTGTCCCTGCTGTTGCAAAGAAGCATTTTTTTTTTATTTGCTGTGTTCATGCGTGTGCGAGTAAAGCCCAATTTTTTTTCTTCATGTGCAGCCGTGCGGGTTCGGGCCGGGCACGAGTTTAATACCCCTCGGGCTGGGCCGGGTACGGTGTGAGTAATGGTGTGTCCGGGTCGGGTACGGGTTTGAGCAAACCCGATCCGTATCCGACCGGTTGACATCCCTATTAGGGGTGTAAATGGTTCGGTTTGGTTCGGTCTCGGCCATTTTAGAGACCAAACCACTAGTCATCGGTTTTGGAAAATTCCAAACCGAACCGAACCACGAAAAATTTCAAACCGAACCAAACCAAACCGCCATGGTTTGGTTCGGTTTGGTTCAGACCGCGGTTCAGTAATGTGGTCCAGACTGTGGTTTAGACCGTGGTCTAGAATATCCTTTAGATCGTGGTTTAAACCACCATTCACACCGAGGTTCATATCACGATTCAAATTATGGTTTACACTCTGTTTAAAAGAGAAAATTCGGAAGAATGAAAATAATAAACGAATAAAAAAGCCGAATGAAGTGAATACACTACAGAACTTTGTTAACTATGTGCCTCAATGAATATAATATTCGATGAAATGAATATTGAATAAGATGCAAAACGAGAGTTAAGAATGATGTAATGTAATGTAAATTATTTTGATAATTTAAAGGTGAATGTTACTTAACATACAAATATATGACTAATACATGTGGTCTGGCGGTTCGGTCTGACGGTTTGGTTCGGTTCGGTTCGGTCTGGTTTGGTCTGGAAGGGTCAGACCACAAACCAAACCGAACCACGCGGTTTACCAATTTTTGAGACCGAACCGAACTACTTATGCTTAAAAACCGAACCAAACCGTATGGTTTAGTTCGGTTCGATCCCAAACCGTGGTTTGGACCGAACCACTGACACCCCTAATCCCTATCTGTTTTGAGACGGAGCAAGTATGTAATTTTATTAAAACCAAAGGGTTAAAGTTCAAGTGAGTCTAAATTTAAATATAACTTATGTAATAGATACACCCTTCCCCCGCTTTTGTCAAAAATTTTCATTTATCATTTTCAGTTTTCCGCCATAACTAAGGGTTTTGAAGTGCGGAGAACTGAAGAGCAGGTACCAGTGTCCATAGTCATCCATGGCGGACGAAGCTCCCAGTTCGGGAACCATAGCTGCAACCGTTGAAGAAAAGCCGTCGTCTGTTGAAGCAACAATTGAAACAAGCGCACAGGGAGAAGTAGAATCTTCGTGCAACAACAATACTGTCGAAATTTCAAATCTTGCCTCAAATGCTGAGCGCGAGAAATCGTTGGAATACGCGGAAAAGTTGATGGAGAAAGGATCCAAGGCTATTAAGGAAGAAGATTATGCCGAAGCCACTGATTGTTTTAGTCGTGCCCTAGAAATCAGGTTAGGGTTTTAATGCTATATTATTCTCATTTCTTTTGGATGATGAGTAAATACAGGATGCGAGATTTGATATTCAAGTAGTAGCCAAGAACACAATTTTCCGTTATTTCGAAGTTACATCTCTATAGTTTAAGCTCCATTTGATTCAAAAAGTGTCACCTCTTGTTTTCTTTTTCTTCAGAATGTTCCAGAGCCTTATTAAAACGTCAATCTTGCAATTCCCATGATGTCGGCGAGGCTGATAATTTTTGTAAAGGGTTTGAGATTGCTTGGGAAAAAAATATTATACCTATCATATAGAAATTTGGACTAGAAGGGGTTAAAATGATCTCATAGCACAAAACTTACCAAATTAATGGTGTCAAAATAAACAAAAACAATATTTTTGGTGTAATTTCCCAAATTTTTCGAAGGTACTAAAATGGCATTTTTCAAATTTCAAGAGGGTCGAGTGATCCCGATCTCACCAATGTGGCTCAGCCACTGGGTGTATATCAGAGGACTAATTTTGGGGAAGTCGGAATGTCGGATACCTTTTGCTTAATTAAAGCTTTTAACAGAGGACTAATTTCAGCGTGATAGTAGGTGTAGGTTTTACAACATATGTTTATGTTTGTGCATACTCCTATAATACTAAATGGATAAACATTGGTGAGAATGAGCAGCATGGCAGCTTACCCGTTATGGTTGAACACACTGGCGGAGGCAGCCATACTCTTGTAGGGGCAGTTGCCACCGTTTCCCTTTTGAAATATTACAATTCTGCATTAAAATAATTTTAAAAATGATTTTCATTAATGAAAACTACAATTTTGCCCCCATTTGTACTAAGGAAAAAAAATTCACACTACATAATTTTACCCCTTTTAAATTAAATTTAGCTATTAAATTATAACAATCCATATTCAAAATAATTATGACCTCGTTTAAGAAAAATCCTGGCTCGGCCACTGGTTGAACACGTAGAACTCAGAAGTCAGTTTTTTTTGGAAATGTGGATGAGCGTGTTCACTTCGTGTTGATAATGGGTATGCAGCGTATCTATGCTTGTTCATGTGCAGGCTCACCGTTCATGTCTCCATAAATATCCAAACGGAACCAGTTGCGACTCATCTAGCAAACATGTCTTTCGAAACTCCTCATGGGGCTTTGATTATAATCAACTTGCGTGTGGCGGTTAACTATGTGTCAGTTTAAAACATTGAGGGTTACACATTGATATATTATGCACTAGATTAGTAGTGGTTTTCATGCAGGCTGTGTTGATTACTGTGCATATTATCTTTCAGGGATTATCTGCATTCATATTCTTTGTAGATTGTTCATCTTTTAAAATACTTAGGGGGCCTTTTTTGTTTTCCTGGATTTGACTGGACAGATTTATCCAGATACCTGTAGGGATTGCCTGAAATTCAGCCTTCTAAAACTTTGTTAATTTATGCCTCCAACAATGTAGAGGTTCAGACTGAGATTTCTAGAACTTCAAAGGTGTGAGGAGCTTTGCTTTTTCTTGCATAGCAATTGGGAGCTTGTTTGGGTAAGGATAGGAAAAAAAAAAAAAGAAGAAAGAAGATGCTACTGATTTCTTTGGAGGAGAAAGGTGGTCATTTGAGAAAGAGATGATGTTTTGTTGTTATGGTGGAAAGTTTATGTTTCATAGCCGAGAGGGGCATTTGGCTTTTTCCTGATTGGGTTAGGGGCTATCATGTCTTTTAGATTTTTCGTACCGCCCTGACTTTTTATTTTCTATGCATAAAGAGAACTATACCACTAAATTAAATTTATTTTTTCGAGTGCAAGATGCATACTGGACTAAATCCAGTGTGGTGGAAAATATAGATTTATGCCCCTGTACTTACGTCTAAGATGCAGATCCACGCTTAAACTCGATAATTGCCATCCTTGCCCTTAAACTCAAGAAAACTGAGGGTATTTTTGACCACCGTCAGTTTTCCGTCCAAAAATTAACGAAAATGCCAACTAAGCCGCTTAGGTGCTATTTGAGTGATACAAAGGGCTATGAATGTAAAATAGCAAAGTATATGGTATTGTAAGGGCATATATGAAAATATAATATAAAAAAAGAAAAAAAGGAAACATTCCACACCCTTCCCACCCTTCCCACCCTCCCAGATCGACCCCAACCTTACACCCTGTCACACACCTCTCTCAAACTCCACCTCCGTCATCCACTCTACCCCAACTTCTGCAACGATCATATCACTCCCCTGCTTCTCCCCTAGCCGTGTCCTTCCACCTCTCCCTTCTTCCCTACACCGTCACCCCTTTCCCTCGTTCTTTCCATCTCTCCGACCCTGTTGGATGTGTTCAACTGGAGTAGAAGAAAAAAATGAAACAACCACCCCATTCTGTTCATCTTCAACCAACCCACTCTTTTTCATCCCCCACCACACCTCCTCCCCTGTACCCCCACCTTACATATCCACCCCAGCAATGAGTTCAAAATAATAATAAAAAAGTCACTAAATTGCAAGTTCCTTTCAATTCTATTTTTTTAATTTTCCTTTACAATTTATTTGCAGAGAGTGTATTGGGTTGCTGCAAACTGTATGGGGTTTCTCAAATTTGTATGGGTGTGGTGCGAGTGTTTGCGGTTTTCCTAATTCAATCTGTAACAGAAAATTTAGCCTTTCTGCAGACCTAATTTTTTGTTGCAGAGACATTTAATTATCGGTTTGTAGAGAGGTTGTGATGCTATTCCCCTTCTGCAATTTAAATTCGGTGAGCAGAAACACGCATTGAGCTCTAGGTTTTATGACGCCATTGTTGGAGCCTTGGAGGAATTAGGGTGTGATTACAAATAATAAATAGGAAGCCAAAGTATCAATTGAAAAAAAATTATTTCACCGTAGGATAAGGGTAAGTGGGGTAACGTCAGGGTGAGGGTCGACTGGTGGCAGGGGTTGAGGTGGGGAGGTTGACGGAGAAGAAAATTGGCCTAAGATCTTGGTTGGATGATGGAGAAGAAATCTGGGGTATGGTGTTGAGTGAGGAAGGTTTTTTTTTTTTTTTTTTTCCCTTTCATATAAGCGCTTATATTTTTATATGCGTATCACTCAAATAGCCAGCTAAGCAGCTTAGTCAGCATTATTGTTAATTTTTGGCTGGGAAATGAACGATGATCAAATATACTCTCATTTCTCTCGAGTTTAAGGGCAAAGATGGAAATTATCGAGTTTAAGGGTAGATCTCCATCTTAGACCTGAGTACAGGGCCATAACTCTATATTTTCCCTCCTGTATGGCATAATGTGAAGTGTTGAATGTAATATGAAGTTGCACTAAAGGGAGAATTTATGACGAAGAAAAAATAAGATTAGTTCTTATTTATCTAGCCTGGTTATCCCGATTCTTTTGTCCCTGTATTGTCTGATTTATTGATTGATGTAAACTATTTGATGTTTGCTTACACATTTCAAAATTCTAGAAAGAATATCTGGATAAGAAAGAAATGGACCATTTGTAAAAGTAATATGTGTGCCTGTGGTGCAAAGAAGTTGCACACCTGATGTGAAAATTCAGGGATTTTAACAATCTGCATTTTGCATGTACAGTAATGAAGACTCATGACATTTTATGTTTGGGAAAAGAAAAACGACACTTGACATTTCATCGCCCTTTCAGTCCCTCCCTTTTTTCTATAACCTTCGCTTAATTGATATTGTGCTTTTCCTGTGTATTCTTGATGTTATATACTTAGCCTTGTATTAATCTATCAGGGTTGGATATTATGGTGAGCTCGCCCCTGAATGTGTCCATGCATACTATAAATATGGGTGCACCCTGCTGTACAAAGCTCAAGATGAAGCAGATCTATTAGGTGCAGGTGCTGTGCCAAAGAAAGAAGTCAAACCTGAACTAGAATCTGAAAAGGAGGAATCAGTTAAGAGTGGTGAAACTTCAGCAGCTTCTGTTTCAAGTAATGGTAAAGAAAAGAGTTCAACCCATCAGGAAGGAGTTTCCAATGACGGTTAGTGGTTATTGTCTTGAAATAGTGCATTAGATAGATATTAGTCCTGGGCTAATTGGGTCGTTATAGTAGCCATTACACCAAAGAAGTTGAATATTATAGAGAAAAGATTCATAGTAGTATCTTACTGTGAGAAATTACAGTTTAAAGAAAAATAAAATGGTTTTAGAGATGGTTGGATTTGGGTGGCTGGAGAAAGATGGGAATTTCAAACCTACATTATTTATAGTTGGAAATCAAAATATTAATTGTCGGCTGACTAAGAAGCCTAGTGTGCTCCATTTTAGCCTTTTACATGATCTTAATCTGCCCAATCTTGTAAAATAGGTGATGATGGCGAAGATCAGGAAGAAGATGACGAGGGAAGTGATGAGGATGTGGCTGGAGCAGATGAGGATGAGTCTGACCTGGATTTGGCGTGGAAAATGCTGGATGTGGCAAGGGCAATTGCTGAAAAAGGCTCAGAAGACACAATGGAGAAAGTGGATATACTATCTGCTTTGGCGGAGGTTGCTCTGGAACGAGGTTTGCTTTATTATTTTTATAAAATTTGATGAATGTGAATACTTCCTCTGTCCCGGAAAGTTAATCCCTCTTTTTTGCTGTTACTACGAATGAACTTTGAACAATAATTTAAGCTACTTTTAATTATCTTAAGAGAATCTAAAAATTGGTATTTATAGTATTTTTTTTCTTCGTCTTTTTGTTTTCTTTAACCACTTATTTAGTTATTTATTTTCTTGTAAAATCCTTCTTAACTTTCTCTTTTTTCTCTTTTAAATTTCTAATTTTTCTTTTCTCTTTGCTAATAGATTTTTTTTTCTTGTTTCCTTTTCATTTTTATTCATTTTCTCCCCTCTCTCTCTCTATATATATATATATACTCCCTCCGTCCCACCTCAATCGCTACTAACTTTGTGGGCACAATAATTAAGAAAAAGAAGTAAATGTGTGGTGGAAAATGAAGAGAGAGAATGAGTGGGGTAAATAGTAGTGTTAGTTGAATAAATTGTGTGGTGGAAAATGAAGAGAGAGAATGAGTGGGGTAAATAGTAGTGTTAGTTGAATAAATTGTGTGGTGGAAAATGAATAGAGAGAATGAGTGGGGTTAAATAGTGGGGTTGGTTGAATATAAATATAATAAAACATTTCCTTTTTGGGCAGTAGCGATTGTGGTGGGACGGACCGAAAAGGAAATTAGTAGCGATTAAGGTGGGACGGAGGGAGTATATATATATACGTAGGTGCTCAAATGAGAACCTAAATATCGTGAGAACCGTGAGAACTTAATGTATCCAATGATGTATCCAAGTGTACATTGGATACATTAGTTTTTACCTAATGTATCCAAGTAATGTATACAATGATGTATCCAAGTCAAGTAATGTATCCAATGATGTATCCAAGTGAACCATTGGATACATTGGTTTTTTACCTAATGCATCCCAAGTTCTCACGGTTCTCACGATATTTAGGTTCTCATTTGAGCACCTACCTATATATGTATATATATATATGTATATATATATATGTATATATATATATATATATATTCTTTATTGTTATTATTATTACTATTTTAATTTTTGCTTCTTTTCCTTTTCCAAATTTTGTTCCCACCTATTTCTTCTTTTAAATTTCCTTTTTCCTCACATCTTCTATTTCACAATTACAAATGAGGATTCATGTTAGCCAACTCCAAATCATTTGGGATTAAGACTTTGTTGTTGTTGTTGTTGTTGTTTTATCAATCACAAGTCGTAAATTTTTGTTCGGATAATTAAAGTAGCCTTATTGCTCAAAGTTCATTCGTAAAAACAACGAAAAAAGAGGGACTAACTTTCTGGGACAGAGGGAGTATTTATTTAGACGCAATAAATGTCTGTCTGTTTATGCGCAGAGGATCTTGAAACCTCTCTCAGCGATTACGTGAAAGCATTGTCCATTTTAGAACGGCTGGTTGAACCGGATAGTCGACGTATTGCTGAACTGTATCCTTTTTCATGTTAAAAGTTCTCATGTAATTTGAAGCAATGATTGTTACATACTCCCTCCGTCCCGGAAAGTCAGTCCCATTCAACTTTTTATAGCCAACACTGGTGAAATTTGACCAAATATTAATTTCAATCTAATCATCCTATTACAATTCTAAACATTGTTATTGATAATCACTAAATAATTTATTTATTGCAGTTTTTGGAGAATTCAACTAAGATGATTAGATTAACATTAATATTTGGTCAGAGTTCACTTATTATCAAATGGGACTAACTTTCCGAGACGGAGGGAGTATCATTTATCAATGTGTTCATATTGCTTGGGCCATAGCATACAGCTGAATTGTATCCTTCTGCGTTATTGAAATTGTTTGTTTGTCCATAACGGGGAATTTCAGAAATTTTAGGATATGTTTGTGCCTAGAAATCTCTTCAAAGGCTCAGGAAGCTATACCATATTGCGAAAAGGCAATTTCAGTTTGCAAGTCTCGTTTGCAACGGCTCATGAACGAAGCAAAGAGTTCTCCTGGTTCAGTTGATGTGGTTGCTGATAAAGGTGGAGAAATCGAAGTTCTGACTAGCCTATGTAGCGAACTTGAGAAAAAGGCAAGTGTGACCAAATCTTCTTTAGACTTTACAAGCATAAACAACCATAATACTCTGCCCCAAAATGATCTTTCCACTTTTTTGTATGTTAACACTCCCTTTGTCCCAAAATGATCTCCACACTTTTTTCGCCGTTATGACGAATTAACTTTGAGCAATAATTTTGGATTGATATAGTTATCGTAATGAAAATTTGAAACTTGTTATTGATAGAATTGTTGATGGTGTATCAATAACACGTTTTAGATTTTCATTAGTATAATTGAATCAACCTAAAATCATCGCTCAAAGCTCCTTCTTAGTAACGGCAAAAAAAGTGTGAAGATCATTTTGGGACGGAGGGAGTATGAAGGTACTTTGAGCAATTAATTTTTGGATAATTTAATTATCCTAGTGAAAATTTAAAGCTTGTTATTGATACACCATTATAAATACCGTCAGTAATAATTTTTAGATGTTTAGTAGGATATTTAAATTATCCAAAAATTATTGCTCAAAGTACTACCAAAAAAGTAGGAATATCATTTTGGGACGGCGGGAGTATAATACTCGAATTCCAAATTAACCCTGATACTTTTGATTTGCAGCTTGAAGATCTCCAACCTGTTGCCTCAAACCCCAAATCTATACTCTCAGATATACTGGGAATAATGGCTGCAAAAGCTAAAGACGGAGCAAGCGGTTCTTCGGCATTCACGAGCTCGTCACAAATTGCTACTGCCAGCAGTGGAAATTTCGGTTCTCCTACTGTTTCCACTGCCCACACAAATGGGTCTGGAGGAGTAACACATCTTGGTGTGGTTGGAAGAGGAGTTAAGCGAGTTGTGATGAACACAGAGTCTAACCCTGCAAAAAAACCTGCCCTCGATCCATCTGCAGATAACGGGAATAGCAATAAGTCTTAAAATGCCTTCATCTTTGAGCTGCTTATTTACGAGCTTGGTACGTGAAGTCTGATTATGATCTATCATGGATGAGACTGCTCTCGTGCATACTTGTATCCTTGCAGCTGAGGGTAGTGCAGGTTGGTATGCGATGCTTCTTATTTGGGATATTTCTTTGCTACTCTATTTAATGTTATAACTTCTTGATTATGAGTTGATTATTTTTATACTCCCTCCGTCCCGAAATGATCTTCTCATTTGCCATTTTTCATTGTCCCAAAAAGTTATTCTCATTTCTAGAATTTGGCCTTAAATGTGCATAAACACAACATGTCCAGTGAGCTCATATCCTTAAAAAATTTGAATAGTCAAATGTGAAGATCATTTTGGGACGGATGGAGTATTCAATATCTATTGCCTGTTTGTATTTTTGAGTATTTGTGAAAGTGTTGTGTTGTGTTTTTTTATTTTTATTTTGTGTGTGTGTTGGGAAAGTATGGTGCTAGATTCCAAATCAATAAATCGGTTTCGATGTTTCCAAGAGTATGATGAACAGTTTATGATGGATTCCGAACTGCTCCAACAAGAGTCAACTCCAACGCTCCACCCATGCAAAAATCAATCAACGTTTGTAAAATGTTACTACACAATGTAAAATGTTTACTACACAACGTAAAACGTGTTAGCTCCATGTGGACAATAACATTTTTTACTTTTGAGTAATACGCATTTTATATTGTGTAGACAATGTTTTACAAAATGTTGAATTGATTTTTATGGATGGAACGTTGGAGCTAAGTTTCGTTGGAGCAGTTCCAGCCTCCAGGTCTGTTTATAACCAAAGAGAAGTTTGGAATTTAAGTACTCCTTCCATTTTAGCACAAGGTTTTTAATTTCCTACTCACAACATTTACTTTTAGTTAATTCCTGTGCCAAATCAAATTAGGAACCTTAGGATGGGACGGAGGGAGTATAATTTTGGGCCTGACACTTTCTTGTACCTCTCACATCTCACAGAGAGTACTAGGTTGCTCTTTTTTTAATCTTTCCAATGGCAGCCAGAATTGCCGTGCTAATAGAATTTAATCACCCTTTAACATATTGGAATAGGGTGTTGTTATAGACACACGTAAAATTATTGAGTATACCCGTACTCATTATTTTCAAATATGTCATTTAAGTAATTGTCCTTATTAACTTTTTCTTTCCTTCCTCTCTTTCGTTCCATTCCCTTGTAACTTTCGGCCACCCACCTCCATAAGCTCTGGAATGGAATGAAAAAGAGGAAGAGGGTCAATATGATCTTTACTCTGATGGCATTTTTGAAAATAATGAGACGAGGGGGGTATACTCACTAATTTTATGGGTGCATATAACAACACCTGTGGAATATCCCAAAGGATAAAATTATTCTGAGCTCAATGTTCTTGTTGGCACCTAGATAGGGATAGGCCTTGTTTGTGGTTAGTGTCTGTTTTCACTTATATTCCACTTACTTGACTTGTAAATCAACAATGCTGCTGAACAGCTCCAAACAAGAAAATTAACAATGAGCTTACCGTTAACTTCAACGCTGATATACTTTGCAAACAAGTTATGAGTAAAGACAAATGCCGTTTTTATCAAGGCATTAGTTTGCTATAAAGATGTGAATGGATAGGTAAAGCATCAAAACACAGAAAAAATAAAACATAAGAAACTAGGAAGAAAAAAAAGGGTAGGAAGAAAATGTGTTATCGGGTAGATTGTAAGAAATGCGGAAAGTACTCATGGGGTGGGTGCGGGAAGCACTTGATCCCGCTCTATGGCAGCATAGAGAAAGGAAAACATTGCATTTGCCGTGATTGGCCTGGGGTTGTCATCCCTTCTGAGGAGACCACTTCAACAACAACAACAACAACAACAGCAGCAGCAGGAACTCAACAAGCTACTGCGTCAACTACTTAAATCAATATCAAGGTATGTCGTACTTTAGTTCGAGTCATTTCTTTTATAATTATTTTGATAAGTCAAAATCTCATGTGAAGTTTTAAGGATTTTGCAGTTGGACAACACAAAAGTCAGATTTATGTTACTACAAAATGTAACTCATGTAATAAAAAATTATAATCCATTTCCACGATTCCCGATAAATGTAACACACATTTCTATAAAATATAACTCATCTACTACTCCCTCCGTTTCAAAATATTTGTCGCTTTAGCTTTTTCACACATATTAAGAAATGTAATTAATGCATATTAAGAAGACCCATTTTGCCCCTAAATAATTAAGTAAACTGCTTTTTTGCCCCTCGTACTATGGCCCTAACATCGATTTGACACTTGTACTGCTGAAACACTAAATGTATGATGCGTACTATTGTTTTAGAAACAAAATTAACCAACATTTCTAACGCTGTTAAATTTTTAACGGAGCAGTCCTATTAGGTAATTGTTGACCAGGTCAATGCTTACGTCATTGCTGATTGGATGTTGAGCTAGTTTAATTTTGAAATAGTTTCGCTTTGCACCCTCCATCTAATCACCGTTAAACACTTTGCACCCTCTGTCCCAGTAGAACTTTAAAAAAAAAAAATTATTGTGAAAATTACCACACCCCCACAACCAACAACCACTTCCATTGGTAAATGATAACCACCACGATTCACCTTCGTCGCCCCGTCACACCACTAAAATAATCCATCTCCATCAACACCATCAATGGCTGCAAAATTCGATCGCGTGAATCAACAAAGCAACAAAAATCCAAATTCGTACACAAATAAAAATTAACGACCGGAAAAATCTCCATTGAAATCCGATTTCTAGGATCGAACAGAAAATAGAGACGAAGAGATCTTTGAGTGATAAGTGGCGGCGATGAGTGGGAGACGAGTAGTGATAGACTAACATTTGGACAAGATCGGCCGAATTTCCAATTGTCAAGGAAACAAATCTGGAAAAGGGATGAGAAGGTGAAAGTGCTGGTCGAAGAAGATGTGGAGAGGCGAGGAGGGGAGAGTAGGTGGGGTGGGGATGGACGGTGGTGTGGATGGGAAGTAGAGCACAGGGGCGGGAATGGAGTTCGCCGGATCTTGCCAAATAAGGAGCAGAAGAGGCCGCGTGGTCGGGAGGCGGCGGCGATGGAAGTGGGATGACGTAGGTGCTTTGGGGAGAGAGGGGAGACCTAGAAGGAAGTGGGTTAACTAGAAGGACGGGGTGTTGGCGGTGGATTGTGAATGGAATGGATGGACAGTGGGTGAAAGCTTTGGCTGAGATAAAAGGAAGAAGATGGGTTTTCTAAACAGGGAGTTTTTTTTTTTTCTTTTTTCTTGAGAATTGGGTTAAGTTTGGTTAATGGCCAACATAATCCATTGATTTTTTTAACTGGGATTAAACGGAGGGTGCAAAGTGAAGCTATTTAAAAATTATTCAACCAACCCAACATCCAGTCAGCTGCCACATAAGCATTGACATGGTCAACAAATGCCTAATAGGATTACTCCGTTAAAAAATTAATTGCCGTTAGAAATATTGGTTAATTTTGTTTCTAAAACAATAGTACGCATCATACATTTAGTGTTTCAGCAGTACAAGTGTCAAATTGATGTTGGGGCCATAGTACGAGGGGCAGAAAAGCAGTTTACTCCTAAATAATTCAACTTTCTAGGTGATTAAATGCTTGCATGAGAGATACTTTCACCATCATTAATAAGGGCATAATTGAGACAAAAGGGTAAAAGTGCATTGATAATAGTAAAGCGACAAATATTTTGAAATAATTTTTTACTCCTAAAGCGACAAATAATTTGAAACGAAGGGAGTATAAAATACTCCATCTTTCTTGAAAAGTTGGTCCCTCTTTTTTGTTGCTGTTATTACCATTGAATATCCTTATGAAATTTCGTAACTTGTTATTGACACACCATTATAAGTATTATCAATACTAATTCTTAGAATTTCATTAAGATAATTCAAAATAACTTAAATTATTGCTAAAAATTCATTACATTAGTAGTAACAAATAAAAAAAATTAGTAGTAACAAATAAAAAAAGGGGTGGACTCCTGTGAGACCGTCTCACAGCCAAGTCGAGCCAAGGCTTTTTTTTTTGCCCTCCAACTTTTTTTTCCTGCCATTTTTTTGCTTGCCAGCAAAAGTAACAATTTTTATAATGAAATGTAACATTTTTTTCTCATATGTAACATTTTTTTTTTTCCAAAAATGTTCCACAATTTGCTGAAATAGATTAAAGATAATATAAGATTGACAACTAAAACTAATGTTACATTTTATAATGAATGAATATAACTTTTTTTTTTCTCAATTGTAACACTTTTCTAGGGTTTTACATTCAATAAAAATGCAAATCCGATTATATACATGAATTTTTACTCTCTTTAATTAAGAAAAAAAGTAACATTTACTAAAACAAAATGTTACATTCATTTATATAAAAAATTATAATCATATATGTACTCTGTTACACTTTAAATATTACTTTTTCTAGCCACAAAAGCTATCAAACTATTTAATTTTTTTTTTTTGCAAAACTGCCGTTACATTTGACAGTAAAAAGTGTTACTTTTTAAAGATGAAAATGTTTCTTTTACCAGAACATAGTGTTATATCTCAAGAGACGAGCAACTCACTTTTTTGTGTGTTAAAAAGTACCATGTTTTTTTTTAAAAAATCAAACAATATCATGACCTATCTTGTTTTGTTCGTGACGAGACACAACGGTTTTTTTTTTTACTTCAAAATCTTAAGATATAACATTTTAAAGTTATTGGAGTTTTCTTTTTAAAGGCGACACGTGTCGCACGCTGAGAGGTCAAAGGTGACAGCTGGGCGGGTTAAGCTGACGGGTTGTGGGCATGATCCATGGGTGGATCCGTCTTGTCTTATGAGACGGTCTCACCATGTCTTTGTCATACAAAAAAATAGGGGCTAATGCTAATTTTTTGGGATTGAAAATGCATAACTTATCTGTTATTATAAAAATCTGATTGCAGGACTACACAAAAGAGTTCTAATTGCATTTAGGTTGTGCAGGTTAGAGTAAGAGAGGCCGAGCAGATGCTATGATGTGGGCCCGTATCATAAATAACAAACTCGGAGTAGTTTTGTATTTTTCTTGTTTGTGTGGGCTTGAAATAATGTACTGCAGCTGGTAAGGGATGGTCAATATCTATCATTGACCAACATTTACTTTCCTCTAAATAAAGTTCAAAATTGTGTTGGTTTGGCTTCATTTGTCATGATTCTCGTGCTCTCGCTAATTTTTCCAACTCTTCCATTTAATGTGTTAAAATTTTTAATATCAGACATACACTTCAAGTGAGGGGTGAACAGGAATGAGCACGGTCACTTTTATATCCCTCGGTTTCATAAAACATGATGTTATTGAAAAAAGTACAAAGATTAAGAACCATGTTAAAAGTACTCCATTCGGTTTAAAATAATTGTTTTTTTTTGCATTTGCACAACTCTTAAGAAATGTACTCCTTCCAATCCAAAATAATTGTCTTTTTTTGCACAACTTTTAAGAAATGTAATAATTATCATGACTTAGTGACTGACTTAGTGACAAAAGTTCCAACTTTACCCCTATTAAGTGTGCAATTTTCTTACATTAATGTCTCACACTAAGATAATTAATAAAAGATAACAAGTTTCAATGCAAGGATAAGAGAGACATTTAGAAATGTGAACAATTTTTTGGCACAATGATGAGAAATGGCAAATGAGAATAACGTTTTGGGACGGAGGGAGTATTACATAAACACAATATGTATAAACAGTTACTTTATACAAACAGTGTAATTAGCAAAAGAGCTTACTATCGTAGGCCACTTACACCCCAGCATATCCCTGTGAAGAGTTGGATACACAAAAGATTGGTAATTAACAAAAGAGTGCTCCTAGCAGGTAGAAGATGATGCCGCCTTAGATTGTTGTACAATGGTAAATTGTATTAATATTATTTCGTAATTTAAAAGTATAACAATTATTTTATTTAAACATATTAGAAAAAGAAATTGGAATCAACAAAAAAAATTTGGAACATTTTTTTATGAGACGAAAAGAAAAGAGTAATGTCATAGCATAAAGATAATGTTATTATTGAAACTAGTAATTTAGCCCGTGCTCCGCACGGTAAAGGATTTGGGAGCAAATAAATAAAGGAATGGGATCACAAAGTAGTAAACTACTTTTCTTAGATATTGAGTTCAAAAAAAAAAATGAGATACACTTAACAAATGACAATTTTACCCATGTATTTGAGAAGTTATCTATTTGAATTTCAGTATAAAAAATTGGAGTTGACTTGCAAGCCAATAACGTTGAAGTATATATGAGGAGAGCGAACAATCAAAAATCTTTTCGATAAAGTTTAAGCCGTTTATCAAAAATTAATGAGATCATTCATTTATGTGTAGAGATTAGTTAATATACCATATTTGATTTATTTTTAGATGAACGTAAACTTTAGTGTTTCATTCGTTGAAGTTATTGTTATACATTCGATGTAAGTTTCATGATCTTTAACATGTTCTCAACCTTTGAAATTCTATGACCTATAATTGTAACTGAAGTGGTAATTGCTTAAGTCATAATAGTTTGATTTTGTTAACTTAGTGTTATGAATTATCAATATGCTATTAGAAACCTTCAAAATTTAATAATATATTAAAATTAATTAATTATTAATGAATACTCCATCCGTTTCGTGTGACTTGAGACAAAAAATTTTGGCACACAAATTAAGGAAAAACAAGAGAGAAAAATAGTGAGAGAAGGTGTTTGTGAGTAGAAAAATTAAATAGGAGATAGAATGAGTGAGAGGAATAGTGAGTTGATTAGTGTTGTCAGTGTAAAAGTAAAGTAGGAGAGAGAATGAGTAGGAAGAATAGTAAAAATTCTTTACCATTTTTGGCAGTCTCAAATCACGTGGAACGGACGAAAAGAAATACTCCCTCCGTCCCCGCTCACTTGACACTTATTTCCATTTTGGTCCGTCCCATCTCACTTGACACTTCCCAATATAACTACTTTTTATAATTTTATATTCACTCTACACATCCACTCATTCTCTCTCTTCATTTTCTATCACTCATTTTATTCAATCAACACTACTATTTACCCCACTCACTATCTCTCTTCATTTCTACCACACATTTTCCTTATTTTATTCTTTTTCCTTAGTTATTGTCCCCACCTCTTGGGTGTCAAGTGAGGTGGGACGGAGGGAGTAAGTCTCAAGTGACATGAAACAGAGGGAGTACATGATTGCTCACAATAAATTTAGTATTAATTTTTAACATTTCAATTTTCTATTCTAAATTATATATATGAGTATTTCATCTATAAAAGATGACTATATGTAGAATTAGTCTTTTATAGTAATTTAGAATAATGAATTAAAGATAATAGTATCCTATATACTGTAGTTACTAATAAAATTAGCTAATACTATTAGCTAAGAATGAGAAAAATAAATAGCTTCTTAGTTGTAGGGGCAATGCTGACATCGCTTCATGAGACGTAAGATTTGGTTAATTAATATTATAAATAATAATATTTAATATATATAATAACTATTATAATTAACTAATAATATTAATAATAAAAGTTAACTTATATAGTAACTATTATGATTAACTAATGTTATTTATAGAATTAGTTAACTTATATATATAATAACTATAATAGTTAACTAATACTATTAATGGTAATAGTTAACTTTTATAGTACTCCCTCCGTCCCGGAGTAAGAGTCCTATCCCTCATTTGCATGCTTATTAATAAATATTGGAAGTGATGTAAATGTTGTGAGTGTAAAAGTAAAGTATGTGAGAGAATAAGTGAGAGAATAGTGAATTGATTGGTGTTGTGAGTATAAAAGTAAAATATGAGAGAGAATGAGTGGGGTGAATAATAAAGATTCTTTGCCATTTTAGGAATATGACTCTTACTTTGGAACGTACTAAAATGGAAAGTAAGACTCTTACTCTGGGACGGAGGGAGTAACTATCATTGTTAACTAATACTATTAATAGTAATAGTTAACTTATATAATAACTATCATTGTTAACTAATATTACTAATAATAACAGTTAACTTATATAGTAACTATTATGGTTAACTAATATTACCTCCGTCCCAGCTCAATGTGCACTGTTTGATTTTTTTGGTCAATTTGACTGAACTTTAAGCTTAATTTTATGAAAATCTATGTATCTCTATGCAATTTTGAAAGATGTTATTGATACTATTTCTAATAATAAAACAATAATAACTTTTAAAATTGTATAATAATAGCTAGATTTTCACAAAATAATGGTCAAAGTTCGAATGAATTGACCACATGAACAGTAAAAGTGCACTTTGAGCTGGGACAGAGGTAGTACTATTTATAGTAATAGTTAACTTATATAGTAATTATTATGGTTAACTAATACTATTAATAGTAATAGTTAACTTATATAGTAACTATTATTATGGTTAACTAATACTATTAATAGTAATAGTTAACCTATATAATAACTAATATCTTTAACTAATACTATTAGCTAATAAAAAGAATATCAAAAGTCACTTAAAGTTTAAGGTGGCGATGACATGGCTTGACCAAAAGCAACCTTTAGCAAAAATTGTCCACGTGGCGAATCCACATCCCTCCGCCTCAGCTTTTAATATATACTCCCTCCGTCCCTGTTGGGTATGCCCACACATATCTTAGTTTTTAATGTATTAGGATTTATTAGATTTGATTGATCCATCACCTAAGTTTTATTTCATGGACTTTAGACCCACATGTAAGAAGTATTTATACTTCATTTTTTAAGTTGTCCATTGTTATAGAATAGGCTTAGAAATAGGGCAAGAAGATCAAGATTCAAGATAAATCACAAGTTCAGTTTGAGCCACGCGCCTATGCGCCCCTTTATGCTATGCGCCATGCGCCTTTCAGCGCGCGCGCATATAGCCTCGCGCCTCAAAGATCCACGCGTGTTGTTACGCGCCTCAAATGGACCATGCGCTCTAATGGCTCAACGCGCCTCATCATGGTTGATTTTACACTCAGTGATTTAATGAAGACTCGAAGACTTGAAGAGAATTCAAATTACGCCAATGATCCAACGGTGGTTAAAAGATGCATATACGCCCAATCTATTGACACGTGTCCATAACGGTCACATTTATGTTGAGTGTCAAAATGGCTATAATATATGCATGCTCCAATCAACGAGCGACAGCTCATCTTATCCACAAAGATTTCCAACGGCTAGTTTTTTGAAGTTCACTATAAATACCCCATAACTTCAACATTTTGAAGTTGCTGAGTTTTGCTAAGAATTTCAAGAATTTCTCTCTCAAAGCATTTGTTGAAGATTTGAAGATTGCCTTCGTTTTTCCAGATTTCTCAAGAACATCTTCATACCTTCATCCTTAGCCCAGATCTTCAAAGCCTTAACACTTTAGTTTCTTGTGCTCTCCATCTCAAAGATCTAAAGAGCCTTGATACTAAGAACACACACGCACCTCTTTAAGATTAATCATTTAGATTCATCTTTTAGAGATACACCGGTTATTGTTTTGGATTTGTTCTTTCATAGTAATAGATCTTGAGTTAGTGTATAAGCTCAACATTGTAATTTGTAACACTCCTCATTATATAAGATCTCGATTAGAAATCCAAGACTAACCATCTTGGTAGAGGACGTAGATCTTTCATTGATCGAACCTCTCCAAATAGCTCGTGTTATTATCTTGTTATTTCTTTCAAGTCATTATTTTCACTCACTACTTGCTTGTTTACTCATTGTAGATTGTTTGAACTGAATTGTGTTGTGTTTGTTATATCATTTGCCTTAGTTCCTTATTTCACTCACTTTGAGCCAAAATACTTAGTGTGTGTGTTGCGCTCCCTTTATCACTTTGCGCCTATTTTCATTACTAAATTCCGCTGTGCATTTCACTCACTCACTTAGGCGCATTTCATAACGCTTACTTGATAAAGTGCGCATTCGCAATTGAGTTTTTCAAGGGTACGAAAAGAATTTTAAAACAGCTATTCACCCCCCCCCCTCTAGCTATTTTTCATACCCTTGTTGCCCTTTGGGACCAACAAGTGGTATCAGAGCTAACACCTTTATAAAACATTTTTCGTTTTTCAAGCTTAACAGCTTGAGTGCCGATTCTAAATGGCAAACTCAAAACCTATGGCAACTGCAAACTACACTCACGTTCCGGTCTTTGATGAAGATCATTTTGACGTATGGAAATTCAGCATATTGACTCATCTCAACTCAATCGATGAAAGGCTCCATGACACCGTCGTTTATGGACCTTATATTCCGATGAAGGCGAATCCAAATCCACGCACCAACGCTGCTCAACCTACTGTCCTAAAACCAAGGGAAGAATGGACCGAGGAAGAAATTAGAAGAGTTGCAAATGATGGAAAAGCAAGAAACATTCTTCTAAGCACTCTAAGCACGGCTATGAAACAACAAGTCATGCATTGTGCTACTGCAAATGAGCTATGGGATGCTATTGAAGAGCATATTGAAGGAGACACTGTTTGCAAGGAGAACAAGAAATACGAAGTACAAAAGAGATTCAACAATTTCTCTCAACTCCCCGGTGAAAACTTGAGGCAAACTTATGAACGCTACTGTGAAATTATCAATCTATGTATTTCACTTGGCATGAAGTTTACCAACAAAGATTTGAATGTAAATTTTCTACAAGCTTTTGGATCAAGATACCTACATAAATCTAGCGCTCTTGAAGACGCTGGAACTTTAGATGTTTGGACTTTAAGGAACCTATATGCAAATCTCAAAGTTTACGAACTCAAACTCCAACGAATCAGCGAAACTGAAGGAAAGTCAAAATCTATGGCTATGATGGCGCACAGAGAAGCTGCGCCTACACCTGCGCCTACTCCTGCGCCTGTACAAGATGAGAAAAGCTCCGATCCCAAAATTTCTACTTCTGAGCTATTAGACATGGATGATGAAGACTTCGCTTTATTTGTGAAGAAATTTCAAAAGTTCAGAAAATTCTCAAGACCCGGCTCAACCAACAAATTTCAAGGATCTACCAGCAAAGCTCCTCAAAAGTTTTCAAGGAGCAGTGATTCAAAAAGAAAAGAAGATCTTGTTTGTTTTAATTGCAGGAAACCCGGACATTTTGTATCAAGCTGCCCGATCCCCAAATTTGAATATATGCAGAAGAAGAGCAGCCATACTCCCAAATTCACTCCCAAGTTCACTTGTCACAAGGGAATGGTTGCTGAAGAAGAAGCACCAGCAAATGAGCACAACACTTGGATTGAAACAGACTCCGATGAGAGCGATGAAGATTCCGATGATGGACTCGTCTGTTTGATGGCAAATGATGATGAAGTTGATGCTTATGATTCTGATGATGACTTCTCCAAGGATGTTCCCGATATGAATGCCTTGAATAAACCTATCAAGAAATCTGCAGGTTTTCAAGAAGTGAAAAAGAAGAAAGGACCAACCATCAGCGAGCTCGTTGAACAAGGATTTCTCACTCCGGCTCAAAACGATGGTGGATTGTTATTCTCACGATGTGATCTTGGAGCAAGGAACAAATTGAGAAAAGGAGCATACATTAGACCACAGGTTGAACCAACTGCTCAAATCTCCAAAATCAATGATGAAGTGATTGCTGAACAAGAAAAATTGTTCAAGAAGGCTGAAAAGGTAATCACTAGATTTGATAGTATGAAGGAAGCTTTAGCACTATCATGTGATGAAATTTCTCAGCTTAAGACCGAGAAATCTCTACTTAAATCTGAACTCACCCTCCTTAAGGAGCAGATAAAGAGCATGACTCCTCTTACTGTTAAAAACACTTTTCTAACAGAACAGAACTCACTTCTTAAAGTTCAAAACGATGAATTGGTTGCTCAAATCACTGATCTTAAAAAGATTACAAATGAGTGGTCCAATTCTCGTGTCACTATGGAGAATATATTTGAGTCCCAAAAAGTCAGTGGTGATAAAAGTGGCTTGGGATTCTCATCAACTAGTGACAACTTTAAATGTGATGTCTGTGCTGAAAGAGATAGTGAATTTACCAACCAACAAACTTTTGAAATTCCCAAGGAAAAACATTCTAATTCAATGGGTAAAGGACAGGAAAAAGTCAAGAGACAAACATTCCACTATGTCTACCCAACGAAGCAATTTGGGAAAGCTAATGGGAAAAATATAGCTACAGATGAACCATCTCCTAGCAAAATCATTCTTGAAAATAGGCGCGCTCCTTCTCCGAGTGCTCATTATGCGCCTAAGAGCCACGCGCCTCATCGCCGTGCGCCTCCTAGCCCTATGCGCCCTCCGAGAAAAAGCGCTCCAAAATTTCAAAAGAAAGATTTTGTTAAGTCTAGTTCATCTGACCCAAAGAAGAATGCCATCCTCAAGAAAAGTAAAGAGTTTGTGAAAACTCACGTGATTGGTGGCTTTCATCATTGTTCCATTTGTGATTGTTCAGGACACAAGGCCGTGGAATGCCTTTTGCGATTCACTCCCAATGCCAAAGGACGTAAAAATCCTAAGGTCAAGCAAGAGTGGGTTGTCAAAAGTTGCTAACCCTAGGACCCAAAAGGAATAAAGGGGACCTGCTTAAATGTCTATATTTCAGGTTCTTTGTTTCATGGCTGGATCTTCAAAAGCTAGAAATTATGAATGGATTCTCGATAGTGGGTGTTCAAGACACATGACTGGAGATGAATCCTTATTAGAAGATGTCCATGAAGAAAGAGGTCCCTCCGTAACATTTGGCGATAATAACAAAGGTCAAGTTGTAGCATATGGAAAGCTCAAGAAAGACAAAGTGTGCATTGAAAGAGTCTCACTCGTCGAAGGGCTCAAGCACAACTTATTATCCATATCTCAATTCTGCGACAAAGGATTAGAATGCCATTTCACTTCAACGCAATGTCTTATCAAGAATGGCAAAACTGGAGCTATCTTACTCACGGGATATCGTAAGACAAATATTTATATTATTGATTTCCATAGTTTGAACTCTAGTACTAATCTTTGTTTTGTAGCAAAAAGTGTGAACGAAAATAGTTGGCTGTGGCACAAGCGCTTAAGTCACTTGAACTTCAAGTATCTATCTAAACTCAGCAGGAATAATCTTGTCAAAGGACTTCCCAAGGTTGCTGATCATCATGACAAAAAGTGCGCCGCATGTCAACTTGGCAAACAACCGAAGCAGTCATTCTCAAGCAAGTCTAATCCTTCAACTACTAGATGTTTGCAACTGCTTCACATTGATCTATTTGGACCAGTTTCCACCGCAAGTATTAGAAGAAACAAGTATACTCTAGTTGTGGTGGATGATTATTCAAGATATACATGGGTAGAGATGATGATTACAAAAGATGATTGTTATGATATTCTCACTACCTTATTTCGACTGCTCCAAACCCAAAAAGAAGATGACATCGTTAGTGTTCGATCCGACAATGGAACAGAATTCAAGAACAACGGTGTTGCTCGATATTGTGAAGATCATGGGATAGATCACAACTTTTCAACCGCCGGAGTCCCTCAACAAAATGGCGTTGTTGAACGAAAGAATAGAACGTTGATTGAAGCGGGAAAGACGATGATAGCTGAAGCTAAATTGCCTAAGTACTTTTGGGAAGAAGCTATCAACACCGCATGTTTCATCAAAAAACTTCAACAAACTCCATATGAACTTTGGCGTGGTAGAACTCCCAACATTGCATTCTTCAAGATATTTGGTTGCAAATGTTATATCCTCTACAACGGAAACGAACATAGAGGTAAATTCGATGCCAAAGCCGACGAAGGTATTTTTGTTGGGTATGCCAAACACTCTAAAGCTTTTCGTGTTTTTAATAGAACCACATTAGTGATAGTTGAATCTGTACATGTTACATTTGATGAACATTCTCTCCTTGAGCCACATTTGGCTCCAAATGTTGCTGATGATTCTATTGAGCTAAATGATACAGGTGCTCCTATTTATGTTGCGCCCACTCAAGATCAGAATCTATCAACACAAGGAAATCCATCTACATCAAATGCGCCTAATTCAATGCATTATGCGCCTGTTGAATCCTCTATTGCGCCTCACTCAAATGATGCGCCTCATGATTCCTCTTACGCGCCTATTTCTACTGCTGCATCTGGTGTTAACCCAAATTTCAATTCTGAGCCAGTTCAACCCCCAAATTTCAATGACTTTGAATCTGGTGAAGATGTACCAATTGAAAACCTTCAAATTACTACAACTCAACCTAACTTACCTCCTGAAATTCGTGAAGTTAGAGGTCACCCAATTGCTAATATCATCGGTGATCTACAAGTTGGTGTTCGTACAAGGAGAGCTACAAACTTTGATGCTTACACTGCTTTTATCTCTCAAATTGAACCGAAGAAGGCTGATGAAGCGCTCCAAGATCCTAATTGTGTTGTTGCAATGCAAGAAGAACTCAATCAATTTGAACGATGTAAGGTTTGGACTCTAGTTCAAAGACCAAATGATCATGGAGTGATTGGTACAAAATGGGTGTTCAGGAACAAGATGGACGAGAATGGAACCATCACGAGAAACAAAGCAAGATTGGTTGCACAAGGCTATAGGCAAGAAGAAGGAATTGATTACGATGAAACTTTTGCGCCCGTAGCAAGACTTGAAGCTATCAGATTATTTCTAGCTTACGCCGCTCACAAGAACTTCAAGTTATATCAAATGGATGTGAAGAGCGCGTTTCTAAATGGTGAACTCCAAGAACAAGTCTATGTGGCTCAACCACCTGGGTTTGAAGATTCACAATTTCCAAATCATGTGTACAAACTCCAGAAAGCTTTGTATGGACTCAAACAAGCACCAAGAGCATGGTATGATACACTATCCAAGTTTCTCATCGAAAAAGGCTTCACTCGCGGTAAAATCGATACAACTCTTTTCATTGCCAAACATAATGGTCATAAATTACTTGTTCAAATTTATGTTGATGATATTATATTTGGTTCAACTAATGAATTGTTGTGCAAGCGTTTTGAGAAACTAATGAAGAGCAAGTTTGAAATGAGCATGATGGGAGAACTCACATTCTTCCTCGGGCTTCAAATCAAGCAAATGAGTGAAGGCATATTTATCAATCAAGCCAAATACACAAAAGACTTAATCAAGAAGTTTGGACTTGAGAACGCTAAAGCATACGATACTCCAATGGCCACAGGCAACAAACTCGACAAAGATCTAAAAGGTAAACGTGTTGATCAAACGCTCTATCGAGGTATGATTGGCTCACTCCTTTATCTTACTGCTAGTAGGCCCGATATTATGTTTAGTGTTTGTGTTTGTGCTCGCTATCAATCCGACCCTAGAGAAGCACACTTAATTGCTGTGAAACGTATTATAAGATATCTCTCTGGCACTGTTAACCTTGGACTTTGGTACACCAAAGATTCGAACTTTAAACTTGTAGGTTACTCAGATGCGGATTATGCAGCGTGCACAATTGATAGGAAAAGCACAAGTGGCACTTGTCATTTCCTCGGATATAGACTTGTGTCATGGGCAAGTAAGAAACAAGCTTCTGTATCTGTTTCAACAACCGAAGCCGAATATATCGCTGCGGGAAGTTGTTGTTGCCAAATACTCTGGATGAAGCAGCAATTGGTGGACTATGATATCATCGAAGAAAATTGTCCCATCTACTGCGACAATACATCAACAATTGCAGTTTCTGAAAATCCTGTCATGCACTCAAAGACCAAGCACATCGACATCAAATATCACTTCCTCAAAGACCACGTGGAGAAAGGCAATATACATTTGGAACACGTGGGAACCGACTATCAAATCGCCGACATTCTAACGAAAGCACTCGACGCGAAACGGTTCATATTTTTGAGAGGCGAAATGGGTATGCTTGAACTCAACTAAATTCAATATAGTTTTGTCAATACTAATGATTTTATGTTTATGTTGAATTATGAGTATATTAGGTACAAATGATTAAATCAATTTTTCAAAGTTTCAAGGAAACTATGCGCGCCTAATACTTCTGCGCGCTCAACTCTTTGCGCGCCAAATTCTAGCGCGCGCCTAGCATTCAATGCCTCTTAAGTCATTTTGCGCGCCTAGATGAGTATGCGCCCTGTTAAGGTAATGCGCTCCTTCATGCGCGCATTAACTATTGCGGCTCAATCATTTCTCAAAATTCAATTTCAATGATTGAACGTATTAAATACACAAGTACCAGGTATGTTCATTCTGTTCATTTATTATAGGAATCTATGTCTTTTGACATTCCATTAATTGTTCAAGGGTACTTGTGCAATTAAATTTTTCCCTCGTTTTACGCTTTTCAAAAATTTTATTTTCTGGGGATTTATTTCTTGCACCCCAAACTTACACCAAAATAGATGTTTTTGGGGTTTGTGCAAAATTAGTCAAAATTGCTCATACAACTAAAGGGATAGTGGAGCAGTTTTTTCTTTTACCCAATATGTCACATCATGACTCTTTATGTCATTCTGCATTTAATGCCCTTCAAATCCATATATCCCTCATTAATGCGCCTTACACATGTCATGATGAGCCGCCGTTTTTCAAAATCCCTCATAAATACACATCCTTTCAACTTTCCATCTTTTTAAATTTTTGACAGTATTATTTCCATATCAGTGCAATTTTTTTTCCCAACCTATATATACACTTCCCTTCTCTCTCTCTCTTTCTCACCAACTCCCTCATCTCTCTGCACCTCCCTACACTCTCTCTCTCTCCCAGTCTCTCCGTTTCTCTCTCTCTCTCTCTCTCTCTTTCGTTTCTCTATTTTTTCTTATATATATCGTTAATGGGTCCGAAGAAAGCTACAAAATCTACCCAAGACGAAATGGTAATGAATTCTAACTCTTAAACTCTTTAAATTTCTGAATTTTTTTCCTGTGTTCGTCTTTTTCAAAAAACCCGAATGCCCATTTTTCTTGATTAATCTTGCTTCGGTGATCCGTTTTCAAAATCGTTCGTTAGGTTATGTTCGTTTTGCAATTTCGAGTCTTTATAACTAACTTTTTCAACGATCAATTCGCTATTTGGTGCGAATCTGAAAAATCACCATTTTCGACTTTTCGGTTTTTAAGATCTTTGAATCCATTTTTTTGGATTCGTTGTTGATTTTTACTTGTTTTGATTTACATATTTGTTATCCTTGTCTTCGTGCGGTCATTTTGATATATTGTATGCTTGATTTGGTGAAGTTTCACGAATTATGTGTTCTTGGTGTTCTTGGTGTTCTTCGAGCATTCAAGACATGTTCTTCGTGTTCTTCATTATTTCTGCTTGACTTGGGTCTCATAAATTTTCAAAACTTGTTTTTCAAAATTTTCACTTTTTGATTCTGAAAAATTGCATATGTATGTTTGCATGTGTTTGTGTGTTTTTATACTCAGTTTACATTTCTACATAAGTAATGCGCCTATATATGAATTCATGCGCCTAGTATGATTATGCGCACATTGACATTATGCGCCTCAAAGAGATTCTCGCGCTCACATGCGTTTGCGCCTCAATCCTTTATGCGCCTAATATCATTATGCGCCTACACTTATTATGCGCCCCAATTCATACTTAGTCAATTCTTATGTTCAAACTTTTCTTAGTATATTTCATAGAACCTTAAATATGCGCCTTGTATTTCTCTGCGCCTCATAAATTTCATGCACCTACCATAATTATGCGCCTAGATTCATTGTTCTCTCTTATGTTCCTATGACTCTTTGCGCCTAATTATTCTATGCGCCTCAAATTTCATGCGCCTGGTATACACTTTGCTTATTTATGCTTCTATGCGCGTAATTCACACCAATTCCTTTAAATGTTTAATTTGTCAGGATCTATCTAACTTCAGACCTGGTGAAACATTTGATTTGAACGAGCTATCTGCTGACCCTATGGGTGTTGAAATTATGGATTATATCAGACTGGCTGGTCTTCTCCCTTTGTTCACTCTGGAGCAACCTTTCTACTCTCCGCTCCTCGTTGATGAATTTTTCTCTACAGCAGAATTTGTAGAAATTCCAACAGACATTGAAGGAATGGTGCGCTATCGCATTCGCGCAGTAGTTCAAGACGTTGAGATAACCATGTCTGCCGGCACTATAAAGAACGTTGTCAACTTTAACAAAACTGGCCCCTTGGGTGTAGCTGGCAAAGTCAATTCCTATTCAGCCGCCGCTCAAAACATTATGGCGCGTTCCCTTCTTCGTATTCCTACGCTTCAAAACAATATCAAAACGGTGGAAATTAGAGATGGTGGTGATTTATTGGCGCATATTGCGCATCTGGTTGGCACTTCCATTATCTTCAAAACTGGAAATGTCAACAGATTTACTATGGAGCAGTGGGAATTCACAGCTGCCATCATGGCAAAAACCATCCTCAACTGGCCTCAGATCTTATTTACTAATCTTCAGGACCAGATTGACAAGTACAATAAAAACAAAGCTGACGGCAAGACAAAGTTCAAGACTCACTGCCGTATTCTCACTAAAATCTTCCTCTCCTACCCTGCGCTTGCAAATTTTCTTGCTGAGAACCCAGCCTACCAGACCACTGATGTCCCTGTTTTTGGTAAGGACAGTTTAGTGATGAAGAGGCGCAGAAAGCGCATGGCCAAGCGCGCGCCAAGGGTGAAAGGCGCTCAGTTGGTAGATGAAGCCACTGAGTCAGATGAAGAAGCAGCTGGTGCAGATGGTGAAGAAGAAGCTGCAGTAGCGCCACGCGCAGAACATATTCCTGGCGCAGTAAAAGGCAAAGGCAAAGGGATTGCTGAAGAACCAAGCAGACCTGCTAAGCGCCCCAGAACGGGCACTGAAGAAGAAAAGGAGCTGAAACGCGCTAAAGAAGCCAGTAGACTGGAAGCGCAGTTAAAAAGAGATGAAGAATTCAGATTGAAACAGGCTGCTGATTTATCTAAATCTGAAAGGCGCAAAGGCGCAGGATCTAGCGCTGATGCACGCGCGCCTGCCCATGATGCGCCTCCAACCGTTCATGCGCCTACTCAAACACCATCTTTTGATCGTCAACAAGTCAGAGATAAAATTTCTGCAGATTTATTTGGTGAAGATATTGAGGATCAAGCTCAGGGGGAGCCAGATCAGTTAAGGCGCAAACCATCATCTGTGCGCCCAAAGGCTCCTGCGCCTCATCCTGAAGAAATTTCTTCAAGCGCAGAATATATTCCATCTCCTCCCCGCGCTCCTACTCCGCGCCCCTCTACTCCTGCGCCTCCTCCTCCCACTCCTGATATGAGTGTGGTTATTTCTCTTCTAAAGCAACTCCAGCAAGGCCAGTCTCAAATGAACTCACAGTTGGAGCTTCATACTTCAATGCTTACCCAGCAGGCTGATGAGATTGCTGCCATTAAGGGGGAGATAAAGCGCATAGATGCCAACATCAAGGACAAACATTTCCTGACTCCTCAACAATGGAATGACGCTATTGATCAAATGAATGAGCTCTTCAAAGGCACTCTTGCCTCCCTTCATGAGCGCATAGATGGTGGCATTAAACTCACTGATGGCCAAGATTTCATTAATGCTATAAGGGAGGTAGAGTTGAACATAGCGGGTGATATAAGGAAGTTGTTTGAAATGGTGGCTGGAGATAGCCAAAAATTGCTGAGTGTGGTTGATAAACTCAAGGAAGTTAAGGATGAGCTAGAAATCCTAAGTTTAACTGTGTATGGTGCTGATCCTGGCGCAGAACCCAAAGCTTCTGAAACTCCTGCGCCTCCAGCTCCTGAAACTCCTGCGCCCTCTTCAAGCTCTGCTCCCAGCGCGCCTGTTGACATTAACTCCCTGCTTTCAAAGATTGATGTTTTGAAAGAGTTAGTTGTCACTCACTTCAACGCCGCACACTCCAGCGCAGACAGGCGCTCAGATAGGATTTCCTCTGACATTGTTTCAGCGCAGGCTGCTATTGAGGCTAACTTTCAGAACGTTGCAGAAAACGTCGCTCATCAGCAAGCCATTACTCAACGCACCATTGATGAATATCAAAACATTAATGTTGGTCATTTGCGCTACCTCAGAGACGGCGTCACAGACACTCATGGTTTAGTGAACCGCGCCTATCAACTTTCTAAACAAATCCAGCGCTCCGTTTCTGAAATTGAAGAAGGTTTGAAGGAAGATGACGCGCCTCCTAATCATTAGTTTTCTTTGATTGTAAGAATTTTTTTTGTAAATCCCTTTTGAAGATAGTGTTTTTAGTGCTTACTTGTTTTAGCACATCTTTTGTCCTTGTTCTATTCGAAACTTGTAACTTGTAACTCCTACTTCCCAAGTTTTAATAAGAACAATGCATCACTTATTATCAAACCTTGTTCACTCAAACTCCTTGTTTGTAGAACAATGAATATTGTTTAAATTCATATGCATCATATTGAATTGTTTCATACTTTCATGCATTAAGTTTAAACTTGGTTTAAACACATTTTAAAACTGAAAATCATATATCATCTTGAATGTGTTAAACTGTTGTTCCTATCTTTCCATATGTAACTCTTTATTCTTATTGGAATAGATTAGGAATCTATATCTTGGACTAGTGTGTACATTAACTTGAGACATGATTTACCAATTTCATTCATTTGGACATGTTTTTATCAAGCATAATGTTTGTCATTGATATAGTAGGTAATGGCATCAATCAAATAGGGGGAGATTGTTGGGTATGCCCACACATATCTTAGTTTTTAATGTATTAGGATTTATTAGATTTGATTGATCCATCACCTAAGTTTTATTTCATGGACTTTAGACCCACATGTAAGAAGTATTTATACTTCATTTTTTAAGTTGTCCATTGTTATAGAATAGGCTTAGAAATAGGGCAAGAAGATCAAGATTCAAGATAAATCACAAGTTCAGTTTGAGCCACGCGCCTATGCGCCCCTTTATGCTATGCGCCATGCGCCTTTCAGCGCGCGCGCATATAGCCTCGCGCCTCAAAGATCCACGCGTGTTGTTACGCGCCTCAAATGGACCATGCGCTCTAATGGCTCAACGCGCCTCATCATGGTTGATTTTACACTCAGTGATTTAATGAAGACTCGAAGACTTGAAGAGAATTCAAATTACGCCAATGATCCAACGGTGGTTAAAAGATGCATATACGCCCAATCTATTGACACGTGTCCATAACGGTCACATTTATGTTGAGTGTCAAAATGGCTATAATATATGCATGCTCCAATCAACGAGCGACAGCTCATCTTATCCACAAAGATTTCCAACGGCTAGTTTTTTGAAGTTCACTATAAATACCCCATAACTTCAACATTTTGAAGTTGCTGAGTTTTGATAAGAATTTCAAGAATTTCTCTCTCAAAGCATTTGTTGAAGATTTGAAGATTGCCTTCGTTTTTCCAGATTTCTCAAGAACATCTTCATACCTTCATCCTTAGCCCAGATCTTCAAAGCCTTAACACTTTAGTTTCTTGTGCTCTCCATCTCAAAGATCTAAAGAGCCTTGATACTAAGAACACACACGCACCTCTTTAAGATTAATCATTTAGATTCATCTTTTAGAGATACACCGGTTATTGTTTTGGATTTGTTCTTTCATAGTAATAGATCTTGAGTTAGTGTATAAGCTCAACATTGTAATTTGTAACACTCCTCATTATATAAGATCTCGATTAGAAATCCAAGACTAACCATCTTGGTAGAGGACGTAGATCTTTCATTGATCGAACCTCTCCAAATAGCTCGTGTTATTATCTTGTTATTTCTTTCAAGTCATTATTTTCACTCACTACTTGCTTGTTTACTCATTGTAGATTGTTTGAACTGAATTGTGTTGTGTTTGTTATATCATTTGCCTTAGTTCCTTATTTCACTCACTTTGAGCCAAAATACTTAGTGTGTGTGTTGCGCTCCCTTTATCACTTTGCGCCTATTTTCATTACTAAATTCCGCTGTGCATTTCACTCACTCACTTAGGCGCATTTCATAACGCTTACTTGATAAAGTGCGCATTCGCAATTGAGTTTTTCAAGGGTACGAAAAGAATTTTAAAACAGCTATTCACCCCCCCCCTCTAGCTATTTTTCATACCCTTGTTGCCCTTTGGGACCAACATCACTTGAGACTTATTTCTATTTTGGTCCGTCCCACTTCACTTGAGACTCCCCAAAATGGTAATCTTTTTATAATTTTATATTCAATCTACCCACCCACTCATTCTCTCTACAATTCATTCAACAAACCTACTATTAACCCCACTCATTCTCTCTCTTCATTTTCTACCATACATTTTCTTTATTTTATTCTTTTTCCTTATTTATTGTGCCCATTTCTTAGGTTTCAAGTGAAGTGGGACGGAGGGAGTATACATTTACTCAATGCTATTCATTTTGTTTTGAAATAACTTGGTTTTAACCAGCAACCTCAACCTTAACCTTAACCACACGTATTGTGCTGCACTCTAGTCTACAGGGGCGGACCCAAGCATAGTTAAACGGGTGGCAGTGAACCCTTTAATTAGAGAATGAGAAATGATAGGGGCACAAAATAAACTCACAAAATTTTGCTTACAAAATGAGGTGGCAATATTTTATTAGTTGCATTGATAATGGACCCGCCATACTCTACTTAAAAGCACCTATAAAATCATAACACCTAATTTTTTGTGAGCAAGATTTTATGACTTTTTTGTGCCCCTAGTATTATTCTTAGAGAAGAGGGAGAATATGTGTGATTTAGTGGTTAAGTTGTTGGGGTTTGAGCTGAAGGTTGTGGGAGAGAGTCTCATACCATGCATTAATTTTTCTAAATCTGCCCCTACTGGTCATTAGTATACAATACTCCCTCTGTCCCAGACTAAGGTTCTTACTTTCTTTTTTAGTTTGTCTCATACTAAGGTTCTTAGTTGCGTTATTACTTAAAATGGATCATGGGACCCACTTGTTGTTGTGGAATAAGCCCTCAAACACTCAAGAAATCACCGCACCACAAACAAGCACAAGAAATAATAAGGCAAAGCAAAAGATAAAAGAATACAAAAAATTGTTTACCCAGTTCGTCAATATGTTTGACTACGTCTGGGGGCACTACCAAGCCAGGATCTTGCACTATAATATGTAAATCTGAGTTACAATGAGTTATGGGGCGGAACCCTGCTTAAATACACAACCTAGAAAGATTCCTAAACCTAAACACAAGAGAAATCCCGAAAATCTGCTATTTTCCCGAATTCAGGACGCGGCACCGAGCGCCCGCCTGGTGGTACCCGAGCGCCCGCTTACCTCTCGCCAAAAGTCAATTCCTTCTGATTAAGACCAGGCGCCCGCCTAGTGCAGACCAGGCGCCCGCTCGCTCCCCTGCAGAATTTTCTTCTCTTTGTTTCCTTTTAAGATCTCTATTCCAACAATCTCCCACCTAGAGATCAATCCATGTATAAGCCCCGTATCTTTCTTCAACTCATCCTTGGTGCCATAGTGCTCACCTCGATCATGGTAGTGCCGTCCTCCTCTCCTATTCTCCAAGCCCCGTTGAAGCTATGCATAGCTTCAACTTATCCTTGCTTGAGAAACCTGGAGCCTTTGCCGATCCACACTCTCTGTTAGATCTGCGCAGCGGAATATCCGGTCCTGGAGTATTTGGTTCATCTTCAGTGACCCTGGTATCAGAGCTTATCCACCAAAAATTATTTTACAAGCTTAACCGCTTGGGTGCTGATCCAATGGCAAACATAAACTCCCATATGATGCAGACATCCAACTCTAATCACTTACCTATTCTTAATGAAGATAGTTTCATCTTCTGGAAAGATAGGATGAAGAAGCACATGATATCTGAGGATTGCAGATTATGGATTGCAATTGTTAATGGACCCTATGTCCCGATGAAGGCTAACCCTGATGCAGGTACTGCTAGACAAACTGCAGAAATCAAGAAGTCGGAAGCTGAATGGACCGAAACTAATCAACGGAATGTGGACTTTGATGGTAGAGCTATGTCCATGCTTGTATTAGCTATTGATCTAAGAACTCACTCAAAGGTTCTAGATTGCAATACCGCAAAGGAAACATGGGATGGCATCATTGACTTTTTGGAAGGAGATGCCGACACCAAGAAGAACCGCCTCTACCAACAGAGAAGGCTTTTTGATTACTTTGTCAAAGACCCAAAGGAATCTCTTCGCCAATGCTATGAGCGGTTCGTGGAAATTGTCAATGTATGTTTCTCTCTAGGGCACAAGTATTCCAATACTGACCTGAACATGAGATTCATGCAATCTCTTGGTAGCAAATGGCTGATCAAAACTACCAACATTTAAGACAACAAAGATCTGGAAGCTCTTGATCTTCGTCATCTTTATGCCATGCTAAGGGTATTTGAATTCAAGCTTGAGGAAGCTCATGAAACCGAAAACAGATTTAAGTCTCTTTCTCTTGCCGCTTTCAACAATGCCACATCTCCAGTTTACAATCCAGATCACCATCAAACCGCATCTAATACCCATTTACAAACCGCTTCTTTTGATCCAAATATTCCAAGATATATTCCTCAAACCGCACCTCCAGAGTATCACAAACCGCCTCATCAACCTTACCCTCAACATCATCAACCCTATTCTCAACCTCAGCAATCTCATCAATCCTACACTCCATCTCAAAATTCCCAAAGTGTAGCATCCAGTTCTACTCAAGTTGACTTTGATGACATGGATGATGACGAGTTTGCTCTCTATATGAAAAACTACACCAAGTTCAGAAAGAACAGAGCTCAATTTCAGTCAGGCGGCCCTGCAAAGTTTGTCCCTCCAACCAGATTCAACAAAGCAGTTGATGCTAAGAAAAAGGGATGATCTTGTTTGTTACAACTGCAGACAACCAGGTCATTTTGCCTCCAGTTGTCCCAAACCGCGCTATGAAGCCGCTCCTGCCAAGAAACCGTTCAACAAGAAGTTTTTCAAGAGAAGATGAATGGTTGCTGAACAAGGAGAACAACCATTAACATGGATGGGTTCTGATACAGATGATAGTGATGAAGATGAAGGAGTTGCAAATCTTTGCCTAATGGGATTTGAAGAAAAAGTTGAAATTGACGAAAGCCTTCCACTGCCACTCCATCAAATGAAGTCAATTTCACCAAGAACTCCTGAAGCTAAACAAGACAAAACTCCTACTTCACCAAACTACTCTCCTGAGGATCAAACCGAACAAAGCCATGATGACCAGGTACTTGAACGTGCTAATGTTATTTGTCAACAACACACTGTGCTTAAAAAGGCATATAAATTAATGGCTGAGGAACTTGAATATTCCCAAAAAGAGTGCAAGTCCCATAAGGAGGAGATTGAAAAACTCAAGCTCCAAATTGTTGGGATAGCTTCTATTGTGGAAGAAAACCGCTACCTTAAGGACAGAACCGAGGTACTTCTCACCCGAATCCATGATCTTACTGCACAAAGGGATGAACTTCAAAAAGTGACCGATGTGTGGACTAAGTCTGGTGTCACCATGGAACAAATCGTTAATTCACAAATTCTCTCTAAGGAGAAAAGTGGATTGGGATTTAAAACTGATGATGGGTGTAAGCGTCCTTGTCTCTGTGCTGAAGGTGGTGTGAAACCAACTGAACAAACCAAAGAAATTCCTAAGGTGAATCATGCTGGTAAAAAGGGCTCAAAACAAGAAATTAAAAAGCAAAATTATTTCTATGAGGATCCTAAAAACCAGACTGGAGAGATCCAAAGTGGAAAGAGAAATCCACAGCGGCTGAGGCAACCAAAGAAGTATTGAGTGATGAAACCGCTCCTAGTCGGTTTAAGGAATATCCTGTTATATTTCCTAAAGCCGCACCTAAGAGGAAGGTTGAGCTCAAGAAGGTTAACTTTGTTAAAGCCAAAACCGCTGACCCAGTAAAACATGAGAAACCGAAGGTCAGTAAAGGGTTTATAAAACCGCAACCACAACCTGGCTTAATTCATTGTTCTATTTGTGCCAATTTTGGTCATAGTGCTGGTCATTGTATTTTAAGATTCACACCCAATGCCAAGGGACGTAAAAATCCTAAGGTCAAACAGGTGTGGATCCCAAAAAGCTGCTAACCCTAGGACCCAAGGAATAAGGGGGACCAAAACCTTTCATGTTTATTTTTCAGATTTCATGTTTTATGGCTGGAATCGCTAAGAAGAAGAAGGATCTCTGGTATTTGGATAGTGGATGCTCACGACACATGACTGGAGATTCCGAACTACTCTACAGTTTCATCCAAATGAAAGGTCCCCCAGTAGTGTTTGGAAACAACAAGAAAGGAGAAACAGTAGGATATGGAGCAATCAAACGAGGAAAGGTGACTATTGAAAATGTGTCACTAATAGAAGGACTCAAGCACAACCTTCTCTCCATATCTCAGTTTTGTGACAAAGGAATGAACTGCATCTTCACATCAACTAGCTGTTATATCAAAGATGCTTCCTCTGGAGTCACTCTACTGACTGGCAACAGAACAGGTGATGTTTATATGATAGATTTAAGCAATATTGTTTCTATTGCTGACCTCTGTTTTGTAGCAAAAAATATAAGTAAAAACAGCTGGTTATGGCATAAGCGGCTCAGCCACTTGAACTTCAAGTATCTAGCAAAACTGCACAGGGATGGTCTAGTAAAAGGACTACCCAAAGTGGCTGACCATCATGACGAAAAGTGTAAAGCATGCCAGCTTGGAAAGCAGCCCAAACAGTCATTTCCTAGTAAAACCACACCTTCAACGAACCGCTGTTTGCAACTGCTGCACATGGATTTATTTGGACCTGTCCCAACCGCCAGTGTAGGAGGAAACCGCTATACACTTGTGGTGGTTGATGATTATTCAAGATATACATGGGTGAAAATGATGGCCTCTAAAGATGATACTTATGGCATCGTAACCGCTCTCTTTAGACAGCTCCAAACTCAGAAATTGGATGACATTGTTGCCGTGCGTTCAGATAATGGAACCAAATTTACAAACAATGGTGTTTCCCAATATTGTGATGATCATAGAATTGATCATAATTTCTCTGCCGCTGGAGTTCCACAATAGAATGGAGTAGTGGAAAGAAAGAACAGAACTTTGATTGAAGCAGGAAAGACTATGATTGCAGAAGCCAAGCTTCCCAAGTACTTCTGGGCCGAAGCTGTCAATACCGCATGTTTCACCCAGAACCGCTCCCTCATCATCAAAGTTCACAACAAGACTCCTTATGAATTGTGGAGAGGCAGATCACCCAACATTGCCTTCTTCAAGATATTTGGATGCAAGTGTTACATCTTGTACAATGGCAAAGAGCATCGAGGTAAATTTGATGCTAAGGCCGATGAAGGTATTTTTGTTGGTTATTCTAAACACTCCAAAGCTTTTCGTTGTTTCAATAAAACATCTTTAAAAATTGTAGAGTCAGTCCATGTTACATTTGATGAACATGCTCTCCTTGAGCCACATATGGCTCCAAATGTTTCTAATGATTTTAGTGATTTTGAGACATGCACTAGATATAGAGCAACTGACAACCACCCTACTGAAACCGCTACATCCAGTTCTTCAGCCGCACCTACTCAAACCGCTGATGGTGTAACTGTTGAACCGCTGTCCTCTGATCCCACTCAAACCGTCCATCTAGTTCCAATCATCACCTTCAATGAAGATTTCAATGATTATCAAGATGATCCTCCTCTGGAAAATCTTCAAGAAATAGTGGTTCAAGACAACCTTCCTCCTGAAATTAATGAGCATAGAGACCATCCAACTGCCAACGTTATTGGTCCTATCAGTACTGGTGTCCAAACCAGAGGAGTTTGACTCACAGAGATGATCACAGTTTGTTCTCAACTGATCTGTTATCTCAGATGGAACCGAAGAAGGTAGATGAAGCTCTAAGTGATCCAAGTTGGGTAATTGCAATGCAAGAAGAGCTTAATCAGTTTGAAAGATGAAAAGTTTGGACTCTAGTTCCAAGGCCCAGAGATCACACTGTAATTGGAACAAAATGGGTATATAGAAGCAAGATGGATGAAAGTGGTGCTATAACTAGAAACAAAGCTAGGTTGGTTGCTCAAGGTTATAGGCAAGAAGAAGGGATTGACTATGATGAAACCTTTGCCCCTGTAGCTAGACTCGAAGCCATAAGATTGTTCCTGGCCTATGCCTCCTTCAAGAAATTCAAGTTATATCAAATGGATGTGAAGAGTGCATTTCTGAATGGTGAACTACAAGAAGAAGTTTATGTAGCCCAACCACCAGGATTTGAAGACAATAAATTTCCAAATCATGTCTTCAAACTCAAGAAAGCACTGTATGGACTCAAACAAGCTCCAAGAGAATGGTATGACACTCTATCTAAATTTCTTATTAAACAAGGCTTCTCTCGAGGTAAAATTGATACAACTCTATTTATAGCTAAACACAAAAGTTATTCATTATTAGTTCAAATATATGTTGATGATATTATTTTCGGTTCTACTAATGAAACTATGTGTGTTAAGTTTGAGAAGCTAATGAAGAGTAAATTTGAAATGAGTATGATGGGAGAGTTGACATTCTTTCTTGGACTCCAAGTCAAGCAATGCCATGATGGGATCTTTATCAACCAAGCCAAGTACACTAAAGATTTGATAAAGAAGTTCGGGCTTGAAACCGCTAAACCAGTTGATACCCCAATGCCTAAGGCCTGCAGTTTGGATCGAGATGAACATGGTAAAAAATTTGATCAAACTCTCTATCGAGGTATGATTGGCTCTCTCGTTTACTTAACTGCAAGTAGGCCAGATATCATGTTTAGGGTTTGTGTTTGTGCTAGATTTCAAGCTGATCCTAGAGAGCCTCATCTTATTGCTGTTAAATGTATTATTAGATATTTATGTGGATCTGTTAACCTTGGACTTTGGTACTCCAAAGAATCTTCATTTGATCTATTAGGTTCTTCAGATGCTGACTTTGCAGCATGTAAGATAAGCAGAAAGAGCACAAGTGGTACTTGTTAGTTCCTTGGAACGCGGCTTGTGTCATGGTCCAGCAAGAAACAAGCGTCGGTTTCAGTCTCAACCATTGAAGCTGAATATATAGCGGCTGGAAGCTGTTGCTCTCAAATTCTCTGGATGAAACAACAGTTGGAGGACTACGGGATATTTGAACAAAACTGCCCTATCTACTGTGATAGTACTGTTACAATATCCATCTCCAACAATCCAGTTCAGCACTCAAAAACCAAGCACGTCGACATAAGATATCATTTCCTCAAAGACCATGTTGAAAAGAAAAACATTTTTCTAGCAAAAGTGGGAACCGATGATCAAATTGCTGACATCCTCACCAAACCGCTTGAAAATTCCAGTTTCTATCATTTACGAGGAGAAATGGGTATGTTAGAACTAACTTAAGACATCATATCTATATATATTATTTCTAACATCTTTTGTTTAAGTGTTTTGGCTATGCTTAAAAAGGTCATCTAGTGCGCGGTTCTGTCATCATTGAAACTGCATCAATAAATAGTTCGGTACAAGATACTCCATCAAACTGACGAGTCAAAATGAATGAAATCGGTTCTTTCAAAACCGACAAGAAAGTAAAAGTCATTCGGTTTAGAAATATAAACCGCCATCAAATCAAAGAGACATAGGTTTAACAAAAACCGCTGAAGACGTAAGGTAAGTCGGTTTGCTCAATCAAACTGCTCAGGTATGAAATTGCATTTCAGTCCCTACTTTATGTCATATCAATTATAAGGACCTTTTTGCAATTTTCTCTGCCGCATTAAATTCTATGTGACATGGGACGCCAACTGGAGACCATCGTGCGCCGTTCTCGTCGTTCCATTACCCGAGGAACAGTTATTTGAGTATAAAAGACAAAGTTTATTTCTTTTTACCTCTTTACCTTCTTCATCATTCATCTCTCTCTTCTGCAACCTCTGTTTTCTTCTTCCAAATTTCTCATACTCTTTTCAAAATTTAAATGGCCCCTAAGAAATCATCCGACCCTTCTGCTCCATCTACATCTAAAACATCCAAAGGCGATATGGTATGATTTCTTGAACCCTCCACTCTAGCATTTCATCCTTTTCTGCCATTGTTGTTCGTAAAAGCTTATCCGTCTTCTAATGTTTTTCCTTGTTTTTTCGTTCAATTTTTGGTTGATTATGCTTACATATGTTCATATATGCTGGGTTTGATGTCTATATCTTGTCTGTTGTTCAATTTTTGAGCAATTTTGATATTTGGGTTTTCAGGTGTCCTTTCGTATTTTTTTGATACTATGTTCTGGGTTTGTTATTTGAACTTGTTCTTTTAGAACTTTGTTAGTATCTGCTCTTTTCGAATCTTTTGGTATACTTCTTTCATGTTTTGGTTAAGTTTTTGTTTTTCATGTTTATCCCCTGTTCATCATGTTCTTCATGCATTCAAATCCTTTTTCAAATCCTTTTCATGTCTAGTTTTGGGTGTTTACCATTTTACCCCAGTTTTGCTTTAACCGCCTATTTCATTGTTAAAATTCCTTGTAGCGGTTTGCATGCTTGGTTTATCAAACTGCTTGCACTAATCTCTTACTAACTTTGATTATTTTTAGGATGAATCCAACTTTGTACCTGGATCTCAAACCATTAAAGCCGAATTTGAAGCTGATTCAGTTGGAAGGAAACTGATAGCTCTGCTTGAGTCATCGAAACTGCTGCCCCTGTTCCAATTAGATGAACCAAAGTTTGATAAGGAAATTTGTGCAGAATTCTTTGACAATGGGATTGTCTCTATGGTCCCTCTGTTGAATGGAAGAGGTGAAGAAATCAGAGATTTAGAGTCTGGGGAAGTTAAGACTGAAAATGCCATCAAGTCCACTGTCAGGAAAAAAGATGTGGTTCTATCTGCTTCAAAAGTTGCTATCCTGGCTGGTTTAGAAAATTTTGGAATTCTTTCCATCAAACCAGAGTTAGTCAACCGAACTACTGAGGAGCTCTTAGGGGTCTCTGTCTTCAACACCAAGACCACCCCCAAGAAGGAGTTTGGAGAAGTTATGGCAATATTGTGTGATTTAGTAGATACTGGAGTGATGTGCAAGAATGGCAATCACAACAACTTCACTACTGAGCAGTAAAACTACTGTGTGGCTATCTACAAAGGGAAGAAGCTGTACTGGCCAAGAATCATAATGCAAGAAATGATCAATGCCCTCAGCCGCCATACATCTGCCAAAGCCACTGGAAAAACGAAGATCAGAACCCAATGCAGGCTTTTGACAAAGTTCCTGCATCAAGATTCTGTTATCTTTAAAGCTTCTATGGCAAACAAAGCTGAGTGGGTGCAGCCGAATGAGAAGACCTTGTTTGGTGCTTCAAAACTTGATGCTTTCAGAACCGGATTTGGATGGCGGTTTTCACAAGCGGTATGGAATGCTGATCCTCTGCTTGAAGAGCAGAGAGGACCCTATCCTGAGGCTCGGCTCAATAAGTCAGGCAAACCTTATGCCGGTGCCATAGCAGATCAAGCTGCCGCTACAAGAGCTAGAGAAGCAGCTCAAACTGCCACCTTGAATAGGCTAGGAGTTAGCCTGGATGGAACTGAGGCTCCAGTTGAGAGGGAGTCTGCGGTTGAGGGGGAGCCAGCAATCCCTGCGGCTCAACCCAGGGAAACCTCGGCTCCAAGAAAGAAGAAAGCCAAAATTACTGACCCTTCCAAACCCTCATCCAATCTTCCTCCAAAACCATCCTTACCAAAATCCTTCCTTATTCTATCCAATCCCTCTTCTGAACCTCTTCCACCTTTATCTAAACCAATTCCATTCACTAAATCATCTCCACCTACTTCTTCTAAACCCCAGATAAAACCCCTTTCCCCAATAAAGCCAAATGTTGAAAAATCCATGAATTTTGCACAAGATGTGAATCTCATGCGAAAACGTAAAGCTACTGCTTCTGAACCCAAACCTTCCTCTTCTTCTCCATCTTCTCCAAAACTGCCATCTGTTCAATTCACTGAAGAACAATTACAGCTAATCTTTTCTACCCTTCCCAACCTCAAACCTTCTACTCAAACCGAGCCTGAGCAGACTGACATGTCTGAGGCTGCGGTTCAGCCTGATCAAACCGCGGAACAGTTTGTGGCTGAGGTTATTGTGGATGTAGATGCACCTGAGCAGACCAATTTGTTTGAGGCAGTTCAAGATGAACCTGAGCAAGATGATGACAATCTTGAGGTTCAACCGCTGAAGAAGAAGAGAAGATTAATAAAGAAATATGATTTTGTGGAGCACTGGAAATCAAGGCCACCTAGTGCAGTGGACTTTACTGAGGCTCATGACAAGAAAAATCACTCTCCCCTTGAAGGCTCATTTGCAAAGGAATTAAGAGAAAGAGATGAACTGAGAAAGGTCGGTATAGACCCTATGTTGGTTGAAACCGCTCCTCCTTCACTGAAACGAAAGCTAACTTTTGACTCACCAGAGCACACTCCTTCACCTTCTGGATCCCCTGCACTGCCCTTCGGTCCATCGGCTCAACCGCAACTGTTCAATATCTCTGCCCCTTCAGTTTTGCCTGAGTTCAAAGTTGCAGTTAGGACTCACAAACCGCGTGCTTTGAAAAGGAAGTGTGCACAGGACATCGCGGCTTACCTAAAGAGGTTTAAAGCTACTTCTTCCAAAGACAACCGCCATGGAGCCATCCTCAGAGCCGCCAGGAAGCATGAAGAGCAACGACTCAAGTCTGGTCCTCCAAATCCTTTCGCAATTTTTCCAGCCGATGAGTCTCAGGCTGCTTCAGATCTACTCATTGCTTCAACTCTTGATCAAATCATCGAGGACTTGGCAGTTGAGGTCATCTTTTCTCTCTGCTCTCAATTTTTCTTCAGGATAAACTGCATTGTATTTCCATATCTTTATAGATGGCAGTTCTCTCCTTATATTTCCATTCCTCTCTCCAATACCCAACTTCTTTCCATTTCCCCTTCTCTTCCCTATACTTCATTTTCTGTCATTCCTTCCCCTTCCTCCCTATTGAAACTGATCCAGTAAGGATTCAATTTGTTCTGGATTCACTTTTTACCCAATCTGCATTTCTTTCCTCTCTCCCTTCCTTGTTGATGCCATTAAGAGGGAGAATGCTATTGACCCTCGAATTGGGAGGATGGAATTCAAGATAGAAACCCTTCTGGAGAACCAGCTCAAAATAGAACATAAGCTTGAAACTCTAAATGAGCTGACTTCTCTCAGACTTGAAGCGGCCCAAGAAATGAATGAGGTTCTAGAGAAGAAGTTAGACCAACTAGCTGATCTGACGGTTTCATCAACTGACTACTTAGTTCATTATGCCAACGACCTGAAGAAGCTTTCTGAAAAAATCTTAGAGAAGGTAAATGGACCGACCCATATTCGTCTTAAGTCAGCTGAATACGTGTTTGAAACCGCCAGCCTAGTTGAGCCTTCTGATGCTGCTCAAACCGCAGACCAAGCCGCCGCCAGGGTTCCTGATAGAACTGACTAGATTTCTTTCTATCCTTTTGTAATCAATTTTGCCTTTCATTATTTTCCTTGTAATTTTGTAACTTCCAAAACCTTTAAAGGATTATAATGAAAATGAATGCATTACATCTTATTCCAAAAACCTTGTTTATTCAAACTACTTGTTTGTGGAACAATGCATTTTCAAAACCCATGCAATTTAATTCATCATGAAAACATTTTCTAAGTGTATGTGTTTTAAACATTCAGTTTAAACATGCATATCTGATTTTCATAATCACATTTCTATATATGCATCTGAATGTATTTCTTTTCTATCTGTCCTTCATTTCCTTTGTTTGTTGATAGATTAGAAATCTATGATCTAGCATTGTGTGTGCATTTGACTTGGGACATGCAGTTTCAATACATATTCATTTGAGCATGTTTTTATCAAGTACAATGTTTTCTCTATCATAGTGTGGTAATGGCATCAATCAAATAGGGGGAGATTGTTAGGATTCATTGTTAGTATACCCACCTGATTTGATTGACCCATTCCACGTGTCTTTTTATGGACTTTAGGTTTACATGTAATGAAGTTTTACTTCAATTTTTAGACAAGTCCATTTCTAGATGTTTAGTAGTTAGGCTGAGTTATGTTCGGTTTATCCTTAGCGGTTTAGTGTCCCTCAAGCCGCCATCTTTAAACCGCCAGCATGGTGCCTTAAGTCCTTCATCAAACCGCAGTTTGTGTCTTTGATGAAACCGCATTTCAAGTTCATTCATGAAACCGCACATGCATCTGGTGGAACCGCCGACCAAGATATTGAAGAAGTTATTACTGTCATTTACTCTTTGAAGACAAACATTCACTTTACAACTGTAAATGAATGACTGGTGACTTGTCCTTAAACTTCAAGTCATGTTTCAGTTATTCTTGGAATGTCGGTTTGTCTCGCTTTTTGAAAAGTTACCGTTGTACTTTTCCAACAACTAAAAGGACAATGTCAGGTAGTGATCCAACAACTTCCTGCCACAAAGCAAAAGCAAAGGACGACAGTGACAGGTCAACCAATGGGATCGTGACAGCGCATAGAACCGCCATACAATGACTCACCTCTTTGTCCAACGGTCACTAATGCCTTCACTATAAATAGCCTTCATTTCTTAACAATGAAGGTTGCTGAGCTTCAAAGAGAATATCCCAAGTATTCAAGTTTGCTTTGAAGATTGAAAACCCAGATATTCATATCTTCATCATCTCCTTAGCAAACCCAGAGTTCTTCATCAAAGCTTCAAGCCTTCAAACCATCACAACTCAGCCTTGCACAGAAAGTAATCACTTGCTTGCCATCACTTAGATACTTTGAGCTCTTGATTTCTTTCCACACCACACACCCGGAGTATATTTTCTTATAGATTATATACCTCGAAAACACAGGTTGTTTATCATTGTTAGGTTAGATTGTTTATTTAGAGTTTAGATTCTTTTGTAATCTTGTAAAAACTCCTCTAAATTAATACAAGTCTAGTAGCTATTAGAAAATCCTAGGCTAACCACCTAGGTAGAGGACGTAGTTCTTTCAAGAATGAACCTCTTCAAATTGTGTGTCTTTGATCTTTAATTTCTGTCTTGTCATTTACATTTCTGTTTATGAGCTTTATTTACTCTTATGTGAAATGACTTGATAAATGATTTGCATACTTCTGTGATACTTCAGTTGTGCCTTGTCAGTTGCATCATTCCATTTTCAACCACTTAAACTGCCCTACTCTTTATAATTCAGTTTAGCCAAAAACCGCAAAACTCCGCTGTGCATTTTATCTGAGCGGTTCTAGTGCTTTAAACCGCAATAGACCAAACTGATAAGCACTTGGTTGATTTTCAAGGGTATTTCGAAAAAGATTTTAAACCGCTATTCAGCCCCCTCTAGCGGTTCTATACCCTTGTTGCCCTTTGGGACCAACAGACCCCTTGACCTTGGTCATCATGTACCGTCTTGCTCCCACCCGAGTCTGGAATATCCATGCAAATTTCATTCACATCACAGTATTACTCAAACTCCCTGAGCTCATACTCCCCACCATTATCCATGAAGGTCATGTAATATGACGCACCACCTAGAGAAGTTATCGGGGCCGGTCCCCACAAATCCGTGTGAACCAATTCCAACTTTGCTTCCCTCAAAGCCCTACCTGTCTTCAAACCCAGTAGTCTTCCCTTTGAGCAAAGTACTTTCACCCTCTTCTCACCCATGTGACCCAATCGACAGTGCCACAAATCCGTATCACCCTTGGCTGACGCCACCGCGATACTATCCTTGGTGTTCTTCGTCAAATACAATCTTCCTTCCTTATTACCCCGAGCGATCTCAGAATCCTCCTTGGTAATAACCCAGTTCCTGCAGCTAAAAGTTACCGTGTAACCTTCTTCACCCAGGCCCAGCTGCCCAACTGATAACAGGTTCTTTTTCAAACCCGAAATGTGTCTGACCCCGTGTAGATGTAGGACCTTCCCGTCCGATGCTCCTATTCTGACATCCCCCTTCCCCTTGATTTCCAAAGGCTCGCCATCCGCCAGATAGACCTTTCCGAAATCACCGGAAGTATAATTTTCCATCTCCTTTGCATGCCCGCATGAGTGGAATGATGCCCCCGAATCCAGCACCCATGATTCTAGCGCACTACTAACACTCAGAATCAGTACATCTTCACCCTCAGTTATCACATTCTCCGATTTATCCCCTCGCATGGGACAATCCCTCTTGTAGTGTCCTAACTCCTTACAATGATAGCACTCAACCGATCCCTTGGCAACCCTCAGTTATCACGTTTTCCCTTGATTCGGTTCTCCCCTTGTTGCTATTCCCCGACTTTCCCCTGCTAGTTATAGCTAAAGCCGATTCCGAAGTAGATGGTGTCCCCAACTTCTTTATACGATTTTCCTCGCCTAAAAGAAAGTCCTTAACATCATCATACTTCAATTTATTCTTACCCGCTGAAGCATTTAACGCCGTCACCGTTCCGCTCCAACTTCCTGGTAAGGATGCTAGCAATTGACAAGCATGAACCTCATCCCCAAACGTAATATCCAACGCCGCCAATGAGTCTCTAACATCCATAAACACATCGATGTGTTTAGCTATGGATCCTCCCTCTTGCATCTTGAGATTACCCATCTTGCGTATCAAATCAACCTTATTTGCAGCAGATGGAGTTTCAAATCTCTCAGTAAGATAATCCAATAGCTCCTTGGTGGTTTTCGCCTTCTTGGTAGTCTTCGCGATCCACTTTGACAAAGTAAATCGAACCACCCCTAGGGACTTCCGATCCATAAGATCCCAATCTTCCTGTTTTTCGCTTTCCGGCTTGACTCCTGTTAAGGGCTTATAGAGATCTTTGTTGTACAAGAGATCCTCTATTTGCATCTTCCAAAACCCATAGTCAGACCCATCAAATTTCTTCAACGCTTGTTTATCCTTGCCCATTCTTGATTGCTTGATAAACCCGGATCGTTAAACCGGAGCTCTTGATACCAGTTGTTGTGGAATAAACCCTCCAACACCCAAGCGAACCGCAAGAAATCACCGCACCACAAACAAGCACAAGAAATAATAAAGCAAAGCAAAAGACAAAAGAATACAAGAAATTGTTTACCCAGTTCGTCAATATGTTTGACTACGTCTGGGGGCACTACCAAGCCAGGATCTTGCACTATAATATGTAAATCTGATTTACAATCAGTTATGGGGCGGAACCCTGCTTAAATACACAACCTAGAAAGAGTCCTAAACCTAAACACAAGAGAAATCCCAAAAATATGCTATTTTCCCGAATCCAGGACGCGGCACCGAGCGCCCGCCTGGTGGCACCCGAGCGCCCGCTTACCTCTCGCCAAAATCCAATTCCTTCTGATCAAGACCAGGCACCAGGCGCCCGCTCGCTCCCCTGCAGAATTTTCTTCTCTTTGTTTCCTTTTAAGATCTCTATTCTAACACTTGTCATTCTGACAACAAAAAGCCCCTACCCACTTTAACTCTCCTACATTATCTAACTTACTTTTTCATACTCAAAACATTTATTGATGCTGCCAAAAACGTACTGGATCAGCCTTTCGTCTAGCGGTTCGGATAAATCCAGCAATGAGAACTTCCTCGAACGGATCTACGCACAATAACAAATGTAAACTACGCCGGGTATTCACCGGCAAAGGCCCTCCGGTGTGAGAGTAAGAATACTGTTTGTATAGAGAGAAATCAATTGACTAGAGTAAGAGCCAAGAGTTTCGTTACCCGTTTCCTGTATGGAGGACCTGTTTATATAGGCATGGGTGAATGAGTCCTGACTTGTTAGAAAAGCTAGGGAGCCCGTATTGGTGTAGGACTCGTGTATTAGAAAAGTGGAATCCTGATAAGGATTGTAGACTTGTTTCCTTGTAGAGGAGGTCTCCTTGTTAGGAAAGGATCTCCTTATTTGTACATGATTTGGACTCTGTTTGTAGACTCCGTTTTGTATTAGGAGAGCAAGACTTAGTCACTAAAGAATGACCTAAGTTGGTTTGTATATCCTAACTCGGCTCGTGGGAGAGGTCGAGCTAGGTGTGTTGGTTATAACCACGATTGCTTGAGGCTTGGTTCATGGGTTCAGTCCTTGTTGTTCCTATGTCGGCCTGATGACCTCGTCTCGGCATGTCATGATGCCTAGATGGGTTTAGGACCAATTGGTATGGAACTAGGTGGTCTTGTCTTGGTGCTGAGTGATGGCGCAAGTCGGCTTGATGGACCCATCTCGGTTTGGTAATCTTGTCCTCGTCTTGTCTGAGGAGGGGTGTTGGTATTAGGGGAATATGGTTCCTTTATTATATGGTCCTCCTCTTCTGACGACTGTCATATGATGTTGTCTTGGTCTCGTCCTCGTCATGGACACCTCATCCCCGCTTTATGACACCTTGTCCTGAGACTCCTCGTCCTCGTCATGGACTCCTCGTCCTCGTCATGGACTCCTCGTCTCGTCATGGATAAGACCTAGGAGGGCAGTCAGGGACTTGGTCTCCTTGAGACTAGGTTGGTCGGCATGCTTCCTTGTGGTCGGCCTAGGCAAGGCTGAGGAAGGTGTGGTATCCAGGTGTTGATCCTTGTCTTCTATTAGCTTGGTCATCCTACATGAATGCCGAGGAGGTGAAGTGTTGTGCTAGGTGGGCTTAGCCTATGTCCCAGGTTATGTAAGTCCTCTTGTTGGTCCAAGGTTTGGTGTGAAGCCTTGGTAGGCACGTAATACTCCAGGTAGTCCTAGGCATTGTAGCCATCTAGGCCTGGTAACCATCTAGGCATTATAGCCATCTAGGCCTTATAGCCATCTAGGCCTAATAACCAGGTAGGCATTTTAGCCTTAGTGGATTTTATCCAGGTATGACCCGACCCATGGTGGTGCTAGGTTTATACCGTTCAGTGGCCCCCGAGTTTCTATCTTGATTTTATCAAGTAGAAAGTAAAGTAGAGGTATGCTCATCATTATATGCTCGATTTCTTCTTGAGTCTTATTGTGGTTCGTTCACCCTTTTTGGTGTGAGCTATGGTGCTCGTCTTCAGTGAGTGAGACCTAGGTGGTCGTCTAAGGTGATTGTGAGCAAAGCGCTCCTCCTTAATGTTTACGAGCAAGGCGCTCATTTCGAGTGCGACCTTGGAGCTTGTGTGCGACATAGGAGGTCATCTTTGGTGCGACCTTGGAGGCCGTCTTTGGTACGACCTTGGAGGTCGTCTTTTGTGTGCGACCTTGGAGGCCGTCTTTGGTGCGACCTTGGAGGTCATCTTTTGTGTGCGACCTTGGAGGCCGTCTTTGGTGCGACCTAGGAGCTTGTGTGCGACCTAAGAGGTCGTCTTTGGTGCGACCTTAGAGGCCGTCTTTTGTGTGCGACCTTGGAGGCCGTCTTTGGTGCGACCTTGGAGGTCATCTTTTGTGTGCGACCTTGGAGGCCGTCTTTTAAGTGCAACCTTGGAGGTCGTCTTTGAGGTGCGACCTTGGAGGTCGTCTTGCGTGTGCAACCTTGGAGGTCGTCTTTTATGTGAGACCTTGGAGGCCGTCTTTAAGGTGCGATCAAGGCGCTCGTCTTAGAAGTAGGATGTGTTGCTGTAGCAGAGCTTTGTCTTTAGTGTAAAAGTTTTATTGAACGATTACTATCAAATGGAAAGGAATTCATAAACTAGAAAAGGGAAAAAAGCTCTTGAAATCACTAAGTAAAATACTAAAGTAAAAAGTGTTTTAAAAACTAAGTAAAAAGGGTGGAGTTACTAGTAGTATGTGGTCAGATTGTCATGGGAACTTCATCTCTTTGCCTTCTAGGTCTTGAGCATGTAGGTCCCATCAACTGGGTTCAGGTTCCGGGTGGCCCCCTAGCTTTAGCTGATGACGAGCTGTAGGTTGCTAGGCTCGGTCAAAGTTTAATCCTTTTGAGCGATAGACTCAAAGCCTTGGAGTCTTATCTCTTTGTCTTCATGTACTTGGTCGGTTTCCTCCTCAGCCTTATGGATCTATGTTAGAATGTGGTAGTCTTTACTCAGATCGTGGGTTTGTTCCTTAAGCTTCTTGTTGGAGGGGACTTCCTCCCTTATAATTCCGATGTGTATCCGGGGAGGTCGGTCTTCCATTTCTTCATTATCTTCATCTCTTCCTCTCTTCTTATCTTTCCTCATTACGTAGCGATCAAGCTTCCCTTCATCAACCCTTCGTTGGATTATTTTTTTCAATGATATGCAATCTTCTGTCTCGTTGTAAGGATCCCGCCCCGTGACGAAGGAAACGAAGGGTTTTCGTTTCGAAGGGCGAAAAACCAAACACGGTTATCACGCAAAACATAACGGAGTCGCCACATTTGTTAATTATTTAACCCAACAAATGGAAAGGTTAGAGATTCTATTAGTTCGGAGGTCAGGTTACGCCTTGGTAAGAGTTTTACGTCACCCAAGTCGCCTCGGATAGGACCGAGTCTCCCTAACGTTAGTTATTAAAAGTGCATGTGTGCGTGTGTATTTCAAAGATGGGAGAAACTGACATTTTAACAAAATTGGTTAATTATTTAACAGAAAAGGGGTTATTTTGCAAACATTTCAGTCAGAAAGGGAAGAAACTGGAAAATGCACTCCCTGGCCAAAGTAGCCGTACGGCTAGGGAGAGCATTCCAGGGGTTTTTGACAGTTTATCAGAAAACTATCCAGTTTCAGGCAAAACAGAGTGTTCTTGCTGAAACTGGACTGTGATGATCATTTTCAGTTATTTTCTTCAACAAAAACATGGATTTAATCATCCCTATGTCATTGATCACAAATTAGACACCAAAAACAAAGGTTTTGGGCGTGATCAAGACAATCATTGGGGAAATTTTGAGAAAGTTGATGAGCATGCCCTTTGGGCTAAAATGACCATTTGATGAGTAAAGATTGAAACTTTACCATCAAAATGGACTTATTATGCAAGATTAAATCTTTAGAAACAAAAATGTAATATAAAGATTGGATCTTTATGTCTCATACTTGGTGATTTTATGGCTAGGTCATGGTTGGGATGATAAAGATTGAAACTTTATCACCCAATCATGACTCTCATGGCCAAACAAGAACAAAATCAACATAAAACTTAACAAACCATAATCATCTTTAGGTTTTACACCACAATCATACACTAGGTATGAAGGGAACCTTGAATCACCTCATGATTTGGTTCCAATGTACATATATAATCATAATACATATATATATATAACAATAATATATATAGCTTGAGAAGACAAGACTTGTATAATATATATATATATATATATATATATATATATATATATATATATATATATATATATATATATATATATATATATATATATATATATATATAGTGCTTGAAATGGACAAGACTTGCAAGAAATGTAAAGTGCTTGAATGGACAAGGCTTGCAAGAATAATAAGAAATAACACAAAGTAAACAAGTAATATAAACAATAACAAAAAGAGTTTGAGATGAAGAAGAAGATGGGGAGAAGGAGGCTTCACCTATGATGGTTATGGCCTATCTTCCTCACTTTTCACTCAAATGTGTATCACTCACAGTTTTTGCTCTCAAACTGGCAGAGTATCAACACACAAAGCGTTTTCTCCCCCCTGAAATGATTAGCATGGGGTTCAATTTATAGGGACTGAGGGTGCCCAACATAGCCGTACGGCTCAACCCCTCAAGTACCCAAACCATCCGTACGACTCAACTTGGCGAGCTTCTGGATTTTTCTAAGTTTAATTCCAGTTCAGTCCTGGAATATTAGGTTTATCCTAGTGAGGTCCTGGCCCATTGGTTTATCCCTAAATGGTACCAAAAAATCCTCTAAAGTAGGTCAAATTCAGATTGGGGTACTTACACTCGTGCCCGTGGTCCTTGTGGTAGGCACAATGCTTAGTGGGATCTCGGGTGTGTTTGGATTTCTCAAGTAATGGTTTTAGATCTGGTAGGTCTACCAGATTCAATATCTCAGAGATGGACTTAGTAAGGGGAGTGAAGAACTCGTCCTTCTCATTAGACCTCGTCTTGTTCTTTTCTCTGTAATTCCCTTCGTTGGAGCCGCGCTCAGTAGTAGTCTTGCTTTCTGGATCTCGATCTTCCCTTTCTGATCGTTGCTTTTTCTTTTCTTCTGCAATCCCCGTTGCGTGGGCCAAGTGGTATAGGTCGTCCTTTGTTCTAGGCTCTCTAACCGATAACTCATAAGGGAGTTCGTCTGATTTTTGTCCATTAGTGAAGCATACTACAATCTCCTTGTCGGTGAGTCGCTCTTCAATGGATTCGGCTAATTCTTTGAACCTGTTATAGAAACTCATGGTCGACTCGTTTTTCCCTTGAACCATGTTTTCCAGATTTGAAAGCCTTTTCTTTCTCGCTCCAGCGGTGGCGAAGTATTCCAATAACTTTTTCTTCAATTTGGAGAAGGAGTCAATACTTCTCTTCTCTAAATCCATGAACCATTACCTAGCAGCTCCGATTAATGTGCTAGCAAATGCTTTGCAAAGGATGTCATATTGATTGGAGACCAGGGCCATCATACCATCAAAGGATTGGAGGTGGTCTCGTGCATCAGAGTTGCCGGAGTACTTATCTAAGTTGGGAAGCTTCAGATTAGGATTAGGTGGTGAGTCTCTGATTCATTCGGCGAACGGACGCATTGCATCATATTCGTTTCTAGGCCCTCTTCGTCCTTGATTCATCTCCATGTTATTAATTCTCTCTTGGAGATCTAACAATACATGAGCATCTAGGCCTGAACTATGGTAAGAGATCCTTTGTCTATCCCTACCTCGGTTTTGCCTCCCTTGGTCATCTCGATATCGGTTCCTATGCTCATCTCATCTTACTCCAGCAATATGGCTTCCCACCGGGGGAGGTCGCCTAGGAGGAGTGCGATGAGGTGGTGCATGCCTTGGTGGTGCTTGCCTTGGTGGGGCCTGATGTTGGTTCTCCCATCGCCGCATTTCTCCTAGAATTCTTACATTTGGAGACTCTGCCTCTTCTTCCCTCCTCTGGTTTATCTGATCTCTCATATCTCTCGCCCCATCATTAATTGGGCCGAGTCGGCCATCAAGTCGGCTTGAACGGGCAGCACGGCTTCCAGGGGGTGCATCACGCGGATTTGGAGGATGCCTGTCATCAGCACGTGGAACTCCCCTAAGGTTACTTCTTCCCTCTTCTTCAAGAGCTCCTCTAGTATCAGAGGGATGGATGAAGGGTGCCAAGGAGTGGTCCGGGTCGAATTCTAGTAGAGCCCTTTGAGCGTCAGCTAGCTGCTGGAGGGTTGAGAGATTTTGTTGCAGTAATACCCTTCGATTAATTGGTGGTGGCCTAGATGGGCCAGTTTCAATATTCTGAGGGCGTGAAGTTGTTCGTCTCCTTCGTTCATAATGCTGGGTAACCTCAGGTGGAGGCCCTCTGGAGCGTGTGTGCATACCAGCTCCTTGAGGTGGAGGCGGAGGTGGGAGCCCTTGATTCAAAACATCATTGTTATTTGCCACGTTAGGTGGTGGCGGATTGAGGTTAGCATCGGGTGTGACACTTGCTTGTGCACCATCAGCCAGAATTTCGGCCATAAGGAAATTGTGGTTATCCGAACTAAAGGTTCTCCGATTGGACGTTTCCCGACAATGGAACCAAACTGATGCTGCCAAAAACGTACCGGATCAGCCGTTCGTCTAGCGGTTCGGATAAATCCAGCAATGAGAACTTCCTCATACGGATCTGCGCACAATAAAAAACGTAAACTACGCCGGGGCTTCACCGGCGAAAGCCCTCCGGCGTGAGAGTAAGAATACTGTTTGTATAGAGAGAAATTAATTGACTAGAGTAAGATCCAAGAGTTTCGTTACCCGTTTCCTGTATGGAGGACCTGTTTATTTAGGCATGGTGAATGAGTCCTGACTTGTTAGAAAAGCCAAGGAGCCCGTATTGGTGTAGGACTCGTGTATTAGGAAAGTGGAATCCTGATAAGGATTGTCGACTTATTTCCTTGTAGAGGAGGTCTCCTTGTTAGGAAATGATCTCCTTATTTGTACATGATTTGGACTCTGTTTGTAGACTCCATTTTGTATTAGGAGAGCAAGACTTAGTCACTGAAGAATGAGCTAAGTTGGTTTGTATATCCTAACTCGGCTCGTGGGAGAGGCCGAGCTAGGTGTGTTGGTTATAACAACGATTGCTTGAGGCCCGGTTCATGGGTTCATGCCTTGTTGTTCCTATGTCGGCCTGATGACCTCGTCTCGGCATGTCATGATGCCTAGATAGGTCTAGGACCAATTGATTATGGAACTAGGTGGTCTTGTCTTGGTGCTGAGTGATGGCGCAAGTCGGCTCGATGGACCCATCTCGGTTTGGTAATCTCGTCCTCGTCTTGTCTGAGGATGGGTGTTGGTATTAGGGGAACATGGTTCCTTTATTCTATGGTCCTCCTCTTCTGACGACTGTCATATGATGTTGTCTTGGTCTCATCCTCGTCATGGACACCTCGTCCCCGGTTTATGACACCTTGTCCTGAGACTCCTCGTCCTCGTCATGGACTCCTCGTCTCGTCATGGATGAGACCTAGGAGGGCAGTCAGGGACTTGGTCTCTTTGAGACTAGGTTGGTCGGCATGCTTCCTTGTGGTCGGCCTAGGCAAGGCTGAGGAAGGTGTGGTATCCAGGTCTTGATCCTTGTCTTCTATTAGCTTGGTCATCCTGCATGAATGCCGAGGAGGTGAAGTGTTGTGCTAGGTGGGCTTAGCCCATGTCCCAGGTTATGTAAGTCCTCTTGTTGGTCCAAGGTTTGGTGTGAAGCCTTGGTAGGCACGTAATACTCTAGGTAGTCTTAGGCATTGTAGCCATCTAGGCCTGGTAACCATCTAGGCATTATAGCCATCTAGGTGTTATAGCCATCTAGGCCTGATAACCAGGTGGGCATTTTAGCCTTAGTGGATTTTATCCAGGTATGACCCGAGCCATGGTGGTGCTAGGTTTATACCGTTTATTTACTTTTTCTTAATCTCTTTATAAAGTTAAACTAAAAACCTTAGTTAGGGACGGAGGGAGTAGTAATTTAGCACCGACTTGCATTTGAACCTTACCCATGACTGAAAAGGCCAAACACTAATCATCGAGCGAGAGCGAAGTAAAAGGTTCACGGAAATATGAAATGATTATGTATGAATATAATTGAGATTCCATGAAATGGTTAGTATGGCTCTTATTTCTGTTAGCAAATTAATCCACTCACACAAATCCCTTTTACTTAGGCTATCTACAAAGGGGTGGACTAGGGTGCGACGGTCGCATGGCGTGCGACCGTTCCCGCCAAATTCTATTTATTTATTTTTTCGTTTTTTTTCCAGCCATTTCTTTCTGCCAACAAAAGTAACACTTTTTATAAAGGAAATGTAACACTTTTTTCTATTCATAAATTTACCACAATTTTGCTGAAATAAATGAAAGATAACATAAGATTAACACCTAAAACTAATTTAACATTTTATAATAATGAATGTAACCTTTTTTTTTTCTCAATTGTAACACTTTTCTAGGGGTTTACATTAAAATTGAAATGCAAACCGATTATATACATGATTTTTTTCTTTTTTTTTAAAAAAAAAATGTAACATTTAACCTATAAACTGTTACATTCATCTATATAACATGTTACAATCATATATGCACTGTGTTACATTCAATTATTACTTTTCCTAACCACAAAAACTATTTATATTATTTTACAAAACTACTGTTATAGCATACAATAAAGTGTTACTTTTTTAAGACCAAACTGTTACTTTCTTCATAAGAACGTGTTACTTCTCAGGAGACGAGCAGCCAAATTTTTTTTGTGTGTTAAAAATTATGTTTTTTTTAAAAAAAATTCAAAATATATCATGACCTATATAGTTTTGTTCATTTCGTCGAGACGAACACAACGGTATTTTTAAATATATTTTTTGACTTCAAAATCTCAAGATATAACATTTTAAAAATATGGGAGGTTTTTTTAAAAGTGTGTGACACGTGTCGCGTGCTGAGTGGAGGAAGGGCTTGCTGGGCGGATGGGGCGCTGGAGCATCCATGGATCGCCGGGTTTTGACCCATGAGGGATCCGCCTCACAGCCGTGAGACGGTCTCACGGGAGAATTTGTCATCTACAAATGGTTTTAACTACCATAACTCATTCAACTACCACTTTAATACTTTATATCATCTTCTATCTCTTTCACCTAATAATTCAACTACCTTTTCACTTTTATAACGAACAATGGTTTGATTTAGTTAAATTCAACTACCTTCAAACTCATCATCCTATACCCCACTACTTTAATTTTATTTATATTCTTTATTTTTATGATTAGTAAAATAATAATAATAATTATTATTATTTACAATAAAAAAAAAACTTTACACTAATTAATCCAACTCCCATTCAACTCCCCATTACACCCGTTCAACTAACTTAAATATTTTCAACTACTCTATTCAACTAACCATTATATTGTATGTAGTCCTTACAAACAAAACACCAAAGCTGAAATCAGATCATATCTCATGTTCGCAACATATTGTACTATCTCCACCCCCCCCCCCCCCCCCCAACGAATCTTTTTGTTTAATTTGTTACGAAATCTTTATTCAATTTTATATTTTCATTTATACTTTCATCGTTCTTCCGTTCCAAAATGTAACGACCATCCTTAATCTCGTTAAATATTTGAGTTATTTGTTAAATTCTTGACTTGTTTGTTAAATTCTTGACTAGCATAATTATATGCTATTTTATTTGAGTTAATTATTTAACTGCGTTAGAAAGTTAAGGTGGTTAAATGTCAAAGTTGAAAGTTTAGTGGCCTTTTTGTCAAAGTTAGAACTTGAGGGTCCAAATTGCAATTTTTGGAAAGTTCCTAGTATAAATTGTGTTTGCCTGAGAAAGAAAGGCAATTCATTTTCTCTCAAAGTTTCTCGTACTTTCTCTCTGTTTCCTAGAAGGGAGTTCAATTTTACCCTATTCTCGACTCCTCGCGATTAATTATCTCTCTGTTCGTGATTCCGGTCCCGGATAAATATTCGTGGCGTTGAATAGAGCGTTCCAGGCCGATCAGAAATTAATTTGGGTCAACTTGATTTCGAACTAGGTAAGTTATTAGCTTCCCCTTACTTGTAATAACATGCATATATGTTATTCCCGCTACTTATTCTTGTTAAAATTGTGTTTTGAACATTTTTTTTGTGATACTTGTAATTTTGGGACGAAGGGAGTATAAAAATACTGCGTATGAAAAAACTTGAAAAAGGTATACTCCTGGGTTATCAAAAGATTAGTAGGAAAATTATACTCCTATTCGTGAGACGGTAAAATAGTAACTTGATTTAAATATTATTAGAAAATTGTACCATTATTTGTGGTACGGGGAAATGAATGGAAGTATCCCTAGATGGGTATATTAGTATATTATAAAATTGTACTTATACTTTTGGGGACGGTGAAATATTAAATTGGAATAAAAGGAAATTATCCTATTATTTATGGGACGGAAAAAGAAATGAATTGAGCTTGAAATAGTATCTTGGGTATTGCCTAATAGTAGTAAAAAGTTACTCCTACGCTTGGGACGGAGAATTCTAAGCCTGGGAAAGAAATTGGGTTTTTGCTGATTTTGGCCTTGGGCGACCGCCCAGAGTGGTTATGGGCGACCGCCCATATCATCAGACTTGAGTTTCAGAAAAGTGTGATCTTGGGCGATGATAAATGACTATTTTATAGTCATTTAAGGTCTAAAAATATAGTTTATTAGCTTTTATTCCACTTAAATTACTTATTTTCTACTCTTTATTTGATATAATGCACTTGGAGAATGTTTCTATGATGCAAACAGGTTTTTAGTACATTCTTGAGGAAAAAGGGAGCTAAGGCATCATCTTTGTGAAGGAAGAACGCTTGAAAAAGAAGGAAATAAGCTAGTCCATTAAAAGTCAAAAGTCCAGTCAAAGCAAGGTCTGCTCGGCCGAGCAGTACCCTTGACTCGGCCGAGCATAGGGAATCAGAAAGGCAGATTTATTTTCGAAGGCTTGCTCGGCCGAGCACTTTTCCTTGACTCGGCCGAGCACCCCCTGAATCAGCAAAAGGTGCCTTTTCAAATGAAGACATCTCCAAGCAACCATCCGGGAAAGATTGCCTCCCCTCCTCCAAAGCTTATATATAGAAGTAGAAATCAGTGATTGAGATATCTAGAAACATTGTAAACTTACTATAGTGAAATTTGTACTCTCAAACATCAAATAATATTCAGAATTTGTGAAAGATATTCATCATTTCTTGAACAAACTTCTGAGTCTCTCAAGCAATAATATCAAGAGGTTATTTTCAAGTCTTTGTCTCCATTTCAAGTTCAGAATAAGTATCTCTACTCTTTTATCTCATCTTCATCTTATTCTTCTCTTTTCATAAATGGCTTGTGAGTAATCCCCCACTAGAAGTTGAGACTAAGAATGGTAAAAGCGAGATTAGTTACAATGAATACTTTGAACCACCGATACCCTATCCTCAAAGATTAATCAAGAAAGGGGTTAATGATCAACATGCTAAGTTTTTGAAAATTTTGAAGTCTTTAAATGTTAGAGTTCCTTATTCCGATTATGTAAAAGAAATACCTTCTTATGCAAAACCTTTAAAAGAAATGCTCTTTAAGAAGAAGTCTTTAGAAGAATTTGAGAACTTTACTTTGGCGGAAGACGTTAGTGCAATTTTACAAAAGAAACTTCCCCCAAAACTCAAAGACCCCGGCATTTTTTCTATCCCCTGGAGTATCGGTAGGTGCAACGTGGAAAACGCTATGCTTGATTTAGGGGCTAGTGTAAGTATAATGCCTTTTTCGGTAAGTGTGAGATTAGGTGTAGGGGAACTCAAGCCCACTACCATATCTCTCCAATTGGCAGACCGATCCATACAATACCCGATTGGTATTATGGAAAATTTGCCCTGTCGTATAGGGAGCTTAATCATCCCTGTCGACTTTGTGATCCTCGAAATAGAGGAGGATAAAGATATTCCAGTCATCCTTGGTAGGCCTTTCCTTGCCACAGCAGGAGCTATTATAGATGTTAAAAAGGGTACGCTTACTCTAAATGTAGGAAATGAGACAGAAGAATTTTGGAAGCAAAACCCAACTTTTGAAAACTATTGTCAAAATGATAAAGCCTTTGAAAATAATCATAAGGAAATAAATGTCATTCAATCAATGGATCCAAAAAAGGATCATATAGACAAACTAAATACTTATGAAAAATATGTCAAAGGAATTAAGGAGTCAAGGGCCAATGATAAGAATATAGACTGGAAAAGGATGCTACATGACGAAGATGAAGGGGATGATATCATAGAGAGGTCAAAAGAAGTAGCACCCAAGAAAGCAACGGGATTTCGAGCATGTGAAGACTATCGTAAATTAATCCCGTCAAAGAAAAAGAATGGATGGCGCATGTGCATCGATCATAGGGCTTCAATCAAACCAACGGATATGCAATGGAAAATTGTCAAGGACAATAGGCCATCTCAATACCATGCCATTTTTATTAAAAGAAAGGCGTCGAGCTAATGACATTAAACAAGCATCATCGGGATGGTAACCGGTGGATTATTATTTATTTATTCATTTATTTATTTATTTATTATTATATTATTATTATTATTATTTCCAACTAATGTTTGTTTTGTAGGTATATATGTACACATATATATATATAAAAAAAAAAAAAAATTAAATTTCAGGGTCTGCTCGGCCGAGCACCATACAAGACGCGGCCAAGCAAAAGAGGGTCAGAAAGTGGTACATTCAGAGGAGGAATGCTCGGCCGAGTCAAGGAATTATGCTCGGCCGAGCACATCGCATTGACTGGCGATTTTTGGTCAAAAGTCGGGAATCTTGAAGATTTTTCCTCATTTCTCTTCATCTTCTTCAACTCTTCTTCTCTCTAAACCATCCTACACCGCCAACCCACCCTCTTCTTCCCCAAATTCCGACCAAATCACCATTCTTTCCGACCAAATATCCCATCCCCAAGCTTTCTTCACCTCCCAAACACCTTATCAACCATCAAAACCCACCAAATCACCCCAAAATCTCCCAAAACCGAAAATAACCCAAGATTGCCAAACCCATGAAAATCATCAATCAAACCCACAATTCTCATCAAAAACCATCTCCATTTCACCTCTAAAACATCTAACCCACCTCAAAACATCCAATTTCAGTCCAACTCACCCTAAAATCGAAACCCTAGGTTTTGCCCCAAAATTCAAAATCCGGGTTTAGTTGAAATTGAAGGTCAAGGTTCATTCTTTTGGGAATTTTGAGGCTATTGGAGGAGAAAGAACAAAGATTGAAGCTCATTCTATCGTTAACATTCGGGTAACAAAAATTTTCACTCTTTCTCTCTCTAGAATCATTTGGGTTATCTTGCTCTGTTTCTGATTATTGTTGAAATGGAGAGTCGTGGAAAGAGGGCAACTTCTAAGGCATCTAAAGCCTCTGGGAGTGGGACTAAGAAATCAAAGAAGGGTGAGGGTTCAAGTTCGAATTTAGTTCCTACTCTAAACAACTTGGGAATCCAATTTAAATCAAATCCAGAGCTAAAAAGATTTGAAAGGTTAGCAGGAAAAGATGTTAAGCCAACCCAATTCCCAAATTTTGATGCTATGGGGTCATTAGGTATTCAAGGAAATATTTGGAATTTGCACATAGGATTAGAAGCGCAAGATTTCTTGCGATCGCAGGCAAAAACTTACGAAAGCATCACCCTCAAATTCCTGAGCACAGTGTCAAAAACAACAAGGGATAGGATAGACATAGCATCGGGTGAGCAATTTGAAGATATTAGACTAACATTTCGTCTCTTGAATAATTCCTATAAGCTTGATTTGGAAGAAATAAATGAAATTCTTGGTTGGCCTTCCCCTAGAAACCTAACAAACGAGTTCCCTCCAGAGTTTAATGCGGACCTCTTTTGGCTACAAATCACTGGGCAAACACCTTTTCTTCCTAGAACCGCTAAGGCTTCCTTAATTGTCCACCCCGTTCTCCGCTACATCCATAGAATGTATGCGTGCACTATCTTTGCAAGAGAGGATAAAGGAACAATAAATAGGCCTGAGTTGTTTCTCCTTTGGGCTTTCGTGACTGGATATAGGGGAATTAATCTAGGGAAATGGTTAGTCGACCGTCTTTTGGACCATGTTTCCCCTAATTTCCCTGGAGATATTCATATTGGGGGAATGATAACATTATTTGCTGAATATGTGCACATTGAGATACCTGAGGAAGGACCGAACGCTTGGGAACCAGTTCGAGGTTCAAGGGCATTGGACATAGCTGCCCTTAAAGTGATGAATATGATTTCTGAAAATGAGGAAGGAAGCTATACAATGTATGTTGGAGGAGGAGCAAATAGAAGACCATACACCCACTTACCCAACAACCAATTGCCCATCATCACCTTAAACCAACCTCAAACTTGGATTTTTCCAAGTAATCAAGGACCCAATATTCAACAAAATGAGACAATGGGAGAGCAACAAGAAGAACCGCAACAACACCATTTCCAAAACCAAATGCCTCCCGATTTTTATGACCAATTCAACCAAATGTTCATCCAGCAAAACCAAATGTACCAACAAAATACCCAAATCCTTAACCGACTCGATCAATATTCCACCAATTTTGATCAATTTCGCACCAACATGGATGATCGGGTCAACCACATTCAGGGAATAGTTGATTACATTTACAACTATGGAATGGGAAATTGGATGAATTTCAAGCCTCCAAATCAGCAACCACCGCCACCACCGCCACCATTCTAGTCGGTACCTCTTTCTCCCTCTCCTTTAAAATTATTCTTGTCCCAATTTTCATTCCTACTTTTCAAACATTAGGGACAATGTTTCATTTAAGTGTGGGGGGGGGGGGGGGTAGTATCTATTTTTTTTTTATTTCTTTCTAAATTTCTTTTTCTTCTTTTTATGTTTTTCTTTTCAAAGAAAATGTAAGGGCAATGTTCCCGATTTTGAACAAAAAAAAAAAATAAATAAAAAAATAAAAAAAAAATATTTAGCCAATGCTCCCGTTGATGAGAATGTTATATTTATTATCATTTACCTAAGTAAAACTTTTTCCTTCTAACTTTTACTTCTTAAGAAATTTGATAATAACAACATAGGATTGTATTGGATTAAAAATGGGAAATTTTCAAAATTAATATGAACTTTTAAATCCTATTGAATAGAAGCATTACATTATTAATGAGTTTGTGGGCATTAAGTTTGGATACAACATTCTTGTGAAACTTTTAAAACATTTTTGTATATGCATCTCAAAAACTTTCATTTCTACTCTTTTTCAAGGGTTTTTCATCCTTGATATGCTTATGAATCACAAAAATTTTCACTTTAATCCATCTTTCCATTCCCACTTTTAAGAGGCTAATTAATCAAATTATTCTTCTTTTGATTGTCCATTCAAATATCTAAATGAATATATCATTATAGAGTGTGACAATTTAGAAGCAAGAAACTCAATTACCACGTCTAATTAATTAATTCTCGAACCTTATTCCACTATCATCCTTCACCTTTCATCAATTTTTGTGATTCAAAATGCATAACGACATATGGACATCTTTGTTAAAGAATAAAGATCATAGTTTAAGAAATGTATATTCAAGCATGAAAAATTTATTCACAAAGCACTCTAAATGAGTGAATATAATTCTTAATTCATACTTATGCCCCACAAATTCATTTGGTTATCTCTATATGCTCTTATTCAATTGTATTTATTCATTTTATATTAACATTCAAACTTTTCTATTTGCACTTCAATATCATCCTACCTTCTTCTTTACAAATCTCTTGAGATGAAAAACTTAAAAGGAAGAAATTTTATAAAGGTAATATTATATAACAATATTCTGAGGGAGCATTGAAGACCTTTCTTGTTTTTCTACTAGTGTCATTTGCACTCCTCTCTTTTTGAACATTTTACTTGCTCGAGGACAAGCAAGATTCTAGTGTGGGGGAGTTTGATAAATGACTATTTTATAGTCATTTAAGGTCTAAAAATATAGTTTATTAGCTTTTATTCCACTTAAATTACTTATTTTCTACTCTTTATTTGATATAATGCACTTAGAGAATGTTTCTATGATGCAAACAGGTTTTTAGTACATTCTTGAGGAAAAAGGGAGCTAATGCATCATCTTTATGAAGGAAGAACACTTGGAAAAGAAGGAAATAAGCTAGTCCATTAAAAGTCAAAAGTCCAGTCAAAGCAAGGTCTGCTCGGCCGAGCAGTACCCTTGACTCGGCCGAGCATAGGGAATCAGAAAGGCAGATTTATTTTCGAAGGCTTGCTCGGCCGAGCACTTTTCCTTGACTCGGCCGAGCACCCCCTGAATCAGCAAAAGGTGCCTTTTCAAATGAAGACATCTCCAAGCACCCATCCGGGAAAGATTGCCTCCCCTCCTCCAAAGCTTATATATAGAAGTAGAAATCAGTGATTGAGATATCTAGAAACATTGTAAACTTACTATAGTGAAATTTGTACTCTCAAACATCAAATAATTCTCAGAATTTGTGAAAGATATTCATCATTTCTTGAACAAACTTCTGAGTCTCTCAAGCAATAATATCAAGAGGTTATTTTCAAGTCTTTGTCTCCATTTCAAGTTCAGAATAAGTATCTCTACTCTTTTATCTCATCTTCATCTTATTCTTCTCTTTTCATAAATGGTTTGTGAGTAATCCCCCTATTTCTTGGGGTTGGAAACTCAAACAAACACTTGTATTTACTAATATTCATGCTCTAAATTTACCTTCTTCATCTTAAACAATTCGACTATATCAAACTTTAACGCCTACGACCATGATGACGTACATGGCTTGTATGAATCTTAGTTAATCAAGGGAAGTACTGATCGGAGAACCTTGATTAATAGATCCATATAGTCAGAACTAAGTTCATTACTCACGAGAGTAGTGTAATGGCTTAGGGATGCTCCTTGAGTGGAAAGTATGCTGATTTTCATAAAGAAAACTTAATGGATTCTTACTAATTATGGGCCATCGAGAGATAGGGCATAATTAGTATGAGAATACAAACGCTACTTGCTTGATCGTGAGAAGTAGTGTAGGCCTAGCATACCATCCTTGTTTTAAAATGAAACTTTAATCTAAATAGAGCATGGATAGTTGATGAATATATGTTGTTGATGTTCCAATCCCGAGGATTCCTTAAAATATAAGAGTTTTTATCTAAGTTATAGTAATTGAAATTTCATTTCTAGTTTAGTGACAAACAATTTTATAACCCCCAATCATTTTCTTTTCTTTATTTTCTTATTCTAAGCAAAGATATTTTGTAAGTAAAGTTGTCCTCGTGGGATCGACTCGCTCTTGCACTTTCTATACTACATACACCCGTGCACTTGCGGAACAAACGTAACAGGCGACCGCCCAGGATGGGGTTGGGCGACCGCCCAGAACCCCTGTTTCAATAAGAGTGTTTTAAATCTAAATTAAATTGAAAGCTTATCCCTTGTTAAGGCATATAGCCTTAGTATAAGATGTCCTAGCAAGTGTTGTGACACCTTAGGGGTATCAGAAGTGAGTCTTGAACATGATTACTCATTAAATTAAAATGAGAACTTGAGTATAAAAGGAATAACTCTTCTTTATGTCTTGAAAGTGCTATGAACAAGCACTTATGTGTTATGCTTGTCTTGGAACCTATGCTTGTGCACCTAGAGGGCACCAAATTAGTGTCTTGAGCTCGAATATCGTATGTAGGGGATTATGAACTTGTAAGTATGAGTTGTATATCTCATTTACTTAAATTGAACTCGAAGTATTCTTGGTCTAGGTTTAGGGTACTACCCTAGATGGCCTAGATGAGTGTTGTAGAACACTCTAGTACTGAAAAATAGTCCCTTTGTGAACAAATGAAATGTGGACTTGAATCATAATTAAATGATAACTTGGGTATAAGAGTAGTAACTCTTTTATGTGTCTTGAAGTTAATGTTTGTGTACCTTAGGGGCACCAACTAATGTCTTGAGCTTGAATGTCCTAAGAAAAGGATTGGAAAATAATTCGTGAAAGATGTATAATTCATCTTCCTAGCTTGAACTTGAAGTATAAGATAATTAACTCTTGTACATGTTTAATCATCCAAAGAAATGGATTGAGAACTTGGATATAAGATGATAAGATCTTGTATATGTATTGAATGTCCTGAATGTCTTGAATGTCTTAAGATGAGACAGTAACTTGAAATATAAGACAATAAAATCTTGTACATGACTTGAACATCCAAATAATTGGATTAAGACTTGAATATAAGATTATAAAATCTTGTACGTGCCTTGAAACCAATACATGTGTATGGTAATAACTTGAAAGATTCTTGATGTGTTTATGCAAATCTTGCATGTAGCTACTTGATAGAATGTGGCTTCGTGATTACTGGATACATAGTATGAATAACCAAAGAATTTGGTTATGGAACTAGATAGAGAATGATTAACTCTACTACATACTTGAACTTGATACGTGTATATTGGAAGTGCTATAAATAAGCACTAAAGTGTAAATGATTTAGTTTTTAATCGTGTATATACTTAATAAAGTATATAAAGAATAAAGAAGATATCTTGTCTAGAAATTGGTTCCTAAAGAAAATAGGGACTAGTGTAATATGAAGATAATTCAGATAATCGTGAATACTACGATATAAGTTAATAAGAATAACTACAGAACACAATATGTGTTGGAAAATGTATTCGATTATTAACGATACATATACGTGAGATATGACTGTGACTAGGTATGATGTGACCTATTCTTCTACGTGTTTAGAGTCTAAGGATTTGGGCTCTATTTGATAGTAAGGGTATCGTGATAGACACTTTAATGTGTTAAACGTGACATGAATATGTACGTGCAAACTTGGCATGTGACAAAGTGATATAGAATGATATACCCTACTACTTGTTTGAGGTCTGTTATTAATAGACTCTAACTTGGATTGACCGTGTTATATGAACACCCTACGTGCCATTGTTAGATTGAATTGTCTTCGCAATGATTGCGTACGTATACTTGTATTCTCGTGAGCACATGATATATGATTACATGGTGCATATTCTCGTGAGCACATGATACATGACTACATGGTGCATATTCTCGTGAGCACATGATACATGATTACATGGTGCATAAAGACTGGTCCACTAATATGGGACTTAGTTCTATTCTCGTAGTTCAAGTAAACATCTACTTGTACATTCTTGTGTTAGTCCAGCTGGTTCTCCTTACTTGTTCGGAAATATATAGGTTCACGCTTGTCGCGAGAGCTGGGGCTTAAGTGACAATCGGGTCCCTATGTATTTGCGCTTGACCCCTTACTACCGGCCATAGTAAGGGCATAGCTTCCTTGGTTGGAGCAATAAGCCTGACTTAAGTGAATGCTAAACTCTTGTCTTGAACACCTCGTGGATCTTGTTCTTGTGGATGACACTGGTTACCAGGTCTTCTTATATACTGCACAGCAGTTTCTTGTTCTTGTTCTTGGTTGTCCTCAGCTAGAAAAGCATCGACAACAAATGGTATTCTTGGGAGGAATAAGGAAGGATTCAGGTAAAAATACGTGATAGGCCTATGTGCTTCTTGGTGAGTTGGTCTAGCCTCTCACACTACTTGACTACTTGTTACCTGAACCTTTCTTGAGCTTGATTACTTGTTGGGTTGGCTTAGCCTCTCCTATACTTGTTACTTGATGATACTTGATATATGTTTAGTTGAGTATCTACTTGTATTGCATGATAACATGACATATAGTTGCATGTTAATAGCTTACTGAGATTTATCTCACCCTTTATTTGTTTAATTGTTTCCCCCCCCCAGGAAAGCAGGGGATAGTACGCAGTGAGGCTCGACTTAGCTGGGAACTTACTCAGCAGGATATTCTTGTTCGAAGTTAGTGTCCTTTTATATTTTGGTAAGGACGATCTTGTATGAGTTAATAAACTCTGGGCTTGTATTGGGGTAGTATTTGTTGTCCCTAGACAGTTCTTGTTGCTAGCTTATTTGCTAGGCATGTCTTCCGCTGTATGTAACCATTTTGGTTTTAATTTTCTTGGTCTAGAACTCGTGTGAGCTATCTTAGCTCCCTACTCTTGAGTATATATATCATGTCAGTTTTGTTTTTAACAGGTATTGTTCCTGTTTCCCGTTAGTTTCTTGTTTCTTGTTAGTTACGCGCACCAGGTTCGAGGTTGTATTAGGGAATCCCGGGACTTGGGGCGTGTCACAAAATGACCAAGTTTTTGGACAAAATTTTGTTTCCAAAATAATTGTCGCTTTTGAGTAGTAGTATCAATATACTCCATTCGTCCCAGCTCACTTGACACTTATTTCCATTTTAGTCCGTCCCAGCTCACTTGACACTTCCCAAAATAGTTTACTTTTTATAATTTTATATTCACTCTACCCCACCACTCATTCTCTCTTTTCATTTTCTACCACTCATTTTATTTAACCAACACTACTATTTACCCCACTCATTATTTCTCTTTATTTTCTACCACACATTTTCTTTATTTTATTCTTTTTTCTTAGTTATTGTGCCCACCTCTTGGGTGTCAAGTGTGAAAGAGTATAAAATACTCTTAGTTTAATATTGTGTATCTTTGTGATTCTGATTTATTTAATGTATATATTTTGAGTTTATTTAATTTACGAATTATGTGTATATTTAGTTTAATTTAATTATAGTTTAAATAATTGTTTATATTAGGAGTAGTTTACTTTAGGATATTGATTTTGATTTATTTCACTAACATATTAATGGTTATCTTTGGAAAATTGTTATGTATTTTAGGAGTGTATTTTAGGTGGACTCTCAAAAGGAAAGGATGATTGGCCAAATAAAAGATCACGTGTGATTGAGAAAGCGGCCAAGCAATCCTATAAATACAGTCGCCGCATTCCTTTGCTCTTCACGAATTCACAGAATATTTTGAGAGAAGACTTTGTGTTCTTGAAGTTCTTGTTCATCAAGAACTCAAGTGTTTTTAGTGTTTGGTTTATTCTAGGAGTCTAGAATAGTTTGATCTTTTCGTTGTTTTTGTTTCTTTCATTGTCTTGTATTCTGCAAGACCTTTTTATTAATGAAAGTTTTCCAGCAAGTAATTTCTTGCTGAAGTGTTTAATCTCTGTTTTATTTAATTCCGCTGCGTTTTCTGTGTTTTTTCTTAACTCTGTTCGTCGGCAGTTGACAGGACAACTGTCTTGACACTTGTGAGCACAACTGTACTGTCAAGTGGTCTCACAAGTGGTTGTTTTCCAGAACAGTCCTAGCTGCATATTTCCTTCAAAGTGAGGTGAGACGGGGGGAGTACATTTTATTTTTATCATAAATTTGAAATTATGATTTTAGCTTATTGATTGTTTTCTTGTGAGAAGTAATGGAAATGAAAAAATAATTAGTAAGAGAAGTAATGCGGGTGGGATTTATGACACTGACCCTAAAATTTAAACTTGCCCCCTCAATTTAAACCTTAGATCCGCCAATGCTTACCAAACAAATCATCAATACCATCACCAATTCACCATAGTTTGGTTTTTTATTTTAGACCATCTCCCTTTGGGTATTTGGTGTAAAAATTACACTATTACTTTAAAATAAAGGAACTTATACTTGGCGATCAACTTGTGCATATTTAAGCCTTAGGTTCGGGGTTCGTAAATTTTAAGGGGCCCATTTAGGTCCGCGTTCTCACACACACAGTTGTCATCGCTACTTCGTTCTCGCACACTTGCCATCACAATCGCCATAGCCAAAAGTCTAGCGCCATAGAACACCGTGACACACGCCATCAGCTCCATGCCAAGGTCATAAAGGTAAAGGCTTTTAACTCTCATTGTCTCGGCTTTTATGATTTCAATTTCATCAATTTTCCATAAATTCATCATTTTTCCAAATTCAATATTAGAGCTTGAATTTAGTGCTCCATTTTTAGGTTAAAAATTTCAATCTTAAAATCCTAAATTTGAAAATTCTAATATGAAATTAATCTCTTAATTGAAGCGCTAATTTGAATTTGTGTGAAATCACTACAAAAAAAGTAGATAAGTTTTTACTTTCAGTTCAATGGGGGATGTACAGTTTAATAATATTCTTTATTATTTTATTTACTTAATAAGTTTTCTATTAAAAGTATTTTTTAAATAAATTGTGTCTTATTATTTTAGTTACTTAATATGTTTTCTAACAAATGGTATACATTTAATTACAATATATGCACATTTTCTTAAATGAATAGAAATTAATTTAATTCAAAAAAACATTGTTGTGTGTTGTAATTTCTTTTTTGTCCGTTCTAAAAGAAAGTTGCATTTTTAAATCAAGAAATATAACGAGTTTTTAGCCATTTTGACCTGCGTACTATTTGGGCGTAGTCAATGTGACATGCGTACTTCATAAACAGCAAATGTGACCTGCGTACTTTAGTTCCGTTTTCAATTTGACATATTTTTCTAATGCCAGTTAAAATTTAACAACACAGTCAATGAAAGTTAACGTACCAGTTAATTTGAAGTTGATTTTCATTTTAAGGGGTTTATTGAAAATTTCATAAATAAAAGGGTTGTGAATAAAAAAATTGAAACAATATATAAAGCTTAAAATAAATATTTTTTATGAGAAAAAATATTTTTTAATAATATGAAATGATAATAATAAACTATTAACCCTTAATGGGTAAAATGTTTTATTTAAACTTTAAATATGTATAATCCACAGCGGCATAAATATCATCCACGTACTCCTTAATATTTATCCCTCTGTAAAGATCCGGCAATCAAAATCAGCGTAATCGCCGCGAAAACGCACTAAAACCACACCATCGACGCCATCGGGTAAGGTGGCAGAGATCATCTGCCATATTTAAAGTTTAAATAAAACATTTTAGTTATTTTCATTTATTAATAATTTGTTTAGTCAGTCGGTATGGCGGCGGATGTGATGGCTTGGTATGCTATGGGTGCTACTGTCACCGACATAGCTTGCCTATTTCAATTTTTTTTTTTAAACAGAGTTTTCGATTTTTTTGAAAAAAAAATGATATACATGGTTAAAATTTTCATTTATTAATAATTTTGATTATTTTACATACATTGGTCATTTATTACATATTTTTTAATCTAAGTATTTGTTTTTTTAAGACACATTCAAAAATAATTAAAATTATAAAAAATATATATTTATTTTAATCTTTAAGTATTAATGTTTTAAATTTTTTGTTCACAACCCTTTTAATTATGGTATTTTCAACGAATCCCTTAAAAAGAAAATCTACTTCATACTAACTAGTACGTTAACTTTCATTGACTGTTTCGTTAAATTTTAACTGGTGTTAGAAAAATAGGTCAAATTGAAAACAAAACTAAAGTACGCAGGTCACATTTGCTGTTTATGAAGTACGAATGTCACATTGACTACGCCCAAATAGTACGCAGGTCAAAATGGCTAAAAACTCGAAATATAACTAATTAGATAACTTTATTTTTTTTCTACTACAATCAACGGACATGTAGTAAAGTATAATATTAGTTAAACCAGTTGATAAGTTTGATGTGTTGATTCAAAATAGCGTAACATTTGATTATTCTTTTAAATTGAGATTTTTTTAGTTATATTAATTTATAGTGTCATGAAGGCTATAACTGAGCTTATAAATAGGCTAACACAAATTTTCCTAACGATATTCGAACTCATGACCTACACATGAGAAGCTAACACTGGATACCACTTGAGCTAAAACTCTTTAGTGTATAACATTTGAAGTTTGCACTAAATTTGGAAAGATTCGAGCTGCTTCAAAATAGTGTACCTTTTGAAGCAAGCATTAGAGAAGAAGTTTCAGCTATCATGAAGCTTTAGAATAGAGTTGGAGTTGCTCTCATTCCACATTTCCTTATCAGAATGAAGTTATTTCCCATTTTAGTCCTCATGGAAATGCTTAATCAGAAATTTTCCCGTATTGTGCATCACAGTATTGTACTATTTAAAATTTCAAGCATACTTACGGGTGTGTATAACAACACCCTAAATGAATCAACTCCAAACTTTAGTCACCCTCGAGTCCGTATTTCAGAAATTAGTGAGCTTTGAAGTAATTTTTGATGTGCTTCAACAAAATAAAGCTTAATTAGAAGAAGAGTATACAATTGACGTAATTATATAAATACTTAGATTTGTTAGTATAAAAATTGAAAATGATGGTGGCTAAAATAAGATTTTGTGTTGAATAATCCGACTACACAACATATGGCTAACTCTACTAAAATCAGTTTTCAAAAACGGATTGTAACTCCCATTCAATTTTTTAAAATAACCGTTCAAAATGTGTTTTTTTTTTTTTTTTTTTTTGAAAGGAACGTTCAAAATGTGTTAAAAAAATATTCTAAACGGAATGAAATTTCCATCATTAACCATAAAATACTCATAAAATAGATTAACCTAAGTGAAATTCCTAACTAGTAGGGAGTACAAACATAACCCTAAATTATACTTGTTCCAAGAATTCCATCGCCCTTCCTACACGCGACATTTAAGAAGGTACATTAATGTGTGTGCAGGGAGGGAGGTGGTAGATAGAATATGTTGTTTTCAATAAAACCCCACCCCACATTCAATGCTTTTGAGCTAAAAATTCATACATACCCAATTTCAAATATTTAAGCCATTGGAGCCTTTTCTTTTCTTTTTTCCCATCCATCAAATGGTAAAGGTCACTCAAATCAAATCTGATTTGTATTTATCCAGCCATTCATGTGTAGTGAGCTGGGCAGCAGCAAACATAAGGGATGAGAGTTTTTTTTTTTTTTTTTTTTTTTTAAGTTGTAACATATCATTAATTTCAATGCAGTTGGGCAATTGTCATCATTTACAAACTCCGATGGAGTCTATTACAGATCTATAACCCTGCTTATTATAAGTCATTGTGGAGTTTCACCACTATTGGAACTTATTACAGCAATTGATACTTGCTCTACATGCAGGGCCCTTGCCGGGAGAGGGGCCCAAATTTTTTATAGCATGTATATATATATATATATATATATATATATATTTATTATGAAAAAAAACAAAATTATCACTAATTCTTTCTTAAAGAAATAAAAGAAAATCAGCTGACACATTTTATTAGTTCATTTTTAAGCAAAAGAGGCCCCAAGAAAAACAAAATACACAAAAAAGGCCTATTTTATTTGAGAAAAAAAATAAAAAATCAACCAAGGACAACTACATATATAACTTTTGGGGCCTTCATATTCCCTCATTCATATTATATTTGAGCCCTCATACTTTTGGGGACTTCATATTCCCTTATTTTAATAACTCACATAAAATTATTTTTTCTTGTGACAAATTTAAGTAGAAATGAAAACATCTTTGTAAGACATAGATATATATAATCTTCTTTGGAGTAATTTTTTTAGTCCTCATATTCTTATTATATTATTTTATTTTTGGTGAACATAATTTAATCTTATCTTTTGAAAGAGTTTTTAAGACACTTTTATATATTTATTTAATATGTTCTTTTGCAAATTTTGGGACGTTATATGTATATTTTTTTCATCATGTTTTTGTTGTATATATTTTTTTCCTTTAATAATTTTACTGGGATTTATATATTTTCTTACTATTTTTATGATAAAAATTTATAGGTTTGATTATAACCTTTAATTTATCTGTTATTATGTTAATTTCAATCATTTGATCTTACAATTATTTTATACTTAAATACAAATTCAAAGTACAAGTTAACACAAAAAAATAATTCTGCTAGTAAAAAACAGGAGTTTTGAAGGAGATTTTTTTTTTTTTATAAAAGGCCGTTCATTGTTTCAAAAAGAGAAAGGTCCCTTCATTGGACCTCGCCCAGGGCCCTAAAAAATCTAGGAACGGCCCTGTCTACATGTTGCTCTAGTAATCTCTCATATAGACGTCCCCCCGTGCCATCTGATAGTTTTCTTGCCATAAACGTCCAGCGCATTTGAATAATCACCTGTAGACGCACAAACAACCCTTATGGGGTTATGAAACTAAGGGCTCTCCACTTCTCCCCAAAGAGAGTCGAACCCAAGAACTTCCATAAGGGAAGTATTGGAATTGAGGAGAGTTTAGACGGAGTCAATTCATACATGAGAGAGAATTAAATATAAATGACTCAAATATTATTGATCACAATAGTAGCATATTTATATAAGTTGGTGGAGTACTTCTCAAGCTATTCTAATTACATAAGGAAACTAGGAAATATACAATTCTAACTATAAAAGGATTCTATATCCTTAATATGCCCCCGTAAGATGGACGGGCGATAGGAGAGTCCAATCTTGGAAAGTATGAGATGAACCGAGCTTCAAACGAGCAAGAAAAATGACCTAACACGTGTTGTCACCTTGTAATTTAAGGTGTACAAGTAGGGTTGCACCCTCACGTGTGAGATTTTTGTTACGTCGCAACCAAGTCGTAAGACGATTTTACGCTGCAATGACGTTTACTTTACGTCTCAACCACGTCGCAAGACGATTTTACGTTGGAATGACGTTTACTTTGAACGTTTTATCGACTACGGCGCAAGACGATTTTATGTCTCAACGAAGAATTTTTGTGGTTTGGTCGCTACAAAGGCGGAGGGTTGATCGCTACTAAGGCAAAATTGGTTTTGTTTTTTTTGAAAGAAAAAGATATTAAAAAAAATAAAGAGAAGTAGATAAAAAAACTGTGATTTTTTTTTTTTTTGTTTTTGTTTTTGTTTTGAGAATAAGAATAAAAATTTGTAATTGAGAACTAAAAAGGAGGTTTTAGGTATTGAACAGAGAACACAGCCGCAATTCGAAGGTGAGGTTGCACTAGAGAGATTGCTTGAGAAGGACAGCTTGGGTTTTAAAGAGGGGAGGATGAAAAAAAAAATTGATGAAGAAAAAAAAATATTGAAGAAGAGGATATGAACGACATGCTGTTGGAGTTTTTTTAATGATGATGTCTGACTTGAGGGTGGGCTGGGTGGCACTTTGGAGGGTGGCACCTTAATATTGGTTCGGGTAGGAGGAATGCCCGAGGAAGACCTTCTCAGTTGATTGATTGTAGTGTAAAAAAGAAAAAAAAAAAAGTGACGCGGAAGCAAGTTGGAGGGGTTGTGGGATTTGACGGAGAAATCCTATTATGGATCATAGCTCTGATACTATGTCAAAGATTAGAGAAAAAAATAGTCGGAGCTAATCATACATGGAGGGAGAGAATTGATTATGAGAGACTCAAATATTATTATTAATGTACTTTGGTATTTATACAAGTGGGTAGAGTACTCTCCAAGCTATTCTAGTCTATTCTAGATTAGATAGAAGGAGAGTAATATAAGGAAAGTAAATAATACAATACAATTGTAAATATACAAGGAATCTATATCCTTAATAGGAATAGGGATGGCAACGGATCGGGTTCGAGTCGGATCAGGACCGATCCGAATCCGATCTGAATCTCAGAAACCCCTAACCGAACCCGATCCGATCCGATCATTGTGAGAAAAAAAAAATATGTACCAGATTTGATTTTTCCAGAATCAAAGACAACCAAATCTCAAAGTGATGTAAACTTTAACCCTAAATTGAAATTGAATTGAAGCCCTAAATGTTTGGAGAAAATAGAGTTAAAGACGAGAATTAGAGTTAAGCCTTTTACCGGAGTAGGCGGTCGAGATGATGCTGCAGGGGCGACGGCGGCGGCACTGGAGATGGCGACGGCGGCGGCACAGGAGATGGCGACGGCGGCGGCACTGGATATGGCGACGGCGGCGGCACTGGAGAGGGCGACGGCGGCGGCACTGGAGATGGCGACGGCGGCGGCACTGGAGCTGAACGAACGGTGAGAAAAGCGGAGAGGAGAGAAAGAGAACGACATTTTGTGCGGCGTGTTTTTTGATCTGTAACCCTAATTTTAGTATATATAGGTAGGGGTGTAGTGTAAATGTTAAAAGTAGGAGGGGTAGTTAGAATTTTTTTATGTATACATGTATTTCGGGTCGGATCGGGTCGGATCAGAGGCACTGACCGAATCCGACCCGAAATCCGAACGGATCATAAAATTGCAAATTGAACCCTAAATTTTCGGATCGAAACGCCTTCGGAACGGATCGGGTTCGGTCAAATTGCCATCCCTAAATAGGAAGCCCTTCACACGCCCAACTGATACTACTAGAATAGAAAGTCATTGGTCGGATGAGGCTTCTAACCTTAGGTAGGATTAGGGATGGCCAAAACCGGTTCCGGGCCCGGTTCCGGTTCGGCAAAAGGGTGACCCTGAACCGGCCCGCGCTTACCCCGGTTCCGGTTCCGGTTTGGCACAATCCGGTTCCGGTTCGGTCCGTTTTCGGTCCGGTTCCGGTCCCCCCTTTAAAATTATTGAAAAACAAGGGATTTTCGGTCCGGTTACGGTTCCGGTTCCGGTCCGGTTCGGCATATATGTGACCCTGAACCGGCCCGGATGCCTTACGGTTCCGGTTCGTCCGATTCCGGTTTCCTCCCCGGTTTGCTCCGGTTCCGGGCTTTTCTGGTCCGGTTCCGTTCCGGTTTGGCCATCCCTAGGTAGGATGGCTCTTGTTGGAGTGCTACCCCTAATCCCACACTAGTAAAGAATTTAAAGGTATATAAGGGTGTACACTCACTTTATTAGAATAAGGTCTATAGTATGAGGAGAAGCACAAAATAAAATCCTTGCGTGCTGGACTATAAACAAACAATATCATACTAATACTAATGTGGTGAGCGGTGCTGGTGATCTCAGTCCTAACATGATAACAATTGCAGCGCTAAAAAAAATAAAATAAGCTAAAATAGAAGATGTGGATTTGGACACAGATTTCTCTTATAATGATGGACGTGCCAAATGATTTTGCTACTCAACGGGCTCCACAATTACCGAATTAATGTTAACCAACAACTCACGACGAAATATTTGAAATTTGATAGAGCTTTAAAATTTTCGGAGGATTTGGACTCCAATTATCAGTCTTCCTTGTATATGTGTTACGTCTATTACGTTACTACGTTAGTGAATGTGTGGGCTGTTAAATGCTCATAGTGAAGTGTTTCGGTGGAGTTGCTCTACAAAAGCAAATGGACCCAATTTTGTGGACCACAGCGACATCGTTCTATTTAATTATTAGCCTATAATTTGCACATTATTGGCTCCATTAACTAAATTTGAGTACATAATCCGAACCTAGTCCCCAAAAGACTACAAAAGATATAAATCCAATATGATAGACAAAAAGATACTTATAAATACACCTATTTTTTTATAATTGTATATGATATCACTTATTTGAGTTGGTCTCTTGTAAAACGCGTTTTTCCTAATGGTTAGGAAAAACATGTTTTTCAAAACCTAAGCCTTTATATTGATATCCAGGACCCTTCTGGCTATCACTTTCAAAGGTTCTGGCTATCAATTTCAAAGGTTTTGCTATCAATCTCATATCCAGAAGGTTTTATATTGATATCCAGGACCCATCTGGCTATCATTTTCAAAGGTTCTGACTATCAATCTCATATCCAGAAACCTTTATATTGATATCCAGAACCGTTGAGAAGTTCCGATTATTTACAAAAATGCCACCACGTTTTTTTTAAAACACGTTTTTCCTAAGTGTTTGAAAAAACACGTTTTTCCCAATATTTTGCGCACTTATTTTGCTTTCTCAATTGAGTATTATTATCTTTATGCTTCAAAAAAATAAATTATTATCCTTATTATTTACTTGAGCACTCATTGACAAACAAACGTCCATAATCCAAGAAAAATATAATGTGGCAAGCATAATGCAACTCCATGCTTTTGTCCTGAACCACCTAATCTATATTCAAAATTTCTCTCCTCTAGCAATATTATCACGCCATCTATCTCTTCATAATAAATTTCCACTTTTTTTTAGTCCGTTCAAAGATAAATATGAATTCTTTATAATTCATTTTGGTAATTTTTACTATAGTACAAATACCGTACAAACAAATTATACACACTTTTTAGAATATTGACATATCGATTACAATATTTATTTTGATGCGGAGAGTATATGCTATAGTTTATTATAGTTTATTATGTACTCTACGTTAGAAATTAGTATCATCACTTTTTTTTTAATCTAAAATAAATAAATGTCACGTTTTTAGCAAAGAAATATTATTAGCCTATTTTTGTTATGTTAGACAATGCATTTTCAATGAAATGCGTTATTAAATTTTTTTTGATAAGTTAAATGCAACCATTTAACATGAGAATGAAATTTTTGTGACATTGTTAACTTGCCTATCATCCAAATTAAAAAAGAGTCAAGAGAGAGAGGACTAGAGGTAAAATGAAGAACACTGTTAGGAGTATAAAAAAAGTTACAAAATTTCAACTATAATAATTTTATTGGTGTTTTTATTAGAGTGTGGCGGGTTTACTATTAATGCAATCAGTGAAATATTGTTAACTCATTAAGTGTTACCCCCTCCGTCCCAGAGTAAGAGTCGTATTTTCTTTTTTGGTCCGTCCCAGAGTAAGAGTCATATTCTAAAAATGGCAAAGAATCTTTACTATTCATCCCACTCATTCTCTCTCTTACTTTACTTTTACACTCACAACACCAATCAACTTACTATTCCCTCCCACTCATTCTCTCTCCTACTTTACTTTTACACTCACAACACTTATATCACTTCAATAAGAGTGCAAATGAGGGTAGGACTCTTACTCTGAGACGGAGGGAGTAAAATTTTACCATATCATTACTCATTACTACTGTTTGATTTTGATGAATGCAAAACTAAAGGGAATGTTTGGATGAAAAATGTCAAAAAAAGGGGGTTAAGGGTCATTGTTTGACAACTAGGCCGAATTGGACCTGAGAGGCCCATAGGCCCCATACATCTCATGTTACCCTACCCACTTTACTGTACCCTATTATACATGCCCAACTTTTGAAGCAAAAAAGGCATTTTAATTATTTTAAATTAGAACCAGTTGGCAAGCAATGCGTTGTTAACGGTGATGATTATCATATCATAATCTCTTAGTTAGTCTTACCATAAAAACCATTTTTTAATTCTTACTTTTTCTAAAATTCTTCCCTCTTTACCTTCTTTTCCTTGACATTCTAGTGAGAGAAACAGGGAAGGATGATTGATTCTGACCTGATTCCTTCAAAAAGGAACAAATTTGAAGAGAAAAAAGGAAAAGAAATCTATCACATTGATCCTACTTTTTCGATTAGTTGTCCATTCTTGAGCTTCCCAGATTCCAAACTCATTTCTCCTTTTCACATGTTCCCCCCTTTGATTTTTCAACAAACATAATCATAACTCCTAATTAGTCCTCTTCAAGTACAAATTCGAAGCTCGATTCTCTCCACTTTTTAACCATTTTTTTTTTTTTTGTTAATGGATCTCTACTGTATCATATTCTTTCTCCGATTTTGATTTTGTCGTAAAGTTGATTCAATTTGAGGAACAATGGCCGCCGATAAGCCAAGCTCTAAGGGTCAGGCATGGTAAGTAATTTCTAAGCTCCCGTCTGCTTTTCAGTACAGAGATTTTTGAAATTAGTATTTTGATTTTGTTTTTGTTTGCAGGTTTTGCACCACCGGATTACCTAGCGACGTTGTAATCGATGTTGATGATATGACATTCCATCTTCATAAGGTATGCTTAACTGAGAATATTGATCTGTTCACTTTTGTATTTTTCCTTGCTAATTACTACTGTTTGATGAAATGTTCAGTTTCCTTTGATGTCGAAAAGTAGAAAGCTTCACGTGCTGATTACGGAGCAAGAGACAAACCCTACCGCTAGGCTCCAAACTAGAACTGAAGAAGACGACGACGGCGGCGCTCACGGCGAAGAGATCGAAGAAGAAGAAGAGGACGAAGTTCAGTCCTGTCGCATCTTGCTCCCGGACTTTCCGGGGGGTTCCGAGACGTTTGAGACGGCTGCCAAGTTCTGTTACGGCGTTAAAATTGAGCTCTCGTCTTCAAACGTCGCACCGCTCCGTTGCGCCGGAGAAATCTTAGAAATGACCGAACTGTACTGTGAAGATAATCTCATTTCTAAAACGGAGAGTTTCCTTTCTCAATCTGTCCTCAAAAGCGTAAAGGATTGCATCAAAACGCTAAACTCATGCGAGAAATTGATTCCGCTGGCGGAATCGCTCGGCATTGTTCAGCGGTGCATTGATTCGATTGCGGCTAGGGCTTCTAACGCAGATCCGGCTATATTTGGGTGGCCGGTGAACGAAACAACAGCAAAACCCGACGGTTCTGATAGTGCGTCGACGAGGAGGAAGGGGACCGGCGGTGCAGCAGACTCGTGGTTTGAAGAATTAGGCTTACTCAGTCTATCGCTGTTCAAACGTTTGATTCTTGCAATGAAAGCTCAAAATCTAAGTGCAGACATTATCGAGAATTGCCTGATTTACTATGCGAAAAAATACTTTCCCGGCATCACTAGGTCTAGCCGGAAACAGCCTTCATCCTCCTCTATACCTTCTGAGGATGAACAGAGGGAGCTTCTGGAAATAATCACCGCAAATCTACCGGAAGAAAATTCCTCCAGATCTTCAACGGCAATAAAGTTATATTTTGGATTACTGAGGACGGCTAACATATTGAATGGTTCCGAAGCTTGCCGAACAGCTTTAGAGAAGAAAATCGGATCTCAACTCGAACAAGCAACTCTGGACGATCTTTTAATTCCGAGTTATTCGTACTTGAATGAGACGCTCTATGATATTGACTGCATTGAGCGGATTTTAGGCTACTTTCTCCATGGATTGGAGAGATCGAGAAGCATAATCGAAGGTGAAGAGGTGAATACTGGACTGAGATCATCTGCGTTAATGCTGGTCGGAAAATTGATTGACGGATACTTATCAGAAGTTGCATCGGATGCAAATTTGAAGCCGGAGAAGTTCTACGAACTAGCTTTTTCTTTGCCGGAGCAAGGCAGGCTCTTCGATGACGGACTCTACAGATCCGTTGATGTCTATCTCAAAGTATGAATTTAATCTACTTAATGTAGAAAGATTAAATTATATATTTAGTTAATGTCCATTCTTATTGATTATTATGAATTTTTGCAGTCGCATCCATGGATAACTGAGATGGATCGGGAGAAGATTTGTGGAGTAATGGACTGCCAGAAACTGACTTTAGAAGCTTGCACTCACGCAGCTCAAAACGAGCGTCTCCCACTACGTGCAGTAGTCCAGGTTTTGTTCTTCGAGCAGCTGCAACTCCGCCATGCCATCGCCGGAACTCTGATTGCCGCCGATGCCGCTCAGTCGGACACTGAAAGACCGTCGAACATCCACCGGGAGGAACATGAATCAGAGGACGAGGAGGAGGAGGTGGTGGTTGAAGCAGTCTCAGGCAGGCGGCAGGGGAACACCTGGAGGTCGGCGGTGAGAGAGAATCAGGTGCTGCGTCTGGACATGGATAGCATGAGGACTCGAGTTCACGAGCTGGAGCGTGAGTGCTCTACTATGAAGAAGGCGATCGAGAAGATTGATAAGGTGGGTCCCGGAAACGGAACTTGGAGAAGCTCACTCACGAAGAAGTTCGGGTGCAAGTTTAAGACGCAGGTGTGCGATTCACATGAACCGACGGTTGTGGAGGCTCGAAAGGGCCGTACTCATCGCCATCAATAATCACATTGAGGTGTACTGATCAATTTAGGGATTTGGAACTTCGCAACAACATTTCATGTCCATGGATTAATTTTTTTAGCACTTGGTAGTTTATTTTGTAAAATAAAGCTTTTATTTTAGGTTGATTAAACGAATAAAAAAGTTACTCCCTCCATTTCATAATACATGACGTTTTAGGAGTAAATTTTTGTTCCAAAATATTTGACGTTTTAATACGTATTAATTGCATTTCTTAATATGTGTGAAAAATGCTTAAAACGACATGTATTATGAAACGGAAACGGAGGGAGTATTGAATTTGCCACTGAATTAATGGTCTGCTACATACTCCTACTACCATTGTGTTCACATCTTTTAAAGGGATAAAATAAAAGTGATGCAGTAAAAGCCAAAAAATAGGGAGGAGTAGTGGAAGGTGAGATGATGGCTTGTTTGTTTGCATGCATGTTTTAAGTTTGGGAAAGAGCAGAAAGGCTGGTAATAAAGATAGTGGGTTTTGGTAGGACTGTTTTTTTGTTTGTTTGTTTATTTATGGATTAAAGATGAGTATTTATACGTGACAGAAGACGACAGCAGTTGTTGGAGTAATGGGGGGTGGTCCTCTCATGTTTTGGTTTTATACAGTTGATATGATTAATGTTGGTCCACTCGCCAACTGTATTCGCAGTATTACTCTGTGTTGAAATAAATATTTTACAGTTTAGTTTTATTTGTTTTAAAATAAATATCAATTTTGTTAAATACTCCCTCCGTCCCGCCGGAAACTTCAAAAAAAAATTATGGCACAAGAATTAAGGGAAAAAGTGAAAAAGGTGATGTGTTGTGAGTGTTGATAGTTGAGTGGGAGAGAGAAAGTGGGGTAGAGAATAGTTAGTGGGTTAGTGGATGTGAGTATGAGAAGTGGGACCCACTAATTAAAAAGTATTAAAAACTTTCCATTTATGGAATGTGCAATTTCTATGGGACGCCCATTTTGGTAAGTTTTGCAATTTTCGGTGGGACGGAGGGAGTATAATTTAACTAAAAATAAAATATAAAATTTGGTGATCTAATAATCAGAAATTCTTGACAGTATCGGGTTGACTCAAGTGTGGTCAGAAAGCTTCAACAAAAAGGACCCTGGAAATAGACGTTTCCTTCAATATGAAAGATGTATACTAATCATTCTATTATGCACAAGCATTGCATAGGACGGTGAATATCAAGTTCAATCGGGTCTCTTGCACAGGGCCCCAAATTTCAAGTCTCTCTAACATTCAACTCATACTCGTTGTATGAAGGAAACTTTGAAAAATAATTTCAATTCAGTAAGTTATTACTACTCTCCATCTAAAATAACTTTCACTAATTTCCCTCCGTCTCAAATTGTTTAAGGACTGAGGGAGTATAATAAAATATTTAATTTGTTATTGATGTACCATTATTCCGTCAGTGTATAAATATATATAAATGTCTCACTTTTACTTCGTTTTAAAATAAATTTTCCATTTTCAAAGCTAAACTGAAAGCTTGGCTAGCTTCTTAAATTACCCTCTCTTAAACAAAGCTTTCATAAAATACACGGATATATATATATCCTCTTATGTTGGTTATGGTCAAATTAATTTTAAAATGAATAATATTAGGGGCAAAAAAAAAATTACAAAATCTTACTCATAAAATCTTAGGTGTAGTGATTTTATTGGTGTTTTTAATTAGAGTGTGGCGGGTTCACCATCGCTACAACCAATAAAAGATCACCACGTCATTATATGAGCATGATTTTGTGACTTTGTTTTGTGCCCCTAGCATTGCTCTTTTAAAATATCAACGAGGATATAATCCCGAACAATGAATTGAAGTAATCTCAAGTCCACTGCACATGGCCTTACACACGAACCACAAGCTTAACAAATCAACAAGCCTATCACAAAGACATTCTTCATAGACCTACATTAATAAATGATCAGAAATTTCTAATTCAAAATCTAATTTTGTTTTAAGCAAATTCAAAAATCTAGTAAACCTCCGTAATTTTTGTTGTGGTATAAACCTTTCAAACCAAACAGATTGCAAAAATAAATTATGCAAACCCAACAAGCAAGAATGATAAAAGAAGCAAAAACAGTAAAGAGACAAAGAATTGTTTACCCAGTTCGTCAATATTTTTTACTACGTCTAGGGGCACTACCAAGCCAGGATCTTGCACTGTACGTAATATGTTAAATCTGAGTTACAATAAGTTTTGGGGCGGAACCCTGATTATGTACACAACTTAGAATAAGTCCAAACCCTAGTCTAATTAGAATTCACGAAATTCAGCTTTTGGCCCATCAGCGACTGCACGCCGCTCTCCGATAAATGCTCGCACGAGCAGCTCGTCCGAGTAGCATGCTCAGCTCAGACGTGCTCTATTTTTCGACATAAGGTGTGTTTTCTGGCCCCTTAGTGCACGGTCGATCTCCAGCCTTGGCATGCCCGAGCAACACGGCCGGGTCATGCTGTAGACACCCCGCCTTGGACCGCTCACCTCGATTGCACACTTGATTTTGTGTCTCTCCCCCTTTTAAGTGTTTTCCGTTAGTTTCCGTTACTTCATTTAAGTTTCTGACTGACTCCGTTAAGTTCAGGGACTAAACTGAATAACAGTGCTAACTTTCTAGTCCTTTCTGTCAAAAATGCCTTCTCTGAGTCGCGCGCCTCTGGCCTTTGAAGCCAGAAGCGCGCGCCTTCGGCCGCCAAGGTGGGAAGCGCGCGCCTCTGGGCGTGTCAGTTACAGATTTCTGGCCTTGAATCTCTCCCTTGCCCATCTTACAAGATTTTGCCCGGGAATTGGTTCTTGACAGCTCAGTTTGGCACCAAAAAAAGAATCTTTTACAACTATAAAAACCCCTCCAATCTACCATTGGAGGGGATGGACTTTGATCACCATTTTCACACCTAAAAGTCACCAATTTCTCATTACAAAACATACATGAACTTTTGATCACCAACTTTTAACATCCAACAATCCTTCCAATAAGGATCATTCTCAAGGAGTGTCAAGAATTTGTCTTCCAAACATAGGTATTTTCTTGCCTTCTTCACTTTCTTCTATTTCGTCTTTTCTTATATTTTCTTTTGATCAAAGGTGCAATCAAACCCAAACCAAACTTGGGACATAACTCCGAACGATCACTTCATCTTCATTGAAGTTGGTCTAGTGGTCATTTCCCTACATTTCAACCTCTTTTAAAAACCCCTCTTTGATATTAATAGGAAGAACACAATTTTTATAATGTAAACTTTGAACAAGCAAGACCGACGTTAGTCGAGCGAGATGGGTGTTTAAGTACTTCCCATCTCGTAACCTAACCCCCGAACTCTCAAAAGGAATCTCTGTTTTCGTATATCAAACACACTTCCAACTTAAAAGGTTTTCTCGCGTTCCTCTAAAACGTGGGTGGCGACTCCTTCAAAAAAATCATCCTTCTCCCGTGAGGGGCCCGGGCCGGGGTACCTACAGTGGCGACTCCGCTGGGGACGCTTGAGGGTTAAGCTTGCGTTTTTGTTCAAAGTTTACGTTTTCTGGGCACTCTGGTTTCTGGTGTTGAGAAGCGCGCGCCTTTGACCTTTTGGTCAGAAGCGTGGGCCTCTCACACCAAAGACCAGAGGCGCCCGACTTTCATGTGTTCTTTCTATTTTCTGTTTTTCTTGAGCTAACATTTGTTTCAGGGGTTAAACACAAAATTCAGGACTAGGGCAATCCCCTGAGTCCAAGTTTCTGACAAGTGTCTGACAAGTTCACCCAGATGCGCGCGCCTCCCACCTTCTTTGCGAAATGCATGCGCTTGCCATTATACATCCCAGGGGAGCGCGCTTCTGGGAGGTATTCAAGAACAGGTCCAGTTTCCAGAAAACAGAGCAGAACAGTGGGGGTGTGGGCACAGTTGCCTGCATCAGAACAGAATTGGACCCTTGAACTGTTTTAATTTTGTGTTTATTTACCGGTCACACGGGTGATTCGGGAATTGTAATTTACGTGCTTATGTGTTTTTTATCTTTTCTTTTCAAAAAAAAAAAGAAATAAAAATTTTTGTCACGTGATAGACCTCACACTACATGCACATTACTCCTATGAATTGCTCACTATCGAGTCGCACAAGTCCAACCCCAAACCCGTCGAGGCCCGTCCTAGAAAGTTTCAAGCACCACTCGACCTTGACTCTTTCGAAGCGGTAAACCTCAGCCCGTGGCGTAGTTCATGACTACATGCCGGGGGTGACCTTTAAGCCTCTCTTTAGCCGAGCACCAACCACACAACTCTAGTTAGGGTCTAACACTCCGTGACTCAAGTCGGTTTCCATGTGTCGAGATTTCCCTAAACTAATGTCTTCAAATCATACATGCCACTCGTTGTTATGGACGAAATAAAAATCCGTCCCCAAGTGGTTATAATGGACGCTAATAAAAAATCCATCCCCGCATGTATGCTTTACTGCATTAATTTAGTTTAATCCCGACACATGTAGGATTCACAAGCGTGGTGGAATCCGATGAGTATATGGGACCGCGAGATGGTCTATATACTAGTGTGATGATTCCACTATTTTTCTAGAAACCCCAAAAAGGACCACGTCCTTCCGACTGTTGTAAATAAATAAAAAAAGAGAGTCTTTTCTTTATGTGGTTTGAGTCTTTACTTTTGTTTGTGGGTGAAATAATTTTATCCAAAAGGTGTTTGTGAGGCCATCCTAAGATCTACCGTGTTCTCTCCATAGGTCCAATGGCTTCAAACGGCAACGACAACGGCATTGCCGTGTCCAACGAAGGGTTATTCCGCATGGTGGAAGCATTGAAAGGGCAAGTTGATACACTAGCCGAGAATGTCCGCCGCAAGGATGATTTATGGCGAGCCCGTTACGATCATGTGAAAACGGCCCACAAGAAAGAAGTTGCTCAACTCAAGAACCAACTGAAAGGGCTCACGAGTGAAAGAAAGGTCCAAAGCATTGATACCGGTTTGGTCAACACTCTTATGTCCTACATTGACCAAAGGCTTAGTGGGCTAAATTTGCACAAGGGCCCAAGCACCGATCTTCATCAAGCTTCTCTCCTCATGAAAACAATGGAGGTTTTTCCCGAAAAGTTCAAGATGCCCGATATTGGCAAGTTCAACGGCAACTCTTGCCCCGACGCTCATGTTGACTCCTACATTTGGGCCATGCTACAAAAGAAAATGTCTCCTCAAATAATGGCACAATGCTTCCCGCTTACTCTCGAGGGGGTCGCAAAAGATTGGTATATGGGTCTTCCAGTTTCCACCCGCCTCAATTGGAATGTCGCTATGCTTCTCTTCAAGTCACAATATCAAGGCAACTCCATATTCCGCCCCACCAAGAAGGAATTGGAGAGCACCGTGCAAATGGGTGATGAATCATTTGGGGATTTCTATCGCCGTTGGAATGACAAGCTAGCCGAGATGGTTGATAGGCCTTCCAAGAAGGAACAAATGGACATCTTCTTGAAGTGTATGAAAATGGACTACCGCACTCATCTTAGTGGGGCTTTTCACTCCGATTTTTCAAGCATGTATGATGCGGGGGTTAGAATTGACAATTTGCTCCGAGAAGTGGCCGATTCCTCCTATGACACAAGCTTCAACGACAAAGGGTTCCCAAGCAATGACATGGAACAATGTAGTGACATGGAAAACTACAACGACAATGAGGACTACAACGACATGGGGGATGACGACAACAATCTCCGTTTCTCTTTCTCTACCTAGAAATAGGATAAAAAAAAAAGAGAGTCAAAAGTCCTCTAATGTGTGCATTAATGTTTTCTCTCGTCCAATGTTAAATTTTGAGTCAATCATTAAATAAAAGTCTTTCTTGTCCTCATACACTCTTCCAAGTTGTTCAATCTAATTCTTGGCAAAATGATGAAAAGGTGTCTAAACAAGTTTTGGAATGAAGGCCATCGCTTGAACGCCTAGGGGCTAAACATCGACGACGGCATCAACAACGAAGACATCAACAACGACGAAATCAAGACAAAGAAAGGTGGAGCAATGATCATGAAGCAAAGTTTTCAAAAGGGGATATAAAAAAAAAAAAAAAAAAAAAGAAGCTCGCTAGGTTGAAATCCTCAAATCAACCTAGGCAAAAGTTAGAGCACAAAAAAAAAAAATCCCCCTTAATCAAAGAAATACAAGATCAACATCATTCCACCAATGAAGGACGAAGCAACAACCATCACTGCGAATGGAGCATCCACAAGAACTACGGTGACCTGAGCCTCTTCACTGGAGGAACGTAGGCAACCTTCGAGTCCGGTCTCACACAAGAAAGAAGATATGTTTAGCCCTAACGCGTTATGGTGATCGGCCTTCATCTCGAACTTGTCAAGACATCTTTGTACGATTCATTTGCCAATGAATTAATCACCAAAAGATTGAACAACTTTATTAGATTTGGAATCGCTTTCCGTTCCTTGTTAGGGGTTTCTCTTCTTTTTACGATACCCCCAGTTTCTTGCAATCAAACTGGGGCTTTCTTTCTCTTCTCTCTTAATGACTTACTTGCCTTCGTGAGTCATTCAAAAAATATACATACATGAAGTCAATACTAGGGACACTTCCCTAGTCGAGTCAATGTCACTCATCTTTAGTGACAAGAGGTCTTCACCGCAAAATCACATGTCTTATCTTCTCAGCCATAGTCAATGCACACTTCCTCATTAATCGAGTAAAAAAAAAAGACGCAAAAGAGATGCCCGCTAGATTGAAAACCCGAAAGGGCGGTCTAGGCAAAAAACAGGGTGCGTCATAAAAAAAATGAGAGAGTGAGAGAGAGAGAAGGGAAAGAGAAATGGAGATCTCCGGCCTCTAAGGAAGACAACTGCACAAGCTCTACATTGGATCTCCTCAACAAATCAATTCCCCACCGAGTCAACTTTGGGATTGCAAAAGGCTCGACAAGATATGGCACCATCAAAGGTTGTCTTGGGTTATCGACATCATTCTCCAGCAGTGTGCATTTTTGGGTTCATGAAAAGAAGGCCCGTGGTAACCAAGACCCATCTGAGAACGAGCCCATCATAAAAGGGCACGAGGTTGCACAAATAATCCCTAGCTAGTCAATTGGCTTGGGCAGCAAATAGCAACAACATGTTTCTCAGTTTTCAAAGCTTCTGCAAGTATGTGCTTCTAAAGTACGCCGAAAGGCTTCCGAGAAATGGAGTAGCTCTTGCCATGTCCTCTCATGTTCGTTCCCTCACACGAGGATGAGTCACTCTTGCTTTGCTCAACAAATGATGACCCCCTAGGGGCTATGTGACTCAAGAACAAGGGCTTCTTTTGCTTCATTTGACAATCAATAAGCCCTAGGGGCTATGCTCGAGAAAGATGTGTTAGACTATCCTCAAAGTCTCTAAAAAGGGATGACAAAAAGCCCTCTTTTCATGTGTTCCCGTGCTCGTTCCCCCAATCAAGGATGGACCTTTCTCGCAATCAACGATGGCAATTTAGGGGCTACAGTCAAGTCTTAAAGGCTCCCTCGGAAAGAAGCAATTCACTTCAATGTCCCCAGCAACATTTGAAGCTTCTCAAGGGGCTTCGCAATCTACAAATCTTTTGGGCCACGGCTTTACAAGCAATTCAAGCAAAGGGCAATATTGGGGCTTCGCGACCGATAGTCCTTTGGGGACACGAATACTCGACCAATGCAATGTAGAGTAGCCCTATGGCTCCATGAAAGAGATCAAGCTTCAAGGGTCTCTCAACACTTCCAGTCAAAAGGCCTCTTGGTTTTAAATGAAGGCTCCGATGATATGAATGAATTTGATGATTCTTGTTAGAACTCACAGCGAGATTCTGAAGGAAGTCTTAGAGAAAAGTAAAAAGATTCAATATGTTAGACTCACCCGGGCTGAGTTATAGCGGGCAATGCCAATATGTTAACTCTATAAGAAGGGTTACGGCCAATCCCAATGTTTCTGCAAGTACTGCACCCCCTTCTCCAAGATCAAAAGCACAGGCTGCATCCGAAGATCCACCGTCGGCTTAACGCAAGAAGACTCAAGCAAACATACCGTTCGAGACTTTATCACACTAAGACCTTATCATCTACAACAACATCACCATCTCCCACGAGACATCTCCCGAGGACCATACTACACTTCCAATATGGGCCTTCCGCCATTTGGGTATAAACCACAAAAAGGGCCATCCATCTCCAAGCAAGAGAAAGAGGAAGATCACTTTCATGAGTTCTACCCAATGGTGCATCTGCTCTCAATAGAATGCCAAGATAAGTTGAAGCTTTACACCAAAAGTTCTTCACATCCCGCCATCTACAAGCTCGTAAACAACAAGCCCATGACATTTGGGACTTAGCAATCTCTCAAAGCTTGGTATCATTCTCTTGGGGCTTACCCACGTCGACAACAAAAGACAGTTTATTTGAATGGGCTAAGAGTGGATTCATCTTGGGGCTTCATAAGCCACTCAAAGTTCAGCATTCGAGGGGCGTTACAATCAGCAACCCCTTGGCATCTCGGCATCAATAGTCCTTTTGAAGTCCCATAAACGACAAATCTCTTGGGGCTAGACATCAATTCTCGTTGGACACTGCGGCAACAACATTCAAGCGAGGCAATCTAGACTTCGATTGAGCATGACTTGATCTTGGGTTGGCTTTACAAACACACAATGGTTAAAATGGTTCACCCACGAACTAAAAAAAAAAAAATCTTTTTCTCACATGTGTGCATATTCTTTCCCTTCTAATCTAAAAAAAAAAGATTTTTCTTTTTCTTTTTCTCTTTCTATGTGCAAAAGTATGTGCTCTACTTCACTTTGCTCCTAGCTTCTCCTCCATCATTCTCCATCATCCTTGAACTACGCTGGTCTGATTCTCCTAAAGGGATACGTAGGCAGCCTTTTGGCATGACCAACCCATCATCCAGAATACCATCTCGCCGACATAAGAACAATTCATCACCATCAACATCATCATTCTCCATCAAAAGCATGGACATTCTTCATCAAAAGCATCAACACCCTTCAGCAATCAAGCGGCAATGGTAAGTGAAGGTATGAACATCATTCATCTCAAGCAATCTCCGTTTTCAAAAATCACTTCACACACAAAATCACTTTACTTCTCCCTCATGCAAAAGTGCTTCAAAATCACATCAAACCACAAGCACGATTTCGCTCAATCTTCACACTTCATGCATTTTCTTGCATAGGCACATATACCTACAAAGCACACACTTAACAGGTACTACCACAAGGTCAACAGCATCTGCAACTCAAGGCACTTCATCCCCAGCAGAAGGTGATCCCCCGTCAACTACGCCTGCATCCCACAGAGTCAACCAATTACAGTTCAATGACAACAACTCGGTCCATGGTGAGCCACAAAATCACCACCTTTCCATCAAGCAACACAACAATATCACATATAGGCAGACAGAGCCTCGGTTCCCGCCATCCACAAACAGATCCCGCATCAAGCAAACGGATCCCGCATCAGCAAACGGATCCCGCATTCAGCAAACGGATCCCGCATCAGCAAACGGATCCCACCATCCGCAAACGGATCCTGCATCAGCAAACGGATCCCGCATTCAGCAAACGGATCCTGCATCAGCAAACGGATCCCGCATTCAGCAAACGGATCCCGCATCAGCAAACGGATCCCGCATTAGCAAGCGGATCCCGCATTCAGCAAAAGGATCCGCATCAGCAAGCGGATCCCGCATCAGCAAGCGGATCCCGCTTCAGGAAACGGATCCCGCTTCCAGCAAACGGATCCCGCTTCCAGCAAACGGATCCCGCTATTGGCAAAGCCGATCACACAGGGAGCGCACCTCTATCTCTCAAAGTCGCTCACACAGGGAGCGCACCTCCATCCTTTGCAATTTCAAATTCCCGCTTTTATCGAGTCTTGGCTTTTTTCTTTTTCCCTTTCTTGGTGATGTCCTAGGCGGATGTCTTTCTTTCGTCAGCGCGTTTTGCTACGCAATCAACGCCGCCGAGGGGCTCTGTAGACACCCCTCCTTGGATCGCTCACCCCGATTGCACACTTGATTTTGTGTCTCTCCCTCTTTTAAGTGTTTTCCGTTAGTTTCCGTTACTTCTGTTAAGTTCCTGACTGACTCCGTTAAGTTCAGGGACTAAACTGAATAACAGTGCTAACTTTCTAGTCCTTTCTGTCAAAAATGCCTTCTCTGAGTCGCGCGCCTCCGGCCTTTGAAGCCAGAAGCGCGTGCCTTCCGCCGCCTAGGTGGGAAGCGCGCGCCTCTGGGCGTGTCAGTTACAGATTTCTGGCCTTGAATCTCTCCCTTGCCCATCTTACAAGATTTTGCCCGGGAATTGGTTCTTGGCAGCTCAGTTTTGGCACCAAAAAAAGAACCTTTTACAACTATAAAAACCCCTCCAATCTACCATTGGAGGGGATGGACTTTGATCACCATTTTCACACTTAAAAGTCACCAATTTCTCATTACAAAACATACATGAACTTTTGATCACCAACTTTTAACATCCAACAATCCTTCCAATAAGGATCATTCTCAAGGAGTGTCAAGAACTTGTCTTCCAAACATAGGTATTTTCTTGCCTTCTTCACTTCTATTTCGTCTTTTCTTATATTTTCTTTTGATCAAAGGTGCAATCAAACCCAAACCAAACTTGGGACATAACTCCGAACGATCACTTCATCTTCATTGAAGTTGGTCTAGGGGTCATCTCCCTACATTTCAACCTCTTTTAAAAACCCTTCTTTGATATTAATAGGAAGAACACAATTTTTATAATGTAAACTTTGAACAAGCAAGACCGACGTTAGTCGGGCGAGATGGGTGTTTAAGTATTTCCCATCTCGTAACCTAACCCCCGAACTCTCAAAAGGAATCTCTGTTTTCGTATATCAAACACACTTCCAACTTAAAAGGTTTTCTCGCGTTCCTCTAAAACGTGGGTGACGACTCCTTCAAAAAAATCATCCTTCTCCCGTGAGGGGCCCGGGCCGGGGTACCTACACATGCTCCTGGATCGGCTGCTCCTGTCTGCTCGACATTTTTTGCTGATTTCTTCCAACTTGATCGCTAGTTCCCGGTTTATCTCTATTCTAACAATTTTTTTCTCCATAGTCAACTGGTCCAGCTGTTGGCTAAAGATCAAAGAAAGATTTTTTTAGTTATGGTGGTATTCAGTATAAGCTTTCATAATAGAGGTGTCAAATTCAGTTAAGGACATGTGTTAGGTATTTGATGTAGCCTAAGGGTACTTTATCAATAATTAATAAAAAAACTCAATTTATTTACTTTTTAGAAAAAACTGTTGATAAACTATTTTGACTATGTTCAGGGGAGATGTTGGCAGATGGATTGCAATCATTCTATTTTTTCCATGCACGGCATTTTCCAGGTACATATTTCACATACTTTCTGTATAGTATATCGGGCTAGATTGTGCATGTTGGATCAATCGAAGGTTTTGTGGGTTATTCAATGCCAATTTCCATCAAGCTCTCAATTTCCTCTTTCTATTGGATATATTTGGAGAAATGTCATCAAATTGTAGTTCATGATCCATCAAGCTCTCAGGTTTCTCTTTTGTTGGAAGATAATGATGCTTTAGATATTTTCTAGATGCTCATTAGACACTGTTCATTTGCTCTTAAATATCACTCTCTCTACTCTGTCCCTAAATAAATATCTAAATTTCCAAAATACTACTCCATCTGTCCCTAAATGAGTGTCCATTTTCAAGAAATCTTTGTCCCTAAATGAGTGTCTTTTTTGAACATAACTTTCTCCCTAAACGTTTTTTTTCGAATTTTTTTTCACCGGTTTCTTTATACGTGCAAAACTAAAGGTTTGGAAATGAGATTACAAGATTATATATGAATCGTTGTTACCAAATTGTTCAAAAAGTTGAGATTTTCAGTGTCCCTTAAAATGAAATTTGGACACTCATTTAGGGACAGATGGAGTAGTAGATATCTATTCCGCTAATATTTTTGTATTTTGCTTATTTGATGTTTTTATTCGATAAATTAACATAATAATTTAATTTGTATGTATATGTATATTTTAAATTAATTAAAACATTTTAATGGCTGTTGTTGTACATAGTTTGTACCAAATATTATTTTCTTAATCAATTTAGAAATACATTTAAGCTGGTTGTATGAATATTTCAAATATCTAATGGTAACACTCAATGTGACGCAGAACGGAAGCGATATTCGTGAATAGCAAGCGCTAAACACAAGAGTTTACCAGCAACAAACCCTAAAAAAGATAAAACCTGGAATCCACCAGAGAATAAGAGAAAACTCTCAAATTTTATTGAATAAAAGTCTGATTTTCGGAATACACTTTTAGCCATATTTTATACTGCGCATAAAACTTGAAAAACATTCTAAAACCTTCTAGAATTAACCCTAACCTATATGGTAACCTAATAGGACTAAAAAATAGCAAAATCACTCCTAATCCTACTCTAAAACCCTCTTTAAATGAACTATAAAAAATAATGACGAAAATAACAAATAAAATATTAACTAAATCCTAAATATGGATAAAATATCAATATAATTAATATATTTGACCCAGTCAAGTACCCGTCCTGCATCATTCACCTCCACTTTAAAAGAACTCGTTCTCGAGTTCGTTCTTGAAACTTGTAGTCTTCCACTCCACTTGAAGAGATATTTGGAATAAACACATTCTTTCCCGAGCGTCAATAAATCTGGCAATTTTGCACAAGGTAGGAAATAGGACAATTTGTCATCACCGGCTTGAAAATTTTCTGGATCAATATAATATTGCTTGTTATCCAGAGTAGGTTGCTTGGTGAATAAATTCTTGAAAAAATCAACGGCGACATTCTTGACATCATTATAAGAGTCCACAACATCACCTGCATCATTTTTTATATGAGTAATTAAATTTATGGTTTGATGCACTCTCATAGCAGTATGGAACACCTTAGTACTTGCATCACAATCTTTGCACCAAGCCACTCTAGCTTCGACCGAGTTTTTGACTGGAGTGGACCCAATCCTTCCAGGTGCAGGCGGATCTTTGTGTGGGTACGGTCGGACCAAATTGACCGGACCGGGCAGGTCTTGCCCATGGTGCGGGCGGACCTTAGCTGGAGCGTGAATCTGCGAACGCCGTGTCACGTACAACTTTTCCAAGCACTGATCTGTCACTACCACTACAAAAAGTGGCTCAACGGATTTCGTTTCTGGAGGAATCTCTCCACCCACGGAAAAAAAATTATTATTAACTTCCTCTCCTTGGAAACCTTGAATTACCAGATTCTGATTCGCGGATTCAACTGTAACGTCGTCTTCACCGCTTGAAACTGAATCTTCTAATCTCTGGACCGGTGGATCACGTTGGAGGCTTTCCACGTGTCCTACAAGTTCCTCGGTAACAACTTCGGTACCTGCCCGTGACTCAGAGTTGACACTATTTCTGAGATTTTGCAACAATACCTCGAACTGAGCCCGACGCTCTTCTTCAGGACGTTCATAAACTGCAGATCCACGTGCTTCCAGTTTCTGAATTTTGGCAGTATAGTGATCGGCTTTGTCAGCATAAAATTGGGCTTCCATCCTATGTCGCTGCCTAATCACTCGCTCTCTTGCTGCTCGATCCATATCTCTGATTGATTTATATTTCTGCACATGTCGATCATGCTTGTCAGCTTCGTCGAGTTCTTCGTCCTCTAGTGCTAGGAAATATTATTTCTTTCGTCTAGCACGATCCAATTTTAGATTGATATCTGCCTTTGTCGCTCCTTGATCCCCCATAATGACTCAGTGACGAAAAGACAGGATAAGGCCTGCTCTGATGCTAACTGACAGAGGACGGAAGCGATATTCGTGAATAGCAAGCGCTAAACACAAGAGTTTACCAACAATAAACCCTAGAAAAGATAAAACCTGGAATCCACCAGAGAATAAGAGAAAACTCTCAAATTTTATTCAATAAAAGTCTGATTTTCGGAATACACTTTTAGGCCTATTTTATACTGCGCATAAAACTTGAAAAACAATCTAAAACCTTCTAGAATTAACCCTAACACATGGTAACCTAATAGGACAAAAAAATAGCAAAATCACTCCCAATCCTACTCTAAAACCCTCTTTAAATGACCTATAAAAAATAATGACGAAAATAACAAATAAAATACTAACTAAATCCTAAATATGGATACAATATCAATATAATTAATATATTTGACCCAGTCAAGTACCCGTCCTGCATCACAATGCTAATCATGCTTACATAGTGCTTTAGTTCTTTTTTTAAAAACAAAAACTTGTGTGAGACGGTCTCTCACACGTGAGACGGATCTTGATGAGAGAGTAAATGATTTGCCCCCTTATGGGTGGGGATGGGTAAACCCATTTCCTCTATCAACAAGATCCCTCTCACCGTGTGAAACTGTCTCACACAAGTCTTCCTCTTTTTTTAAATGGGCAAATAGCACTGTACTTTTAAATTTAATATGAGTCGCAGTGTGTGTGCACAATGTGCTGCAATATTGTTTTATTAAGTGTCTTTTTTTCTTTTTTCACCTATCAGTTAAAAGGATGACTTTTTATTAAAAAAGAGTAAAATTTAGAATAACTAATTCACTTAGCAAAAAATTTGAAAATGTCATAACAATTTGAAAAATGTATTATTTAAATAAGGAATATCTTTTTTTAAATAAATATTAATGAAAAAATATCATTCCTCAAACGAAAAGTGTGACTCTTACTCTGAAACAGAGTGAGTATTTTGTAATTTTTATGAACGAAAAAAAAGTCCTTTTTCAAATTATATAAAAAAACCTAAAAAAGTAAAAATATGTTTTTTTTCTTTAAAAACTTATGATTAATTAATACTATTATTAATAGTAATAATTAATATAAATAGTAACTATTATAATATAATTAATACTATTAATAGTAATTTTTAATTTATTTAATATTTAAATATAAAATTAACTATTAATAGCTAACTATTATTTGCTTAATAATATTATTTACAATATATGGTAACTATTATAGTTAACTATTACTAAAATAATATTAATAATTACTATTTTATATTATAGTTAACTATAATAGTTAACTATTATGGTAACTATTAGTATTATAAGCAATAGTTAACTATTGTAGTTAACCTATGTAAACAAATATTATTAGCTAATACTATTAGTTAGGAGATTTTTTTTTGAAAAGTCTCTTATTAATGAGGGTAGTATTGAAGTGGCATCACCAAATGCAAGCATTCTTCATAGTTTGTCCACATGTCAACACCATAACCCTCCTCACCAACTTTAATATATACATACTCCCTCCCTCTCATTTGAATTATTATTTTCTCCTTCGACACAGGGATTAAGGAATAATAGTATTCAATTGCAAAAAGTGAAAATGAATTTGAATTAAGAGATTTAACAGTTTTGATTAATCACTAATCATTTCCTAAATAAACAACCATAACACAAATTTTATTACAACTCAAATTGTTACAATGAACCCAAAATAACATTTCAACCAAATTCTTCTCCGTTCTCTTCCCAACCACCATCATCCCACCACCACCACCGCCCCGGACCACCACCACCGGAAAACAGACCATCCCCATCGGAAAAGAGACCACAATTACCTCCATCATCAACACCACCATCGGCTCACATCCACACCGAATGCCGTCACTGCACTATCATCCATGTCACCACCACCAAACAACAACAATTCAAAAATAAAAAGAAATTAAAGTACACAATCAAACAACAAATATTTAGAATAACACACACATAGAACACAAACAGATTCACAAACACAACACAAACAGATTACACAAAAACACACACACATTCAAACACACCGTTAGAGATCTGGTGGATCTACAACCACACAAACACACGCACATGAACAAACATAGCAGATTGAAAACATACACAGATCAAACGCACACACTAACACAAAACACAAACAAATAATCATTCAAAATTCAAAAATCAAAATTCTGAGAATGAGAAAGGGAAAGAGAGAGAGAGAGAGAGAGAGAGGGGGAGAGAGAGAGAGAGAGAGAGAGAGAGAGAGAGAGAGAGAGAGAGAGAGAGAGAGAGAGAACGATACTTACCTGAGGTTGAAGGTCGCGACGACGACGACGGAGATAATGGTGACGTTTTATGGGGGCGGCGACGGTGGTGATGGGAAAGAGGAAAGGGAGTTGCGAAGGGAAAGGGGGTTCTGGTAGATGTTGGGAGGGTGCGGAGTGACGCTGGGAGATGAGAGAAAGAGAGTTGCTAGATTTAGGGTTTGAGAAGAATGAGGGGAGGGGGAATATTTTTAGGTTTACTTACATGGTAATGGGTTTGGGTTAGTGGGGTGTGATAGCTCATTATGAGTGGTTAAGTAAGATAAGTTAATTGGGTTAAGTTTAATTATGGATGATTAGAGTAAATAAGGTGGGGGTATCCCCAATATAAAATTAGTACTCACTGGTATGGCTTTCATTACAATGTTGTATTCCCTGATCTAAATTTTTAAAAATGAGTGTTCAAAATTTTAAAAATAATTTGGGGTCAGCTCAAATCTAATAACGACAAAAAAAAAAAGTTCAACTTAAACGTGAATGGGTTAATATTGACCGCCTAAGATTGACCCTTTATTTGTTTTAACATTGAAACTCTACCAAGGAGCATTCTTGATGTCTCAAGTAAGAAAAAGGATGAGGGTTGCAATAAGTTTGTGACTGCTGAATTTAAATTTTGTTATACTATTATTATCATGACTTGAATAAAAATATGTTGTGACCTTGGAGACCCAAAAAAGCAATGATTATTACTGCCCACATGTAAAATCTGGGTTGGTTTTTTAATGTAGCCTCTGAGAATTTTTCTTCAACTTTAATCCAGTGGGTAAATTTCTTAAAAGCTGGAATAACTGCTTAACGGCGCACACACTGCACCAAAAATAATCAAGTTTTATGGCCAAATGTGAGAGATGTTAATTTCGGTTAAACAAGAAAGTAAGAACAATACTCCCTCCGTCTCACCTCAATTGAGACTTATTTCTATTTTGGTCCGTCCCACTTCACTTGAGACTCCCTAAAATGGTAATCTTTTTATAATTTTATATTCAATCTATCATACCCACTCATTCTCTCTCTTCATTTTCCACCACACAATTCATTCAATCAACCTACTATTAACCCCACTCACTTTCTCTTCATTTTCTACTTCATATTTTCTTTATTTTATTCGTTTTCTTTAGTTATTGTGCCCACCTCAAAAGTCTCACGTGAGGTGAGATGGAGGGAGTATATATTAACAGAGGTAGTAGCAAGTAATGGTTTGTGGAAGAAAATGTTAGAAACTCAGTTAAATTAGCACGACAGACAGTCTTTATTGGGGTTAATCACAATTTAGAAATTAAATTAGGGCTGGATTGGTAGGTATACCAGTTATATTTTGCTTATACCAGTACCAACCAAGTTTAACTTGGTACATAAAAATATGTACCATTACCAACCAACTAAGTCGGTATACCAACTTAGTTGATACGATTGGTACTCGGTTGGTACGGTTGGTACTAGCTTATACCAAATGTGGAATATAATGCAAAAACGACTATCAAAGAAAGATGAACGACGAGTCAAAAACAGAAAAATATTGATTACTTAATTCAACATTGACATAAAGCTAGTCAACAAGGCAAGAGTCTCATTGATGTAGGAGGAGATCGAGGTCTGAAGTGCAGCGACGCAGACCAAACGCCAGACCAAGCGCCCGCCCGCTTACCTTGTCCAAAACGGCTGATGCTTCTGTTTTCATGCGAGCCCCCGCGTGGTCCAAGCCGAGTGCCCGCCCGGTGCCGCCGAGTGGATTAGGGTTGCTGAGTTATTTTAAGTTTTTGTTAAAACAATTCATTATTACTTTTTGTTTGTTTCCTTTTTAAATTAGGACTTTCTTTATTATTTGCTAGGGTTTAGTTAGTAGTATAAATACTTTAGTTTCATTATTCTAGGGACACTTTATTATTATTCAATTGAACTTTGTTCTTGAAGATTTATTTCTATTTCTTGGTGGATTCCAAGGTTTATTGCGTTTGAGGTTTGTGAAATCTTGTGTGTAGTGCGCTACTCACGAAACCTATCGCTTCCGTGCTGCGTCATAATTTTTGTGCATTGTGCCTTTTGTAATCGGGCGAATAGATAGTTGGCAACAAATGATTGGCTATTAAATTAATGAGGATTAGAGTTTACAAACACAACACCCAATTAAGAAAACTTTCATCTTATTCTCTTCTTTTTGTTCCATCCAAGTTCTTATTTCTTATTCTCAATTTGTTTAGTAATATTTTTATTTTGATTTGAATCACTTGTAAAATCCCAAATTTCACATTTATTAATTGTTATATCAATTAATAAATGTAAAATTAGGGATTTGTTTTCAAATTCAGTTTTTTTATTCTTTAAATCTAGGTTTTAATTAGGTTTTCTTTTATCATATAATAAATGTCTCTCCTCGTTGAAAGCCGTTAATTTCTATCACGTGTTGAAAGCCTATGCTTGTTTGTTTGTTGTTTGTCTGTTTGTTTTCATATCATGCAATTCCAATTCAATCTCCAATGACGAATCTCGCATCATCTCCAAAGAAAGAGGATGTCATTGTCTTGCTTCACAAGAATTTTTCGATGATTTTGGGATATTTGGTGGGCGTTTACTCGTCAACCCGGATTCTCTATGTCGAGGACTCAAAGCGAAATACTATCCGATGGGGGATTTCTTGAATGTCGAATCGAGGCAAGTGTCCAAGTTTTACTTGAAGTAGAATCTGAATGTCTCTAGATTTAGGTCGGAATTGTCAGTGTTGAAAGTTAAGAAATGAATCTACTTTGAAAATTTTGGGTGAGCCTCCGGCTTTTGTGGAATGCCGTCTCTCTTCTTATTAAAGCAATTGATGTTGTTTTTTGTCAACAAAAAAAAAAAAAAACAAAAAAAAAAACAACAACCTATTATTCATTGTCAATTGTATTTATAATAATCCAAATTTTTGTAATTTTATTTTATTTTTTTTAACTTTAATTTTACTTTTTCTGCCCGTTGGAAAATCACCCTACCTGTGACCGCTGGAGACCTGGTTTCTTTTTCCTTGCATTAGGTGCAACAGATACTTGTACATAACAATTATTGATTTTTTTCAGATTTGTAGCTATGCAACAAAATTTCGATTTTAACTTTTCTTCTATATTTTAACCCTCATAGTATACTATACTAAAATTTTGATTTTAACTTTTCTTGTATATTTTAGCAGTTTTAACACTTGCACTTTAGATACGCGCTCATTTTCCCCCCAAAACCCCAAAGTACGAGGGTTAAGAATGCTAAAAATGGTTTGATTTTCATCACTTTTGAGGAAAATTAGTGCGCATATAAAGTGCAAAAGTTAAAACCGCTAAAAAAATATAAGAAAGGTTAAAACTGAAGTTTAACTAAAGTACGAGAGTTAAAAATGTGGGTAAGCCATTTAAAACGACTCAATGTTAAACCATGAGCGTTAAGGTTTGATAATAAAGTTTTTTTTAGGCCTATCGACATTTTAAACCCTCGTACTTTGATGAAGATTCAGTTTTAACCACTCATGTTATTTTTTAGCAGTTTTAACCATCGTACTTTAGATACACACTAATTATCCCCCAAAAATTCAAAGTACGATGGTTAAAATTGCTAAAAATAGACCATTAAAAAATGCTTATCTAGAGTACGATGGTTAAAATTGTTAAAATGAAATAAGAGTGGTTAAAACCGAAGCTTTATTAAAGTACTAAGGTTAAAAAAGTTGTTAGGCTTTTTTTGAAAGCAAAGATAATCATGTTTCAAAGTATTACACTATGGACGTTAAAAAAACTATCAAAAAAATGTGGGAAAAAAATAAAACAATTGATAACCAAATACTTATTTATGTGAATATATATAGGTACTTGAGATAATCATATTCAAAAATATTAAATGAATTTGAATACTTTATACTACCTTTGTCCTGGAAAATGTCATTGTTTTTCTTTTCATGTTAGTACGAAAGAACTTTGAGCAATAAATTTGCTCTTAATATACCATTATATATACGGTTGCTTCTTACTCATCTCAATCAAATGGAATAGATGAAAGGAAAATAAAACTCTTTAAGGAATAGATGAACGCAATACTAATTAGTGTTGGCTTACCCGACAACATGGGGGAAGCAATCCTTTGAACTAACCACATTCTTAACAAGTTACCAAACAAGAAGAAGGATGATAAAACTCCACATGAATTATGGGAAGGAAGACAACCTTCTTACAATTATCTTCAAGTGTGAGGGTGTCTAACAAAGGTAGAAATACTTCAACCTAGTCAGGTAAGAATAGGATCCAAAACTATTGATTGTATTTGTATTGGATATATGCAAACAATAGTAGTGTATATCCATTATTTGTACATATTCAGAAATTTTTGATTTAACAACAGAAATGACCATTGAATCAAGACTATTTAGATCACTAACAAACTTTTTGCTGCAGACATGTGCTTACGTAGTGTCACATGATAAGGAGTACAAGACTTAAAGATAAGATGAGGATCCTTATGGTTAAGTTAAAGAAGACCTTAAAACGAAACGACTCTTTGAGGGATTAGAGTGACTTAACTGATAGGTGATCACAAATATGTCTGGGGCAAACTGAGTTCTTTAGAACTAACGTTTATGCTTCTGAAAGGGCAGAGATTGATGTGCCTTGCTCCTAACGGACTAGTATAGTGATGCCCACATCGAAGGTGAACTCAGCGATCGCACGATCAGGTCATATGAGAACTTAATGGCAAAAGTTAGATATTGATAAAAAAAAAAAAAAAAAAAAAAAACGCGAAAGATCGTGCCTATCATGTGCGAGTGGGAGATGTAGGAATTAGGACAATGATCCGCCTATGACTTAGCTTGATTCAATTCAAATATATCTTACCCGTAATTTAAAGGGGTTTGATGTTATTTATAACTCCCTCTAGACAATTAAGAAGGGTCATAATAAGGAAGTGGTAATAATTTTAAATTAAAGGCTTGGAAGAAAGAAAGGACGTGACATTCCAAGGAAAGGATGTGTCCTATCTCTTTACTATATAGAGTGCAGCCTTCTTCATTCTCATTGTCCCCAAACGCATACTCTCAACAAAACCAAAGAAGGAAATTCCATGGTTCTTTTTCTTGACTCAACGAACTGTGAGTTTGTGGATTATTCCCGCGAGCGATCGTTGTAGTTTAATTCTCGTCATTAATTAACTGGGGAACAACTGAAATAAGGCACGTGAATTGGCATCGAAAGATCATTACTACGCAATCATGAATTGGGCAAATAGATCAAGTAAGTCAACGAAACCTTTCTACACTTCTGCAATCGCACTTAAGTTTACAAATCTAAAATTATGAAAGTCATTGTATCTCTGAGACAATTGTCATAGTCCATGAACACTGGTATACAGAACAATGTTGTCTTATGGAGAACAACAGAAACAAGGCACGTGAATTTGCTACTTTTTAAATACACCCCAAATTTATCCAACATCAATACCCTACTGAGTTAAGAGACACAATGGCGAAGAAAAAGATCAAAAAGATAAAGGGATATATGATTGACGAGTCGGTCTTGTGAAAAACGCGTTTTACACTAAGCTATGGAAAAACGTGTTTTTCCCAATTGCCTACTCTAATATTATCATGTGCCTTCTTTAATATTACAAAGTGCATTTTGTAAGCAGACACTTTTATGCATTCAAATTTTAGTGGTAGTTTTAAAACTGCTTGTCTTACTATTACAAAGTGCCTCTTGGATTATTGAAAAAATGTCTCTTCCATTGTCAACAAGTGTTTGGTGGGTTTTTAAAATTTTCAAAACAAGTTCCTGCACTAGTGTTAAAAATGTTGGGTTTTGAGGCACCATGCGCAGAGGAATAATAACATGAAATCAAACACTCATGAGCCTGGATCCGTCCATGTTGATTAAATTAAATACAAGATGAAAGAAACTAACCCTTGAATATCGCATCCATGAACATGAACTTTAAGGTGCTAAAGCAAACACTCTCTATCGGTATCCACACGTCGAACGGACTCAAGAACACCTTCTTGATGCGACTGCTAGATCTAAAGGCTTGATGAAGAAACACACTTTTTCATAGGAATTATTTTGCTTATTTGATTATTGTATTTTGATTATTCTAAATCTCAAAATAAATAATACTCTCTCTATATGTTTTATTGTTTCTCAAACAATTGTTATTGATTTCTAAAATCAACCATTGAAGCTGTCAATCCCGGCTACATATATTTATATGAGGGTTTGACCTAATTCCCTTTGGGCTCGGGATTTCTTGCCAAACAAGAAGACTGAACAATCTGGTCTGGGCCGGGATAGGGAGCCGTACTCCTCCTAGACAGACGTACCAAACCAGGTTTTCAGAATCCTAGATTTTCAGCCTTTTTAATCTGTTCTATTGTGTGTGACCCAATAGGATTATACTAAGTTGGAAACAAGTCCGAACAAGTCAGAACCTGTAAGTCATAAGCGGACTCTAGCAAGCCATTATGACTACCCAAATAGTATAACTTTGAAAGTCCAAAGTTACCTTATAGAACATATCACTATCCCTTTGTCACGCGATATCATATTGGACATAAGTCATGGTCCAAGTCAACTTATGTTGTCCAATTCTTTCTCGATCTTGAGTAGACTGTGTTAGGATTCATTGTTAGTATACCCACCTTAATTTGATTGATCCATGCCACATGTCTTTTTATTGACTTTAGGACCGCATGTAATGAAGTTTTACTTCAATTTTTAGATAAGTCCATTTCTAGATTTTTGTTTGTCTAGGCTAAGTATAGTTCGGTTTTACTCCTCGCGGTTTAGTGTCTCAAGCCGTCATCTTCGAGCCGCCAGCATGGAACCTTAAGTCCTTCATCAAACCGCAGTATGTGGCTTTGATGAAACCGCACATCAAGTTCATCCTTCAATCCGCTCCTATGCCTGGTGGAACCGCAGTGCAGTTATTGAAGAATTAAAGAAATGTCATTTATTCCTTAGACAAATATTCTCTTTTCAACCGTAAAGGAATATTTTATGTCATGTCAAAATAACTCTAAGTTAAACTTGGAGTTACTGCAAGGAATGTCGGTCTTTTCCAAGCAATTTGAATTTTTTACCGTTAGTCCTTTCTGCAACAAAGGACGGATGTCAGGTAGTGGTGCTACAACTACCTAGGACTACAAGACAAATCAAAGGACGAAAATGACAGCTCATCCAATGGGATTTCGACAGCAAATTGTACCCGGAGATTTGAATCAAATCTTTACCCAACGGTCACAAGGGTGCATTGCCTATAAATAGCCTTCATTCCTCATCAATGAAGGTTGCTGAGCTTCAAGAGATTCATTCCCAATTATTCAAGTTTGATTTGAAGATTCAAACCCAGATATTCATATCTTCAAATCATCTCCTTAGCAAACCCAGTTTTCTTCATCAAAGCTTCAAGCCTAACAACCTTTCATACTCAGCCTTTACACCGAAAGACTTCCATTTGCTCAACCATCATTTAGATACTTAGAGCATTTGATTTCTTTCCACACACACACCCGATCTAGTGATCACATAGATTATATACTTCGAAAACACCGGTTGTTATTATAGCTTAGGTTAGACTTATTGTTTAGAGTTTAGATTCATCTTGTAAAACCTCCTCTAAATTAATACAAGTCTCATAGCTATTAGAAAATCCTAGACTAACCATCTAGGTAGAGGACGTAGTTCATTTAAGAACGAACCTCTTCAATTCGTGTGTTTGATCGTTTATTTTCTGTCTTGTTATTTATCTTTCTTGTTTGTGGTTTTTAACTTGTCTCCATATACGAAATGACTTGAAAGATGAATTGTGTTTTCCTTTGAACTTTAAGTTTAACTATTCAGTTGCATCATAGTGTTTTCTCAACCTGAGTCAATCTGCCCAACTCTTTAACTATCCTTTTTGGCCAAACCGCAAACTCCGCTGTGCATTTTATCAGTTCAGTTCTTGTGCTTTGAACCGCAGTTGGCCAAACTGATAAGTACTTGGTTGATTTTAAGGGTATTTTGGAAAAAGTTTTGGACCGCTATTCACCCCCCTCTAGCGTTTCTATACCCTTATTGCCCTCTGGGACCAACAAGTGGTATCAGAGCATATCCACCAAACTTGTTTTTACAAGCTTAACCGCTTGGGTGCTGATCCAATGGCAAACACAAAAACCCATATGATGCAGACATCCAACTTAAATCACTTACCGATTTTGGATGAAGATAGTTTTATCTTTTTGGAAAGATAGGATGATGAAACACATGATTTCATGTGATCGTAGACTGTGGACCGCGGTTACTGATGGACCATATGTTCCTATGAAAGCTAATCCACGTGCAGGAACCGCAGGAGAAGAAGCTGAAGTTAAGAAGTTAGAAAGTGAGTGGACTGATGCAGACCGCATCAATGTCGATTTTGATGGAAGAGCTATGTCCATGCTAGTGTCAGCTATTGACTTGAGGACTCATTCTAAGGTGCTTCACTGCACAACCACAAAGGCTACCTGGGATGCTATAGTTGACTTTCTGGAAGGAGATTCAGATACCAAGAAGAACCGCCTCTATCAACAGAGAAGACTCTTTGACTATTTTGTTAAAGATCCTAAGGAATCTCTTAGACAATGCTATGAGAGGTTTATTAATATTGTTAATGTGTGTTTTTCTCTTAGACATGTCTATTCTAATACAGATTTAAACATGAGATTCATGCAAGGACTTGGTAGCAAATGACTGATCAAAACTACTAACATTGAAGATAACAAGGACTTGGAAGCTCTTGATCTTCGACACTTGTATGCCATGCTGAAGGTTTTTGAATTCAAGCTTGAAGAGGTCCATGAAACCGAAAGCAGATGTAAGACACTCTCTCTAGCTGCATTCAATAATACCTCTCATGTCTACAATCCAGACCATCATCAAACCGCTTCTCACCTCCACTTGCAAACCGCTCCTCCTGACCAAAATGTTCCTAGATACAATCCTCAAACCGCACCTCCTGAGTATTACCAGCAGTCTCATCAATCCTATCCTCAATCACATCAATCATATCCTCAACCTCACCAATCTTATCAGCAGTCTCATCAACCCTACACTCCTCCTCAAAGTTCTTATGCTCAGAGTGTAGTATCACAATCCTCAAGTTCTACTCAAGTTGATTTTGATGAAATGGATGATGAAGAATTTACTTTGTATGTGAAGAAATACACCAAGTTCAGGAAAAACAATAGATCTCAATTTCCATCCAAAGGCCCAACAAAGTTTGTCCCTCCAACCAGATTCAAAAAAACTGCAGATCCCAAGACATGGGATGACTTGGTTTGTTATAACTGCAGACAGCCAGGTCACTTTGCTTCAAGTTTTCCCAAACCGCGTTATGAAGCCGCGCCAGCAAAGAAACCATTCAACAAGAAGTTCGTGAAAAGAAGAGGAATGGTAGCTGACTAAGGAGATCAACCGCTGACATGGATGGGTTCAGACTCAGATGAAAGTGATGATGAAGAAACTGCTAATCTCTGTCTCATGGGATTTGAAGAAAGAATTGAAATTGATGAAAGCCTTCCACTGCCAAATCAACAAATGAAGTCAGTTTCACCTAAGACTCCTGAGGCTAGATTAAGCAAAGCTCCTACAACACCAAACTACACTCCTGAGGTTCAAGCAGACCAAAGCCATGATGACCAGGTACTAGAACGTGCTAATATTATATGTCAACAACACACTGTGCTTAAAAAGGCATATAAACTAATGGCTGCGGAACTTGAAGAATCCCAACGTGAATGTAAATCCCACAAGGAGGAAATTGAAAACCTCAAGCTCCAAATTGCTGGGATATCTACTATTGTGGATGAAAACCGCTATCTGAAGGACAGAACCGAGGTACTTCTCACCCAAATCCATGAGCTTACTGTACAAAGGGATGACCTTCAAAAAGTGACCGATGTATGGACTAAGTCTGGTGTCACCGTGGAACAAATCCTAAATTCACAAATTCCTACTTCGGATAAAAGTAGATTGGGGTTTAAAACCGATGATGGCTGTAAGTGTCCTTGTCTCTGTGCCGAAGGTGGTGTGAAACCAACTGAACAAACCAAAGAAATTCCTAAGGTTAATCATGCCGGTAAAAAGGGCTCAAAACAAGAAATTAAAAGGCAAAATTATTTCTTTGAGTATCCTAAAAACCAGACTGGGAGAGATTCAAAGTGGAAAGAGAAATTCACAGCGGCTGAGGCAACCAAGGAAGTATTGAGTGATGAAACCGCTCCTAGTCGGTTTAAGGAAATTTCTATCATTTTCCCTAAAACCGCACCTAAGAGGAAGGTTGAGCTCAAGAAGGTAATATTTGTTAAAGCCAAAACTGCTGATCCAGTAAAACATGAGAAACCGAAGGTCAGTAAAGGGTTTGTAAAATCACAACCAAAACCTGGATTTATTCATTATGCTATTTGTGCTGATTATGGTCATGGTGCTGGTCATTGTCTTTTATGGTTCACACCCAATGCCAAGGGACGTAAAAATCCTAAGGTCAAACAGGTGTGGGTCCCAAAAAGTTGGTAACCATAGGACCCAAAAGAATAAGGGGGACCAAAATCTTTAATGTTTATTTTTCAGATCTTATGCTTTATGGCTGGAACCGCAAAGAAGAATAAGGATCTTTGGTACTTGGATAGTGGTTGCTCACGACACATGACCGGAGATAATGAACTTCTTTGTGATTTCATCAGTATGAGAGGCCCCCCAGTAGTGTTTGGAAATAACAAGAAAGGAGAAACAATAGGATATAGAGCAATCAAACGTGGAAAGGTGACCATTGAAAATGTGTCACTAGTAGAAGGACTCAAGCACAACCTTCTCTTCATATCTCAGTTTTGTGACAAAGGAATGAACTGCAACTTTACTTCAACTAATTGTTTCATCAAAGATGCAACTTCCGGAGTTACTCTGCTGACAGGCAACAGAACATGTGATGTATATATGATAGATTTGAGTAATATTGTTTCTATTGCTGACCACTGTTTTGTAGCCAAAAATATAAGTGAAAGCATCTGGTTATGGCATAAGCGGCTCAGCCACTTGAACTTCAAGTATCTAGCAAAATTCTAAAGGGACGGTCTCGTCAAAGGACTACCCAAAGTGGCTGATCACCATGATAAGAAATGTAAAGCATGCCAGCTTGGTAAGCAGCCCAAACAGTCATTTCCAAGCAAAACCGCGCCTTCAACGAACCGCTGCTTACAACTGCTTCACATGGATTTATTTGGACCTGTCCCAACCGCCAGTATAGGAAGAAACCGCTATACACTAGTGGTGGTTGATGATTATTCAAGATATACATGGGTGGAAATGATGGCCTCTAAAGATAATACCTATGGCATCGTAACTACTCTCTTTAGACAGCTCCAAACTCAGAAATTGGATGACATCGTTGCTGTGCGTTCAGATAATGGAACCGAATTTACAAACAATGGTGTTGCCCAATATTGTGATGATCATGGTATTGATCATAATTTCTCTGCCGCTGGGGTTCCACAACAGAATGGGGTAGTGGAAAGGAAGAAAAGAACTTTGATTGAAGCAGGGAAGACCATGATTGCAGATGCCAAGCTTCCCAAGTACTTCTGGGCCGAAGCTGTCAATACTGCATGTTTCACCCAGAACCGCTCCCTCATCATCAAAGTTCACAACAAGACTCTTTATGAATTGTGGAGAGGTAGATCACCCAATATTGCCTTCTTTAAGATTTTTGGATGCAAATGCTACATCTTATACAATGGCAGAGAGCATCGAGGCAAATTTGATGCTAAGGCCAATAAAGGTATTTTTGTTGGTTATTCAAAACACTCTAAAGCTTTTCGTTGTTTCAATAAGACTTCATTAAAAACTGTAGAGTCAGTCCATGTTACATTTGATGAACATGATCTTCTTGAGCCACATATGGCTCCAAATGTTGCTGATGATTTTAGTGGTTTTGAGACAAGTACATCTTACCCTAATCATGCAACCGCAAATGACCAACCTACTCAAACTGCTCCATCAGGTTCTCCAGCCACTCCAAATCAAATCGAAGGTGTTGCTGTAGAACCGCACTCTTCTGATCTCATTCAAACCGTTGATCCAGTTCCAATCATCACCTTCAATGAAGATTTCAATGATTATCAAGAAGAGCCTCCTCTAGAAAACCTTCAAGAAATAGTGGTTCATGAAGACCTACCAATAGAAATTAATGAGCATAGAGACCATCCAACAACCAATGTTATAGGTCCTATCAGTTCTGGTGTTCAAACAAGAGGAAGCTTAACCCATAGAGATAACCATAGTTTGTTCTCAACCGCACTGTCATCTCAGATGGAACCGAAGAAGGTAGATGAAGCTCTAAGTGATCCAAGTTGGGTAGCTGCAATGCAAGAAGAGCTCAATCAGTTTGAAAGATGCAGAGTTTGGACTCTAGTTCCAAGGCCCAGATATCACACTGTAATTGGAACAAAATGGGTATACAGAAACAAGATGGATGAAAATGGTACTATAACAAGAAACAAAGCAAGGTTGGTTGCTCAAGGTTATAGGCAAGAAGAAGGGATTGATTATGATGAAACATTTGCCCCTGTAGCCAGATTTGAAGCCATTAGATTGTTCCTGGCCTATGCCTCCTTCAAGAAATTCAAGTTATATCAAATGGATGTGAAGAGTGCATTTCTGAATGGTAAACTACAAGAAGAAGTTTATGTAGCTCAACCGCTAGGATTTGAAGACAACAAATATCCTAATCATGTCTTCAAGCTGAAGAAGGCCTTGTATGGACTCAAATAAGATCCAAGAGCATGGTATGACACTCTATCTAAATTTCTTATTGAGCAAGGCTTCTCTCGAGGTAAAATTGATACAACCTTATTTATTTCTAAACACAAAGGTCATTCATTATTAGTTCAAATATATGTTGATGATATTATTTTCGGTTCTACTAATTAAACTATGTGTGTTAAGTTTGAGAAGCTTATAAAAGGTAAATTTGAGATGAGTATGATGGGAGGGTTGACATTCTTTCTTGGACTCCAAATCAAGCAATGTCATGATGGAATCTTTATCAACCAAGCCAAATACACCAAAGACTTGATCAAGAAATTTGGGCTTGAAACCGCTAAGCCAGTGATACCCCAATGCAAAAGGCCTGCAGTTTGGATCGAGATGAACAAGGTAAGAAAGTGAATCAGACACTCTACCGAGGTATGATTGGCTCTCTTCTTTACTTAACTTCAAGTAGGCCAGATATAATGTTCAGTGTGTGTGTTTTTGCTAGATTTCAAGCTGACCCTAGAGAATCTCAACTTATAGCTGTTAAACATATTATTAGATATTTATGTGGCTCTGTTAACCTTGGACTTTGGTACTCCAAACAATCTTCATTTGATCTATTAGGTTATTCAGATGCTGACTTTGCAGCTTGTAAGATTGATAGAAAGAGCACTAGTGGTACATGTCAGTTCCTTGGATCTCGGCTTGTATCATGGTCCAGCAAGAAACAAGCATCGGTTTCAGTCTCAACCGCTGAAGCTGAATATATTGCGGCTGGAAGCTGTTGCTCTCAAATTCTCTGGATGAAACAACAGTTGGAAGACTATGAAGTATTTGGAAAGAACTGCCCTATCTATTGTGATAGTACTGCAACAATTTCTATCTCCAACAATCCAGTTCAACTCTCAAAAACCAAGCATATTGACATAAGATATCATTTCCTCAAAGATCATGTTGAAAAGAAGAATATTTTTCTAGCAAAGGTGGGAACCGATGATCAAATTGCTGATATCCTCACCAAACCGCTTGAAAATTCAAGGTTCTTTCACTTACGAGGAGAAATGGGTATGATGGAACTTACTTAATATATTTCATGCCTATTTCTTGTTCTAATAATATCTGTTAAGTATTTTGGCTCTTCTAAGAAAAGGCAAATAGCTTGCGGTTCTATCAAACATTAAACCGCAACAATAAAGGTTCGGCTGAAGATTCCACTCAAACCGAACAGTCAAGAAGAATATCTTCAGTTTGATCAAAACCGGAGCGTGAAAGAAAAGACTCGGTTTGATCTACTGAAACCGAAGACGAATCTGAGCGATATCGGTTTCATCAAAACCGATAATGAGGAAAAGGTAAGTCGGTTTACTCAAACCGCTCAGGTATGGTTAATTGCAGTTTAGTCCCTACTTTATGTCACTTCATTCTTTAAGGACCTTTGTGCAATTATCTCTGCCGCATTTAATGCGAATCGACAGGTACGCTGACGGTTAAGTTTTTCTCAGCCGTCATGGCCGCTTCACTACCCGAGGTGGTTATTGAGTATAAAAGACAAACTAAATTTTAATTTAACTTTTTACCTTCTTACTCTTTTTAGCAAAATCTCTTTCTTTCTCCTCTGCACTCTCTCTGCACTCTTTTTGTTCTCACTCTAAAAATTTTATACTTAAACGATTTTCGAAATGGCACCAAAGAAAACCATTGATCTGGATTCTACTTCTACATCGTCCAAGCCATCTAAGCCCGATATGGTATGAATTTCTGAATCCTAACTCAGTATTTTTTTTATCCACCATTGTTACTTGAAAAAGCTTGTTCATCTTCCTTAGTCATTTTATGTTTTTTCTTCATGTTTTTGGTTGGGTTGAACTCGCATTTGTTTATTCATACTGATTGTTTACTTTATTTCATGATTTGTGTTCAATTTTGAGCAAAATCAATTTTTGGGTCTTTTGGTGTTCTTGCGCATATTTGCAGATTTTGGGTTCTAGTGTTGTTATTTGCCTTAGCTTATTTAGAACTTTGTTAGAATCTGCCATTTGTGATCCTTTTTGGTATAATTCTTTCATATTTTGGTTAAGATTTATTTTTTGCATGTTCATACTCTGTTCTTTGTGTTTTTCGTGCATTCAAACTCTTTTTTAAAATTTTCCCTCTTTGATCCATTTTATTTTTACTGTTCATTTACTTTTATGTTTTTACTCTTTTACCCTTATTTTTCTTAGACCGCATCTTTTCATTATTAGGATTACTTGTTATAGTTTGTAAGTCTCATTCAAACCTCTATGTTTATCCATTTCATTGAACCGCTCGGTTTGATTAAATGGTATGAACCGATGTTTGCTTAAGATTTCAACTGTTAGTCTTCAAATTATTTCTAACTTTGAATATTTTTTTAGGATCCATCAAACTTTGTCCCCGGTTCTAGAATTCTAGAAGAGGAATTCAAGCAAGATGCAGTTGGGAGGAAGCTACTCAAACTGCTTGGAGATGCTAAGCTTCTGCCCTTGTTCCTAATGGATGAACCCCAATTTGTGACAATTATCTGTGCTGAATTTTTCGAGAATGGGATCTCCACAAATGCTGCCTTGCTGGATGTAAGAGGAGAACCGATAAGGGATCTGGAAACCGGAGAAGTGAAATATGAAGATGCTATCAAGTCCACGGTTTGTGGCAAGCCTGTGGTCCTAACCGCTTCCAAGATCGCAGTTCTAGCTGGTATTGAGAACTCTGGAGTTATGGGGATCAAACCAGAACTTCTGAGCAGTACTACAATGGAGTTAATTGGAGTTAATTCTTTCTCCACCAAGAATTCGTCCAAGAAGTATTTTGGAGAGGTTATGTCACTGCTATGTGATTTAGTAGATACTGGGGTTATGTGCAAAAATGGAAACCATAACAACCTTACCAGTGAGCAGTATGCCTACTGTGTGGCCATTTTCAAAGGGAAGAAATTGCACTGGCCCAAGGTTGTAATGAAGGAGATGATCAATGCCCTGAACCGCCTTCATGCTGCTAAAGCCGCTGGGAAGTCCAAGATCAGAACTCATTGCAGACTTCTGACTAAGTTTTTGCACCAAAACACTGACATCTTCAAGTTTTCTACCAAAAACAAGGACTATTGGTTGGATCCAATTGAGAAGTCTATTTTTGGATCGTCGAAGTTTGATGCATTCAGAACCGCATTTGGATGACGGTATGCACAGGCAGTATGGAATGAGGATCCCTTGACTGAAGCCAAACGTGGCCCTTTCCCTGAAGCTCGGCTCAACAAGTCAAACAAACCGTATGCTGGTGCCATTGCTGATCAGGCCCATGCTACGATGTTAAGGAATGAAGGTCAGACTGCTACTTTGAACAGATTGGGGTTGAGTCAGTTAGCTCAAACTACGGTACAGGCTGAGGGGGAGCCTATGGTTGAGGGGGAGCCTGCAGTTCGGTCTAGACCTGCGGTTCATCCCAAGGAAACCGTTGCTCCAAGGAAAAGGAAGGGAACCGTCCAAATTCCCTCAGTTATTACAAAGGCAGACCTAGCCAAACCTCCCTCTAAACCCTCATCCAAACCGCTCTCTAAACCTTCATCTTCTTCATCTTCATTCCCACCATTAAACTTTCCCCTACCTTTTCAAAACCTCCAATTCCCAAACCTTAAATTAAACCTCTCTCTCTATTACATCAGAATGTGGAGAAATCCCTTAACTTTGCAATGGATGCCTCCTCTCTCAAAGCTGCCAAAGCCAAATCTATTCCAGAACTCATTCCTTCACCTCATCTTTTCCTCCCTATCTCCTCTCCTCCTAAACCTTCAACTTCTAAACCGTTATCTGTTCAGTTCTCTGAAGAATAGTTGGCTGAGATTTATAAAGCCTTTACCAACCTTAAACCTTCTACTCAAACCGAGCCTGAGCAGACCGAAGAGTCTGAGGCTGCGGTTCGGCCTGAGCAGACCACAGTGTCTGAGGCTGCAGTTATGGCTGAGCAGACTGACATGTCCGAGGGAAATGAACCTGAGCAAGATGTTGAAATTCTTGAGGTTCAACCGCCAAAGAAGAGAAGAAAGTTGATAAAGAAATATGAGTTTGTGGAACACTGGCAGACAAGGCCACCGGGTGCAGTAGACTTCAGTGAGGCTCATGACAAGAAGGATCACTCACCTCTTGAAGGCGCATTTGCAAAAGAATTAAGAGAAAGAGCTGAGATGAGAAAGGCAGGTATTGACCCAATGATGGTTGAAGTCTCCCCTCCTTCACTTAAAAGAAAACTGTACTTTAATTCTCCAGAGCATACTCCATCTTCATCTCCTGATTTACCATATGCTCCTACAACGGTTTTTCCAACTCCGGTTTTTCCATCTACTTCTTTGTCGGTTCAACCACTGCCTCTTCCTTCAGTTCAACCACTGGTTATGATTTCGGTTCAGACTTCAGTTTCCTTCATAAAATCGACACCAAATAAAAGGAAGAGTGCCACAGAACTGGCATCTTATCTGAAGAGGTTCAAGGCTGAAACTTCTAGGGAACGAAGGGCTGGAGCTCGTGCCCATGCCGCCGCCAAAGCCGAAGACAGATTTTTGAAGGCTGGCCGCCCTAATCCTTATGCCATCTTTCCAAAAGAAGAAATGGAGGCTATTATTGATCAAACCATTCTTTCAGCCGCAGATCAGATAATGGCTGAGATTGCTTATCAGGTTCTCATGGATCCTTCTCTTGCCTCTCAATTCTTTCTATACTTTAACTGTCATTGCATTCCAAACCTATACCGCCTATTCATTGTTCCTTCCCCTTCCATTTTTCTTTATAATGATTTCATGAGGTATCCTGCTCCTTCACCTCCCTCTCAAACTGCCATTATTCCTATTCATTCTGCTGATCAATTTGATCCCAATGAATTTGAGATTGACCTTAGAGTTTCAATGGGTGAATCTTTTGAGGAGGCTCGTACTAAGGTCAAAGGCAAAGCCAAAATGCCTTCATCTGATAATGCCATCTCCATCTCTGATGATGATGATGATGAACCTATGCCTGACTACACTCCTTCTGATGAACCTCCAACTTCAGTTTCTTCCTATCCTGTTTTACCATTTCGTGCCTCAACCGCCGATTTGATAGATGCGGTTAGGAACATTCAGTTTCATCAGCAAGCCGCTACTTCTCGGTTTGACACTCATCTCCTCACTATTCAGTCTGATCTTGATGCCATTAAGGGGGAGAGAGTGAATGATATTTTTGAGATCAAAAAGATGCTGAAAGGAGTTTTGGAAAATCAAGCTGTACTTCAAGACATGGTCAAAACCAACCATGAGATCTACTCCCTAAAGCAGCAAGAAGTTGAAACCAGGATGGACTCTATAGAAGGAAAGCTTGACATTGTGGCTCAACATTCTTTTGACATCACTGGGCACTTAATGCTTAGAACCGGCAGATTAGTCAGACAAACTGCTACTATTGAAACTAGAATCAACGAACCTACTTTGGTTCGGATTCGTGCAACAGATTTGGTTGTTGAAACCGCTCATGCCTCTGGTTCAGGAAATGCTGTTCCAACCGACAATGCCAATGTTGATCAAGCCGCCCCAGATCAAGCTGCTGTTGATAATCAAGTCGTGCAGGCAAATGTTGAAGAAAATGAAGAAGTAGCTCCTGCCGCCGGTGATGAAATAGAATAGATTTCATTTTCTTAGTCTTTTTAATTTCCTTATAATTCACTACATTGTAAGTTCAAAACCTTTATGATTGAATTATAATGAGAATGATTGCATAGCATTCTATTTCAAAAACTTTGTTTATTCAAACTGCTTGTTTGTGAAACAATGCTTGCATCTTCAAAACCTCATGCACTACATTTCATCATGATAATATTTTTAAGTGCATTTTGTTTTAAATATTCAGTTTAAACATGCATATCTGATTTTCAAAATCACTTCATTTTATATGCATCTGAATGAATTTCTCTTCTATCTATTCCTATTTTTTTTATTTCTTTTGATAGATTAGAAATCTATGATCTAGCATAGTGTGTGCATTGACTTGGGACATGCAATTTCATGAAATTTATTTCGGACATGTTTTTACCAAGTACAATGTTTTGCTATTATCATAGTGTGGTAATGGCATTAATAAAATAGGGGGAGATTGTTAGGATTCATTGTTAGTACACCCACCTTAATTTGATTGATCCATGCCGCATGTCTTTTTATGGACTTTAGGACCGCATGTAATGAAGTTTTACTTCAATTTTTAGATAAGTCAATTTCTAAATTTTTGTTTGTCTAGGCTGAGTATAGTTTGGTTTTACTCCTCGCGGTTTAGTGTCTCAAGCCGTCATCTTCGAGCCGCCAGTATGGAACCTTAAGTCCTTCATCAAACCGCAGTATGTGGCTTTGATGAAACCGCACATCAAGTTCATCCTTCAATCCACTCCTATGCCTGGTGGAACCGCAGTGCAGTTATTGAAGAATTAAAGAAATGTCATTTATTCCTTAGACAAATATTCTCTTTTCAACCGTAAAGGAATATTTTAGGTCATGTCAAAATAACTCTAAGTTAAACTTGGAGTTACTGCAAGGAATGTCGGTCTTGTCCAAGCAATTTGAATTTTTTACCGTTAGTCCTTTCTGCAACAAAGGACGGATGTCAGGTAGTGGTGCTACAACTACCTAGGACTACAAGACAAATCAAAGGACGAAAATGACAGCTCATCCAATGGGATTTCGACAGCAAATTGTACCCGGAGATTTGAATCAAATCTTTACCCAACGGTCACAAGGGTGCATTGCCTATAAATAGCCTTCATTCCTCATCAATGAAGGTTGCTGAGCTTCAAGAGATTCATTCCCAATTATTCAAGTTTGATTTGAAGATTCAAACCCAGATATTCATATCTTCAAATCATCTCCTTAGCAAACCCAGTTTTCTTCATCAAAGCTTCAAGCCTAACAACCTTTCATACTCAGCCTTTACACCGAAAGACTTCCATTTGCTCAACCATCATTTAGATACTTAGAGCATTTGATTTCTTTCCACACACACACCCGATCTAGTGATCACATAGATTATATACTTCGAAAACACCGGTTGTTATTATAGCTTAGGTTAGACTTATTGTTTAGAGTTTAGATTCATCTTGTAAAACCTCCTCTAAATTAATACAAGTCTCATAGCTATTAGAAAATCCTAGACTAACCATCTAGGTAGAGGACGTAGTTCATTTAAGAACGAACCTCTTCAATTCGTGTGTTTGATCGTTTATTTTCTGTCTTGTTATTTATCTTTCTTGTTTGTGGTTTTTAACTTGTCTCCATATACGAAATGACTTGAAGGATGAATTGTGTTTTCCTTTGAACTTTAAGTTTAACTATTCAGTTGCATCATAGTGTTTTCTCAACCTGAGTCAATCTGCCTAACTCTTTAACTATCCTTTTTGGCCAAACCGCAAACTCCGCTGTGCATTTTATCAGTTCGGTTCTTGTGCTTTGAACCGCAGTTGGCCAAACTGATAAGTGCCCGGTTGATTTTAAGGGTATTTTAGAAAAAGTTTTGGACCGCTATCCCCCCCTCCCTCTAGCGGTTCTATACCCTTGTTGCCCTCTGGGACCAACAGACTGATATGAGAAAAATACATCGATCACATCAATTCATTTGGGCATGGCTATGCACTATCATCAATCTCACTCCTCGAGTGGCCTAAGCAGATATCTATCTGAAGAGGGACAATTCCATCTTAACTTATCATTCTTCCCTACAAGAATCTGATCATGCCAATCGTAGCCTTTATAACTACCTGGTTAAGAGTAGCGTTTGAGTACGTCAAACATAATGTTCATCATGTAGAAGACCATGATAGTCTCAGGTCTAAGTATTCAAATGGTATAACTATTATGAGATTTAATTATGACATTTGACCATGACATAAATCTCATAACGGGCCAGTCCAGTACCTTGTTCTCCAACTTGTACCAATAAGTTTAATTTGCATCCAATACACATAATCATCATATGATCATCCATTAAACTTATACTAGCTCTTCATAAGTGCTAGGGACAATGATTATTATAATAAACATGCAAAAGATATAATAATCGTCTTTGTTATCTCTATATAATGAAAACATGATGCAACGTAAAGGTATTTCTCAAGGGCCTAGGGCATAATATCCAACAATCTCACACTTGCACTAGGCCCATCAATGTGTATCCAATATCCATTGAGCTAGTTATGATCTCCATCATTATTGCAAGCGAGCTTATGTAAGATGATTATCCTTATTATCATCATTTGGTATTTTGCATAATTTTTACATCTCCCATCTTGACGATTTCTTGAATAAGATAGAAATGTCTGAGTATGTGTTCAGATAAGATATTAGTAACACTAGAAACAATTTCTAGTTTACTAATTAGTCTCTTGATCTAAACAATTTTCTAGTTGTATCATCTGCTACTAGATACTCAACATTTTGTAGAATAGTGGTGATGTACCTAGAACTCTTCTAACACCATTATTGAACATAAACATGTATTTATACTGTGATATTTATCTTTGTTGGTTTATAAGAATGCATCTATGTAATCATTACAAGATCATCTTATATTCCATCAAAGATTAAGAATGCATCCTTTTAGTTCTTCGCAAGGACATAAGGATGTTTCTTATCTAGTGACTTTCACAAGATTCGATTGGTATCATCTAGTCATACTCCAAGTATATGAAACATTTGGTCTTGGTACATAATCATGGCTTACATGATAGATTCAATTGCCGAAGCATATGGAATCCTAATCATGTACTCTTGCTCATTAGTCTTCCAATAAGACTAAATCTTGTCAAGAGTAATTCCATTAGACATTTGCAATTAACCTCTCTAAGAGTCTTGCATAGTGAACCTTTCACTACTTTGTCTATATTAGTACTTTGACTTCAACCAATCAACCTTGTAGATTTATCTCCATAAATCAATCTAAGGATATACGCGGCTTTGTCCAAGTCCTTCATTGAGAAACTCTTTCAAAATGAATTATATGTCAACCACATATATTATACTAGGAATTATGTTACGCTCCCACTAAATTTATTGTAATCACAAGTTTCATCTTTGATGAATTCAAACTCTTTGAATACTACATCAAAATGAAAATATCACTCCAAGTAGTTTGCTTCAATCCATCTCATGGATTTCTGCAACTTGCATATTTTATTAGAATTTCATGGATTAAAAAAAACATTTAGGTTGTATCAAACACATCCTAAAGTATGTTCCTATCAAGGAATGATGTTTTAACGTCCATTTGTCATATTTCATATTCGCAATATGAGGTCATGACAATTCTAATATCCTTAAGCATGACTATAAGCGACAAAGTTTCATCATAATCGATATTATGAATTAACGTTACTTAATTAGTCGTGCTTTATAAATATGCACCTTATAATACATCCGTTTTCTCCAAGAAAAATTATATTCTACCTTATGGTTTTGAAGCCTTAGGATAGAGCGATCAAGTTCCAAACTTGATTATCATACATGGATTGCATTTTAGATTTCATGACTCCAAGTCATTGATCTAAATTCGGAGCGGACATTTCATCTTGATAGGTGATAGGTCAATCATTTTCAATGATATCTTCCTTATTACTTTCTATTAAGAGAAATCAATATTTCTTGTTATAGATAGTATCCTATCATATATGCAAATATCTTGTGTATACTTTGAACGAATTTCCACAAATCCTTGTGAAACTTTGTTCAACTTCCACCTTAGGTTCTATATCATTTTCTGGGTCTCTAACTCTTTGAGATACATTTTACTCCCACTAGTTCTTTAGAGATAAACGATTTATCTATAAAGTACTATTTTGAGTAACAAACAATTTGTACTCTAAAGGTATGTAAAATTAATATTCTTAAGATATCCTATGAAAATGCATTAACTAGATTTAGGTGTGATTTTGTCCAAAACAATACTTTTTCGCAAAAGTGTCATATCACAAATTTTTATGAAAGGCAAACTATGTTATCTTTCATTCCATATTTAATATAATAATATTTGAACCTCTTTAGATGAAACTCAAATTAGTGTAAGTGCAGCTGTTTTCAGCACATAATCCAGAAGGTTAATTAAAGATCTATTTGAGTCATCATGAGATGAAAAACTGTAGTTTACGGACAATCTGTAAACTTCTGAAACAACGTCCGTATGGCTGCTAGGCAGGCGTACACCTTCAAGCAGTCCGTACGGTGTTCGTTTTCAGATCCCGTTTTTCTTATTCTGCAGACTTTCTCATCAAGTCCAATGATCAAATATTCATTACTTTGATCAAATCAGAGTATGTTTAATACTTTTGCCATGAGTTATCCAAATCCGTTCTAGCATTTTTACTTTAATAAATTACATATATCAATATGTATTAGTCCAAAAGAGTACTTCCTTTTACTACCATTAGTAAAAGGTGTCTTGATCAATTTTCAAGAATCACATATATCATATGATTCGAAATCATGTGAATTTAAAAGTCCGTCCCATAAAATTTTAGACATGTGTTTCTTATCATTTGATCGAGACTTTAATGATATAAAATGTAACGCTTACATAATTAGATTCAGATTTTCATTATTTATGTTATACTTATTATTTTGTTCTTCCAAGATACGGATATAAAGTCTAATTGTATGATTAGCAATACAATAAAACAAATCATATTTAATGGAGCACTTCCTTATTCAAATTAAGAAATATCCATTATCTTCTAATGAAGAAACCAAAATAATATTTCTACTTAAAGTAGGAACATAATATCATTTGTTCAAAACAAACATGAACCTACTAGGTAAAGACACTTCGCAAGTTCCTATGATTAATGTTGCAACCTTTGCATCATTGTTACCACATAGATTAATATTTAGATTCCTTAAGTAGTCTTTCAATTTCTCAAGTCTTATACATTTATACAAATGTGGGATCCATATCCAGTATCTAATTCCCAAGAACCTAGATGTAGAAGATTAACATAAATGCTAGAAGCGGTAATCCTACTACCCTTCCTTTTGATCTTTTAATTCAAATTGTAATTTCTCCAGTGGTCAATCTTATTGACATGGTAGCAATTACATCCTTTGGATTTTAGGTTTTAGCCACAAATATTTCCTTTAGCCTTGACAATTCTTGTCTTGCCTTTTATCTTAAATCCATTTCTTTATTAACCTTAGAGTTTGAAAAGGTTTCCATTTGATATTATGACTTAGCATTTTAAACATCAAATATCGCTTATGAGTTAATATCAAATACGTTGTCAGTTCCAAACTAACTTGATAACCAAGCCTTTTAAGGTGATCAATATGTCTCTCCATATTCTAAACATGAGAACTTATTGATTTACCTTTCAGTCATCTTATGAATGTTAGGCTTCTTATCAGTCTCAAACTTTTATTGCCTTGCTTGCTTATAGAAATGCTTCCTACATGATTGCTTATGTCATAAGCATTCATATGTTTCAGATACTTCTTAAGTTCTAAATATATGGTAGCAAGTTGTAAGACAATTGACATCTATAGAATCATCCACATGTTTCTAATATATGTCTTTGTCTAGTCTTTAAGGCATTATGTTTCTTAGGAATATGATTTATTAAGAATGCATAACTTCTGCTCTTGCTTAAGAACAATTCTTAAGCTCATGACTAGGTAAAGGAAGTTAATCTTATTCTCCTTATGTTGATCGCAGTAGTTAAACATAATTAAAGACATTCTACAAAAATATGCAAATATATATACACCTATATTTCATACAATTATCAATTAAAGATATTTAATGTATTTCATAAATACTCCAACTAAATTATATATCTTCAAATACAATAATTGTATAATATAATTTATGTGGGCTAAGATCCATATTTCACTTGATCTTACGTCCGCGATGGCAAGATGCATAAAACCAAATTATTTAGGTAGATAACTCCTTATCAAGCATATCATATATGACTCTTAGATCCTTTATGAGATTTATTTAGACATCTTATGTAAAACATGTTTTAATCTCATCTGTGCCTTAGGCCCAAAATTCTTTTGATAGCCTAATTAAGTCAAACCACTTTAAACGCATAGGAACCACTGTTTCACTCATCTTGCTCATACAAACATAGAATTAATGCGCCTCGCGATGGTTAGAGCCCGCATAAAACTACACGTGTATTTACAAGTGTTTTAATCATGGGTTGGCACAAAACTTAAAATTTTATGAATGTTATTTGCATAGAGACATGCATCATATATTTAATTATGTCAAACATAATATAATATAGTCTTTGCATAAAGGATGTTAATTAATCTAATTAATTAACGGAAGCAAAATCTTGTGATTTAATTGCGTAGCAAAATTATGGGGATGGATTTTAAATTCTCTGTAAACAATTACAGATTGGATGTTTCATCCGTATGTCCAGAAACAAGGCGTAAGCCTGCCATTGGCCCTTACGATGAATCAATCCAAATTTAGTTTCCATCTCTGCAAACAATTTGCACTTTGTTTATAGGAATAAATTCTGAAACTTTTGAATCCGCAAAACATCTATAAATTGAGAGCACAAAACGTACGGCCGAAACTAAGCCATAAGGCAACCACAATTTCGTACTAAAATCAAGAAACCAAGAGAATCTTCCATACGGCAGAAACTAAGCCTATGAGGCAACCACAATTCCGTATGGAACGATCACTTGTTTCAAGATCCTTTATTGTCTCATCAATTTCACCGATTATAGCAATCCTGAACTCTTCAAAATTCTGATTTCTGTGATTTTCTGGATTAAATCATATTTCAGGAAACACGGTTTCGAAAACCTGCCATCTGAAACCAAATTCAATTCCTTATTCGAATTCGGTAAACGATTTACAGAACAATCAAAAAACCAGAAAACAAAACATATCTGCCTAGGAAACCCTAGCCAGCCGTACGGCTGTCTAGGAGGCGTATGCCTCCTAGGGCGCCGTATGATTCTGCGTCCCATATTTCCAGATTTTCAGGATTTTTAAATTCGATCGATTCAATTATCGTGTTCATGCATTAATCAGATTAAGCCAACACAAATTTACAGATTACTAATTTAAATAGATCTAATCAATATCATGAATAAACAATTTATTACATATATAAATTAGATCTAAATTATCAATACACGTAATCCAATTATTTATTGATAACCCTAACATGAAATTATTTATATGGATCTCATCAATATAATAATCACATAATCCTCATCTAATCATGCTCATAAACCTTAATCAGATATTCATCTTATTATCATGCAAATCATATAATCGAATTAAACAATTTAAACATCATATATTAAAAAATCAACAATGAACGGGGATCTGATATCACTGTTTGGTTTTGATTCACAATGCGCAGTGGAATAATAGCATGAAATCAAACATCCATGAGCCCGGATCCATCCATTTTGTTTAAATTAAATACAAGATGAAAGAAACTAACCCTTGAAAATCGCATCCATGAATATGGATTTTAAGGTGCTAAAGCAAATACCCTTTATCGGTATCCACACGTCAAACAGACTCAAGAACACCTTGTTTATGCGACTACTAGATCTAAAGGCTTGATGAAGAAACACATTTTTTCATAGGAATTATTTTGCTTGTTTGGTTATTGTATTTTGATGACTCTAAATCTCAAAATAAATAATACTCTATCTCTATGTTTTATTGTTTCTCAAACAATTATTATTGATTTCTAAAATCAACTATTGAAGCTGTCAATCCCGGCTGCATATATTTATATGAGGCTTTGACCTGATTCCATTTGGGCTCAGGATTTCTTGTCAGACAAGAAGACTGAACAATTTGGTCTGTGCCGGGATAGGGAGCCGTATGGCTCCATTGGAACCGTACTCCTCCTAGAAGCCGTACCAAACCAGGTTTTAAGAATCCCATATTTTCAGCCTTTTCAATCCGCTCAATTGTGTGTGACCCAATAGGATTATACTAAGTTGGCAACGAGTCCGAACAAGTCAGAAACCGTAAGTCATAAGCGGACTCTAGCAAGCCATTATGACTACCCAAATAGTATAACTTTGAAATTCCAAAGTTACTTTATAGAACATATCACAATCCCTTTGTCGCGCGATATCATATTGGACATAAGTCATGGTCCAAGTCAACTTATGTTGTCCAATGCTTTTTCGATCTTGAGTAGACTGATATAAGCAAATGATATTGATCACATCAATTCATTTGAGCATGGCCATGCACTATCATCAATAAAACCTATGAGCCTATGGATCCATTCATGATGATTAAATTATTAGGAAGTTGAATTTAGAATACTAACCGTTGTTGTGCGTTTAAAATTTTTGGATCTTCAAATCTTCAAGTCTGCAAGCGTTATGATTTGATCTCCTCGTTCTTCGTGTTCTTTGAATCACCATTGCAGGAACACGAACTTGAGATGCTAAAGCAAGCATCCTCTATGTTTATCCACACGCGAACGAATATCTAGAACGATTCTATATCTGGACTGCTAGATCCCATCATTAGAAAACACACTTTTCTAATCTACAAAGGCTATATGAATTTATTGGTGTTCTTGAACTTTTGATTCACAATCTAAACTCAAGAATGTGTTTCTCAAACACATGGAGGCTACCAATAATTTACCCATATAAATTAGGTCAATACCATGTAAAGAGAGGAGTATTTATATTCAAAAGTCCTAAACCCTTTAGGAAATTTGGTCAAAATCCCGTCAAAAACCGAATTTGGAAAAACCAGCAATTCTAGAGATGAGGTCCGCCCGGGTCATATGTTGGGTCCGGCCGGACCCTCCCTAAAACCAGATTCCTGTTTTTCCTTAATCCGATTTTTACGTTCTTTTACGCAATTCCAATTTTAGCATTTTCTTTGATTCATTCTTGTGTGTGACCCCATAGCATTATATTAAGTTGGCAATGAGTCAAACCAATGTCAAACCCATAAGTCATGAGCGGACTCTAGAAAGTCATCATGACTACCCAATTAAAATAACTTAACAAAGTTCGTTTATCCTCATAGAACATATCACTATCCTTTTGTCACGCGATATCATATTGAACATAAGTCATGGTCTACGTCAACTTATATTGTTCAATGCTTTCTCGATCCCGAGTAGATTGATATGAACAAATGACATTGAACACATCAATTCATTTGTGCGTGGTCACGAATATGCAAATAAATACTCCAACTAAATTATATAACATTTATATACAACAATTGTATAATATAATTTATGTAGGCTAAAATCCATATTTCACCCAATTTTGAGTCGACTAGGGTACGACTGCTCAAAACCAAGTTATTTAGGTAGACAACTCTTGTCAATCATATCATATATGACTCTTAGATCTTTTATGAGATTGTTTCAGACATCCAATGTCAACACATGTTTTAATCCCATCTTTTGCCTTAGATCCAAAACTGTTTTGATAGCCTAATTAAGTCAAACCATTTTAAACGTATAGGAATCACTGTTTCCTCATCTTGCTCATACACTGATAGAATTAATGCACCTCGCTAGGGCGTAGCCTGCATAAAACTATCTGGTGTACTCATAAGTGTTTTAATCATGGGTTGACATATGACTTAAATTTTTAAAAAGGTTCTTTCATATAGCAACGCGCATAACAAATGTATAATTAACCCAATTAATTAATGAACGAATACTATGTGAATGTAATTATTAATTTTATAGAGTCCTACTATAGGTATAATACATATTGAATAATGAATTCTTTCATAGATTTCAACTCTATTAAGAATACTGAACGGTATAAACCTAGCACCACCATGGGTCGAGTCATACCTGGACAAAATCCACTAAGGCTAAAATGCCTACCAGTTTATCAGGCCTTGATGGCTATAATGCCTAGATGGTTACCAGGCCTAGATGGTTACCATGCCTAGATGCTTACTAGACCTAGATGGTTACCAGGCCTAGATGGTTACAGTGCCTAGATGCCTACAATGCCTAGGACTATCTGGAGTATTACATGCCTACCGAGGCTACACACCTTCTTCAGCCTTGTATAGGCCGACCACAAGGAAGCATGCCGACCAACCTAGTTCCAAGGAGACCAAGTCCCAAGTACCATGACTGCCCTCCTAAGTCTCAACCATGACGAGACGAGGAGTCCATGACGAGGATGAGGAGTCTCAGGACAAGGTGTCATAAACCGGGGATGAGGTGTCCATGACGAGGACGAGACCAAGACCTCAACATCTTCACATGACAGTCGTCAGAAGAGGAGGACCATGCAATAAAGGAATCATGTTCCCCTAATAACAACACCCATCCTCAGACAAGACGAGGACGAGATTACCAAACCGAGATGGGTCCATCGAGCCGACTTGCGCCATCACTCATCACCAAGACAAGACCACCTGGTTACATAACCGATTCATCCTAGACCCATGTAGGCATCATGACATGCCAAGATGAGGTCATCAGACCAACATAGGAACAACAAGGCCTGAACCCATGAACTAGGCCTCAAGCAATCGTGGTTATAACTAACACACCTAGCTCGGCCTCTCCCACGAGCCGAGTTAGGATATACAAACCGACTTAGCTCATTTTTCAGTGACTAAGTCTTGCTCTCCTAATACAAAATGGAGTCTACAAACAGAGTCTGAATCATGAACAAATAAGGAGATCCTTTCCTAACAAGGAGATCTCCTCTACAAGGAAACAAGTCTACAATCCTTATCAGGATTCCACTTTCCTAATACACGAGTCCTACACCAATACGGGCTCCTTGGCTTACTTGACAAGTTAGGACTCATTCACCCATGCCTATATAAACAGGTCCTCATAACAGAAAACGGGTAACGAAACTCTCTTGGCTCTTACTCTAGTCAATTGATTTCTTTCTATACAAACAATATTCTTACTCTCACGCCGGAGGGCCTTTGCCGGTGAAGCCCCAGCTAGTTCACTGTTTATTGTTTCGTGTGTGACGTACGAGGAGTTTTATTTGCTGGATTTATCCGAACCGTTAGACGAAAGGCTGATCCGATACGTTTTTGGCAGCATCAGTTTGGTTCCATTGCCGGGAAACGTCATCGGAGAACTCTCAAGTTCGGATAACCACGCCTCCTCATGGACGGACAACAAGTCGACGGCCAATTCGCATGTGTCACCCAATAGGATGACCAAAACCAACTACAAGTTGGAGCCAATGATCAGAATGCTGGCATGGTCAATCAAAACGTGGCCAACAACGCCGCTAACCCTCAAGAGCTTCCTCCTCTACTGCCCCCTACCGGTGGAGGTATGCATACGCGTTCGAGGGGACCTCCCCCAGAAGTTACTCACATCTATGGTCGTCAAAGGCAAGGAAAGAACACGACGGCACAACCGCAGAATGATGGGGCTGGACCATCTAGGCATCCTCACATCGACAGAAGGACTTTGCTCCAGCAAAACTTAGACACTCTCTAACAGTTAGCCGATGCTCAGAGGGATCTCCTGGAATATGACCCTGAACATTCCCTAGCGCCCTTCATCCAGCCCTCTCGTACTAGAGGAGCTCCGGAAGGCGAGGGAAGAAGTAACCCTAGGGGAGGTCCACTAGCTGATGACAGGCGTCCTCAAAATCCACGCGATGCACCCCCCAGGAAATCGAGGTGCCCGTTCGAGTCGACTTGAAGGCCGACTTGGCCCAGTTAACAATGGAGAAAGAGATCTGAGAGATCATATAAACCATAGAAGGGAAGAAGAAGCCGAATCCCCTGGCGTAGTGATTGTAGGGGAAAGGCGACGATGGGAGAACCAACATCAAGCTCCACCAAGGCATGCACCACCTCATCGCACTCCTCCTAGGCGACCTCCCTCGGCAGGAAGCCATTTTGCCGGAGTAAGACGAGATGAGCATAGGAACCGAGATCAAGATGACCAAGGGAAGCAAAACCGAGGTAGGGATAGACAAATGAGCTCTTACCATAGTTCAGGCCTAGATGCTCGTGTATTGTTAGATCTCTAAGAGAGAATTGATAACGTGGAGATGAACCAAGGACGAAGAGGGCCTAGAAACGAATATGATGCAATGCGTCTGTTCGCCGAATGGATCAGGGACTTACCACCTAATCATAATCTGAAGCTTCCTAACTTAGATAAGTACTCCGGCAACTCTGACGCACGAGACCACCTCCGGTCCTTTGATGGTATGATGGCCCTGATATCCAATCAAGATGACATCCTTTGCAAAGTATTTGCTAGCACATTAATCGGAGCTACTAGGTCATGGTTCATGGATTTAGAGAAGAGAAGTATTGACTCCTTAACCAAATTGAAGAAAAAGTTCTTGGAATACTTCGCCACCGCTGGAGCGAGAAAGAAAAGACTTTCAGATCTGGCAAACATGGTTCAAGGGAAGAACGAGTCGACCATGAGTTTCTATAACAGTTTCAGAGACTTATCCGACTCCATTGAAGAGCGACTCACCGACAGGGAGATTATAGTATGCTTCACTAATGGGCAAAGATTAGACGAGCTCACTTATGAGTTATCGGTTAGAGAGCCCAAAACAAAGGACGACATGTACCACTTGGCCCACTCAACGGGGATTGCAGAAGAAAAGAAGAAGCAACGATCAGAAAGGGAAGATCAACATCCAGAAAGCAAGACTACTACTTACCGCGGCTCCAACGAAGGGAATTACAGAGGAAAGAACAAGACGGGGTCTAAAGAGAAGGATGAGTTCTTCACTCCCCTTACTAAGTCCATCTCCGAGATATTGAATCTGGAAGACCTACCAGATCCAAAACCATTACTTGAGAAATCCAAACACACCCGAGATCCCACAAAGCATTGTGCCTACCACAAGGACCACGGGCACGAGACAGAGGATTGCATCTCATTGAAAAAAATAATCCAACGAAGGGTTGATGAAGGGAATCTTGATCGCTACGTAATGAGGAAGGATACGAAGAGAGGAAGAGATGAAGACCATGAAGAAATGGAAGACCGACCTCCCCGGATACACATCGGAGTTATAAGGGAGGAAGTCCCCTCCAACAAGAAGCTTAAGGAACAAACCCACGAGCTGAGTAAAGATTACCACATTCCAAGATGGATCCATAAGGCTGAGGAGGAAACCAACCAAGTACATGGAGACGAAGAGATAAGACTCCAAGGCTTTGAGTCTATCGCTCAAAAGGATTCAACTTTGCCCGAGCCTAGCAACCTACAGCTCGTTATCAGCCAAAGCTCGGGGGCCACCCGGAACCTGAACCCAGTTGATGGAACCTATATGCTCAAGACCAAGAAGGCAAAGAGTTCAAGCGCCCACGACAATCTGACCACATACCACTAGTAACTCCACCATTTTTACTTAGTTTTTCAAACAATTTTTACTTTAGTATTTTACTTAGTGATTTCAAAAGCATTTTTTCCTTTTCTAGTTTATGAATTCCTTTCCATTTGATAGTAATCGTTCAATAAAACTTTTACACTAAAGACAAAGTGCTACTACACCAGCACATCCTACTTTTAAGATGAGCGCCTTGCTCGTACCTCAAAGACGACCTCCAAGGTTGCACACAAAAGACGGCCTCCAAGGTCGCACACAAAAGACGGCCTCTAAGGTCGCGCACCAAAGAAGACCTCCTAGGTCGCACACACAAGCTCCTAGGTCTCACTGAAGACGAGCACCATAGCTCACACTAAAAAGGGTGAACGAACCACAACAAGACTCAAGAAGAAATCGAGCATATAATGATGAGCATACCTCTACTTTACTTTCTACTTGATAAAATCAAGATAGAAACTCGGGGGCCACTGAACGGTATAAACCTAGCACCACCATGGGTCAGGTCATACCTGGACAAAATCCACTAAGGCTAAAATGCCTACCAGTTTATTAGGCCTTGATGGATATAATGCCTAGATGGTTACCAGGCCTAGATGGTTACCAGACCTAGATGGTTACCAGGCCTAGATGGTTAGCGTGCCTAGATGCCTATAATGCTTAGGACTATCTGGAGTATTACGTGCCTACCAAGGCTACACACCTTCTTCAGCCTTGCATAGGCCGACCACAAGGAAGCATGCCGACCAACCTAGTCCCAAAGAGACCATGTCCCAAGTACCATGACTGCCCTCCTAGGTCTCAACCATAACGAGACGAGGAGTCCATGACGAGGACGAGGAGTCTCAGGACAAGGTGTCATAAACCGGGGATGAGGTGTCTATGACGAGGACGAGACCAAGACCAAGACCTCAACATCTTCACATGACAGTCGTCAGAAGAGGAGGACCATGCAATAATGGAATCATGTTCCCCTAATACCAACACCCCTCATCAGACAAAATGAGGACGAGATTACCAAACCGAGATAGGTCCATCGACCCGACTTGCGCCATCACTCAGCACCAAGACAAGACCACCTGGTTACATAACCGATTCATCCTAGACCCATCTAGGCACCATGACATGCCGAGATGAGGTCATCAGGCCGACATAGGAACAACAAGGCCTGAACCCATGAACTAGGCCTCAAGCAATCGTGGTTATAACCAACACACCTAGCTCGGCCTCTCCCACGAGCTGAGTTAGGATATACAAACCGACTTAGCTCATTCTTCAGTGACTAAGTCTTTCTCTCCTAATACAAAATAGAGTCTACAAACAGAGTCCGAATCATGAACAAATAAGGAGATCCGTTCCTAACAAGGAGACCTCCTCTACAAGGAAACAAGTCTACAATCCTTATCAGGATTTCAATTTTCTAATACACGAGTCCTACACCAATACGGGCTCCTTGGCTTACTTGACAAGTCAGGACTCATTCACCCATGCCTATATAAACAGGTCCTCATAAAAGGAAACGGGTAACGAAACTCTCTTGGATCTTACTCTAGTCAATTGATTTATCTCTATACAAACAGTATTCTTACTCTCACGCCAGAGGGCCTTCGCCGGTGATGCCCCGGCTTGTTCACTGTTTATTGTTTCGTGTGTGCAGATCCGTACGAGTAGTTCTCTTTGCTGGATTTATCCGAACCGTTAGACGAAAGGCTGATCCGGTACGTTTTTGGCAGCATCAAATACATTACTTCATAGAATCCAATTCTATGAACAATACGTATTCTACAATGCATCTCCAAGTCTGAAAAACGCAAATTCAGAAATCTGCACTGCACATGAACAGCACAAAAAATCTGCACGAATTCGTGTATTGCACGCGAACTGCACGAAAATTCTGGACTACACGTGCGACGCACGTATTCTGCATGAAAATTTTGGACGAAGATTCTGCACGAAAACGTGCATTGCACGCGAACCGCACGAACGCAATTTATCAAATCTTGATCCTTTAAGGATTCAACTATTTATGATAATCAAATTATCATAAACATCAAATCCTAAGAACAAACAATTTGCTCTTCAAGATCAAGAATCATCAATTCAATAATCATATTAAAGAGATTGATGATGTGATAAATAGATTAATCATATTAATCATTGTGACGCCCCAGTTAATTGATTTATATTGCATGTATATATTTGACGATTTTTATATATGTGCATTAATGGTTAATTTGTATTGTCATTTTATAAATTATAATATTGTTTTAAATATTGTAATTTATTTTGGGACGGAAAGAGTAACTTTTAAGTTAACTCAATATAGTAGTTTAATAATTAGTGCAACTTATGTCGGGACAAAGGGAGTACTACTTTAAATACTCGTTTAAGTGTAGTATGTGGGTATCATTAATAGAGAATAATTATATATATTTATTTTTGTAAAAAATAGTGCTTTACACTGGGACACCTGAAATGCCAAAATGAGTACTTTGTTTTGAGACGGAGAGAGTAATTATAATAAGTTAATTAAAAAAAAATATTCGGATGAGTCATGGGTAGGGGTACGTGTTATGTTTGAAGGACTTTAATTTTGTGACGTGGCAGTAAAATACTAAGAAGAAAATAATTTGATGAGTGCCATTGTTTAAGTTATATGAGTTCAATTTTTGAGTTTATGATCACCAAAGAGCTTTATGTAACTACACTAAAAAAGGGTCATTTTGGGACGGAAGGAAGGAGTACTAAATAGTGATTATTGTTTGGCGCATTCCACAAAGTTTGAGTCCTGGGTAATGTCAAGGTCTGCTTACCTCTTCTCTCTCTTTTGTGACTTTTCTGTTTCAATTTTTGTTAGTGGATTTCAAAATGATTTGGATCAGCAAGTTTGTATTGATATTAAAAATCAGTCATCTTAGATTTTACTCATGAAGTTATGTTATTTTCATTTGCAATTACTGATTTTAGGTTTCTGTGGTTAAAATTGTGGCTAACAAAACCAAAATGGGACCGGTGTTACTGAGTGCAAGCGATTATGCGCTTCAGTTTGTTGTTTCTCTTTGGCGTGCTTTATGGTTCCAGCTTAAGCATAATAAATTTTTGACTTTGCTTTATCTGAAGACGGTGGTAAGAGATTGTTGAAGTTTTCTTTTCCAAGCATTTTGGGATGTAGAGTAGTTTGGTCGCGTTAGTTATGAGAATGCCAAAAGCAGGACTTAGAATGAGATCAGTTGATGGAGATGTTATATGGGTCTTAGTTAGGAAAGAGGAAGTATGAAGTAAGGTTTGTGTTCGCCTTGAGGGTTGGAATTTTTATTGCTGTATATACTTTTCCTCAAACAGTCTTCATTAATGTTCATTGAGTTGGATGGTATTTGTGCTTTAGTTGAGTCCAAGAAATGTTACTGAAATAGCTACACTTTTTGGAGCCGTGGAGCTTGATTTTTCATTATACAATCATCACTCGGCTAATACGCACAGTTTTGGTGGTGAGTTGCCACTAACATTACGACTGTAGAAACATGGTGGGGGTGGAGTGAGTTTAACCTTCTCACCGACCTCTCAAGGGTCGCTATTTTGTGGTAGGCCAGACTGTTCAATATTCCTGATGTCAACCTTTGACTTTTGCACTCTTTGGTGGTAAGAGTTTAGGATCACCAAGTTGGGCACCATAAATATGCATACATTTGGTTGGTTTTTGATTCAGGTGGTTAGCATGTCCTCTCCTACGAGGAAGAGGCTGGTGAGGGATTTCCAAGACCCTCCTGCCGGTGAGCACCTCAAGACAACAACATCGTGTTTTAGAATGTGCTAATAACTGGGTGTGGCTACGACTTGATCTAATATGCCGGTGGAAGTCACTACAATTTTTTAGGGTTTGTGTTAGTACATATTAATTAATGTGTTGTAAACTAATAAATGTTTGTCGTTTTATTAAAAATAGAAAATAACTATCTTACGATCATTATTAGACCTTCTCAGTTTTGTTTTCCATCTTACGGGACCAACGTGCACACCTACATAAATGACTGATTTCATACTGTCACCGTGCCACCGGCACGGGCACGAGTACTAGTATGAGTTCAATTGCAAATTAACCAGATAAAAGAAAAAAAAGTGATAAGAATGGGTAAGAAGAGCCAGCACTTTTGCTAGGAATGAGACACGTAGGTCTTCTTTCTTTGTGAGGGAAACATAACTATAAAACAGGAAAAAAAAAAAAAAAAAACAAAGGAAAACAAAGCAGCAAAAGGAGGGGGGGGGGGGGCAGTTCAGTAGAGCGAAAAATAGAGAGAATACGTTGAAATACAAGGAGAAATAGACTAAGATAAAGAAATAAAGAAGAAGAACTAGACAAGAATTTGAAATATGTAAGTTTTTGGGTTTGCTATTGCTTTGTGTATGTTCTGTACGTGTATATGTGTTGTGTGTGTATGTGTATCTTTGTGTTGTAAGGTGTGTTTATGTATGTGCATCTAGTTGTTGTAGATGAAAATTCAAGTTGTCTCCATCTTCGTTCTCCTTCAAGATTGTGATATCTTGAGCAACAGGTATATTTAAAATTATTAATTATACCCTATTTAATTAATTAATATTTGCAGGTGTTCAATATCATATAGCACACGTGGATAAATTATTCAACAACCCTCAATGGCATCATTGACCACGTCTCCTCTCCTTGAAAATAGAACCCGAGATTATAGGAGAGTTAGTTATTCAAGATGGCAACATCTTGATCAAGATGCAGACGTCTTCACCTCTGGCAGAGTTCTCAACAAGAAGACCAAGTCAAAGAGATAGATTCCGGGTTTTTAGGATAGTTTGTTATATCAATTTGTTTAGGACTCTTGTTATCATATTTCTTGTATAAATAGAGTCTTGGAGGTACATAAACACACACGCACACTCACCTTCTGTAAACCTCCATAGCTCGAAAACATAAAATATCAATACAAACGTTTGGGAAGGAAGGTGCTCTTAATCACCTCCCGAGGTTTTGTGCCGGCGAGATCATTGTCTCTAGGGCTTTCCTCGTTACATCTTTGTGCAACTTATCAATTCTTTAGTTTTAATTCCAATCGTCCCTCCTTTATTTTTGATTTCAACTAAGATCATACTCTATTGTTTTTTCTACCAAAACAGTTTGGCGCCCACCGAGGGGCCGTTGGTTTTGTAAATCTATTGAATTGTTATTAATTCGAAATGGCTACTCAACCTATGATCTCCAGCGTTGGTAAGTCAACCAGTCCTGTTACCGGCGTTAACACCTCATCTGGGGGCAATATTCCAAAGACTTTAGCTTCAGCCGTTCTTCCCGGCGGATTGCCACCTCCTCCACCTTTGGGATCAGGCAAGAAGCAACCATCTTCTAGCGCAGATCCTGAGCTCAAAAGCATGTTGATCCAGATGAAGCACCAGCTAGATCAGCAGGGCAAAAGCACATCTTTGATAGCCGAAGCTGTGGTGAAGATGCAAAAGGAGCAGCAGGCATTATCTGAGAGGGTGGATTCAGTATCTCCCATTCGTCCCAGGATCCTTGATTTTGGCGCTGGTTCCTCGATATTCAATGAATTTATACCAATGAGTTCAACAGCGAACACAAAGGCCTCATCTTCAATGGGGGTCACATCTTCTATGATGTCAACATCTGTAGCTCCTACAATCTTTGATCTTACAGGAGAGGGAAACACTTACACGTCCCCCACGCTCAATGTGTCAAGTGCATCTCAAGATGGGCCTATCTTCACTAGCAGCACGATCGTTACATCTTCAGCCGGCAATACTCAACCGTTTGGTAACTTTAATTTTGCGAATTCTTTTGATAATATTGCTCGTACCACTAATCCTTTTGCAGGTAATTACCTAGCAAATCAGCTCCAAGAACTGAGAGACTTGGTAATGAATGTACCTGGTGTCACTCCGCCTATTCAGCAAGTCTCTCCAACATGTTACAATCAGTCACGCTTCATCCCAGCTATTGCTCAAATTGACATCCCTAAAGGTTTCAACATCCCAAGTATGAAGTTGTATGATGGAAGCAGCGATCCTGAAGAGCACATTGCCCATTATCAGGAGAAGATGGAGATCGTCAGAGTACCTTTGCAGTATAGGGAAGCTTGCCTTTGCAAAGGGTTTGGCTCAACATTGGTTGGACCTGCATTGAAGTGGCTGATCCGTCAACCGCCAGGATCTATTGGTTCGTTTGCCCAACTTGTCAACATGTTCAACAATCAGTTCTCCTGTAGCAGACAATTCGAGAAGCTCACTAGTGATCTTTACCGCATCGTTCAACAACCCAATGAGGCCTTGAAAGATTACGTCAACCGCTTCAACAAGGAAGTCTTGGAGATACCCAGTCTTGATATGGCCACGGCAACGGAAGCATTTAGAATGGGTCTGAAGAAAGATTCCCCGTTCTATGAGGAATTGGTGATGAATCCCTGCAAGAAGATGGAAGATGTGCGCAACAGGGCTTTAAGATTCATCAGACTTGAAGAGGACAAGGTGCAACAGTCAAAGATCTCCGGGAAAGCTTCAACTTATGACCATCCCGACAGGAAGATTGAGTCATCTCACCAGAGGCAGCACAGATCCAGACCCTATCACAGAAATGATTCTGATAAGATCAATTCTGTGGAAGATGAAGATCAAGATGATACTCTATGTCCTAAAATAACTGATTATTGTTTTTCTGTTGATGTTGCAGGAATCTTGTGTGCAATGAACAATCTTGGGGACAAAGCAAGATGGCCCAGGAAGAACGACAAACCTTCAGGATGGAAAGATAAGTCTAAGTGGTGTGCTTATCATGAAGACTTTGGACATCTTACTGAAGATTGCATCGCCTTGAGGAAGGAGCTGAGCTACCTGCTTTCCAAAGGCTATCTTAAAGAAATCCTCAGTCACAGGAAGAACAAAGTAGAAAACAAGGAAGCTGTCCCTGAGAAACCACTTTCTCCTCCACCAGTAACTAAGGTAATCAATATGATTAGTGGTGGTTCTGATATTTGTGGTACTTCTTATTCTGCAGCTAAGCGACATGCCAAGGGCTCCAAGGATGAAAGGCCTGGAAATCAAAAGAGGATTGTAAAGTCAACCCCTCAAGATGTCATCATTTTCGAAGAAGAAGATCGGGAGAATGTTCTAGATCCTCATCATGATGCATTGGTCATTGCTCTCCAGATTGCAAATTGTAAAGTGAGGCGGATACTTGTAGATGGGGGCAGTTCTGTGAATCTCCTTACAATTGACGCCTTGAAAGAGATGAACATCCCAATGGAAAATATAGTTAAAAGAACTTCAGTTCTTGTGGGCTTCAGTGGAGAAACGAAAGATACTCTGGGAGAAATCATGCTTCCAGTATATATTGAAGGTGTAAATTCTATGGAACGGTTTTGTGTGATCGACTGTGCAACGAGCTATAATGTGATTCTGGGTAGGCCTTGGATCCATGCTATGAAGGCAGTACCATCAACTTATCATCAGTGTGTGAAGATGCCTACACCTTGGGGAGTTGTTACAATCTTCAGTGATCAGCAGATGGCAAAGAATTGCTATATGACATCCATGAAGGCGTCGACATCTCCGAGGCAAGCATAGCAATTACAGAAGAAGGCACGTCAAGTCTTGGAAGCAAGGGAGCATGATGTGAAAGAAGTATTATTGGACCCTTCTAGCCCAGATTTGAAGGTGCTGATTGGACAAGATATACCGGCTAAACTTGAACAAGATCTGATGAAACTCTTAAAGGACAGAATCAAGAGTTTTGCTTGGAAACATGAAGACATCACAGGGATAAGCAAAGATGTTATAACTCATAAGCTCAACATCGATCCATCCTTCAAACCAGTTCATCAGAAAAGGAGGAAGTTTGCTCAAGAGAGGAACCAGATCATCAAAGATGAAGTTGACAGGCTATTGAAAGCTAAGATGATTAGGGAAGCAGAATATCCAAAGTGGTTAGCTAATGTAGTGGTGGTGGAAAAAAGAGGTGGCAAATGGAGAGTTTGTGTCGACTTCACGGACCTGAACAAGGCATGTCCTAAAGACCCCTTCCCCCTACCACACATCGACACCTTGGTTGACTCTACATCGGGGCACGAGATATTAACGTTCATGGACGCATCTTCTGGATTCCAGCAGATCCAGATGGAACCATCTGACCAAGAAGATACCGCCTTCATAACACCTTCAGGTATATATTGTTATATTGCTATGCCTTTCGGACTAAGAAATGCAGGTGCAACATATCAGAAGCTGGTCAACATGATGTTTAAAAATCAAATTGGACACACCATGGAGGTATACATCGATGATATGGTAGTCAAGTCAAGTAAAGCCGAGAACCATGTTCGAGATCTTACTCAAGCCTTTGACATCTTGGATGCATTCAACATGAAGCTGAATCCAACAAAGTGCAATTTTGGTATGAAGTCTGGAAAGTTTCTGGGATATATGGTGACACAAAGAGGCATAGAAGCTAGCCCGGAACAAATCAAAGCCATAATCAACTTGGCGTCACCACAAAGCGTTAAAGATGTTCAGAGATTAACCGGAAAGGTGGCAGCACTTAACAGATTCATTTCCAAGTCCTCTGAAAGATGCAAGCCATTTTACGACATCTTGAAGAAGAATAGCAGGTTTGAATGGACACAGCAGCATGAGAAAGCATTCCAAAATCTTAAACAGTATCTATCCACACCTCCATTACTGGTCAAACCTGAAGAAGGAGAACCACTGATTGCATACTTGGCCGTTTCAGAAACAGCAGTTAGTGCAGTATTAGTCAGAGAGAAAGATGGCAATCAGCATCCCATTTATTATGTAAGTAAAACTCTTCTCGATGCGGAAACGAGGTACTCCCATCTTGAAAAGTTAATTTTAGCTTTAATTACTGCTTCAGTCAAGTTGAGACATTATTTTGAGACTCATGTTATATATATTCGTACTAACTATCCCATCAAGAATGTTATGAGAAAACCAGAGATGTCAGGTAGGATGGCGAAATGGTCAGTCCAACTCAGCACTTATGATATCAAGTACGAACCAAGGACGGCGATAAAATCACAAGCCCTTGCAGATTTTGTGGCAGATTTCAGTCCAAACATGCAACCAGAAGTAGAAATAGAAGTTCAACAGCTTCAAGATGGTGACACCTTGGCAGAATGGACGCTGTACACTGATGGAGCATCAAACATGAGAGGAACAGGTCTTGGAATTGTACTGAAATCACCACAAGGGGACATTATACCTCAGGCTATTAGTTGTGATTTCAAAGCTACCAATAATGAGGCAGAATATGAAGCTCTCATCGTGGGATTGACTGTGGCACTAGATCTTAACATCAAAGTCATCCAGGTATATTGTGATTCTTTATTGTTAGTCAATCATTTTAACGGATCTTATGCAGCAAAGAATGCAAAGATGACATCATATTTAGGAGTTGTGAAGATCTTAGCCAGCAAATTTCAAGTTTTCAAGATTGACCAGATTCCCTGGGAAGAGAATTCTCAAGCAGATGCTCTAGCTAACCTTGGGTCCGCCTTCAAAAGTTTGACTCAGACCAATATACCTATTATCCATGTCAACATTCCTGCCGTAGAAAGATTGGAATTATTCTGTGTAGATGATGACATACAGGAAAATCAGGTCGAACCATCTTGGATCTCACCAATAATCAAATATCTTCAAGATGGTACCATTCCACCACAGGAGAAGAATGCAAAAGCATTCAGGGTGAGAAATGCAAGATACTTGTTAATAGATAATGTTTTGTTCAGAAAATCTTTTGCAGGGCCGTATCTAAGGTGTCTCGAACCTGATCAAGCTGCATCAATATTAAAAGAACTTCATGAAGGCTTGTGTGGAAATCATTCTGGGGGCAGGAGTTTATACACCAAAGCACTCAGGATGGGATATTTTTGGCCTACCATGCGTCAAGATGCGGCAGACTATTCTAAGAAGTGTGATTCTTGTCAAAGACATGGCGATATCTTGCATCAGCCAGCTGAAATGATGCATCCTATTCTATCCCCTTGGCCCTTCATGACTTGGGGAATGGACATTGTTGAGAAACTACCTAAAGCCCCTGGAGGAAAGGTATTTTTGTTAGCAATGACAGATTATTTTTCAAAGTGGATTGAAGCTGAAGCTTACGTTCAAGTTCGTGATAAGGAGGTCATATCATTCATAAAGAAGAATATCTTCAGCAGGTTTGGTATACCTTCCGAGATAATATGTGATAATGGTTCTCAATTTATCAGCAAGAAGACCCAAGATTTTCTCACAAGGTGGGGAGTCAAGATGGTCACATCTTCACCGGTGCATCCCCAAGCAAACGGACAGGCTGAATCTAGCAACAAGATCATTATTTCCAACCTAAATAAGAGATTAAATCAAAAGAAGGGAAAATGGGTTGAAGAATTGCCTTTTGTCCTATGGGCTGATAGAACAACACCCAAGAATGCAACGGGCCAGACTCCTTACTCTCTAGTTTTCGGATCAGAAGCGGTCATTCCTGCTGAAGTCGTCGTCCCCTCGGCAAGATATGGATTATTATCTCCTGAGCAAAATAGCATTATCTTGGCCCAAGATCTTGACACCATTGATGAAATAAGAGATATAGCGAGAATCAGGATGGCGGCATACCAGCAAAGGGTAGCTAGATCTTACAACAAGAATGTCAGATTAAGAAAGTTCCAGGTTGGTGACTTGGTGCTAAGAAAGGTCCATCAGAATACAAGGGAGCTCAATGCTGGCAAGTTGGCACCAAAATGGGAAGGACCTTATTTAATAGAGGCAGACGCATGAAAGGGGGCATATTGGTTGTCAACCTTGGAAGGTATAAGGATCCCAAGATCTTGGAATGCTATCCACCTTAAAGCATACTTCATGTAAGTTTCGAATTATCATTCAAATTCAGGAAGACAGGTACGCTTTTAATACAAAGTCATTTCAATTATTTCTTTTTAATTTATATTTATCAAACTATTACTGACTTAGACATCGGAGGGGTGTTAGCTAAGCTAACACCCAATCCTAACATGTTTCTGTCTTGAAAGGAAACTTAGGACAACCACTCTGATATACGCACCACTTAATGACAAAGATATCAGCATCTTCTCAAGTTGTTAACATCTTAAGGTAATGACTCAGGTATGTTTTAACCTTAAATTAATTCCCTTATTATTTACTTCAAAATTATGTATACAAAGTTTACTCTTATTAACGGAAACAATATAATTCAGAGATGTTGGGTGATTAACATATTTTGGTTTTTCAAGAAAGTAACATCTATTTTTCGGAAATTTTAATAAAAACAACAAACATGAGACTGGCCATCTCATCTTCAGTTCAAGGTACTTAATCCCTTCAAAAGGTTTAAAGAAATTAACTTTCTTTCGTTTTAAATCAAGGTTGATACACCTTCGCCTGGAGCGCAAGATTTCGATTATAATTAAGGTGAGGAATGGGCACGTATGTTTATATGTATGCACCCCCCATTTCCACTTAATTAAATATTGAACTTAAGATATTTTCAAATGGTTATGGCATGTTCATGTCATCTAAAAGTCAAAAGGTTTTTTGATATTTTCATATCAAACATAATATTATAAAGGTCGTAACACCTTACGCAAGATTGTTACAACTTGAACTATATAGTACTAACGTACCTATCAACAAAAAGAAAAACTACCCTACTTAGTCAGAGATTGATTATCAACCATCTTCCTAAACTTGCATCATATTGGTCCAACCCAACATCTGAAAACCTAAAACTACTTGTCCTTGACCCTTATGGGCCATTACATCCAAAATACCAAAGAAGTTCAGAAAAACAGAAATTGTCTTACAACTTTTCGGGACGCAGCCCATCAAAACCCATTGTTCAAAAACAACCATTGTTTAAAAAACCAAACATTGTTCAAACTTACCTTCAGGCATTCACCTTATCTTGACCATCTTCCTTACCTTCTATCACTGGAACTGCAGCACTGGAAGAAACCTCACCAACTTCAACTGCCTCACCATTAAGCCTCTTCAGGATGGTCTTCTCTTTTTCCAAGTCCCAAGCCTCATGTTTACCTTCATGGAATTCTTGGATCATTCTGATCTTGATTTCTACCATTCTCTTAGCTGCAGACTTGGTAAGAGCACTTTTTATCTCTTCAACTTCAAGAATATTAGCATCCTGAATCGATGAGATTCCTTGCTTCAGATCAGCAATTTCTCCGGAAAGGTCAGCCATTTTATTCTCATAAACTTTTTTCTCTTTCTCCCAACTCTCCTTATCTTCTTTAGCTTCTCTTTTCACACGAGATAGTTCACTCTTTAATTTCTTGTTGGCATCTCCCAAAGCCTCAACTTGTGTTTCTACACTCCCAAAAGCCTGCATAAGTACAAAAGATAAGTTACAGATAAAAGCTTATGACTCAAAAAACAAAAATGTACCTATACTTACACTTGAAGCTAGAGCCAAGAACTTCTTTTTGACCCCATCCACAGACAAATTAACAAAAGCTTCAATTTCAACAATCTCCTTCCCCTCATCAATTGCTTTCCTCTTCTTTAGTCTTGAACTGACAGTAGCAACATCTTGGATCTCCGCCTTTGGAACAACGGGAGGCTTATCCACTGGACTGCTTGAGAGATCTCCAAGGAAGTTATCCAGATCGTCAAAAGAAATTTCCATAGTTGGCTTCGAAACTATACAACAAAAGTAGAAATTCATAAACACATGCAAGACAGAAGTTTAAATTTAGATTTTTAATTTATACCTGTAGACATGTTATCCTCCTCAGTAGGGCCAATGATTTCTCTGTTCTTGAAACTCCTATCCTCCTCGGAAAGACGGAAAAACGAAGCAATCTTGGATTCCGAATCAACCTTAGGAGGAAAAAGTTCTTCCCACTTGATATCTGCAAAAAAATGGAAAAATCAACAGGTATGAAGGTGCAACAAACTCAAAAGACAAATATTTTACAAAAATTTACCTCCCCTGTTCCACTCTTTGACCAATTTTTCACCACCTTCCAGTGAAGCCCTCTCAACAAAGAAAAATTTTCCTTTCCACCCTCTATCACTCACAGATGCTTTGGGGACCATTAAACCCTTTTTTGGCTTTTTCTTAAAAACAAACCTTTTTGACCCAAAAGATTGTAGGTCATAGCAAATTGCCATTTCACTCAAACCTATATTTAAACCTTTCTCTCGGTTCACTCTCAAGATAACATCAAAAACTCTCCAAGTCATGGGCATCATTTGAACAAATGCCAGTTGGGTTTTTTCAAAAAACTCAGAAACCAAAGGGGGAAAGGGAAAGGCAAACCCTAGAGCAAAGGGATACTCGTAAAAGCAAATCCAAGACTCAGAAACAGAATCGGCTCTTAAAGACACATCAAAAGGTCGGAAAACAGTTTGATTAGGGAAACATTTGCAAGCTTGCAGGGCTGAAATCGAAATATTGTTGAAAATACATATCTCGTCATCAGGTCTAGCAAGTAAACCCTCAGAGACGAAGACATTAGGATCGTCAGGAAGGATTTTCGAACTACCAGTGTGAGAAGATTTTAATGTCTTCTTCATTTTTTTTTTCGATTGAGAAATTTTTGCAGAAAAGGAAAACTTGAGAAGAAGAAAGAAAGAAAAGAAATACCTTGATTCCACCGTCTGAAGATTATGAGTAGGAGGAAAGTAGTTTAGTGGGATTTTATGATCCTAAGAGTCCTTAGGATTCTAGACCCCTCTTCTCCCAAGACACAATTAAATGATGCATTGGGTCAGAATGGCCGGTTAATTAACTGTCCCATCACAGCACGTTTTTTCAGAAACTTATCTTCTCCTTATATTACTAAGACAAGTTTGGGGGCAATTGTTGTAGATGAAAATTCAAGTTGTCTCCATCTTCGTTCTCCTTCAAGATTGTGATATCTTGAGCAACAGGTATATTTAAAATTATTAATTATACCCTATTTAATTAATTAATATTTGCAGGTGTTCAATATCATATAGCACACGTGGATAAATTATTCAACAACCCTCAATGGCATCATTGACCACGTCTCCTCTCCTTGAAAATAGAACCCGAGATTATAGGAGAGTTAGTTATTCAAGATGGCAACATCTTGATCAAGATACAGACGTCTTCACCTCTGGCAGAGTTCTCAACAAGAAGACCAAGTCAAAGAGATAGATTCCGGGTTTTTAGGATAGTTTGTTATATCAATTTGTTTAGGACTCTTGTTATCATATTTCTTGTATAAATAGAGTCTTGGAGGTACATAAACACACACGCACACTCACCTTCTGTAAACCTCCATAGCTCGAAAACATAAAATATCAATACAAACGTTTGGGAAGGAAGGTGCTCTTAATCACCTCCCGAGGTTTTGTGCCGGCGAGATCATTGTCTCTAGGGCTTTCCTCGTTACATCTTTGTGCAACTTATCAATTCTTTAGTTTTAATTCCAATCGTCCCTCCTTTATTTTTGATTTCAACTAAGATCATACTCTATTGTTTTTTCTACCAAAACACTAGTTTAATTAATTAATTGAATCGAATGGATTTGGGTAATTAATGGAATTGAGAAAGAAATTTGATGGTATTAATAATCTGATATCTATGTGAAAAATTATATATATATATATATATATATGGTTTTATGATTTGATTTTGGGATTGTCCATCCATGGAGAGTGTGTGGTTGGCTTTGTAAAGATTAAATTAAATGAATGGATTCGATATGTGTCTAGGTGATTTAGTTGGGTTATGATTGATTTGCTAACTAGCTTTGAAATTTTGGTAAGTATATGTATATGGAGTGATTTAAAGGAATAGTGATTGAAATTTGAAGCTTTAAAACTTAACGAGGTGGTCTCCTATGAGAACAAGGGGATCCGTCTCATGGGTGAGACGGGTCGGATCCTGACCCATGGGCATGACCCGCCACGTGGCAGGAATTTTTTTTTTTTTTTTTTTTTTTTTCTTTTTTTTCGGCTTTTCAGTGGTTTACCAAAAGTAATAGTTATCATCTCTTAAAGTAATGACTGTATACATATAAAGTAACATTGTTCATAAGTAAACGTAATACCTGTTTTAAAAAAACATAAGCTCGTTTTTACCCATTTTTTCAAATGCAATACTAACTATAATTACATGTAACCCAAACAATATCTAAATGTAATTATAATTTATACTGAAATATAATAGTGCTTTTGCAAAAATGTAAAATATTGTGTATTTTGATTTTACTTTTTAGGAAAAAGTAACATTTGAAAAATAATAACTTATGTATATGAATGTAATTGTTTATACAAGTAAATGTAACACTTTGATAGATGAAAATTGTAACAGATTTTCTATTGATAATGTAATACTTTTACATGTATCATGATAAATTGAACCCCATTGTAACTTATGAAAACATATAGATATAATATTACTTTTCTATACATATGTATTACAAATTATGTATAAACACTATTACATATAAGTAACACGTTCGTTACATTTTAGTTGTAAATAAGTATTACTTTTGGCAAACGAAAAAAACATAAAAAAAACACTGTCACTTTTCTGTATATATGTATTACTTTTCTGTATACAAACTATTACATATAAGTAACACGTTTGTTACTTTTAGTTATAGTAACTATTACTTTTCAAAAACCGAAAAAACCAAAAATGAAAATATATAAAAAAAAAAAAAATCGGGCCTATGAGAGACTGCCACGTGGCAGGGTCGCCCATGGGTCCTGGAGCAGCAGCAGCAAAACAAAAAAAAAAAAAAAAAAAAAAGAACCTATGAAAGGGTGCCACGTGGCGGGTTATGCCCCATGGGTCTTGGAACTTGTTCATGGACCGGGTCATGGGCAAGGATCCGACCCGTCTCACCCATGAGACGGATCCCCTTGTTCTCACATGAGTCTTTTGTCAAACTTAACAAGGTTGCTGGGCAGAATCTGTAGGTTGAAGATGGCATTTTTTCAAATTCACAATTTAGTCCCCGTGCTTTGATAAATTTACATTCAATTGTTGTGTTTGTGAAACATTTATATTGATCCTTGTTCATTGATAAATGTCAGTTAGGTCCCTGATGTGGTGAATATTTTCAGTTTAGCCCTTGTGCCGTTAAGAAAACTCGTTAAACGTTAGTAACTCATAACTTCTTTGTTTCAATATGGAATTCAGTGATCTTTGAGTGTATATTCAATAATTTTCGGGAGCTTTATAATGGAATAGGTCTTATGAACCAGAATCTTTGTAGTCTGTTCACAGACTCTCGGTTTCGCAGCAGCCCATTATAGATAAAGTTGAAAGTCCTTTATGTTTAGGAAATTCATAATTAATTCACTCGAACTCGGAATCGAGTGATTCTTGAGCCTAAGTTCATTAATTTTTCATGCTCTTTCCATTAAAATTGTTATCCAGTGGAAAAAATTCATAGAACTGTATCAGATTTATTATTTCGGTGACTGATGCATTTTAAAACGAATTGAATTTGATCGAACTTTGAATGAATGATATCTCATCCATTTAAATTCAGAATTTGATGATTCTTGAGTCTAAATTCATTAGTTTTTCATGATCTTTCTAATGAAATAGTTATTTGATATCAGCAATGTTTGTAGAAGTACCAGATTTAGTATTATTGTGACTGCAGTAATTTTTAAGACATGTTAGAATATTGAGGAAACTTGATAAATGATAACTAGTCACCCGAATTCAGAATTTGATGATCCTTGGGTAAAAAAATTGAGTATTTTCTGAGTACTTTTCCTCTATGATTGTTAAGAATGTATACTTAATAGTTATTTTCAAAATAATGATATAGTTGTTTTAATAGTCTTGTAACTTGTATGAATTATGAATACTTGAATGTATTTGATGGGTTCTAACTCTTGTACCATTTATATCTTTGTTATGTTAGATTGAGACGCTTAAGCTACATTGAGTACTTTGTTTTGGATTAGCTCGGATTCAAGGTAAGGGTCTTGTCAACTTTGTACCCTTTCATTCTTTGGCTTCGGAATTATCGGTTTGGTTTGATTTGTTATTCGTGATCGTTTATTGGATCAATTCATTTGGACTCGGTTATTCGTTTTAGCTACTCTGCCATTTACACTTTGAGTATTTGACTTTGAATTCCTCAACAAGAGATGACTTTAACACCGGTTGTTATATTTGTGACTCCTAGTCATAGTATCATTTGCGCAAGTGATACTATGATGAAGAGTCAACTTTGACTTTGGGCCAACTCAAGTGTTTAATGGAATTTGACTTCGGAACTTTGATTTGATGTTTGATTCGGTTGTACTCTTTTGTCTCCTCCCTTATATACTGGATGGTTGGATTTGTTATTACTATTTGTTCTTGATTGGGTTTCTATACAGTGCCACACCTTTGTGTTGGCAAGTCTCTTACTGGGCAATTTGTGCTCATCCCTTCCGCTCCCCATTTCCCTTCCAAGTGGAGTATAGATGAGATCGTGATCCTTTCGCTGTAGAGTTGTGAAGCTAGAGTGAAATGCTATGTCTTTTAGATAATTGTATTTTGCTATTGGTAGATAACCAATGTAAATATTTGAGATTGTTCAAGGTTTGTGTTTTTGGTCAGAGGATAGTTGCTCTGATATACTCGCTTCGAGATTTTGTATTGTATCATTTCAGTTTGCTATAAGAAAAGGAAAAAAAACCAGTTCTCATTTTGAGGTCTTGATTGGTATTCGGTTTTGTTCGTCACTTCTCGAGGTTCGTCCAATGTCGGACTTCGGGGTGTGACAATCATGCATCTTGAAAACCTTGTTCATAATCATAATATAGCATATATATAATTGTTTAAGCAAACAATTCACATAAATCTCTTATTCTAAATTCACATTATGCTATATCATATAATAAAATCATATATTTAACATGATAATATTAAAATAACCATACATGAATGGGGCTCTGATACCACTGTTGGGTTTTGAGAGTCCTTGCGCAGCGTAAACGGCAATATGAAATCAACAAAACACATGATCCCATGGATCCATTCATATGATGATTAAATTAATAGGAAGATGAATTTAGAATACTAACCGTTGTTTTGCGTTTAAAATTTTTGGATCTTCAAATCTTCAAGTCTGCAAGCTTTATGATTTGATCTCCTCGTTCTTCATGTTCTTTGAATCACCATTACAGGAACACGAACTTGAGATGCTAAAGCAAGAATCCTCTATATTTATCCACACGCGAACGAATATCTAGAACGATTCTAGATCTGGACTGCTAGATCCCATCATTAGAAAACACACTTTTCTAATCTTCAAATGCTATATGATTTTATTGGTGTTCTTGAGCTTTTGATTCACAATCTAAACTCAAGAATGTGTTTCTCAAACACATGGAGGCTACCAATAATTTACCCATATAAATTAGGTCAATACCATGTAAAGAGATGAGTATTTATATTCAAAAGTCCTAAACCCCTTAGGAAATTTGGTCAAAATCCCGTCAAAGACCGAATTTGGAAAAACCAGCAATTCTGGAGAGGAGGTCCGCCCGGGTCATTATATAGGTCCGACCGGACCAAGGGGATGTCCGACCGGGTCATATGTTGGGTCCGGCCGGACCCTCCTTCTTAAAACCAGATTCCTGTTTTTCCTTAATCTGATTTTTACACTCTTTTACGCAATTCTAATTTTAGCCTTTTCTTTGATTCGTTCTTGTGTGTGACCCCATAGGATTATATTAAGTTGGCAATGGGTCAAACCAATGTCAAACCCATAAGTCATGAGCGGACTCTAGCAAGCCATCATGACTACCCAATTAAGATAACTTAACAAAGTTCGTTTATCCTCATAGAACATATCACAATCCTTTTGTCACGCGATATTATATTAAACATAAGTCATGGTCTACGTCAACTTATATTGTTCAATGCTTTCTCGATCCCGAGTAGATTGATATGAACAAATGAGATTGAACACATCAATTCATTTTAGCGTGGCCACGCATTTCATCAATCTCACTCTTCGAGTGGCCCAAGCAGATATCTCTCTTGAGGGAGGGACAAATTCCATCTTGACGTATCATTCTTCCCTACAAGAATCCGATTATGCCAATCATAGCCTTTATGACTGCCTGGTTAAGGGTAGTGGTTGACTATGCCAAACATAATGTTCATCATGTGGAAGACCATGATAATCTTAGGTCTAAGAATATCAAATGATATAACTATATGAGATTTAATTATGACATTTGACCATGACATAAATCTCACAGCGGTTCATGTCTAGTACTTTCACCAACAAGTACCCATAAGTTTAATTTGTATCGCATACACATGATCATCATATGATCATCGATTAAACTTATACTAGTTCTTCATAAGTACTAGGGACGGGGATTATTATAATAAACATGCAAAAACATATAATAATCTAGGTTGTTATCTCCATAACAAATGAGAACATGACATAACATGAGGCCTTTCTCAAGTGCCTAGTGCATAATCTCCAACAATAACTACCTGGTTAAAGGTAGCGTTTGAGTACGTTAAATATAATGTTCATCATGTGGAAGACTATGATAATCTTAGGTCTAAGGATTCAAATGGTATGACTATTATGAGATTTAATTATGACATTTGACCATGACATAAATCTCATAACGGGCAGTCCAGTACCGTGTTCTCCAACTTGTACCCATAAGTTTAATTTGCATCCAATGCACATAATCATCATATGATCATCCATTAAACTTATATTAGCTCTTCATAAGTGCTACGGACAATGATTATTATAATAAACGTGCAAAAGATATAATAATCGTGTTTGTTATCTCTATAATAATGAAAACATGATGCAAACGTAAAAGTCTTTCTCAAGGGCCTAGGGCATAATATCCACACAAAAAAAAGTGCCTCATGTAATATTGAAAAATGTCTCATACAATGTAAAAAAGTGCCTAGTGAGTTTTTGTATGTTTCAAGAAAGTTTTTCCAAGTTTTAAGACAAGTGTCTGCCCTAGTATTAGAAAGTGTCTCCTGTAGTATTGCAAAATGCCTCCTAAAGTGTGAAAAACTGCCTGGTGAGTTTTCGTAAGTTCTAGTTATTTGCAAAAATGTCACCCCGTCTTTTAATAACGTTTCGTTTATTAACAAAAATGCCATTCCACATATTGAAAACGCGTTTTACATTAATACGAGTGTAAAACGCGTTTTTCCTAAGATTTTCTGATGATTGACATTGTCAGGGGCGTTTTGATTAATATTAATTCCTTGTTGTTGGTGTGGATTAGTATTTTGTATAGTTAGATTTTTTAGGAAGAGAAATCTAAAACCCACTTTTAGGAAGAGAAATCTAAAACTCACCTCTTATCATTTGATTTAAATGATGTTGAATTTTATGTATTTGATACCCGTAGAAATCTAATATCCATACAATTATAAAAAACATATGCATCCAAATCTATATATATATATATATATATTAAAGTTGGTGAGGAGGGCTATAGATTTGCCATGTGGACATCCAAAGGTTAAAACTTCATTTTTGTGAAGCCACATCATCTCCACCTTAAATTATTTGTGACTTTTGGTATTCTCATTATTAGCTAATACTATTAGGTTATAATAATAGTTATTCTATGAGTTAACTATTACTATTAATAGTATTAGTTAACTATAATAGTTAATATACAAGTTAACTATTACTATTAATAGTATTAGTTAACTATAATAGTTAATATATTAGTTAAGTATTACTATTAATAGTATTAGTTAACAATAATAATTACAATATAAGTTAACTATTATAATTTATAGTATTAGTTAACTATAATAGTTACAACATAAGTTAGTTTTTACTATTAATAGTATTAGTTAACCATAATAGTTATTATATATATATATATATATATATATATTATTGTTAATAGTATTACTTAATTCTAATAGTTACTATATAAGTTTATTATTATTATTAATATTAGTTAATCATAATAATTAGTATATATAATAACTATTACTATTAATAATATTAGTTACTATTAATAGTATTAATTAATTATAATTTTTATTATTTAAGTTCATTATTCATATTAATTAATCATAATAATAGTTATTTCTTTCGTCCTAAATTAAATGTCATGTTTTATCCCAAAATAAATTATCTTTTAAAATTTTACCTTCAAACATACCGTTAAAGTTGGTGACTTTTCAAATACATACTAAGTAGGTGACTTTTTATTTATTAGCTAATAATATTAGTTACTATATAGGGTAAATATTATAGTAAATATTACTACTAATTGAAACAGTTACTATAATAATTAATAATTATAATTACTGTAATAAATAACTGATAATAATTAATAATTATATTTAACTCTTATATAAATTAAAAATTACTACTAATGATATTAGTTAATTATAATAATTACTATATATGTTACTTATTACTATTAACAATATTAGTTAATCATAATAGTTACTATACAAGTTAACTATTACTTAATTAGAAATTTATTAATCTACTGACACATTAGATATACATCATAGACTTTCATAGTTACTAATCATAATGTGTGTATATAATATAAAATTATTCATTTTCAAAGAAAATAGCTAATATTATTAATTTATTGTTATAATATAAAATTATTTATTGTCGAAAACAATAGCTAATAAATTATTTACAACAAAAGGTCAAAAAAAAAACACAATTGTCAAAAATTTATAAGTTTAAACGTTTTGATTCATATACAATATACTTATATTTAAAAAAAATGTTATGCTGCTTTATTAAATAAAAGCATACACAAACAAAATACAAACATTAGCTTCCCGTGTATAGCACGGGTTACCCACTAGTAATACTAACTTTTATACAAGAATCAAATACTCATTTCTGATTCCAGATGCCCATGTAGTAAATGAGGTCTTAGAGAAACATTATGGGCCTTATGGGCTTATGGCTACATTATCGGCCAAGGTAAAGTGAAAATCTTTTTATGGAATAGCTCTACTCTACATTGGCAATACCACACACGCGAAAATCGAGGTTTATGTATACTCCCTGCATCCCTCTTTAATCTACAAAATTGTCATTTTAGTTGTCTTACTTTAATCTACAAAATTCTAAAATAAAAATGTTTTAATATTTTATAAATAGTGGGAACCACTTATTATACTCACAACAACTATCCACATACAATTCTCTACCCCACTTTCTCTCTCTCACTCAACTATCTACACTCACAACACATTACTTTTTCAATCATTTTCTTAATTCTTGTGCCAAGACTCATTTTTATAAATTAAAGAGAGAGTTGGTATAACACTCGATACACTCAGCAGTTTTTTTTTTTTTTTTCCTCAGAAATGAAAATATTTTTGTTGCAAAGATTATGTAATCTTTTTAACTCCGGCTCATAGTAAATGTGAATTTGAAAATAGTACTTCATTCATTCAGAAAAAAAAAAAATCCTTCAATCTCAGCTCACTTGACACTTATTTTTATTTTAGATTGTCCCAACTCATTTGACACTTCCCAAAATAGCCTATTTTTTACTCCCTCCGTCTCAAATTAGATGTCATTTTGAGTGTTAATTTTTGTTTCAAAATACTTGTCGTTTTATAATTTTCAAGGCTTATTTATTGTTGTATACCAATTTTACCCTTATTAATGATAAAAACTTATCTCTTGCACAAGCATTTAATAGTCTAGGTAGTTGGATTATTTTGGGGGTATATAAGACATTTTCACATACATTAATTGCATGTCTTAATATGTGTGAAAGTGTCTAAAACGACATCTATTTTGAGACGGAGTGAGTATAATTTTATTAATTTTTGTCTCAAATTACTTGTAGTTTTACAATTTTCAAGGCTTTTTAGTTGTTGTATACCAATCATACCATTATTAATGATAGTATCTTTTGCACAAGCATTTAATTACTTAGGTAATTGGATAACTTTAAGGGTATATGAGACTTTTCACATGCATTAATTGTATTTCTTAATAATTGTGCAAAAGCTAAAAACGATATCTATTTTAAGACAGATGGAGTATATTCACTCTACCCCACCACACATTTTCTCTTTTCATTTTCCACCACTTAATTTATTCAACAACACTACTATTTACCCCACTCATTCTCTCTCTTCATTTTCTATCACATTTCCTTATTTTATTTCTTTTTTTGATTTATTGTGTCCATCTCTTGGGTTTCAAGTGAAGTAGGACGGAAAGAGAGCATATTTTTTTTAAAAAAAATATTTCAATAAACTTTTCTTTATCTAATCGCTACACTCATAGTTAAAAAGTTGTACTCCCTCCGCCCCAGTTTAAGGTTATTGGTTTTTTTGCTGTTTGTTTGAAGGATTTTTGAGCAATAATTGAAGGCTAATCTAACTATCCAAATTAAAATCTAGAACTGTTATTGATAGTATATATGATGGTCTATCAATAACAAGTTTTAGATTTTCATTTGGATAGTTAGATTAACCTTCAATTATTGATTAAAGATTCTTCACCTTAAACTGGGACGGAGGTAGTGCTATTAGTTTCTTTTCAAAATAAATGTCAAATTTTATTTTTCTAATATCAAAAAATGAATGTTATCCCTTTTTTTTTAAAAAAAAAAAAAGTAGTTACTCCAAAAGTATTTGAGTGTGTTTTAGAGGAAACTAGATAAAAAGTCTTGTTAACCCTAAACCTTAAACTCTATAAAAACATGATTTTTTATAACTTAGAAACTAGTTTCCCCCAAAATTTTCTCAAAGTATTTTGGATCAAAATTTATATTTTTTATATTTAAAAAGGAAAATTTGAATTCCATTTTAAGGCAAAGACATTAATACTTTCTTAGACTTTTCTTAAACAACCTTTTAAATATAAAATTTTAATATCTAGTATTAAAGTGTAGTAAAAGATACGATCACCAATAAAATAACTACTCCCTCCGTCTCAAAGTAAGAGTTCTACTTTCCATTTTGGTACATCCCAAAGTAAGAATCATATTCCTAAAATGGCAAAGAATCTTTACTATTCACCCACTAATTCTCTCTCTTATTTTACTTTTTTACTCACAACACCAATCAATTCACTATTCTCTCCCACTCATTCTCTCTCCTACTTTACTTTTACACTCACAACATTTACATCACTTTCAATATTTATTAATAAGCGTGCAAATGAGGAGTAAGACTCTTACTCTGGGACGGAAAGAGTATCATTTTTAGACATTTTACAAGTTTTGAGAAGATAATTATTGCTACTCATTAATGATGGAAAATGTCAGTTTTACCCTTACTTATTTGTCTTCTCTCTTAAATTACTTGAGATCAGACAATAAACCAATTAATAACATGTAACATGTTGCAAAGCAAGAATAAAAGCAAAATTTGAATGCTTTTTACTTAAAAGCGAGAATTATTTTGAATCAAATAACCTATCCCAAGCCGGCAGCAATTTAAAAACAAAATAAGTATATAAGTGAGTCGATGTTGGTGCTTTGTTTGAGAGATTTATTGTAGTAACGGTTTATGAACGCGGACAAGCATAGGTTCATTTTTTGATGTCAGTCAAAGACACACTACTTAGATTCATCTTGTTCTTCGGAATTCATTTTAAGAACTTGAAATTGCTGTCAGCCAAACTCACCCTACTTAGGTTCATATGGTTCTTTCAAATACATTTCAAAAAAATTGGAACTGATGTTGGTCAAACACACTTTAATAAAGTGTTAGGCACATGTTCAACAAATTATTAGAACACGCAACAAAATAAAGCACATAAGCACATAGACCCTGGTGTGTGGTGGGTGTGGGTTGTGGGGTAGTCCAGATCTCCTGTACCACTATGTGTGCTATGGATGGCCAAAACCGGTTCTGGGTACGGTTCCGGTTCGACATATATGTGACCCTGAACCGGCCCATACTTACCCCGGTTCCGGTTGGCACAATCCGGTTCCGGTTTCGGTCCGGTTCGGTAGGGTTTCGGTCCGGTTCCGGTCCCCCTTTAAAATTATTGAAAAACAAGGGATTTTCGGTCCGGTTCGGTTCGCCATTTATGTGAACCGTAACCGGCCCGGATGAATTGCGGTTCCGGTTACTCCGGTTCCGATTTATTCGCCGATTTGCTCCGGTTCCGTGCTTTTCCGGTCCGGTTCCGTATGTGTGCCACTTTCTGTGCCACAAATGATCCAACAGCTCACAGTTTTTAAGATTAACATTTTGTTAATATTATTAAAACATATTAACGGCTGGATTACTTATGGCACAGAGAGTGACACACAAAGTGGTACAAGAGATCTGGACTCGTGGGGTGGGGGGGTGGGGGGGGGGAAGAGAGAGAGAGAGAGGGGGCAGGGAAAGTGGCTCAAAAGTGCTTGAAAAATAATCATAGGTAAAGCCCTCAAGGTTTGATATAATTGAGAGAATCAGTTTTATCATCATTGCCACATCCCCTCCCCCAACCTCTAGCTTCTAATTTCTATATAGCAACCACAACATTTAAAAATTGTAGCACTAGTAAACAAACAAACCTTCTCTTTTCAATCATTTCCTACGAAAAAAAAAAACAGAGGAATGGTCAATCTTTATGCAAATCCAGTCTTTATGTTCACTGCAAAAATCTAAATGTATGTGGGAGTAAAATATTAGTCAATGTGATCACATACCAGTGGCATTCCAGTTTTATGATCACAAACCATTTCATGAAAAAATGGGTTTTGCAACTTTACAAATTACTGCGACTCTCATCATCAGTACGCCCCCAAATCACTTCACTGAACAAACAAAATTCTAATTTCTACCTCTAATCGAAATTAGAAATGAAATAAAAAAAAGCAGCTGTATATATACACGAAGGAAAAAATAAAAACACAAAACAGTCTAAATTGGCTGTAGCTGCCAACTTAATTACAGAAATTAATCCACAAATAAATCTTAGTTTATTTTTCTTGTTCTTGGGAGAGGCATTCAGAATGAGTAGGAGGTTGAATTTAATCAATAAGTAAACTTCATATGACAATAAACAATCATCATTATGCCCCACCAGAAAAAAAATATAAACATGTCAAATTGATAAAAAAAAAAAAAAAAAAATCGAATTAAACAACAGAAATTTCAAGATATAGATTACGAGAACGGACGGAAAAGGAAGAATTGAAAATGACAAAATCTTATGTGAGACGGGTCTTGTTTTGATTTGAGAGAGTAAATGTTTTTTCCTCCTTTGGGCGGAGCGGAGCAAAACCGCACATTTCCTCTCTCGACTGTGTGAGACCGTCTCACATAAAAATTCATCAGTTAAAAATTGGGGAAAGAGTTTCTCTCAGACAAATGCCTCGATATATCCTCATTATTATTTTAGAATGGAATCAGACTCGTCATCTGTTTTGTTCATCACCGAGAAGCAAAAATATCCCGTCGTCAATTGTTTAGAGAAATCAAAAAGAAAAATGATTTTTCATGAAGATCGAAAATTGGATGATTATGATTAAATCAAAATGGTGTGCGTGTGATTAGTGTATGAAAAGTACCTGAAACCAATGAGAAAGAGAAAGGGCCTCCCAATCTCCAACTCAAGTACTACTCATTTCAACTAATTGATCGATCGCGGCTCATTCTATTTATACCCGCCTTCCACTTTTTAGGGTTAGGTTTTTAGGGCATCGCTTAGCTTTTGTTTGGCACATCCATTTACAAATATACCCCTTCTCTATCCATTGTCGCCTTTTTAAAAAAAAATAAAAATAAAAAATTGACGCCTCCTAGGACCCGGAACCGCTCGATCCAAATTACCTTCACCCCTCTACCCAACGGCTCCGATCAAGGCCACATAGACGAGCTCATCATCTGTGCGGCTAAAATGATTTCAATTTTTTGTGGGTCCTACCGAGCTCGGACACATCCCATCCGTCGAAAAAAATGAGGTGACTCTAATCTCCACCATTGGGTGGACCGGAGTGGAGCTAACCGCTCGATGGATGGAGCGGTTCGAAATCCACTCAATACATCTTTTTTATTTTGCTCTTAGGAAATGTGGATGAAAATGGAATATAAAACCCTTAAAATAGGGATGGCCAAAAGGAACCGGAACCGGAAAATCGGACCGGAACCGGAGCAAACCGGCGAATAAACCGGAACCAGAACCGGAACCGTCATTCATCCGGGCCGGTTACGTTTCACATAAATGGCGGACCGGACCGGACTGAAAATCCCTTGTTTTTCAATAATTTTAAGGGGGGGACCGGACCCGGAACCGTACCGGAACCGGAACCGGATTGTGCCAACCGGAACCGAAACCGGGGTAAGCACAAGCCGGTTCAGGGTCACATATATAACGAACCGGAACCGGTTTTGACCATCCATACATTAAAATAGAGGTGATCATCCTTTAAAGGGTATGATGGTATCATAATCTCTTATTGAAATTACACTGATTATAATGTCAGTGTTCTCTTCTCAACTCAGATCTTGAAGATCTTGATGACAAGATACCTTATGAATAAGCAAATTCAAAAGATTCCTTCATAGGTGGTGCCATTCATGTGATTTTTGAAAACCAATAACAATAAAGCACTTTATTTTTGACTTAATCATTGTACCCTCAGTTTCTCTTTTCCTAGTTCATTTTCCCTACGGTGGGAAATCTATTAATTATTGGGGCTTGGACTCTAGGGCCCCGTGACCAACTTTTATTCTAAATAAGAACCCAACAGATCACTATTACTTGAGACATCCCGCACTTGCAAAACAACTGAACTGCCTTTTTATAACTGACATGTAAGAGTCTTTTTTTTTTCATTTTTTTTCAACTTTTAAGAAAAAAAGTAATATTATTCGGTCAAATCCCAGTCAAGCTCTTATAACTGACATATAAGAGTCAATTTTTTCACTTTTTTCAACTTTTAAGAAAAAATATATAATATTATTCGGTCAAATCCCGTTCAAACTCTTATAACTGACATATAAGACCAATAATTAACATATAAGAGTCAATTATTTTCATTTTTCAACTTTTTAGAAAAAAATATAATATTATTCGGTCAAATCCCGGTCATACTCTTATAACTGACATATAAGACCAACAATTAACATATAAGAATTAAAAAAAAAAATCACTTTTTTCAACTTTTTAGACAAAAATATAAAATTATTCGGTCCAATCCCGGTCAAACTCTTATAATTGACATATAAGACCAATAATTAACATATAAGAGTCATTTGTTTCAACTTTTAAGGAAGAAAAAAAAACTTATTTTGTCAAATCCCGGTCAAACTCTTATAACTGACATATAAGACCAATAATTAACATATAAGAGTCAGCTTTTTTTTCACTTTTTCAACTTTTAAGAAAAAAATATAATATTATTCGGTCAAATCCCGGTCAAACTCTTATAACTAACATATAATACCAATAATTAACATATAAGAGTCTTTTTTTTTCTTCACTTTTTCTAATTTTAAAGATTTTTTTAATAATATTTGGTCAAATTGTGGTCAAACTCCTATACTTAACGTACACGACCAATTCTCCTCCTATGATTGAAATATAAAAGTCATATTTTCACATTTTTTTTTTCACAAAAATAAAATTAAAATCTTAATGTTTTAAAAATGTTAACTCTTATATTCGGTCAAACTGCAGTCAACTCTTATAACTAACATATAAGACCAGTTCGCCACTTATAAATAGATTGTTAACCAGTTGCTCATATGATTGGTCAAATGGACAAGTAGCAGTCAGTCTTGCACAAAATCCCCAAAATCTTGCTAACAGTCATTTATTAACTAACATCCATTGTTTTTAAATCAACTTCTCAATATCTGCAGCACGTGTTAATAATCGTTCACAAGCTTGAATGTAAAAAATTGAAACAAATTGATAGCAAAATTTGCTTTAAGATACCTTGTTCCTATTTTCGAAATTTGTTGTCCCCACACTTTTATTTTCTTTACTAATAAAATGAATCAATCTTTAAATAGCAGGTTCTAGCATATTGGACTTATACAAATGCAATTTTCTTAATAGCCCTTCTGCTTCTTTCCCTTGTATCAAGCAACAATATATGTATGCATTATATTTAGAGTACATTTTTTTTGGGTGAATCCGTGAATCAACCTTTATTTAAAATTCTTTAGAACAATACTAAATTTTGCATAAATAGGTGAGAAGATGCTTATCAACCCTTCCCAAAAACCAGAGGAGATCAAAATTAAAGTGTAGATCCGGCCAGATCTACAGCCGGAGAGAAGAAAGAAGGTCATCGGAGAAAGGAAGGCCGCTGCCCAATCTAAAAAGTTCCGGCCAGATCTGGAAATTCCCGGTCATATGTGGGAGGTACGAAGTCAGTGACGAGCAAGAAGAGCCGAATCTGGTGGTTGTTTCGACGGCATACGGCGTTGGGTTGAACGGAGAACTCGCCGGATCTAGAGAAGGACAGTGGGAGTAGACGCCATTGGGGGAGGGAGCGCCGGAAATATGGACGGAGTGGTAGTCAGAGTTGTAGAGAAGATAGATAGAGTAGCAGGACTTGGAGATCGCCGATGCAGTTGCCGGTGCCGTCGATGGAGGGGAAAGGGGAAATGATTTTGAGAGAGAGTGAACGTGCGTGTACGGGGGAGGGGAGGGTTTTATTTGTGGGCGGGGTAGTTTATGAAGGCGGAGGGTGTATATGGAATTAGCATCTTAGTAAAACTCCTTATTTGTACTTTAAGAAAAACCTCTCCTTAAAATGGAATAACATATTAGTTTGGAGGGCCCTAGGGGAAAACCCCCATTAATTATCACCATGAGTTTCTTTAAAAAAACTACAAGAGTATCTATATAACGATCTCTTTCCGGGGAAAGTTTTGTAATTTTTCTTTGTATACTTCAAAATAGTTAAATTTGAAAAAAAAAAACAAAAAAAAACCTTAGTTTTTACTAAGTGAATAGAAAAAATATAATGAGAATTCAGAAACCCGTCGCTACCTTAGGTCCACTTAGCATATCATAGGTTATCTAAAAGTCTATGAATATTATTTGTGTTCAATAGTGGCTTGGTGGGTTTATAAATAGGACTTTAAACTCACACACCTAATCGATATGGGATGGGGAGCTATCAAGGTTTCTCTCTAATACCATTTGTAACAACCCGAGCTTGAATACCAGGTCCGCTACATAACCACCACGCACTGGCCCGCTGAGCACAAACAAATAAGTCCATTTGGTTTACCACAAGCCCACCCCAAAAGTCCATGGATGTTTTTGGTGCCCAATGGTAGCTTTGTGGATGCTTATATATCACAATAAAAGACCACATCATTCTGATTTGAGATTGGGGATTTCACAATATTGTGAAATCTCTCCATCCCACATCGGTTAGGTGTAAGAGTTTAGAGTGCTATTTATATATGAGTGTCGGGTCGTTACAAAAAATGTGTTCTTAAAGTGAAGTTTTAATGTTTACGAGTGTAGGTCTTAAATATTTATGAGTCGGACTATAAATGGATGGTACTTTGTAACATTAGCGTTGACATTTACAATATAAATGTGCGCTTTTGAAAAATCTTGTTTTCTTAAAGAAAAAAAAAAACACGCGTTTTTCACAAGATCTACTCTCTAAAATAAATGTCGCTTTCTTTTAAAGAAAAATATTTGAGTGCAATTTTAACATGGTAATATGTTGTGAATAGATTACAAACAAGGTCTAAAGTTTGAGGGTATGCAGAAAGGAGTCTAATGTTTCAAGTTTTGTTATTAAAGGGTTTGAGGTTAGTGGATGTTAAAAAATAAGGAGTTTTTAACAGAAATGACAGAAATCTCAATTAACTCAGTAGGTGATGAGCAAATGCGACTTAACTGATTTTAGTTCGTGACAAATGGGCTTTTGGTTGTTTTTGAGAATGCCCTAAGTTTGGGCTATATTTTTGTTATTTAGAAAAAAAAAAAAAAAAAAAATAAGATTCCCCATTTGGTTTAGTTAAAAACATTAGTGATGGTTGTGTCGAGGTTTTATTAAACTTATGTATTCTTAATTACTTACTATTCTCACCTTCTTCACACTTTTCATTTTTCAAGTATGAAAATGAATTGTTCTTCATTTTAATACTTTTGAAAAAAATGTTTAATTCAACAATTCAAGTTTATTTTAAATTTAAAATCATACTCCCTCCGTTTCTTTTAAGTTGCAACATTTTGCCGTTTTAGGCATTTCACTTAAGTTGCAACATTACCAAATAAGGAAAGTCTTTTATCATTTTTTATTCATGGGTCCCACTTAATTAACAAGTAATTACACTCTTGCTTTTCTTAAACAACCCAACCTAATAAAGACTAATTAACCCAATCCAATTAAATTCTATCACCAACCCAACCCAACCCAACCCAATTACTCCTCGTCCTACCCACCTACTCAAAATTCATACGTTGGCCCCAAAACAAAAACCCAAATCGTTTCATTCTTCTCTCTGTTCTTCAAACATCAAACCCTAACCCCTTTTACCTAAACTGCTGCCTCCTAGCCAAATCGGCCATGGATTCGCCGTCCGTCATTGATGGCGCCTGCATCGGAGCTGAAGGTGACGACGACTATGGGTCGCAGCTGCCGGATGATTGTTGGACGACGTATGATGAACCCTTTCCTCTCGTGCCTCACTACAATAAATCTATGAAAGTCGACAAAGATTCTTCAACTATCAACGATTGTTCAAAAAAATCTCTCGATGAAAGCAAGCCGTTTCTTTCTCCCTCTATTGATGAAAGTATTTCCACGTTTTTTTCCTCTGTTGATGACAGTGCTCCGACCAAATTCAGACCAGGTACTTCTGTTTGGCATGCGTCTTTGCTCGGATCTGAACCCTCACTACAAAAAAAGTCATTTTTAGGGACAACCCTTTTTAAGTCGGGCAGATTTGCTTGTCCCTATTGCCTACTTAATAAGACAGCCCATTTTGATTGATAATTTGGGTCGAGTAGTGGGGCTGATAGGACGGTGGTTAAAATTTGGAAACTGTCCAAAATTAATAAAAAAGGGATAAAATAAATGAAAACCCAAAAACCCTCTATGCCCACTACTTCTCTTTCCCTCGTCTAGTCGACCACGCTACTCCCTCTTTCTCTTCATCTATCATAAATTCGGTTTTAATCAATTTCTCTCTCTCTTTCTATCCCTCTACCACAAACCCTAGCAAATCAAGTGGCTGCTCGATTTCCTCCTCTCTGAGGCTGCTCGAATTCATCTGCTCTCTGTCGCTGCTCGAATTGTTCAGCTCTGTGGCGGCTCGATTTCTTCCCGTTCAGAATTTCACCCTAATCCTGACCGCGTAATTCAATTCTAGTCGCGCTTTTGTGAGTGTTTCTCGCTGCTGCTGGTGGTATTACTTGATTTGTATATATGTTGTGAATTTTTCCCTCGTTATGATTATGCATATCCTTTTCTTTTTTTTTTTGGAACTTCTGAAATCCCTTCTCTTATATGTTGAATGTATTGCTTTTTATGTGTGAATCTAGAATTTTGGATTACATTTTTATTGTATCTGGTACAAAGACGATTTGAGTTATGTGTAGCTCTAAGATCAATTCAGCATAATGATAAATTAGATTAAATATGTGTATATTTTTTTTAGGTACAGTTACTTTTAATTTTTGTTTTTTTTTTTGTTTTTTTGTTTTTTTTTTTGGGTGGGGTGGGGTGGGGAGGAGGGAGGCAGGGGCTAGTCATCAAGTATGAGATAGTCATCAAGTATGAGATGTTATTTTACTTTAATTTTTGTTTCTATTGTTCATATTACTAATGGCTTATTGATATTCACATTGCTGATGGGTTATGGGTTACCTGGTATTGTGGTATTGAAACTGTTTGTTTGGCACTAGTCATCTGTACTACTCCCTCCGTCCCAAAACACATTGCACTTATTTCCTTTTTGCGTGTCCATTGGTAAGTCTTCTTTCTAAATATATTAAAATTGTATTATTTTTATATTCTCCCTGTTAAGTTTAATACCTTTGAATTTGGGGACGCCTAAATGTAGTGGATTAATTAACAAGTTCGTAATTCCGAGTCAGAAGGAGTAAAGAAAAAAAAATGGTTTATGCGGCCCCTTGAGGGGCTCGCATATATTCTCTGCCAATTCACACCAAAGAGCGTACGGACATGGGCCACAAGGAGTTTGTGTTTGTTTTGTTTTGGTTTTGACTTGACCTAGTCAATTAGTTAAAGATAATTAAGACTCCTTGTTGACCGAGTTTGGTAGGACTTTAATTAGAGTATACGTGATTTATACTCCCTCCGTCTTAAAGTAATTCAGTTGCTCAGTTTGCTCAGTTTTTACACAGAATAGAGAGATCAATAATTCTAGATCTAGGGTTTGCACAGTCAGGAATTTTGTGATCAAAATTCGTGCAAAGTAGATTAGTGTGATCTTGTGTAATTGTTTCTCCAGTGATAATAATATTCTCTCCCCTCCCCGTGGACGTAGCCAAGTTGGTGAACCACGTATATCGGTGTTCTTGTGATTGCTTTATTTTCTTATCAAGTTTCGTTCAATAACTCTAACACTCCCAACCCTACTTGTCATAATTACATACATAATGTTGGGCCTCACTTGCAAGGTGTAGAGGGAGTTGTTATTGACGCAACCATCCCGGAGGATGATGATGTCGAAGACGATGAGATGGAAGATAACTGAAAACCTAATTAAGATTTATATTTATGATTTTTTTGGAGACATTTCAACGCTTTAAGTGTTTTTTTTTTAATTGTGTGTGGGTGTTTATGAAAACCTGATTAAGATTCATATCATAAAATGTTTCAGTTTCAGACTTAATATATATGAAACATGTGTCTTTTTTTATGTTTTTCGTTGTTCTATTTACATAATTGACTGGATGTGTGCTTGAACTTTACATTTTCTTATAACCTGTAGGTGGACTCTTTTAACTTGTAAGTGCAGGACTACTTAGGAAATCAATCATGAGAAATAGAACTTCTCAGACCATGGGAAACCTTATAGAAAATGGAGGATCAACGGGAGGACCCTCGGGTGGATCATCTATGACACGAACCAAGCGTCCAAATGGATGTGCACGTCGTATGAAAGATTTAGTTGATGAATGGGAAAAAGAGCATGGTCCTATAATTCCAAGACGTTTTTCCAACGATGCTTCTTCACAGCCTTTGCATGATGATGGGCATAGTGAGCATAGTGATGATTCAGAGGGTAATTTCTTTCAAATAGTAAATTTACATTTTCACATTCAATTTTTATTTATTTTATAACTAATCTGCTTTTGGTGGTCACTTGATTTATTTGTCTCTATAAATTACCATTGTGTTTGCTCATCTAAATAAGGTATAGAGATTACTTATATATGCAAAATTATCATCAAGCAAATATACTTTATTCTGATTAGTCTTGTTACTTCTGCTAGATGAAACTGATGCCGACTCCACACCTAATGGCCCTAAAAAAAAAGGCCGAGGATGAGCTAATGAATGGGAGAATTGGGGTAAGGAAAAGAAAATCATCGATTGAGACAAAAGTTTTAATCCTATTGGTAACAATGCTGCCAAGTTGGCAAGTCATCTTGGAACGTATGCAAGAAATGGCAGATGGTTCCCTTTAGATTGGACTTCATGGGATGGGATGTTAGACGAAAACCTTAAAATTGTTTGGAATGATGTTAAGGTGAGGAAAACTTTTTTAAAGCGTATTTGTGTTCCATGTATTACAATAAAATGTTGGATTTAATTTAACATTTTTTTCCAGGCTAACACTAATGCACCGGATGGATTTAAGTCAATTTGTTTTAAAAAATTGAACAAATCTTGGAGATCATTCAAGTATGAATTGAAGAGAAAATACTTTTCGCCTTTTGAAGATGATCCCGAACATATTCTTGTGGTACCTCTAGAGGTAAAACCTGATCAATGGCAAGAACTAGTGAGCTACTTGAGTATGGAATCAACTAAAGTATGAAATTAATCATAAATATGTTATGATCTTTTGTTTTCAAGATTTTATTTACATGACATACCTAAGTTCGTTTACAGAAAGTTGCAATGCAAAACACGGACAATCGGGGCAACTTGAATGCCTATCCTAGAATCGGGAGGAACTCGATTCCTAATATTGTCGATAAGGTTAGTATTATGTTTATGTGAGTAATTTATGCAAGTGATTATCCACATATTATTTTGTAGCATAGTAACTAATATTTTTTTTCTTCAATTGTTAACAAATACGTTAGAGAAAAAAAATAATGAGCCCACAGATGGAATAAGCATATGGAGAGCAACTCGGGCCAAGAAAGGCAAATATACTGAAGATGATGGGGCTGCTGGCATAGATGTAATACATCAATTATGTAGATTAGTTGTTCAAAATTTATTTTCTTTATTTAGTGAGTACACATAATCTTGTTATATTTAATTTCTTGCAAAATATTCCCTTCACAGCAACAACTTCAGAGGCGTCTCGATGAGCTACCTGAAGAGGACAAGGATGAACCAGAAAAAAGAGAGAAAATTTTCTTAGATGTAATAGGAAATGATGGACATGGGCGAGTTCTCTGTGGTGGTATGGCTACTAGACTAGGTTATACACCATCTGCAACATCAACTGGGACATCACCTTTATCCTTTGAGGCTATGGAGGCTATTGAGGCTGAGCTTGCAAAATCAAGGGAAGAGGCTGCCGAATTAAGGGAAGAGGCTGCCAAATTAAGAGAATAGACTACCAAACTACGAGAGGAGGCAGCAGCGCGCGACCGTCGTGAAGAAGAAAGGGATGGAAAAATTGTTGCATTGAAGGCGTTAATACAGGTTGCTCAACAATCTACTATCGATACTGAGGCTCGAGTTATCCGTTTGCTACATAGTTCAGGGTTCAATACCAACTTGGTATATGCTTCAAATCCAAGCACGAGGGAGTCGAGTGGTAATGGATCTAACTCCAGAAACCAAACCAGCCTATCTTAAAACCATACCAGGTATTTTTGAGCTGTATGTGAAGTCTTTATATGAATGAGATGTCAAAGTTCACAATTTTTTTATTAGAATTAGCAAGATTTCTTCCCCTGCTCAAACTATGGCCTTATATGAAATTTCTAAAAAAATATAAAAATCTAACACCTTGTTGACATTTAAATTTCTGTCCAGATACACAGTTGAAGGATGTGGGAGGACGAGACTGTACGATGTTCTAGCTGGTATGCATTAGTTCACGCTGATGAATAATACAACCATTATATTTCTTGATAATTACACATTTTAGTCACTTTGATCCGCTCATAATTATATTGTTATTTTCGTTGCCATTTTGGCATCTTAGTTTACTCTAATACTCAGTAAATGATAGCAGCAAAGGCTTTGTTAGCCACGCCTTCAGTTATTATGATGTCTTTTTCCCCAGAAACTTCCCAAGTTCTGCCCATTAAATGTGAACTTCTTTGATTTCATGTGATGGAAGATAAATTTCTCTATTTTCATGATCTTTAAGCAGTAGAACCTAAGAGCCTCGCCTGCAATTAACTTCACATGTCATACTGTGTGTATTATTGTATGTATGTGGATCTTGGTCCCCTGCCTTTGATTAAGTGTATATATAAATTTTAGTCACTTTGATCTCTTTACTGTAGGTGTAGGTGTAAATCTGTTGACTTGTTAGTGGTTGTTACGGTTAAGTGTCTAAGAATAGATTTTAGTCACTTTAGTGGTTGTATTGGCTCTACTAATGTATAGCTAATTGAGCTCTTTGGTCTGTTATGATCTTAGTCAATATTTCCCCATTGGTATTTATTTATCTTGTATTGATTCTTGATCATCATTAATTACTGTCACGAATTTTATAATCAACTGTTAATGATCCTGATGTCTTAGTGTTCATCTTCGACATGTGGTTATTTATTATTGCATTAACATTTGTTCTTTTTTTCTTCTATACAGGTTTCATTTGTTGACAATTGCATATGTTGAGGATTGCTATCATGAAGCAATTTTTTGGGGAAGCAATTTTCGGGACTACGTCATTTGAAATTTAGACAATTTGAATTAGTTAGAAACTGTTTTAGATCAAATTACTTCATATGCAGATTGGAAATGTTTCTATGGAATATAATTTTTTGGTTAATGTACTTTGTTTGGATGTTTTGGCTATTTATCTCTGCAGTTAATTTTTGGTGTTTCCATGTGTATTTAAGTTCATTATGTAAATATTTTATTTTGGTGCCAAAGTTTAAAAGGGTACATTGCTGACTTTAGTTCTCTGGGTAGCAAAATTACATTTGGGACGGAGAACTATGTCTCTAATGATTTCCCGCTTGATTTTATTTATGGCGCCAAACATTATTAGGGACGCCCTTGCCGTCCCTAAAGACTCGTACCAAAAGATATTTGGCTCCAAAAATTACCCGCCAAAAAAAAAAATTTGGTTCCGAACTTTTCGCGGAAAAAATAAATATTAAATTTTAAATATTAATTAGGGTCGCCACTACCCGTCTTTAATGCAGTATTAGGGATGGTGACGGGCGTCCCTAAGGCTTTTAGGACGCATGTTATTTAGGTCGCCTAGTTCCCGTCCCAAAGGCCGACCTAAATAATATTTGGGACGGCAAATTGACTTTTAAGGACGAATTTCGACCGACCTTAAAAATGACTTTTTTTGTAGTGCCTATTTTCCAGATACAGAAGCGATTGAACGAGCGGTGATAGCATATCAGAATGCCTCTTTGCTCAATTCTAAAAAATCTCTCGATCTGAACCCTATTTCAGACCAGGTACTACTGTAATGTAAATTTTTGGTTGAAGTGTTGAATTTTATGAGTTCACTTGGTTTATTTGATGGTTTTTGACAATATTTGCTGGTTTGAATTGTTTTTCTTGTGTGAAACTAAACTGATAAGAAAAATTGCCACATGAGATCTAATTGCCCCTTGCTAATTGATGTCTTTTACTAGTCTAAGAGGGTCATACATGATGGGAGTTGATTTTTCCCACATAATTACATAAAAGTCAGACTATTTACTAAATGCTTACAAAAGAACTGATTTTTCCCACAAAACAAGTGATTTTTGAACACAAAAGATCTGACTTGTTTGGCACAAAAGATCTGACTTCTTTGCCACAAAAGATTTCCCTTCTGAACTATTCCATCATCCCTAAATCAGCCATTAACTCTTCTATTCCTTCAACTTGACCAAGCTCCTTTAAATATGTGCAACAAGATCTCACCAAAATTGTCTCCACTTCCAAATCTTTAGGCAGCAATTCCAATCTTGCTTGTTTATCCTTTCCAATATGAGGGATCTTATAGTTATTCCCCCCCCCCCTCACAGTTAATATTTCTCCCATGCAAGCTTGTAAACTTATGAAGACTTTCTCAAGTGTCACATGAGATAGCTTCTCAAATGACTCTTGGACATCTTTCACCAAGTCATCAATTGTTTTTGCTGCAACATCTGTTTTAAGCGACTGAATGCTTCTAAACCACCCTAAATCATTGATGTTTAAATCTGGTGAGTTGGGTGGCTGACATAATAAGTTGATATTAAACCCATCAGCAGATGCGTGAGCTCTAAAATCTGGATCATTGTTTGAGATGTGTGGTGGTGCATTGTCCCACTGGATTATGATGCTTTTGCTTGCATTTATAGGCCACTTTTGCTTGATTGCAGGGAGAACCTTCAATCAAACAATAGAAAATGCATAAGTCTTTGAATATTAAGAACAAGGTCAAATAGAGAAGTCTTACTTGGTTGATTAGCATCTCCTTTGTTACTTGTCTGTTGACTGATTCTTGAACTTTTGTTATTGGAGTACCTGCTTTTCTGTTTCTACTATTTCTCTTTGCATCTTCCTTGAATGTGAATGGCCAAATGCCAATCTTTCCATCAAACAACAACTCACCATCACTAGAGTATACAGGCCTAGATACAGCATATAAGAACATAACCTTTGTGATGAATCTTTTACTTTGACAAGCTCTGTATGGCTCTTCTTCACCTGGGTAAATATAGTAGCTGTCTGTGCATTTACTCATGTAAAACCATTTTTCATCTATGTGTATAACATGTTGCATGGATTTGAATGTAACATTATCAAGTTATTCATTAAACTTAAGTGCATTTAAAGCAAACCTAATTCTTGAAATTATGTTTTCAGTTGATAACAGAGGCTTTATAGCATTTGTATGTGGTTTGATCACCCTACGTTTCTTCCATCTCCAAACTGTAGATGTGCTGACTCCCATTGACTGGGATAATGCTCTCATTGTCTTCCTATCTTGAAACTTCAATGCTTTCATCTTTTCCATGTCAAACACCACCTTCTTTGATTTTATGTTACCTTTTTTCTTTGATGTTAAAAATACAGGTAGACCTTCTCTCTTTTACCGCAGCACACGTAACCAACAACGATACACCGTCTGCCTCGAAAACCCGAACTTCTCCATAGCTGCTGGTATTGTTCCTTTGGGTAGGTTGTCATGAAGACTTTTGGACATCAAGAACTGAGCCATCTGATTTCTCTCATCATCTTTCATTTCCCTATGCTTCATCTTTTGTTCTCTTTTTTCTTCTTTTTTTTGGAATGTTTGGAAAGTGAAAATAGTATCCAGTTTGAACAATGACTGTATTTATCAGTAATTGTAATTTGGTGGGAATTTAACCTTTGTTTAAATTTTTGTGTTTTCTGTGTTCTGGAGGGAAATGAAATTTGTTTAAATTTAACTTTTAGTTTTTATTTTTTGTTTCCAGTTTAGAGAAAATAATCTGTTGCAGTAACAGGTTGTACTGTGCAAGTGTGATGGTATTTATGCAGTACACAGGTCACTGTACTAGGTTTTAGAAAATTTGAGGGAAGAAAAGAGAGGGAAGGATTAAGTCTGTAATCCCAAATTTGTACTTTTGCAAATCTCGGTTGTTTCTAGAAAATAGTACAGCTGGGCATTACTTTATCAATATAAAGCCTTTTTCTTAATTTCTGTGCTTCAACTCTCATGTTGCAACTTAAAAGAAACGAAGGGAGTATAACTTATGATGATTCGGCTAGAAAGTATAAGACTAAGCTAGGTTGACCAGACATGAAGATGAAGAGAGGAAGAAATAGGCTCAGAACTTAACGTGAGTTTGCCTTCTTTGATCATTGTATTTATAACTTATAATTTGTACATGTGTTTGTTTAGCTAAGACCTATAATCATAGGACAGATTAAGCTGTCTACATAAAGGTGAGTATATTTACAATATTCAAGACTATCAATCCATACAAAACAGTTAGACCCTATCCTATGTTTTTGTCATGTGCATCTTATTTTCATTCCCTCCCCCCTCAAGTTACGGAAGTGAGTTGCATCTTGGTTGAAAGAACTTGTAGGCAAGGGAAAGAGAGGCCTGTGGTGAAGACATCGTGGAGTTGATCCGACGTATAGACATAGCCTAGTTTGAGAAAGTCACGGTGATGAAGTTCACTGTTGGGATAATGCATATATATAGAAAAGTAAACCTTTACACTTTAGAACTAAAAATACTTGTGTTAGTATAACATTTTTTATACATAAAAGTAATACATATATATATATAGAAAAAACTAAAATGTAACGAACGTGTTACTTATATATAACAGTATTTATACATAATTGTAACACACATGTATAAAAAAGTAATAATTCAACTCTTTACACTTTAGAACTAAAAATACTTGTGTTAGTATAACATTTTTTTTGAGCAAATGTGTTAGTATAACATTGTAAAAATAAAAACTAACAATTTTTATAAATGAATGTTACATTTTACTTGTATAATAACATTATAAAATAACTACGTTTACTTGTATAATAGTATATCCATATGTTTTCAAATAATAAGTTACAATTAGTTCAATTTATCATGATACATGTAAAAGTATTACATTATCTATAGAAATTTGTTACAATTTTGTATACTAAAGTGTTACATTTACTTGTACAAATAATTACATTCATGTATATAAGTTGTTATTTTTCAAATCTTACTTTCTTCAAAATATAAAATCAAAATACTAAAAAAAAAATCTGCAAAAAACACAATTACATTTCAGTATAACGATAATTACATTTAATTATTGTTAGTATTACACGTATTTATAGTTAGTATTACAGTTGAAAGATGAGTAAAATGAGTTATTATTTTTTACAACAGGTGTTACATTTACTTCTAAACAATGTTACTTATAAGTAACACATTTGTTACATTTAGTTATACTTAGTACTATTACCTTTGGCAAACGAAAAAAAATGTCAGGAAAAAAAATACTACAAAAAAAAAAAAAAAAAACTCGAATTTTTTTTCTGGATTTTTTTATTTTTGGGGCCATGGGTCGCTGCCACGTGGCAGATTTTGAGTGGAGTATGAGTTGAGATCATATGCTTCACGGAAAATGTTGTACACGGGTCATGGGTCGACCCGTCTTTTTTTGAGACAGATCTAGATGTTTTCACAAAAGACCACCTCAATTAGAAATGAGTTGGTTTTGGGGGAAACTAATTCCTCTATAAGTTATAAAAATTCCTGTTTTTTAACCCTTCTTAAACCCTAAAAGGCTAAACCCGTTAAACCCTAAACCCTAAACACCCATATAAAAACAGGACTTTTTATAACTTATGAAAAACTAGTTTCCCCAAAATTTTCTCATTAGAAATTAGAAGCACCCCATTTATTAATCAGTTTGCTCACTCCATTGGGATTATGTCGTATAGGCCGCATTTTTATGCTCCGGTTTAATGTGCGTCTTGAATCTCGCCTCACCTCCTTTATTTTAGTTTATTTTATCAAACTACTCCCTCTGTCCCAAAATACTTGTACTCTCTCCGTTCCTTATTATAAGTCGTTTTAACAAAAATTACACAAATCAAGGAAGCAATAACTCTTCTTTAAACTTCCCAAATTACCCTTTCTATCTTTTAATTAATTTAATGCAAATAAAGACTATTTTCTCTCTTCAACTACCTTACACAAACCAAGGAAGCAATAACTCTTCTTTAGACTTGACATAAGAAAAGCAATCAATGCATGTCAATGGACTAAATTACCCTTGAAATATTTTAAGTACCAAGATAATTAAATACTTTTACAATGACAACTACCATCATAAATAAGAGTATATTTGACAAACAATGTCAAAGATGTCTAGATAAAAGCAAAACTACAAATATTTTGAGACAAATTTCAACCCCTTAAACTACATGTATTTTGGGACGGAGGGAGTAGTAGGTAACCCGTGCTCCGCACGAGAATCTATTCCGTTAATGTTTTTGTATTTTTCTTTTTTGATGTTTTTAATTGATAAATTAACATAATAATTTTATTTAAAAATATATGTATTTTAAATTAATCAAAACATTTTTATAGCTTTGGTTGTACATAGTTGTAATAAATATTTTTTTAATTAATTTTTAGAAGTACATTTAAGTTTGTTGTATGAATATTTCAAAAACCTTAATGGTATTAATAGTACTCCCTCCGGTCCAAAATAACTGTCTTTTTTTGCATTTGCACAACTCTTAAGAAATGTAATAATTATCATGACTTAGTGACAAAAGTTCCAACTTTACCTCTATTAAGTGTGCAACTTTCTGACATTAATGTCTCACACGAAGATAATTAATAGTAAAAGAGAACACGTTTCAATGCAATGATAAAAGAGACATTTAGCTCAAAAGTGACAATTATTTTGGACCAAAATTTTGATCCAAAAGTGACAGTTATTTTGGACCGGAGGGAGTAATAGTTAACGTATATAGTAACTAAATAATATAATTAATATATATTGTAACAATTATGATTAACTAATACTATTAATAATTAACTTACATAGTAACTATTATAGTTGACAATTATATTTACCTATTATAATTAACTAATACTATTAATATTATTAGTTAGTTATAATAGTTAAATACTACTTCATCCGTCTCGGAGTAAGAGTCCTACCCCCCATTTGCACGAAAATTAAGAAATGATGGAAGTAAAATAAGTGTTGTGAGTGTAAAAGTAAAGTATGAGAGAGAATGAGTGGGAGGGAATAATAAGCTGATTGGTGTTGTGAGTGTAAAAGTAGAGTAGGAGAGAGAATGAGAGATGAATTGTAAAGATTCTTTGCCATTTTAGGAAAGAGGCTCTTACTCTGGGACGTACCAAAATAGAAAGTAAGACTCTTACTCTGGGACGTAGGAATTAATAGTTAACTATAATAGTCAATTATTACTATTATAAGTATTAGTTACTATAGTAGTTAACTATAATAGTTACCTATTATAGTAACTATTACTATTATAAGTATTAGTTACTGACACTGTAGTAGTTAACTATAATAGTTACCCTATATAGTAACTAATACTATTAGCTAAGAAAAAGAATTTGAAAAATCACTTATTAACTATTATAATTAACTAATACTATTAATATTATTAGTTAGTTATAATAGTTAAACACTACTTCCTCCGTTTCAGAATAAGAGTCCTACCCCCCATTTGCACGAAAATTAAGAAATGATGGAAGTAAAATAAGTGTTGTGAGTGTAAAAGTAAAATATGAGAGAGAATGAGTGGGAGGGAATAATAAGTTGATTGGTGTTGTGAGTATAAAAGTAAAGTAGGAGAGAGAATGAATGAGATGAATTGTAAAGATGTTTTGCCATTTCAGGAAATGGAGTCTTTACCAAAATAGAAAGTAAGACTCTTACTCAGGGACGTAGGAAGTAATAGTTAACTATTATAGTTAACTATTACTATTATAAGTATTAGTTACTCCATCTGTCCCAAATACTTGTAGTTTTAGGTTTTTCACACAAATTAAGAAAAACAATCAATGCATGTTTAATGGACTAAATTACCCTTGAAACATTTCAAGTACCAAGAGAATAAAATGCTTTTACAATGACAACTACCATCATAAATAAAGGTATATTTGACAAACAATGTCAAAGATGTATAGATTAAAACAAAACTACAAACATTTTGGGACAAACTTCAACCCCTCAAACTACAAGTATTTTGGGACGAAGGGACTACTATAATAGTTAACTATAATAGTTACCTTATATAGTAACTAATACTATTAGCTAAGAAAAAGAATTTGAAAAGTCTCTTATTTATAAGAGTAGTATTGATGTGGCAACACCAAATGCAACATTTCTCTAGAACTTGTCTGTGTGACAACACCATGGCTCTTCTCACCAATTTTAATATATATCAATGACCATTTTATTAATCTCACCATCCATATCAATAATAGAGAAAATGTGGCCAAATCACATTTTACATTTTAGCAGATGCATAGTTGTAAATATCTCCAACTGAAAGGGACTCTATCCTACTAAACACCAAATGTACTGCCACATGGCACATCCAATAAACCAGTGAAAACAGATAATAACCAACCAATGAAACAACACCTTATCCTATCTCTTTATCTTACTCACACCAAAGCCACCAAAACCAATTTTCGTCCACCCTCAACTCTGATCCACACATATTACTTCACCCACATTCTCTAACTACAAGTGTAGTGAAGAAGGATTATTAGAAACAGAAAGAGAAAATTTGATTTGGGGCAAGCCAAAAAATGGCAGCCTCATTACAAGCAGCAGCCACCTTCATGCAGCAGCCAAACAAGTTGGGCGGGTCGAGCCGGGTGCAGCTGAGGTCTAGTCAGAGTATGTGCAAGGCCTTTGAAAGTGGTTCCAGAATCACTTGCTCTCTTCAGTCTGATTTTAAGGATTTGGCTCAAAAGTGCACTGATGCAGTTAAAGTTGCTGGTTTTGCTCTTGCCACTTCTGCCCTTGTCGTCTCGGTATGTTTTTTTTTTTTTTTTTAATCATCTCTGCATTGCTTCAAGTTACCCTGTTTAGATCAAGTTAAACATTCAGTATTTAAGAACAGAAATTTCTATGTAATCAGCTTAGTTGTAGTAGTTTTGATCCTTTAAGATTTAAATTTGGTATTGGGTTGTGTAGAAAGTTTCACTTTTTCTGCTTATTAAGGTTGTTTCTCTAGTATACTCCCTCCGTCCCAGCTCACTTGACACCTTTTGATCAAAACTGGTCAACTTGGGGTCGTTTTGACCAACACTTTATAGAAATATTTATGTTCCAAAAAAAATTAAAAAAATTGTTATTGAGAGGATTTTTAATGGTGATCATTTTATATTTTTTTAATTTTTATTTGGATCATAAATATTTCTATAAAGTGTTGGTCAAACCAAGTTGACCATATTTGCTCAAAAGGTGTCAAGTGAGCTGGGACAGAGGGAGTATTCAAGAGGGTTTCGAGTGTTTGATCTTCTTGACCAATGCCATTCCATATTATTGTACTATTCAATGAGGAGATGATTACGATTTCTATAAGAGTCAGCCTGATAACTGTACAACCTATGACCTAAAATGAATATTCAATTTTGTTCTTGATCTGTTTTGTTGAAGCAATTATCACATATCGGGAACTATTTAGCCTAGCCTTCAATATATAAAGATCATGGGCTACTCGGTAATTGGTTTTGAGATGGAACCCAGTCTTTATCATTCTAAAAAACAAAAATTGACATTTATTTTAAGATGGAGAGACCGAGAGAGTACTGATTCCACACCTCCATAGCTAAATAATAATAAATAAAAAAAACTTTTAATTCATCAAAGTACTTCATAATTTCTTTAAGAAATCTTAATTAGTTTCTAGGAAATGTTGCTGAAATCTGCGCTTAACTGATGATGATATTAATTTTGACAGGGAGCAAGTGCTGAAGGAGTTCCAAAAAGGTTAACATTTGATGAAATCCAGAGCAAGACATACATGGAAGTAAAAGGATCTGGTACTGCTAACCAGTGCCCTACACTTGAAGGCGGAGTAGACAGCTTTGCCTTCAAGCCTGGGAAATACAACGCAAAAAAGTTCTGCTTAGAACCAACCTCATTCACAGTCAAAGCTGAGGGTGTAGCCAAGAACTCCGCACCCGAGTTCCAAAAGACCAAGCTCATGACCCGACTAACCTACACTCTAGATGAGATCGAGGGGCCTCTAGAAGTTTCATCGGACGGTACAATTAAGTTTGAAGAGAAAGATGGAATTGACTATGCTGCTGTCACAGTTCAGCTTCCTGGAGGTGAACGTGTGCCCTTTCTTTTCACCATTAAACAGCTCGTGGCATCGGGAAAACCAGAGAGCTTTAGTGGAGAGTTTCTAGTACCTTCTTACAGAGGTTCTTCTTTCCTTGACCCAAAGGGCAGAGGTGGGTCCACCGGTTATGACAATGCAGTTGCATTGCCAGCTGGAGGTAGAGGAGACGAGGAGGAGCTTGCTAAGGAGAATGTGAAGAATACTGCTTCTTCTGTGGGAAAGATTACCTTAAGTGTTACCTCGAGCAAGCCTGAGACCGGTGAGGTGATTGGAGTTTTTGAGAGCATTCAGCCGTCTGATACTGATTTGGGTGCCAAGGTTCCCAAGGATGTGAAAATCCAAGGGGTGTGGTATGCTCAGTTGGAATCATAGGGTGGTTTTACGCATTAATGTATTTGTTTTTGGGTTCTGATTCGTTTTAAAGGTGGTGTAAAAAACACATCTCTGACCCCCAATTGGAGAAGAATCGAGATTATCTTGCTTGTATATTACCATGGTTTATTACAATAATGCTTTAAATTCTTCAGTTGCTGTTCGTGCAATGTTCAGGTGCAGGAGCTCTAGACGCTATAAATAACACACTTTAAGATGCTTGTAAGTTATTAAAAAAAAATAAAAAAAATCACAAATCACATTCGGGGCTTCTCTTACCATATGGAACGTTCTTGGTGGCTAAGAAATATGGAGAGGTCTGGATGTACATAAGTTTAATTCTGCATAACTTCATCAAAACAAATCAACAAATTTGGGCACTGAATCACAGTTCTCAACAAACAGAAAATAAACCAGAATTAAGCATTGAAGTCGGTCTTTAAAGTAATGCTATGTATAAGGTGATAAGCAGAACTTACAGTTTCTTGTCAGTGTGATATCACTTTCCTCTCCGTAATGGTCAACTTGTAATTGAACTATTTGATGCAGCAGCTCCATATCCAGTGTTACAATGTCACTTGTGAACCTTGACCAATTCTCGTCTTCTGTCACCCATAACACAGAATCGTACCTTCGATAAAGTTAGATGACCCATTCATGTGCAACTCTTTTTCAGAAGCTGGATCTATGGATCACCAAAAATCTCTACAGGAACAGAGGCCATCTTTAAAATGATGAAACCTCAAGGAATCCCTCACAATAATCTGCACTCCAACAATCTTTGCTATCAACTTAATGGCAGTATGACAATCTCCACATATTCTTAAGTTCTTAAATACCTTCACTGATGATCCACCATTCAAATTCAATATTCCAAATGCGGCAGCAAGCTTCTCACTATGATTGCACAAAGTATCCTCTTTTTCCTCCTGGCCTAGATCTTGAAGAACAAAATCTGTGTCGGGAATATACCCTGCTAACCTCATCTTCTCACCAATTTCTTTCAAAAACCTGTAAATTTCCCCAGTATCTTCGTTATTCTTATCGCCAACCACAAATGTGTGAACTTTATTCTTGACCTGTACCCAACTATACCCCGGCACTTTCCTGATCCCCTTATCTCTCATCGTTTTCCTAGTTTCTGATGCTTCTCCCCATAATTTTGCAGCAACGAGGATGTTAGATAGTAATACATAGTTCCCAGGGTTGTGTGGCTCAATCTCAAATAGTTGTTTTGCTGCAATTCTTGCTAAATCTACGTTTTTATACACTCTACATGCACCTAGCAAGGCTCCCCAAGCAGAAGCAGTTGGTTCCATCATTGTTTCTTGAATGAATTTATATGCCTCTTCCAGGCGACCTGCACGGCCAAGAACATCGACCATGCATGAATGATGCTCAGCATCAGGTTCAATCTCATGATCCCTTCTCATGGAATGGAAAACTGAGAGTCCCTCGTCTACTAGCCGCGAATGGCTACAACCAGAAAGAACACCCGTAAAAGTTACTGCGTTGGGCTTGACCCCTGAGTTGACCATTCTCTTGAAGAGTAACAAAGCTTCCTCGCCATTTCCATGCATCGAATTTGCAATGATCATTGTGTTCCAAGCAACAGTATCCTTTCTGGGAATTGTATTAAAAACTCTACTAGCGAGTTCAAGTTCACCACATTTAGCATACATAAAAAGCAAGGCAGTTAAGGCAGATGTATCCTCCAAGAACCAATGTCTAAGAATGAAACCATGAATCTCCATACCTCCCCTTAAGCTTTCAAGGTTCGTGCAGGCCGGGAGCACACTTGTAATTGTGATATGATTGGGTTTAAACCCCAAGTCTTGCATTTTACCTAGTAACTCTAAGGCCTGCTGGGTTCGCCCAGTTTGCATGCACCCGCCAATAACAGCATTCCACGAAGCATAATTCAACTTGGCTCCTTCATTATTCATCCTATTGAATAGAGCAAGAGCCTTTTCAGCCTCTCCATTTGCAAAATATGCTGTTATGATCACATTCCATGAAACAATATCTCTTCGAGGCATGTTTTCAAATACCAATTCAGCTTGCCTAATGCATAGACAACTAGCATACATGTCCACAAGCGCACTACTCACAAACACATTCTCTCCCATTCCATATTTCACAACAAATCCATGTACCTCCCTACCTGATTTCAAATACTTCAAACCAGAACAAGCAGGAAGAATAGAAGACAGCGAAACCGAGTTAGCTCTAACTCCATTAATCCCCATCTCACGGAATGCCCCAAGCGCCTCTCTTGGCAGCCCACAATTAACATAACAAGAACACAACGATGTCCAAGAAATAACATCCTTGACCTGCAAATCATCAAATGCTTTCCTTCCACCTTCAAAGAACCTACATTTTCCAAACATATCAATCATTGCATTGCCTAAAATCAAATCACCATTAAACCCAAACTGAACTGCATCCTCATAAGCCCTTTTTGCCTTACTAAGATCCCCAGACGTGGCACAGGCCTTGGCAACAGACAACATCACAAACTTATCAGGCCGGACGTTCCTATCTCTCAATTGAGTGTACAATCTTAAAGCTTCTGTGGTCAGTCCTTGTCGTGTATAAGCCGTAATCAAGACCGTCCATGAACGCAAATCCGGATCAGTAATTTTATCAAACAGCTGGCGAGCACGGCTTATATCCCCGGAATCAATGTACATCTTAATGAGTTTGAGGGTCAAGTGGGGAGGAAGGTTTGTGGGTATCTTTGAAAGCATTTGATTATGAGCTTGTTGTCTTTACAGAGATAAAAGTTGGGTTCCTAAGACCATGTTTGGGTGGTCAATTTGCTGGAAATACAAGTTATATCTAGCTCAGCTTGACCACCACTAAATAATAGTAATACAGTATATTCTTAGATTTGCTTTGCCCTAAGCAGCCGAACAGAGCGCAAGTTTCCTACAAGAAGGTATGTTGTTTTAACGATAAACTGTAATGGACGCTGTACAAAAGTTTCCTGTAATTGGATATTTATGGTGATTAATCTGGACCGCATGATTCAAACGGTTGTAACAGATACGATCAATCACAAATTCAGAAAATGGAAATGGAATCAAACTCTATTGATTGAACTTCAACTACAACGAAAATAGAGTTATAAGCTAGATAATCAACTACTAGCTAAACTATGAAGGAAATACTAGCTAAACTCAGCTATTGCTAAACTAAGAAGAAAGAGAAATAGCAATATCATCCACACTTTGATTCATCCCCCTTGTGCCCCTTTTATAGGGAAGCCCATGTGCAAGTTGTTAGAGATAACCGCCTCACGTGTCCACGTGGCCATGTGCTCTTAACAACCTCACGAGACTTTCACATGGCTCCAACCACCTCACGAGATCTTCACGTGGTCAATTAACGAAATTACCACTAAGACCCTCCGTCTTGATTTTACCACTACTTGACCACACTAACTACCACATTTAACTCTACCGCAACACCACTTCTAACATTGACCGCATACTACTTTGCCCCTCTGTTGACCGCATAACTCCTCGCCCAACTTGACCGCATAAAACCCTCCTCCATCCTACCGCACTCTCTTCTCTTCAACCTACCTACCGCACTACTCCTTCTATTGACCGCATCCGTTACAATCCACTCCCCTTAAATTTACCTTGTCCTCAAGGTAAAAAGTTAGGAAACTGAGCATCAATTATAGCAGCATCTTCCCAAGTTGAATCTTCTTCAGGTGCATTGGACTATTGGATTAACAATTGTGGCACAACTTTATTGCCCCTCTTGATCATCCTCCTATCCTTCAATAACAAAGGTTGCACTAATAATTGCCCTTCAGCATTAGCCTTTGGTAGTGAGGTAGAAATTGAAGCCTTGTGTCCCACTTTTTTTCAGTAGAGAAACATGAAAAACGGGATAGATTTGAAACCCTTGAGGAAGGTCCAACTTATAAGCAGCCTTTCCCATCTTTTCAAGGACTTTGTAGGGGCCAAAATACTTAGCAGCCAACTTTTGATTTCCCCTTAACACCACTGAACTTTGCCTATAAGGCTGCAGCTTCAAGAAAACCATGTCTCCCACAATAAATTCCCTCTCCGTTCTATTTCTGTCAGCATACACCTTGTACCTGTTTTGAGCTTTAGCCAAGCTCTCCTTCAGAATGCCATTCAAGGTTTCCCGTTCCTTAATGAACTTTCCTACTGCATCCACCGTTGGTTCCCTATCAAGTGCGAGAATTATATGCCTTGGAGAACAACCATATAAAGCTTGATAAGGGCTCATACCAATAGAGGAGTGAATGGTTGTTGATAGGCTAAATCGCACACCTACAAATTAAACCTGGACTAGGTTCTAAAAATGTAGCTAGGGCAAGTCCAGAGTCGAACCACGAAGAACGGTTATTTATTTACGAACAGTCACTTGACCAGATTGGGGGAAAATTATAATTATTAAATCCTAAGAACACAAATTAAACTAAATATGAACAAAAACAATAATTAAAGAATACTTCAGATTTGTTTCCGTCCCCACCTTTTTAATCAATTATCATCGGTACATCAATTCACTTTTAACCCTATTCACTTGATCCGAGATTTATTTCAATCTCTGTTCCTTCTTTCAGAATAGTTACTAGCAGTGGCACACTCACTAGAAACCCTAATTAATAATTTAATCTAACTGGCACAGTATAGATCGCAAAATTAATTGATGAACGATTTAAGAAACATAAATCAAGAACACTTTCTACAATTATTTCATATAGATAATTGTTTAATTTTACCCTAATCACAATTTATCATGGCACATGCATAAATCATGAAATTGCTACGGTAAAAACCCTAATTCTGACACAGAACAGAGAATTCTAGCAAAGATCCAATCACAAAGATAAATAAATTGATCAGGTTTATAAACCGTAGCAACGGATCTAGAATTAAGAACAAGTAAAATTATGAATAGAAATAAAAATTGTGAAAGAAAAATACCTCAAATTGACAAAGGATGGTTCAAGATTCAAACCCAAAGCTTGGGTTTTAGTTCCTCATATGGAGCTTTGAAATCTCCATGAAAAAGAAAATAAAACCTAGATCTAAAATTATTGTGTTCTCTAAAAAAAAAACAACCCCAAGAAAACCTAGTTTTTTTAAAAACCTCACATAAGTCCTCAACTAATAAGGTGATAAAAAGAAAATCAAAGAAATAAGAAAAATAGGGGGAAATAAGGAAAATCGGCCTGTCAGGCCGTCCACGCGCCGTGCACGCGCCACCACTCTCGGCCAGGAATCCTCACGCGCCAGCCGTGTTGTCCACTCGCCCACCTTAGCCGAAAACGTGTCTGCTACATGCGCTTTCTCCCTTGGCCTTCACGACTCGCGCGCCAGGGCACGACTCGTGTCGAATTGCTTCAGGCGTGCGCTTTGGGCCAGTAAATGGGCCGTGCGACTTGGGCCTGCCGAGTTGGGCCGCTTGCTTGTTGGGTCTGCTGGTGGCTTGGCTTGAGCTGGGCTTCACTCTCTCCTTGGTGCTTCAACACTTGGGCTTGATTCTCCTCAATTTAATTCTTTTGGCCAGCCCTTGTGGCACAAGAATTTGGTACTTGTGGCACAAGGACTGAGTGAAATTCTTCAATCCCTCTGTCTCTCTTCATTAAACTTGGGCATTTACATTTAAATTCCATTTTGGAGTTTCTTTTGAATAATAAAATATCTAATTTGGGTAAAAATATAAAAATACTAAAATAGTACCCAAATTATAATTAAACCCCAAAAATACATAATTGCCCAAAATTACATAAAAACTATCTAAAATACATAAAATAATTATTTTAAGCTTATAAAATCCTAGGAATAAAGTGTATCAAATCCATCTCATCAGTTGTATTATACCACCACTCAGCCAGAGGTAACCATTTGAGCCATTCTCTTGGTCTTTGTCCAGTCATAGCCCTTAAGTAGGCTTCCAAGCATCTATTGACCCTTTCAGTTTGTCCATCACTCTGAGGATGATAAGCAGTACTATGGTGGAGTTGTGTGCCAGTGAGATGAAAGAGCTCATGCCAGAATTGACTAAGGAATAGTCCATCTCTATCACTGACAATAGATTTTGGGAGACCATGCAACTTGTAAATATGCTCCATGAAGGATTCAGCTAACTGTAAGGCATTGAATGGATGAGCAAGAGCCACAAAATGACTATACTTTGTCAATCTATCAACAACTACCCATATCACCTCCTTACCACTAGATTAGGCAACCCTTCTATGAAGTCCATTGAGATATCTTCCCATACCTGACTTGGAATAGATAAGGGTTGTAACAAGCCGGGGTAGTGCAAATTCTCCATTTTGTTTCTTTGGCAGTTGTCACACTCCTTCACCCAAGTTTTCACCTCTTCTCTAACACCAGGCCAATGGAAGTAGGCTTGTACTCTACCATAAGTTGCATCTCTACCTGAATGCCCTCCATAAGTACCTTCATGTAACTCCTTAATAATTTTCTCTCTCAGCCCTTTCTGATTACCAACATAGATCTTTCTATTCCACTTCAATAATCCCTTAGAGAAACTCCATCCTTGATTATTTTGAGCAGCCACGGTAGCTTGAGCTATATAGTCTACCACATCAGGATCCCCATCATAACTTGCCATCACTTCCTCAATCCAACTAGGATAAGCAACAGTAATCTCCTTGAGTTCTCCATTGGTTTCATTCATTCTAGACAAGGCATCAGCAACCTTATTCTCCACTCCCTTTTTGTAAACGATTTCATAGTCCAGACCTATGAGTTTAGCTAACCATTTTTGTTGTAAAAGGGTGGAAAGCCTTTGTTCAATAAAAGACTTGATACTTTGGTGATCTGTTTTGATGATAAAGTGCTTCCCTTGAACATATGATCTCCACTTGCTGACCGCCATCATCACAGCAAGTAACTCCTTCTCATAGGTAGATAATGCTTGAGTCTTAGTACTCAACCCCTTACTGAGGTAAGCAATGGGTCTTCCTTGTTTCATAAGGACCGCTCCAATGCCACAATTGCTAACATCAGTTTCAATAATGAATGGAAGATCAAAATTAGGAGTTGCTAGCACAGGTGTGGTAGACATTGCCTCCTTGGGTTGTTCAAAGGAAGATTGAGTATCCTCATTCCATGCAAAAGAGTTCTTCTTCAACAATTGAGTTAAAGGTTTGCTAATTTCTCCATAGCCCTTAACAAATCTCTTGTAGTATCCGGTCAACCCCAAGAAACCCTTTAGTTGCTTGACATTAGTAGGAGTAGGCCATTGTTTCATTGCTTCAATCTTTTGTGGATCAGCAGACACACCTTCCCCAGAAATAATGTGGCCCAAGTACTCTAACTGCTGTTGAGCAAAAGAGCACTTACTCAGCTTAGCATACAACTTATGTTGTCTCATCAACTCTAACACTTGTTGGAGAAGATGAAAATTTTCTTCCATAGTGTTTCTATATACAAGAATGTCATCAAAGAAGACCAAGACTCCCTTCCTGAGTAATGGTTCAAAAACCTCATTCATCAAGGCTTGAAAAGAAGCAGGGGCATTGGTAAGTCCAAATGGCATAACCTCGAACTCAAAGTGACCATGGTGAGTTCTAAATGCCGTCTTGGGAATGTCTTCCGGAGCAACTCTAATCTGGTGATAACCCGACCGAAAATCCAGTTTAGAATACCACCTTGCCCCATGTAACTCATCCAAGAGCTCTTCTATGATTGGTATGGGAATTTTGTCCTTCACGGTCATCTCATTAAGTTTTCTGTAGTGTATACAAAGCCTCCATGATCCATCTTTTTTCAAAACCAAAAGAACAGGTGCAGCAAAAGGGCTTTTGCTATATTGAATGATCCCACTCTCCAGCATCTCCTTGACTTGTTTCTCTATCTCATTCTTTTGAAAGTGTGGGACTCTATAAGGTCTTTGACAGTTAGGTAAGCTTCCTTCCTTCAAAGGGATTCTATGATCTTGTTTTCTAGGAGGAGGTAATCCCACTGGGTTTCCAAACACATCTTGGTATGATTGTATGACCTTCTCTATGGGGATATCCACCTTGCAATTTTTCTCATCACCACTCATGTAAAACAAGTATCCCACCAAGCCTTCCTTAGTCTTCCTTATGAGTTTACTTAGTCCCTTACCACTAAGTAATCTCAATGAACCTTCTTCTCCAGTCCCCTTGTTTTTCTTTCCTACCTGCAAGGTAATCTCCATCTTGTTATAATCCAGAGTCACAGGACTATAACATTTCAACCACTCCACTCCTAACACAATATCACATCCCCCCAAGGGTAGTACCCTCATATTTGCTTGAAACTTATGCCCTTACATATCCCAACTGAAGTCACTGCAAATAGAATCGCTTGATAGTCTATTCCCATCAGCCACGGTCACATTGAGTGGTATAGTTTGCACTACAAAACTTCTCAACTTTTCTGTTGTGCCAGGATCAATAAAATTGTGGGTGGCCCCACTATCAATGAGAATGGTAACCACCTGTTTGTTCACCTTCCCTTATACTTTAATAGTATTATGAGTGGCTGTCACGACCCGAAATCTAGGCTCTATTTTATTAGTAATAAATAATAATTATTTATTTATTTGCTTATCTATATATTTAAATTATTATTTATTTAAATATTTATGTGTTATAATAATTATGCCTAGCATTTTATTTAGGTCATTTGTGCTAGTGTAGTATTGTTGGGTCTTAATTGTTAGTAGGGAGAGTAAGCATTCGTGTTAGTATTAGAGGAGGGGCCTTTGTGAAAGTTTTCAAATAATTCTTCATCTACTCCCTCCCTACTCCCCTCTCCTCCCTCACTCCTCACCATCATCTCCCAGCCAACTCCCTCTCTCTCTCCTTGTTATGGTAAGCTTTTTCTTCTCTTTATTCTCTCTTCATTTTCTTCATCTTCTTCTTGTTATTTCTCATTTCTTAAAACGTGAAACTGTTTAGATCGTCGATAGGATCGCGTAGAACCAAAAAGAATTGAATTCCGTCATGTTTGAGAATTTTCAAGTAAGTTACTTTTCCCCCATTTTGATGCTAAAATGTTCATATCATGTTTAGATAATGCTTGATGTGTTATATTTGAAGTTTGGTTGGGTTTTGAATTTGTTTGGAATTTATTTGAGTTTTGGTCAAAAATGGTGATTTTATGAAAATTGGGTTAATTTTGGTTTGAGGTTGATGAAGGATGTTATTTGTGTCTCCCTTAAGTTTAGTTGTTGTTTTGGTTCAGTTTTGAACTTGTGCTAAGAGTAAAATTTGGGGCATTTCGATTTGGGTAAGAAATTTGGTTGAAAATGGTGGATTTTGCCTTGAACCCAGCTGGGAATTCCTCCCAGCCCGTAGACCAAGCGCGCGCCCGACCCCCTCCAGGCGCCCGCCTACATGTCCTTTTCTGATGACCAGACCTTCTGGTCATTCAGGCGCCCGCCCGCCCCCCTACCAGGCGCCCGCCCGCCCCCTGGTTTAGAATTCTCCCTTTTTGCTTGGTTTAAAACTTAGGGCCTAAATAGTTTAAGTTTATTTCTTCTAATTAACTTAAGATAACATCCTGGAATACCTTATTAATTGGATTTGATTCTTTTGTGAATAAATATGTTCTGGAATTTGATTAAGTATCATTTTGGGAATGTGGTTCATCTTTGATGTGCGGTTTATATTGGTTTACCTTTGTGGTGATTTATTTGGATTGGTTCCCTACTTTGGAACCTTAAGTTGTTTATTTAAGCTAGTATTTATTACTTAGCATTTATTTGAAAGTCCAGCTGGTATTTTGTGTGTGTTTGGGCGATGTGAAACATTACGATGGCACGGCCAAGTCCATTGTGATGTTGACCATTGTTTTGCCCCATTATTACCCTCCTCCAGATTGGCCTTGGATGTGAGAAGAGCTAGCTCATTTGTGTGCATTTTAGCTTTACTTGGAGCATGACTTTGTGGCATGTCTCCCGTCCCTTGTGACACTTCATTTGGTTATTGGTTCCGGTATTGGGGTTTTCTCTTTGGCTTTCATGCTATTATGAAGATGATGATTTGTTGATTATTGAAGCTGCGCAGCGATCCTTCATTTGGATGTATCGGTTTGGAAAACCTTGGCTATATCCTTTGTTATGTGTTTATTTCCGCTGCTATCTGTTATGTGATAAATGCTATGTGCTATGTGATATTTATTATTGCTTATCGCTTCGTGCATCATAGCATGTCATGTAGTTGCATTAGTAACTTATTGAGATTTATCTCACCCCATTTTCTTTTATCTTTGTTTTTCCTTAACCCCCCCCCCCAGGTGCTAAGGATTAGTCTCGCTGATCACGAGAAAGAGGACGTCGAGTGTCGATCCATTCTTTTGGGGAAGGTTGTTATAGGTTGGTTTACATTATGTAAATGTGTAACATTTTTGGGATAGTTGTACCAACAATGACGTCATTAAGAATTGTATATTTGTATTTTGTTGGGCATAAACTTGTGGAAGTTTATGATAGTTGTAATTGGTTTTTATCAAACTTGGTTTTGTAAAACTTTGGATCATCACCTTTTGGTATCAAATGGAATTTTTAACTTCGGTATTTCACAGTTTTGGTTTTAGAGTCGACGTCCAGATCGCGGTCTCGGGCCCGCGGGGTCCGGGGTCGCGACAGTTGGTATCAGAGCTATGGCATTAGCTCTAAGTATAAGTCTAGGTGGACTAGTATGACCTAGGTGGGTAGTTGTGTTTGGAGTGAGTAACGGTTGATGTCTTATGCAGGTAATTGTTTCCAATGTCTGGAAGAAGAAACAGAGGAGGTACTAGTGGGGCACAGAATCAGAATGATACATGGGAAGAAGCCCGTGCCATGTTTCAAGGCATGTTCGAGGCGGCCATGAAGGCCATACATGATCAAGGTCCGAGGGTAGAACAAGCACCACCCCGCTATGGATTGGAACAATTTCTCAAACTGAAACCGGTTGAATTCAATGGGGAACCCGATGTAAGGAAAGCTGAGTTGTGGATTGAGTCGATGGAGAAGATTTATGATGTGTTTGGGTGCACGGATGAGGACAAGGTCCGGTTCGCGGCTTACAAACTTGTGGGAGCCGCCGAGCATTGGTGGAAGGGTGTTAAAGCTAGTTGGGATGATACTCACACGGTGTATGCGTGGGAGTTGTTTGTGCGCAAATTCAAGGAGCATTTCATTCCGGTTGTTGATAAAAACCGAAAGGAGATCGAGCTACTCAACCTGGAGCAAGGTGTGTTGTCTATTACGACTATTTGGTGAGGACCGAGGAACAAAAAGCTATGAGATTCATTCGGGGATTGAAGACCTCCATCCGTACTCAACTTATTGCCCAACGGATTGTGACTTTCCAAGATGCGGTGGACCGAGCTTACTTGATAGAGCAAGATATTGGGGAGCATAAGAGGAAGACCGAGGTAGCTAACCCGAGCAAGCCGGGAGGACAAAGCAAGCCACCACACCGTTCCGATAATCGAGGTAACTTTGGGGGACAATCTCAGTTCCGAGGGCAACCGATCCCAAGGAACCCGGGTACCACTTCCGGAAACCAAGGGAGCCAAATTAGGAGGCTTTGTTCGTATTGTCAAAAGGAAGGCCATTCTGAGGACCGGTGTTGGAAGAAGCAAGGAAGGTGCACCAATTGTGGTCAAATGGGTCACTTTGTAAAAGATTGCCCGAGAGGTAGAGGACAAGCATCCGGGTCAGGAGTTGGTAATAATCAAGGTCAGAAAAGGGATTCTACCGGGAAGCCCAAAGTCCAAGGAAGAGTATTTGCCATGAATCAACAAAAAGCTAACGATGATCCATCCGTTATTGGAGGTATTGTTTCTATGTCTAATGTGAGCGCACGAGCGTTAGTAGATCCAGGATCATCTCATTCATACATTTCTGTGCAATTTGCTTCCATGTTAAATGCTGCATTCGAGTCTTTACCGTACGTGCTAGAGGTGTCGACCCCTATAGGAGAATGCTTGATTTCTGATCGAGTCTTTCGTGCTTGTGATGTGGTTATTTGTGGTTGTGTCCTTTGTGCGGATTTGGTAGTTCTTCCTATCCAAGACTTTGATGTCATTTTGGGTATGGATTGGTTGAGCAAGTTTCATGCTTCTGTTGATTGCCGTAAGAAAACTGTTACTTTTTCTATTCCCGATGTGCCTAAATTTGTGTTTGAGGCTAGTCCTCTGAGTAGAAAGGTTCGCTTAATTTCTTATATGAAAGCGAGGAAATTATTGCATAGTGGTTGTGAGGGGTTTTTGGCTAGTGTTCTTGATACTAGGAACGAATCCCCTAGTTTTGATAGTGTTCGGGTAGTTCGGGAGTTTCCCGATGTTTTCTCTACCGAGTATGATATGCCTCCCGATCGTGAGATTGAATTTTGTATAGACCTTTTGCCGGGTACGGCTCCAATTTCGAAAGCACCTTATAGGTTAGCTCCCGCAGAGTTGAAGGAATTGAAGGTTCAATTGCAAGAGTTACTGGATCGAGGGTTTATCCGCCCTAGTGTTTCCCCGTGGGGAGCACCGGTTTTGTTTGTGCGGAAGAAAGATGGTTCGTTGAGATTGTGCATCGATTACCGGAAGTTGAATCAGGTTACGGTGAAGAACAAGTATCATCTACCGCACATTGATGATTTGTTTGATCAGCTTCAAGGGTCCGTGGTTTTCTCTAAACTTGATTTGAGGAGTGGGTACCATCAGTTGAAGGTTCGATCGGAGGATATTCCAAAGACTGCCTTTCGCACTCGTTATGGTCATTATGAGTTCTTGGTTATGCCGTTTGGGTTGACTAACTCGCCGGCCGTGTTTATGGATTTGATGAACCGAGTTTTCCATCCTTATCTGGATTCGTTCGTGGTGGTCTTTATTGATGATATACTCGTCTACTCTAAATCTAGAGAGGAGCACGAGCAACATTTGAGGACAGTTTTATCCGTTCTTGCGAGGGAGAAATTATTTGCGAAGTTTAGTAAATGCAAATTTTGGCTCGAGAAGGTGTCATTTCTGGTTCATGTGATTTCTAAAGACGGGATTTCTGTGGATCCTTCAAAGATAGAGGCTATAGTGGATTGGAAGAGACCCGAATCAGTGACAGAGATTAGAAGCTTTCTTGGTTTAGCCGGGTATTACAGAAGATTTATTAAGGGGTTTTCGAGGATCGCTACTCCGATGACTCAGTTGACCCGGAAGAATGTTCCGTTTGTGTGGACTGAGAAATGTGACAAGAGTTTCGAGGAATTGAAGAAGAGGTTGACTACCGCACCGATCTTGACTTTGCCTAATGGGAGCGATGGCCTAGTGATTTGATGGATGGTTTTTCATGTATATATTATCTACATCTTCATGTTATTTTTCTGGACTTTTTGATGTAATTTAGAATAGAATTGATGTAGTCGTGGTCTTTATGTAATTAAGGAACTTTGTTAGGATTTGTGTATTTTGGAACACTTTTAGTGTTATTATGTAACTACAAAGTCCGAGAGCTTAAAGTGTGGCAGACCAAGGTCGGGTCAACATCAAGAGTCAAAGTCAGTCGTGGTCAAAGTCAAGAAGAAAAGAAGGAAAAGCTGGAAACTAGTCCAGGCGCCCGCTTATGAAAGTCCAGGCGCTCGCTCATGGTGCTCCAGGCGCCCGCTTACATCAAAATCCGGAAAAGCAAAGTTTCTGTAATTTTCAGGCGCCCGCTTGACTAGGGATAGGCGCCCGCTTGCTTGATCCGTACGGTTTTCAGGTTTCCTGTTCCAGTCGGGTTTTAACTCAATTTTCCCTACTTTTGGCCCTAGTTTTCTCTATGTATAAATATTAGACTGCAGCCTTTAGTTTGAGGATGCTTTTTTTTTAGGTTTTATTCAAGTTTCAAGTTGTAAACAAGATTGGGGAGATTATTCATCATCAAGCGTTTATCCAGGTTTATGATTTTTAATTACATTCTTGTGTTTATTGCTATGTTGATGAGTAGCTAAGTTTTTAATTCATGGGTTGGATGTAAAACACTATCTAATTCTATATTATAAACGTTTTATTCATATTGATTTCATTCTAGTTGTTCAAAGTATTTTTAATCAAGTTTTGAGGGTTTCAATAATTGAACTAGTCATTATTGGCCTTTTTAACAACTTAGGGTTTTAACTCCGCCATTGATTTGGGGATTAAAGCGTAGACCAATGCTTTGAGTATTATATTTATTTGATGCCGTGATAGAAATCAAGTGAATATAGGTTCAATTGTTCTTGAGAACTTAATAACTTTTTAAATAATTACATGGACTTGATTTGCGAAGTGTGATTAGATAAAGAGAAAAAGATTGTAATTCGGCCGCCTCACCGTCCCAACCTTTACAAGAAGCGAACGAACCCTGGAATAAATCAATAACTTTATTTTAAAATAACATAGAAGGATGATAGTGTGAAATCCAACCCGTGAATCTCTTTAATCTGTTTACTTCGTTATTAGTTGATTATTGCTTTGTTAATTAGTATTTAATTTCAGTTTTTAGTTAGTAAAGTAAAATTAAATCAAAAACCCCTCTCTGGTTACTATTTGCACTAATTAAATTTACTCGTTTATCCAACAAGTCTCTGTGGGATCGACCCTCGCTTTCGCGCGTTACTACATCGGTAACTAGTGCGCTTGCTAGGTATTTATTACTTGAAATTTTATCCATCAAGTTTTTGGCGCCGTTGCCGGGGACTTGTTTTGATTTACAAGTTAATTTAATCGGTGTATGTTTGGTAGACGTTCATTGAACCCCGAGTTGGTTCCTTTGGACGATAATATCGATAGACTTGACAGGGGCATTCCCCCTATTTCTGAGTCTGAGTCTGAAGCTTCTGTCACCGAGACAGAAGTATTTTTAAGTGATTTTGAAACTTCTTCCACCGGGGGAGAAGAAATTGAAGTTGTAATGGCTAATCCCTTAATGAAAGAATATGCTAGGCCTAAGGTTGACACATCGGTGTCATGTTTTGTCCTGACTGAGGCCGCTAAATCTTATGAGGCGAAGGGGCATTATTTCAGTCAGTTGCCCAAGTTTCAGGGTCTTCCCGTGGAAGACTCTTTGAACTTCTTGAGAGAATACATGATGATTATATCAGGATTCCCTGTAAAAGAGGGGGTTACTGATGAACAATTAAGACTTAAGTATTTTCCTTTCTCTCTTCAAGGGGCAGCTAAAACTTGGCTTATGTTACTTCCTGTGAGGAGTATCACTACATGGGATGGGTTGCATGATGCATTCTTAAAGAAATTTTTCCCGTATGCTACTTTGGCCACCTTTAGACAGAAAATCATAGGGTTTACTCAAGAGGTAGGTGAGCCATTTCATGAGGCTTGGGATAGGTTCAAAATGTTGCAAGTGCAGTGCCCCCATCATGCTTTTCCTGAGGCCCTTTTACATCAAACATTTTATGGTGGGTTAACTGCAGCAGACCAAGCTATGGTCGACAATGCAGCAGGCGGCTTTCTAGGAGCCAAAACTGTTGACCAAACCCAAGAATTATTTGAGATGTTGGGGGCCAATTCGCAAGAAAAAGGCTCTAGAGGGAAACCTAGGGGAGTGCATGAGTTGAGTGGTATGGATGAGTTCGCTAGGCAGGTGTCTTTGTTAAACCAAAACATGGCTAAAATGAATTCTAATATGTCTTCCTCAAGTGCTAATGTGGTATCTGATTTCTGTGCTAATTGTGGATCTAACACTCATGCTACTAATGGTTGTCCAGTTGTTGCACAGTTTGATTCTGAACAGGTAAATGCGATGCAAGGGTATCCCCCAAGGCAAAATCAAGGTGGTATGTACTCTAACACTTATAATCCAGATTGGAAAAACCACCCCAATTTTTCTTGGAGGGGTAACCCAGGAATTCAGTACCAGCAGCAGAAACCTCTATATCCTCCTCCCCCACAAGGGAATCCAGAACAGCAGCCTAAGCAATCACTGGAGGATATGATGAGGACCATGATGCAAGAGCAGCAACAAATGAAGATGATGATGGAGCAGCGAGAGAAGCAGCAGGATGCGGTCAACAAAAAGCTGGAGACCCAAATTGGTCAACTAGCTGTGGGTCAGCAAGGGCATAAACCAGGAACCTTCCCTAGTCAAGGGGAGCAAGCCAAGGCCATTATGACTCTGAGAAATGGCAAACAGGTAAGTAATGAGGTATGTCCTAACTCTCCTTCTGCAACTACCGAACCACCTGTTGTTGAGAATGTTGTTGGTAAGAGTACTAATGGCATGGGGGAAATTCCTGTTACTGATTCTTCCACCCCCAAGCCATATGTACCTCCTGTACCGTTTCCTGGTAGATTTATGAGGAGTAAGCTGGATAAGCAAATGTCTGATTTATACGACATGTTTTCAAAAGTGAATATTAATCTTCCTTTGTTAAATGTCATTAAAAATATCCCAGCTTATGCAAAGTTTTTCAAAGAACTTAACTCCAGGAAACCCAAGTATGGGAATGATGAGAAGTTGATTATGGGAGAAAGTGCTAGTGCGGTGGTACAACAAAACCTCCCACCTAAATTGAAAGACCCCAGAAGTTTTAACATTTCTATATCTATGGGGGACTCTAAAAAGGTGAAGGCAATGTTAGATCTCGGTGCTAGCATTAATTTGTTACCTCATCATTTGTATCTTGAGTTGGGTTTACCTGAGCTAAAACCCACCACAATGACCTTGCAATTGGCCGACCGTTCAATCAAGAGGCCATTGGGAATTGTGGAGGATGTTTTGGTGCAGGTAGCCAATTTGATTATCCCTGTGGATTTTGTTGTGCTTGAGACTGTGAATGGTGTTGGGAATAGTTAGGATTCTCCCATATTGCTTGGGCGTCCATTTATGGCTACTACTAACACCATTATTAATGTGGGTGATGGGACTCTATCTATGTGTGTGGCTAATGAGAAAATAGAAATATCTGTGTTTGATGTCATGCAACGTGCCTTAGATGATGAGTCTTGTAACTGTGTGGATATTATTGAGGATTGTGTGAGTGAAGTTCTGTGGCATGAGAGAGACTGTGAGGAGTTAGAGTCTTTGTTGTCAACTGGCGGTGAGAAACTTAGGGATAATGCGGATGTTCAACTGATGGCTGTGGAAAAGGCCGACGAACACCATCCTAGTGATGGCCCGTTTCACCCCCTAGGCCACTTCAATGAGAAGTCGGTGCCTTCTATTGTAACCCCTCCAGCTCTTGAGCTGAAAGCCCTCCCCTCAAATTTAAAATATGTTTTTCTTGGGGAGGGAGAGACTTTGCCTGTGATAATTGCCTCAGATTTGACCATTGAACAAGAGGCCAAGTTGATCAAAGTGCTTTGTGAGCACAAGCAGGCCATAGGGTGGACCTTAGCAGATATTAAGGGTATAAGCCCCTCCATGTGCATGCACAAGATTAATCTCATAGATGGTGCTAAGCCGTCTAGAGAGAGACAAAGGAGGTTAAATCCTCACATGGAGGAGGCGGTTAGGAAAGAGGTCCTAAAATTGTTGGATGCAGGCATTATCTATGCCGTTGCTGATAGTGAGTGGGTGAGCCCGGTTCAAGTCGTTCCAAAGAAATCGGGCTACACGGTCACCACTAATGAAAAAGGAGAAGAAGTGCCAAAAAGGGAAGTGACTGGTCTGAGAATGTGCATAGATTTGCGCAAACTGAATGCTGCAACAAAGAAAGATCACTTCCCTTTACCCTTTATTGATCAGATTCTTGAGAGGTTAGCTGGACATGAGTATTATTGTTTCTTGGATGGTTTTTCGGGGTATAACCAAATCCCCATTGCACCAGAGGACCAAGCTAAGACCACTTTTACTTGTCCTTTTGGCACATTCGCATTTAGGAGGATGCCCTTTGGGCTTTGTAATGCACCTGCGACTTTTTAAAGGTGTATGACCTCCATCTTCTCTGATTTAATCGAGCGATGTGTCGAAGTCTTCATGGATGACTTCTCGGTATTTGGGGACAGTTTTGATGGGTGCCTTGAGAATCTGACATTGGTCTTAAAACGTTGTTGCGAGACAAATTTGACCCTTATTTGGGAAAAATGTCATTTTCTTGTGAGGCATGGTATTGTGCTAGGGCATTTGGTGTCAAATAAGGGGATTGAGGTAGACAAGGCAAAAATCGATGTGATTTCAAAATTTCCTCCCCCTGTGTCGGTTAAGGGTGTGCGAAGTTTTCTAGGCCATGCAGGTTTTTATAGGCGTTTCATAAAAGACTTTTCAAAAATTTGTAAGCCTTTATGTAACCTGCTGGCTAAGGATACCGAGTTCATCTTTGACCAAGAGTGTTTAGAGGCCTTCAATCTGCTGATGACAAGTTAACGTGTGCCCCCATTCTATCCAGCCCCAATTGGTCTCTACCATTTGAGATCATGTGTGATGCATCAGATTTTGCGATTGGGGCTGTTTTGGGGCAAATAGTGGATAAATTGCCTCATGTGATTCATTACGCAAGTAGAACCTTAAATGATGCACAACTGAATTATACTACCACTGAAAAAGAATTTTTAGCAGTTGTGTTTGCTCTTGAAAAGTTTCGTTCTTACTTGCTTGGGTCCAAGGTGATTATCTACTCTGATTATGCTGCACTTAAATACTTGTTAAATAAAAAGGATGCTAAACCTAGACTCCTTACGTGGATGCTCCTACTGCAGGAGTTTGACATAGAAATAAAAGACAAAAAGGGGACCGAAAATGTGGTGGCAGATCACTTATCTAGGTTAGAGGATTTTACTTTTACTAATGTGATAGATGGTGCGATTCCGGTTAATGAAAATTTTCCGGATGAGCAACTATTTGCTTTACATGTTCATGAGCCTTGGTATGCGGATTTTTTGAATTTTATTGTTTCTAATATTATGCCGCCGCACTTCACATACGATCAAAAACGAAAGTTTAAATCGGATGTGAAGCATTACATTTGGGATGATCCTTATTTGTGGAAGATTTGTCCTGATAAGCTTTTGAGAAGATGTGTCCCTGAGCATGAACAAGAGAGTGTGTTGCGTTTTTGTCATGAGCTTCAATGTGGTGGGCATTTTAGTGGTCAAAAGACCGCTAGAAAAATTTTCCAAGCCGGTTTGTATTGGCCCACCATATTTAGAGATGCATGTGAGTTCAGTAAGAGGTGTGATAGATGCCAGAAGACTGGTGGCATTGGTCAAAGATGAGATGCCCCAACACTTTAATTTAGTTGTTGATATATTTGATGTGTGGGGTATTGATTTTATGGGTCCGTTTCCCCCATTCCATGGTTTTGTTTATATATTGGTTGCGGTGGATTATGTGTCAAAGTGGGTGGAGGCTATTGCCACCCGGACTAAAGATGCTAATGTGGTTTCCAAGTTTGTTTGTGAAAATATTTTTAGCAGGTATGGAGTGCCACGAGCAATCATAAGTGATCAAGGAACACATTTCACCAACCGAATGTTCAACAATGTGTTGAAGAAATATGGGGTGGTTCATAAATCAGCCACAGCTTATCATCCTCAAACCTCGGGACAAGTGGAGGTAAGCAACAGACAAATAAAAGGGGTCCTTGAAAAGACGGTGCGTCCGAACCGCAAAGATTGGGCTCTAAAGTTGAGCGATGCATTATGGGCATACCGGACGGCATACAAGACTCCAATTGGCATGAGTCCTTTCTGGATTGTGTATGGGAAGGAATGTCATTTACCGGTTGAGATGGAGCACAAGGCATTTTGGGCAGTGAAAGAGTTGAATATGGATATGGATGCCGCGGGTGAGAAGAGATTGCTCACTTTGAATGAACTTGACGAGTTGCGGCAAGATAGTTATGCAAGTGCCAAACTGTATAAAGAGAGAACTAAAAGATACCATGACAAACAATTGAAGCCAAAAGATTTGAGGCCGGGTATGAAAGTTCTCCTTTTCAACTCTCGTTTGAGGTTATTTCCGGGTAAACTGCGTTCCAAGTGGACGGGGCCATTTGAGTTGGTGAAAGTATTCCCACATGGAGCAGTCGAGCTTAAGAATTTGAAAACGGGAAATTTGTTCAAAGTTAATGGACACCGGGTGAAACCTTATTATGAGGGGGTGGCTATTGATGATGAGGTAGAGGTGATCGAGCTGGTGGATCCAGAGAAGGCCAATTAACTCCCATGTGGCATTATGTCGAGCCAACGACTTTAAAACAAAGGCGCTTGTTGGGAGGCAACCCAACCAGGTATCATTTTATTTGCTTTCTTTTATTTCAGTCTATCATCATTCTTATCTTGGGTGTATGTTTACTTTTGATGCAATGAGGACATAGCATGTTCTAAGTTTGGGGGTGGTGGTATTCACAAAAAAAAAAAAAAAAAAAAAAAAAAAAAAACAAAAATTATTATATTTACATATTTTTATTGCTTTCGTGTCTTTTATTTCTGGGTCGGTTCGAACTACAGTGACCTGAGCCCCTTATTGTCCTAGGGGGAACGTAGACAACGAAAGTGCGGTCAAAAGTTTAGTCCGTGTCATCCTTCATGGATCTCTCCGAGTTTGTGGGTTTATAGGGGAGTGTAAATAGTGTCACCCTCCAAAAATATTTTTATTCTTTGAGTCATTTTTATTTTTATTTTTTATAATGGATATTACGCTTGTGATATTTGTTTGTGGTGATGTGCAGAAAAGAAGTCCAACCAAGCAAGGCGAAGGTCAAAAAAAAAAAAAAAAAAAAAAAAGGAGACCAAGCGCCCGCTTGGGGTGATACAGGCGCCCGCTTACATGGGAATTTGAAAGAGTAATGTTTCTGGTCAAACCAAGCGCCCTCCTGGTAGGTCACAAGCGCCCGCCTGGTATGCGGAAAACCCAAATTGACGGGGTAAAAACCCCAAAAAGTGGGTTTCTCCCCCAAAAATCAAATCCCTAACTCTCTCTCTCTCTAAAAACTGAGCCCCCCTCTCCTTCTCTCTACAATTCCTCTCACAAACCACCATCTTCATCCCTCTAAATCACCAAATTCGAATTGATCAACCTTTTTCTTCCATACATTGCAAGAAATCAACCCAATAAGTCCATTGAATCCCAAGTCTTGAGGAGGTTTTGAAAGTTCTAAACATCGTGGAAAAGGGAGAAATTGGGCATCATAGAGTGGGAATTCGAGGCATTTAAGGAAGGAAAAGTGTTCATAAGGGAAAGCTTCATTTAGGTCGGTCATCTTCTCAAACTCCGGCGAGGTTTTCCGGCGACTGTCCGGTAAGAAAATTTCCAGAATTTTTAGTTTTGTTGGTGAATATTAATCATGCCTCCCAAAGGAAAAGGCCGTGCTCCCCCTCCCCCTGTTGAATTGGATTATGATAGTGCTCGGTTTGTCTCGAGGAAGTCACAAGACTTCTTTGATTCTAAGAAGGGTAATGGGGATACAGTTGAAAGGGGGTTCGATTTTAAGAGTTGTGGGCTGCAATAGTTGTTTGCTTTTTATAAATTGAATAAATTAGCGGCAAAGCCAGCCCAAGCGGGAGTTAGCTTGTTGGTGCGGGAGTTTTATGCTAATTTGCATTCGGCATCTGAGGCCGGGAGTGTACGAGTGAGGGGGTGTGATGTGGATTTCACTGATGCCACTATAAACGAGTTATACGGGATGTCCATGGGAGTTGCAGAGGAGGAATGTGCCTATTGGAAATTGAGGGGTGAGTTGCATGACAATTTGTTGGGTGCGTATCCTAAACTATCAGAGGCCTTTGGGTTTCAGCTAGATCCCAGTTATTTCAAGAATGGGTATATGTTTCATGTGAGTGCTTTGAGGTTTGAGCTGAAAGCCATTTACAGATTTATTTGTGAGAGAATAATGCCCACTGGACATTATCAAGAAGTGCACTGGACACGAGCCCCCCTGTTGTATGTGATGGTGAAGAGGTTGCCGGTGGATATTGGGGCCATAATGAGGAATGAGGTCGTTGAGAGGGCCATCAATATGGGTCACAGTAACTTCATTTTTCCAATCATGATCACTCGGTTAATGGAGAAGGCAGGGGTTTCATTGTTGGTGGCTGGAACTACTGTGACGAAGACATCTATGGAGGGTGGTAGTTCACATCCGGTAGGAAAGCAGGGAAGCAGGGGCCAGGCGGCCAATGTTGAGGAGGATATCCCGATGACCCAAAGGGAGTTTAGTCATGGTATGTTTGAGCGGATGCAGGGGTTGGAAGATAAGATAGACGGGTACCACCAGCAGCAGCTCATAGCTGATTATCATAGGCAGAACCGCGAGGATGAGCATGATGAGCGGTTGAGGAAGATGGAGGAGTCATTTTATGGTAACCTTCAGGAGGAGCAGTATTACAGACGCCGGATGATGGCGCATCACTTCCCTGGGGAGCAGTTTTCCCCCGACGTTTTACCCACCACCTCCTTCTCCGTATATGCCACCTCCGAGCAGTTCGTGGGCTGGAGCTTCATGGGATGAGCCGATGAGTGGACCGGATCAGGAGTCTGGTTCAGGTTCGGGCATGCTGGGTCCTTGGGACCATATTTTTGGACCGCCCCCGCAGTGAGTGGCGCGAGGTATTTCCACTCCCTTTTTCTTTTGAGCTTAGTTGTGAGAGCATTGGGGGCAATGCTCATAATTAGTCGGGGGGTGGGAATGCCTGTTTATTGGATGCATTTTATCATCACTTGTTGTAGAGTTAAAAAAAAAAAATTGAAAAAGAAAAGAGAGGCTAGGTGAAAACCCGAAAGGGTGCCTAGGCAAAAGGAGAGAAATTGAGTGAGTTTTTGTTTTTGCTTGGCGTGGCGTCCTAAGGGAGGTTCGGAGAATTGGGTAGGATTTCTGTTAGGTATAGGAGGTTTGGTTAGAGGCGAATAGGATAGAAAATCCTCATATTTCTTATGGAGTCATAAGGGGGCGTTGGAGTTTTTTTTTATGAGGTAAATCATTGCTAAGGATTATCCTAGCTTTGATTTATTTTTGAGGGAGAAGGTAGCGAAAGATAAGCGTGGGGAAACATAGGTCATTTTAGTTCCCCTAGCTTTTTGTGTGGGCCCTAATTGGATGGCGTTTTATTTTCTTATCATGGGTGTGCTATCAATTAGGGCCAGTCGTATTTGTTTTGTTTGGAGTTATAAGGAGCGGAGTTTCTTACACTCCGTGTGTGTTGCTTCTATCGTGACTTGTTGGATGGGGTTGTAGAGGTGATAGGTATCATTTTCTCTCATGCTACGCTAATTAGACCGGTGTTTAGAAGTGGGGTTAGGAATATTACTCAGGGACGAGTAATGGTCTAAGCATGGGGGAATTTGATGGATGGTTTTTCATGTATATATTATCTACATCTTCATGTTATTTTTCTGGACTTTTTGATGTAATTTAGAATAGAATTGATGTAGTCGTGGTCTTTATGTAATTAAGGAACTTTGTTAGGATTTGTGTATTTTGGAACACTTTTAGTGTTATTATGTAACTACAAAGTCCGAGAGCTTAAAGTGTGGCAGACCAAGGTCGGGTCAACATCAAGAGTCAAAGTCAGTCGTGGTCAAAGTCAAGAAGAAAAGAAGGAAAAGCTGGAAACTAGTCCAGGCGCCCGCTTATGAAAGTCCAGGCGCTCGCTCATGGTGCTCCAGGCGCCCGCTTACATCAAAATCCGGAAAAGCAAAGTTTCTGTAATTTCCAGGCGCCCGCTTGACTAGGGATAGGCGCCCGCTTGCTTGATCCGTACGGTTTTCAGGTTTCCTGTTCCAGTCGGGTTTTAACTCAATTTTCCCTACTTTTGGCCCTAGTTTTCTCTATGTATAAATATTAGACTGCAGCCTTTAGTTTGAGGATGCTTTTTTTTTTAGGTTTTATTCAAGTTTCAAGTTGTAAACAAGATTGGGGAGATTATTCATCATCAAGCGTTTATCCAGGTTTATGATTTTTAATTACATTCTTGTGTTTATTGCTATGTTGATGAGTAGCTAAGTTTTTAATTCATGGGTTGGATGTAAAACACTATCTAATTCTATATTATAAACGTTTTATTCATATTGATTTCATTCTAGTTGTTCAAAGTATTTTTAATCAAGTTTTGAGGGTTTCAATAATTGAACTAGTCATTATTGGCCTTTTTAACAACTTAGGGTTTTAACTCCGCCATTGATTTGGGGATTAAAGCGTAGACCAATGCTTTGAGTATTATATTTATTTGATGCCGTGATAGAAATCAAGTGAATATAGGTTCAATTGTTCTTGAGAACTTAATAACTTTTTAAATAATTACATGGACTTGATTTGCGAAGTGTGATTAGATAAAAAGAAAAAGATTGTAATTCGGCCGCCTCACCGTCCCAACCTTTACAAGAAGCGAACGAACCCTGGAATAAATCAATAACTTTATTTTAAAATAACATAGAAGGATGATAGTGTGAAATCCAACCCGTGAATCTCTTTAATCTGTTTACTTCGTTATTAGTTGATTATTGCTTTGTTAATTAGTATTTAATTTCCGTTTTTAGTTAGTAAAATAAAATTAAATCAAAAACCCCTCTCTGGTTACTATTTGCACTAATTAAATTTACTCGTTTATCCAACAAGTCTCTGTGGGATCGACCCTCGCTTTCGCGCGTTACTACATCGGTAACTAGTGCGCTTGCTAGGTATTTATTACTTGGAATTTTATCCATCATGATTTACAGTGATGCTTCGAAAGAGGGTTTGGGTTGTGTGTTGATGCAGAATGGGAAAGTAATTGCCTATGCTTCGAGGAAGTTGACCCCTAGTGAACAGAATTACCCCACTCATGATATGGAGTTAGCGGCTATTGTATTTGCGTTGCACAAATGGAAACACTACCTTTATGGAGCGAAGTTTGAGATTTTTACGGATCACAAGAGTTTGAAGTACCTTTTCTCCCAGAAAGAGTTGAACAACCGACAGCGTCGATGGATGGAATTGTTGAAGGATTATGATTGCACGATTTCTTATCATCCGGGGAAGGCGAATGTGGTAGCCGATACGATTAGTAGAAAGTCTTATGTGGCTTCGAAGATGGTCCGTGAATGGAAAATGCTTGAGGATGTTCGAGATTGGTCTCCTCGTTAATCGAGACATGGGGCTATTTTTGCAAATATTAGGGTGTCTCCGACCCTAATTCAGAGGATAAAGGAAGCTCAGAAAGAAGATCCTGAGTTGGTAAAGATGATGGGTAAATTGAAGGAAAAGAATTTTGAGGATTTTTCTTTGAGTCCGAGTGGAGTTTTGACTTTCCGTGGTCGTTTGTGCGTACCCGATGTTGGTGGAATAAAGAGGCAAGTTTTAGATGAGGGCCACAAATCGAGGTATACTATTCATCCGGGTAGTACGAAGATGTATCAGGATTTAAAGCAACAATTTTGGTGGATTAATATGAAAAGGGAAATAGCCGAGTATGTATCGAGGTGTTTAACTTGTCAGCAGGTCAAAGCCGAGCATCAGAGACCCGCGGGATTACTTCAGCCGTTAGAGATTCCCGAGTGGAAATGGGAGCATGTGACTATGGATTTCGTTAAGGGACTACCTCGTACCCGTAGGAAGTATGACAGTGTTTGGGTAATAGTGGATAGATTGACCAAGAGTGCCCATTTCTTGCCTATTGACATCAGATATTCGATGGAAAAGCTTGCGACCCTTTATATCGACGAGATCGTTAGATTGCATGGGGTTCCGGTTAGTATTGTGTCAGATCGAGACCCGAGGTTTACTTCTAGATTCTGGAAGGCGTTTCAGGAAGCTTTGGGTACAGATTTTCGATTCAGTACAGCTTTGGGTCATTTGTGCTAGTGTAGTATTGTTGGGTCTTAATTGTTAGTAGGGAGAGTAAGCATTCGTGTTAGTATTAGAGGAGGGGCCTTTGTGAAAGTTTTCAAATAATTCTTCATCTACTCCCTCCCTACTCCCCTCTCCTCCCTTACTCCTCACCATCATCTCCCAGCCAACTCCCTCTCTCTCTCCTTGTTATGGTAAGCTTTTTCTTCTCTTTCTTCTCTCTTCATTTTCTTCATCTTCTTCTTGTTATTTCTCATTTCTTAAAACATGAAACTTGTTTAGATCGTCGATAGGATCGCGTAGAACCAAAAAGAATTGAATTCCGTCATCTTTGAGAATTTTCAAGTAAGTTACTTTTCCCCCATTTTGATGCTAAAATGTTCATATCATGTTTAGATAATGCTTGATGTGTTATATTTGAAGTTTGGTTGGGTTTTGAATTTGTTTGGAATTTATTTGAGTTTTGGTCAAAAATGGTGATTTTATGAAAATTGGGTTAATTTTGGTTTGAGGTTGATGAAGGATGTTATTTGTGTCTCCTTTAAGTTTAGTTGTTGTTTTGGTTCAGTTTTGAACTTGTGCTAAGAGTAAAATTTGGGGCATTTCGATTTGGGTAAGAAATTTGGTTGAAAATGGTGGATTTTGCCTTGAACCCAGCTGGGAATTCCTCCCAGCCCGTAGACCAAGCGCGCGCCCGACCCCCTCCAGGCGCCCGCCTACATGTCCTTTTCTGATGACTAGACCTTATGGTCATTCAGGCGCCCGCCCGCCCCCCTACCAGGCGCCCGCCCGCCCCCTGGTTCAGAATTCTCCCTTTTTGCTTGGTTTAGGACTTAGGGCCTAAATAGTTTAAGTTTATTTCTTCTAATTAACTTAAGATAACATCGTGGAATACCTTATTAATTGGATTTGATTCTTTTGTGAATAAATATGTTCTGGAATTTAATTAAGTATCATTTTGGGAATGTGGTTCATCTTTGATGTGCGGTTTATATTGGTTTACCTTTGTGGTGATTTATTTGGATTGGTTCCCTACTTTGGAACCTTAAGTTGTTTATTTAAGCTAGTATTTATTACTTAGCATTTATTTGAAAGTCCAGCTGGTATTTTGTGTTCGTTTGGGCGATGCGAAACATTACGATGGCACGGCCAAGTCCATTGTGATGTTGACCATTGTTTTGCCCCATTATTACCCTCCTCCAGATTGGCCTTGGATGTGAGAAGAGCTAGCTCCTTTGTGTGCATTTTAGCTTTACTTGGAGCATGACTTTGTGGCATGTCTCCCGTCCCTTGTGACACTTCATTTGGTTATTGGTTCCGGTACCGGGGTTTTCTCTTCGGCTTTCATGCTATTATGAAGATGATGATTTGTTGATTATTGAAGCTGCGCAGCGATCCTTTATTTGGATGTATCGGTTTGGAAAACCTTGGCTATATCCTTTGTTATGTGTTTATTTCCGCTGCTATCTGTTATGTGATAAATGCTATGTGCTATGTGATATTTATTATTGCTTATCGCTTCGTGCATCATAGCATGTCATGTAGTTGCATTGGTAACTTATTGAGATTTATCTCACCCCCTTTTCTTTTATCTTTGTTTTTCCTTAACCCCCCCAGGTGCTAAGGATTAGTCTCGCTGATCACGAGAAAGAGGACGTCGAGTGTCGATCCATTCTTTTGGGGAAGGTTGTTATAGGTTGGTTTACATTATGTAAATGTGTAACCTTTTTGGGATAGTTGTACCAACAATGACGTCATTAAGAATTGTATATTTGTATTTTGTTGGGCATAAACTTGTGGAAGTTTATGATAGTTGTAATTGGTTTTTATCAAACTTGGTTTTGTAAAACTTTGGATCATCACCTTTTGGTATCAAATGGAATTTTTAACTTCAGTATTTCACAGTTTTGGTTTTAGAGTCGACGTCCAGATCGCGGTCTCGGGCCCGCGGGGTCCGGGGTCGCGACAGTGGCCATCCCATTCAAGGCCAATACTGATATCTGACCCTCTCCCTCTTCTTCTTGTATTTCTTCCTCCTCACACACTTTATCTTCCTCCCATTCTTCCCCATATAACATATATATTTTGGTTTTGCAAGTGTGACCCCTAGTGAATTTCTCATCACAATGAAAACAGAGACCCTTCTTCCTCCTTTCATTAATTTCGAAACTGGTGAGGGTTTTGATATTTGAGTTGGGCTTGGAATAAGATTGGGTATGGGTTATGGGTTGGGGTGGTTTGGTAAACTGATGCGTTTGGTAGGTTTTAGGTAGGGTTGTATATGGTTTGGGCTTATGGGCCTTGAGGTTCTGTTCAGCTTGTCTAGCCAACTCTATGGCTTCCCCTAAGCATGTGGGTTTGGACATATACACTGGACCTTTGATCTCCTCCTTTAGCCCACTCCAAAAGCTGGATAAGTAATATTCATCACCTAAACCCCTTTGTTTCATGCCCACCAAGGCTTTAAGCTCCTCAAACTCATCTATGTAAGCATCAACAGAAGTGGTTTGAGTGAGTTTATTGAATTCAGCCTGGGGATTCTTATGAACTCTTTGACCAAACTTGGATATTACATCGTTAACAAACATCACCCATAGAATTAACCCCTTCTCCACTTGGTAAAATTGATACCAATGACTCGCCCTTCCTTCAAAGTGAGTGGAAGCATACTTAGCCTTCCTCAGATCCTCCATGGGATTGAATTCAAATAATTGGTCACACTTAATGGCCCATCCTCTTGGATCATACCCATCAAATCTGGGGAAATCCATTTTTGAGGGTTTGGCATTCCAAGGGCCATTCCAATTCTGGGGAATGAAATTTGGTGGGGTCATATAAGCATTGAATTGGTTCTGGTTTGGTATATATGGTTGGTAAGGGTGTTGGTTTTGGTTTTGTTGAAAAGCAAAATTGGGTTGGTTTAGATTTGGTTGTGGTGGTGGTGGTGGTATTGGATTGGGTTGAGGATTTGGTTGGGGTGAATATGGTGGTTGATAATGGTTGGGCTGGGTAGGAGGTTGAGGTTGAGGTTGAGGCATGTGAGTGGTGAAACCTGGAGGTGCAGCATATGTATTTGGTGTGGAAGATAAATGATTGAAGTTCTGCGTATGAGCATACCTAGCATCTGGATCTGTATTATCCGTACCTCTGCTGGAAGTACCTCCATCTCCTTGATTTATTTCGTCCTTCGGCCTCTCCCCATTGTCCATCTGTGAGCAGATCTTCTCCAGCATAGATCTCATACCTCATATCTCAGATTTGAGATCTAAGATGCTATTCCCCATCTCCGCCATGTTACCTTCAAATGCATCAAGATTCCTTTCGATTCCTCCCGTCTTCACACCCAATTCCTCCATGTGTTTATCACTCCCTTCCAATCGCCTATGCAATTCCGCCCACCTTGTTTCCGCCATGATTATCAGAGTATGCAGAAGCAGCCGGGGATCGACTGCTCTGATACCAATTTGTAACATATACGACCAATCACAAATTCAGAAAATGGAAATGGAATCAAACTCTATTGATTGAACTTCAACTACAACGAAAATAGAGTTATAGCTAGATAATCAACTACTAGCTAAACTATAAAGGAAATACTAGCTAAACTCAGCTATGGCTAAACTAAGAAGAAAGAGAAATAGCAATATCATCCACACTTTGATGCATCCCCCATGTGCCCCTTTTATAGGGAAGCCCATGTGCAAGTTGTTGGAGATAACCGCCTCATGTGTCAACATGGCCATGTGCTCTTAACAACCTCACGAGACTTGCACATGGCTCCAACCACCTCACGAGATCTTCACGTGGTCAATTAACGAAATTACCACTAAGACCATCCGTCTTGATTTTACCACTACTTGACCACACTAACTACCACATTTAACTCTACCGCAACACCACTTCTAACATTGACCGCATACTACTTTCCCCCTCTGTTGACCGCATAACTCCTCGCCCAACTTGACCGCATAAAACCCTCCTCCATCCTACCGCACTCTCTTCTCTTCAACCTACCTACCGCACTACTCCTTCTATTGACCGCATCCGTTACAACGGTTTGTGGGTATCTTTGAAACCATCTTCTTCTTCCCTTCTCCAGCCCTTAATAGCTGCCACCACCGCCACCATGGCCACCACTGTTTGGGGTAAAAATATACACCGCACCAACAACTTGAAGACTTCTACTTGAGATTATATTCTTTTTGGGCAAATTGCAAGCAACAGCAAAAGGATAGAGCATAACAAACTCTCCAAGATCTTAGGTCTTGATAGTTTACATTATATTCTTTTTGGGCAAATAGCACTTTAGTTACTTGAGTTTGTCGTCATGTTTCAATTGGTTATCCAGTTTGTGTTTGTTACAATTTGGTCATTGAGTATGTCTTTTTGTTGCAATCATATGTAATTTTTGTTAGTTCGTCAGAAACCTAACGGAAAGTGTGTCATTTGCCACTCACATGACATACTTAAGGGTATTTTTGTATTTTCCACAAGCGTACACTAAAAGACAAAATTATTTTAAAAAAAAAAAAAAGAGGCAGAAAGTTGAAAAAGGAAAAAAGAGGGGTGGATTCCCCAAATCACCAATCCCTAATCCACCACTTCGCCGAGTAGTTCCCCAAATCACCAATCCATAGTTACCCACTCAATGCTTAGAAAAATGACAAAAATACCCTTAAGTATGTCATGTGAGTGGTGTTGGGTTTCCAAGTAACATGCGCAGCGGAATATAGCAATTAAATTTTTAAGAAACCCAAAGCCATGGATCCGTTCATATGATTAAATCAAATACAACAAGATGAATAGAGGAATAACTAACCCTTGATGGCTATGAATTTTTCTCTTTGGTCTTGGTGGAGATCTTGAAGCTTTATCACGAACAAATCACGAACTTTGTAAGATGATAAAATTCACCCTCTAGCGGTATCCACACTTCGAACGAATATCAAATGAACTTCTTCGATCTTGGTTGCTAGACCAATAATTGTAAAACACGCTTTCACAATTTAATAAATAACTATATGGAATTTATTTGTGAATTATTTTGTTCCTCAATCAATGATATCTTAGAACAAAATAAAATCTCTCTCAAACTCTTTGAGACTCACAAAAGCACTAGTAAATATGGTCTGGCCGAATTGGGGTTTTTATACACAATTAAGACCTATTCCAAATAGGTAACTTGTGCCAAAAACCTTTCCTAATCAAATTAGGAATTTTCCTGTCGGCAAGACCAGGCGCCCGCCCGGTACCACCCGAGCGCCCGCTCATTTGGGCAGAAGGTCAAGGCCTTTTCCGGCTTATTCAGGCGCCCGCCTGGTTCAACCCAAGCGCCCGCTTGGTTGACCAGGAGGCCCAGAATAATTCCAGAAATTCCCTTGAGGTCCTTCGACCCTAAATTCCAATACAGTCCTTTTATTTAAGATTCGTTCTATTGTGTGTGACCCTCTAGGATTATACTAAGTTGGCAATTGGCTCAAACATGATCCCATAAGATATGATTAGGTTCTAGCAAACCGTCATACCTACCCAAATAGTATAACTAGATACAAGTTCGCATTCCTTTAGAATATGTCACAATCCCTTTGTCCACGATGTCATTGAACACAAGTCATGGTCAAACAGTCAACTTGTCTTGTTCAATACTTTCTCGATTCCGAATATGTTGATAATTCAAATGTTGTTGATCCAATCAATCCATTTGAGTTCGGCCGAACATTTCATCAACATCATTCCTTCGAGGGGCCCAAGCTTGACATCTCTCCGTGGAGGGACAAATCCATTTAGCTTATTATTCTTCCCAACGGGAATCCGATTATGCCAATCATACCCTTTATAACTACCGTGTTAAGGTAGCGTTTGAATATGTCAAACACAATGTTCATCAAGTGGAAGACTATAATAACTTCATGTCTAAGGATTCAAATGACATAACTAATATGAGATATATGTACGACATAGACCATGACATAAATCTCATACAGCGGGTCATGTCCAGTACCTTGTTCCAAACAAGTACCCATAAATCTAACATGATCATCCCATGATCATTTAGCCTTTATACTAGTGCTTAACAAGTACTAGGGACGGGGATTATTATAAGTAAACATGAACAACAATAATAATCAAAACATCTCTTTATTGATATGAAATAAATGATAACAATTACAACGTTTATTAAACGTGCCTAGGGCACCACTACCAACAAGTGGTACATGACACACTTTCTGTTAAGATTCTGACGAACTAACCAAAATTACATCTGATTGCAACAAAAAGACATACTCAATAACCAAATTGTAACAAACACAAACTGGATAACCAATTAAAACATAACGACAAACTCAGGTAACTAATTTGCCCTATTCTTTTTAGTATAAATAGATAACTGTGAGAGCCCGCGCGCGACCTTTTAGAAATGGATCCGTGCGAAATGCGGTTTGAATCCGCTCGGTTTCTCATAGCGGTTTCTCTACCTTGGTTTTTGAAAAGCAGAGAGTCGCTACCTGTAGACACCCCGCCTCGGACCGCTCACCCCGATTGCACACTTGGTTTTGTGTTTCTCCCTCTTCTAAGTGTTTTCTATTAGTTTCTGTTACTTTGGTTAAGTTCCAGACGGACTCCGTTAAGTCTCGGGACTAAACTGAATAACAGTTCTAACTTTCTAGTCCATTCTGTCAAAAATTGCTTCTCAGAGTCGCGCGCCTCCGCCCCTTGAAGCCAGACGCGCGCGCCTTCCGCCGCCTAGGTGGGATGCGCGCGTTTCTGGGGCGTGTCAGTTACAGATTCTGCCCAAGAATCTCTCCCTTGCTCATTATACATGATTTTGCCCGATAAAGATTTCTTGGAGACTCTGTTTGGCTCAAAAAACAGTCACTAATCAACTATAAAAACCCCTCCAATCCATCATTGGAAGAGGACCTGGAAAAATCATCACTTTAGACTTTTTACTCACTCTTTGCCTAGACTTTTCCTTTGGGATTTCTTCAACAAAAGTACTCAACCTCTTCTTCAAGGCTTTACAAGAGGTTCTCTTTTGAAGGATACTATAGGTAAATGTCTTAAGCACTTATCTTCTTCTTCTTCTTCTTCTTCTTCTTCTTCTGTAATCAAATGTGCAATTACCCAAAACCATTTGGGACATGACACCAATGGTCCTTTCATTACATTGAATTGGCCTAGGAGTCATCTCCCTACATTTTAACTCTAAAACCCCTTTTTATCATCATTTTAATAGGAAGAACACATTTATCCTTAAAAGTGAATTATGAACAAACAAGACCGACTTTGCTCGGGCGAAATGGGTGTTTAAGTACTTCCCATTTCGTAACCTAACCCCCGAACCCTTCTCTCCCGAATCTCTGGTTTTCGTACAAAAAATTGGCTTTCTTTAGGTTTTCTCGCGTTCCTCCAAAAACGTGGGTGGCGACTCTAAAATCAATTAGAGATCCTAGGTAACTCACGCGCTCTAGCCAAGCCGTGGTGTCCCCCCGGGGTATCTACAGTGGCGACTCTGCTGGGGACGCTTGAGGGTTAAACTTGTGTTTCTGTTCATAATTCACTTTTCTGGGCATTCTGGAAATTGACATGGGAAGCGCGCGCCTCGGACCTTCATGATCCAAAGCGCGCGCGTCCCGCGTCAAATTCCAGAATCGCCCACCTTCCATGTGTTCTTCCTATTCTTCCTACTATTTCGCGCTGACAAACATTGCAGGGGTTTCATCACACAATCAGGACCAGGGCAATCCCCTGAGTCCATAAGTTTCTGATAATCTGACAGGTGAGCCCAGAAGCGGGCGCCCCCAGGTACAATGCGCCAGGCGCGCGCTTCCCACAACACTAGCCAGAGGCGCGCGCTTCTGGGTCAATTTACAGGGCAAGAACAGGTTTCAGTGACTGGACAGAACAGTGGGGTGTGGGCACAGTTGCCTGCATCAGGACAGAATTGAACCCTTGGACTGTTTAATTTTATGTTTTATTTACCGGTCACACGGGTGATTCGGGAGTTGTAATTTACGTGCTTATGTGTTTTTTTTTTTTACCTTTTATTTTCAAAAAAATAAATAAAAATAAAATTTTTTGTCACGTGATGGACCTCACACTACGCGCACAATTCTTATCAACTGCTCACTATCGAGTCGCACAAGTCCAACCCCAAACCCGTCGAGGCCCGTCTTAGAAAGTTTCAAGCTCCACTCGACCTTGGCTCTTTCGAAGCGGTAAACCTCAGCCCGTGGCGTAGTTCATGACTACATGCCGGGGGTGACCTTTAAGCCTCATATTCAAGCCGAGCACAAACCACACAATTCTAGTCTAGGGTCTAACACTCCGTGACTCAAGTCGGTTTCCATGTACCGAGATTTCCCTAAACTAATGTTTTCAAATCATACATGCCAACTTGTTGAAACGGACGCAATAAAAATCAATCCCCAAAAGTGGTTATCTTGGACGAAAATAAAAAATCTGTCCCCGCATGTATGCTTTACTACATTAATTTAGTTTAATCCCAACACATGTAGGATTCACAAGCGCGATGGAATCCGATGAGTATATGGGACCGCGAGATGGTCTATATACTAGTGTGACGATTCCATTATCTTCTTAGAAACCCCAAAAGGGACCCATTCCCTCCGACTTATAAAATAAAAAAAAAAGAGTCTTTTTTCTTATGTGGTTCGAGTCGTGTGCCCAACTGTGTGTTCTCAACCTCTTCATGGACCGAAAGTGTGAACCGAGACTGACAAGGGCTACTTCTCCAATTATAGGTCCGATTGGTACTCTCCGCATCTACAGGGATTCATCCAACAGGTTTGTCCGTGAACCGATCACTCCAACAGCTTGTACATCATCAATGGCCGGCGACTCCAGCACCAACAACGCCATGACTCTCGAACAGCTTTCTGCCATGGTTCAAACACTCCAACAACAAGTCTCTACCCTTAACCAAGAGGCTCAAACCAAAGAAGCCTTATGGCAAGCTCATGTCGACAGTCAAAGGGAGGCCCACGAGGCCGAGGTTGACCAACTGAAAGCCAAGCTCCTCAAGCTCTCCAAGAACAAGGGGGTTAATGACAATGAGGAATCCGAGTGGACCGAGGGTTTGTTTGAAAGACCATATGTCAGAACCTGCACCAAAAAAGTGGGGAAACCAAGCACCGACAACAGCGACCCCAAAATGGTCGATTCCATCATGGCCTACATTGATCAGAAATTCGACGGCCTCAACATGGGAAAAGGCTCCAACACAAGCCTTTATCAGTCATCCATCCTCATGAGCACGATGGCCGCTCTCCCCGAAAAATTCAAAATGCCCGACATTAGCAAGTTTAAGGGAAACTCATGCCCGATGGCTCACATCGAGACTTACATTTGGGCTATGGTTCCGAATAAGGTCTCCCCAAAAGTTATGGCTCAATGCTTTCCTCTCACTCTCGAGGGGGCGGCAAAGGATTGGTATGCAACTCTCCCGCTCACCGTCCGTATGGATTGGGATGCCGCTATGCTTGCCTTCAAAAATCAATATCAAGGCAACACCACTCACCGGCCCACAAGGAAAGAGCTCGAGAACACCACTCAAAGAGACAACGAGTCCTTCATTGACTTCACAAGGAGATGGAATGACAAGCTCTCTGAAATTGTTGAGAGGCCAAACACAAAAGAGAAAATGGACATCTTTCTCAAGTGTCTCAAGATTGATCTCCGCACCCACCTAAGTGGGGCTTGCTACTCCGACTTCTCCCAAATGTATGAGGCGGGGGTACGCATGGATGACTTGCTCAAGGAGATTAAAAAGTCCACTCCTACTTACCGATACAAGGCCGCCTCTAGTTCAAACAAAGAGGCTTCTGTCAATGCCGTTACTACTGACAAGAGGAATTACAAGAAGGTTCCCCCACCACAAGGCAAGCGGTTCCAAAATGACCGCGTCTACACTCCTCTAAACGGCATGACCATCACCGAGGCTTATGAAGCTCTAAAGGCCAAGGGACAAATCACCCCTCTTCAAGGGTACAAGCAACCACAACCGCTCCGTACCAATCATGCTCACCACAAATGGTGTGACTACCATCAATGCACCGGCCACCTCACCGAGGATTGCTTCTCCATCCGCAACACCATCCAAGACCTCATAGACAAGAAGGAATTCATAATCCCTAATGAGGGTGGTGTCAATATAATAGAGGTAGGAGAGTTTGAAGGAACCACTCATTCGATCCCAATTGTGAATGAGGGCTCCGATGATATGAATAAACTTGATAATTCTTGTTATGTTGTGACTTATGATGAGATTATGAGGGAATTCTTAGAGAATAGGAAGAAGAAGCTACAAGGGACCGTGAACGTGCTCACTCGCAGTGGCCGAGTAACAACGAGCGCAATCCCTCCCAATACCGCAGCAACCAACACCTCTTCTCAAAAATCGCAAACACGCGACATACCCGAAGATCCTTTGTTAACACAACTCAAGAAGACGCAAGACAACATATCCATCTGGGACCTTATTGCATCATCAAAGAAACACCGAGACCTCGTCATCAAGAACTTGGATAACACATCAGTCTCTCCCGACACGACTCCTGAGGACCTCACAGCAATGATAGGTCACATTCACTTTGGAAATGTCATCACTTTTGCCGACATGGACCTCCCGCCATTTGGGTTCGAAAACAATGAAGCCATCTACCTCAAAGTAAGGGCAAGGGGGAGACCCATCTCAAGGGTTCTAGTAGACGGTGGTTCTGCACTCAACTTAATGCCTAGCCGAGTCATGGGCATACTGGGGCTCAAAAACTCTGATTTACAACCCTCCGCACAAGTCATTAGAGGGTACGACAGCACTGCCCGTACGGTCATGGAATGATAGAAGTTGATATCGAATTTGGAAGCATGATCATGCCCGTCCCATTCCAAGTACTTGATGTCCCTGCTTCATTCAACTTACTCCTGGGCCGACCTTGGATCCACAGTTCCAATGCGGTACCTTCCACTCTCCATCAGTGTGTCAAGATCAGAAATGGGGATGAGATAGTCACCATCATGGCCAAGAATGTCACCATCCACAGAAGTGGGGGGCAACCCGTTCACCAAGTCCAACACGGGATAGAAGATGCCACTCTCTCCGGCGTCAACACCATCGACAAAGAAGGGGGAAACAGACAATGGACCCTCGGCAATCCTAAAATCCTCCGCATGATGAGGAACATGAATCACTTCCCCGGTCTAGGCCTAGGGAAGCATCAACAAGGGATATTACACCCCGTAGAAATTCCTTTTGTTAAGAACAAGTTTGGTCTGGGGTACGAGCCCACTGAAGATGACTTGAAATACGAGCAAGCAGTCAAGAATCAAAAGACCCAAGCTCGCAAAGAAGGTCGACAATATGAAATCCCTGACTTGAGACCTTACCGCTACACGCTAAACGGTTACTTTGTTCGCCAAGGGGAAGATGTCCCGTACATGATCTTTCCCGAACCGTGGGTTAACGACAAGGGCGTCAGAAAGCCCGGTCTCGAGATCTTCACTGATTGTGAAATACCGACACAAGAAAGGGAGCCTACTCCAATGTCACCCCGAGAGTGGTGGGGCAAGAAAGTGACTATAGAGTCCGAGGTAGAGATTACGGTGGGGGAAGAATTATCCGATCTAGCCTCCATGTTCGAAGAATTTGCCATCATGGACGATTGTCAAGTCAACGCCATCTACGACACCGTTGTCAGAAAGGAAACCATCAGTGAGATCCCGCCAAGCTCCGAGCCAATCAACAACTGGTATTCAACGAAGGGGCCCTCAGTGTCCGAATATTTCTTGGTCCGAGAAATGGGTTGCATACCCCGTACAGCAACAAAGGAAGAGCGGCTCACACTTACTTTCGAGTCCGAGAGTGTTTCTAATGCCCTCACCCAAGAGGATATGGAGGCAATAGCCGAGCGTGTGTTTCCTTTCTTTTCTAATGAAAAATTCGATATTTCTGAGTACCCCGAGATTGCAAACATCATAAATGATGAATTAACTAATAACGAACTTAATGAACAAGTTAATAACGATTCAAATTATGATGAAATAGACCACGAAAACATAACATACCTAAATGAACTAGCTCAACAGGTCCGTTGTCGTGGTGAAAATGGTCCAGGGGCCGATGAGGAATTGCATGTTGTTAATCTGGGTACCGACGAAGAGCCGAAAGAAACAAAGATTGGCAGCTTCTTCAAGGGGGAAGACAAAGACAAATTGACTGCACTGCTCAGAGAATTTGTGGATGTATTCGCATGGTCGTATAAAGACATGCCGGGTTTGGACAGAAAGGTCGCGGAGCACAGAATTCCGATCAGAGAGGACGCCAAGCCAGTAAAGCAGAAGCTCAGAAAGATTAAGCCAGAATGGTCTCTACAAGTCAAAGAAGAGATTGAAAAGCTCCTCAGTGTGGGTTTCATCAAAGTCATTGAGTATCCGACTTGGCTAGCCAACATTGTGACAGTCAGAAAGGCAAACGGCAAGGTTCGAGTTTGTGTGGACTTCCGGGATTTGAACAAAGCTTCCCCGAAAGATGATTTTCCACTACCAAACATCGACATGCTCGTCGATTCAACTGCCAACTATGAAGTCCGCTCATTTGTGGACGGTTTTGCCGGTTACAATCAGATTCTCATGTCCGAAGAGGATCAACACAAGACAGCTTTCACAACTCCGTGGGGCACTTTCTGCTACACAGTCATGCCGTTCGGACTAAGGAACGCTGGGGCTACTTACCAGAGGGCTGTCACTGATCTGTTCCATGACATGATTCATAAAGAGATCGAGGTCTATGTAGACGACATGATCATCCATTCGAAGGGAACCAATGGTCAACATTTGATCGACCTTCGCAAGTTCTTTGAAAGGCTTCGACAACACAACATGAGACTCAATCCCGCAAAGTGCACTTTTGGGGTCATCAGAGGAATGGTTCTAGGTTACATGGTCACTGAAAGAGGAATTGAAGCCGATCCCTCCAAGATCAAGGCAATCATTGACATGCCTCCCCCAAAGACGCAGAAAGAAATCAAAGGTTTTATGGGCAGACTTCAATATATCAGTCGGTTTGTGCACCAACTCACCTCCATGTGTGAACCGATCTTCAAGCTACTCAAGAAAAATGTGGCTCTAGAATGGACCGATGCGTGCCAAGAAGCCTTCGACCAAGTGAAGCATTACTTGACATGCCCTCCAGTTTTGGTTCCACCGCACAAAGAGAAGCCTTTCTTGCTCTATCTCATTGTCAATGATGAAGCCCTAGGGGCTATGTTAGCACAAGAACAACGAGACTCCACAAAAGAGAATGATATCTACTTTGTTAGCGGCCGGTTTCAAGGAGCTGAAAAGAACTACTCTGTCTTAGAGAAGTCTTGTGTTGCATTGGTTTGGGTTACTCAAAAGCTCAAGCATTATATGGAGGCCTTCCCAATCAAGTTGGTAGCAAAAGTGGACCCGCTCCGTTATGTCTTCGAGAAGCCTTTCATGTCAACAAGAATAGCCAAATGGTATTTCATGCTCGCCGGCTATGATATCACTTACGTCACACTCAAATCCATCAGGGGGAAAGTGTTCAGTGATCAGCTTGCTGAATTTCCGTGTGACGAAGTGAAGGGGGAAGATGTACAATTCCCCGACGAGCATTTAATTTGTGCTACAACAGAAGAAAACAAGTGGCAACTTTTTTTCGATGGCGCAGCCAATAAGCATGGATATGGCATAGGGATGTTACTTGTTGATCCAAAAGACATGTATACTCCAATCGCTATCCGCCTTGAATTTGAAGCCACTAATAACACCGCTGAGTACGAAGCTTGCATAGCGGGGCTCGAAGCAGCCCTCGAAAGAAATGTCACAAGTTTAGAAGTATTCGGTGATTCCTTGCTCATCATCAACCAGACATCCGGAAAATGGAAGATTCAAGACTCAACTCTGCAACGGTATGGTCAACATCTCGAGGAGTCGGTTGAACAGTTTCAAGAAATCACCTTCAATTACCTGCCAAGGGACAAAAACCGTTTTGCTGATGCACTAGCCACCATCGCTTCACTGGTTGAAATACCTGAGGGTAAAATGGTGAAGCCCTTCAAAATTTCCCGAAGGAACAGTCGAGCATACTGCATGAGTATCGAGATCAACGAGGTCCAAATAAACTCCCCGTGGTATGCGGATATCATGAATTTCCTCAAGGATGGTGCTTATCCCGAGAATAGCAATAAGAAGTCTCAAATGGCATTGCAAAGACTAGTCTCCCGATATGTACTGATTGGGGACCGAGTCTACAATTAACTATTATATATATATATATATATATATATATATATATATATATATATATATATATATATATATATATATATATATATAGATTTTTACACCTCAAATCAAAAAGTCATACTTGCTGGCAATTAGTAAAGCACAACATGGCCCACCATTATTTTAATTAAACTTTCTTATAATGAAAATGTTAAGATACTATTTTCGAAAGTTGCCCGAGCTTAGTCCGTCCTATATTCTTGTTATTATTATTATTTTCGATCCGTCCTAAAACGTCGTGCTTAATTTTGGGATATTACAATCTTCCCTCCTTAAAAAGAATTCGTCCGCGAATTCTACTTAATCTAGCTCTAGATGATCTTATGCGAATACCCCAAGATTTTATCCCCGAGCTAGCTCACAAGCCTTAAGGTCGGGGTTCCGCTTTGATACCAACTGTAACACCCCGAAAAATTCTAATTTCCATAAATAACAAATTGTCAGAATTTACATCTCTACAATACTAAATACTATACAAGGTATCACTAATCAGCCCAAATTCTCTATAAACTGCTCCGCCCCAAATCATTTCATCCCGATCATCGCTTAACTGCAAAACTGAAACTGGAGGGGGGTGAGCTGGGGGCTCAGTAAGAAAGGGGATACACAATATCACAGAAGCCAATGGAACACAAACACCAAATAACAATGTCCATGAAATTATAAATATGGACATGCCAATAAGACTCGCATTTTCATAAACCGGATAACCGATCAATCATACTTTACAGTCCGATGTACTAATTATATTCGGGTCCAGTGACTCAACCAAATCAACCGAATTGTTGGCCGCCCTCGACGGAGCCGGACCCAACACAAACACAATAACCAATAACCGAGCCCACTGCGACCGTCACATAATTAGCTACATCGCAACTGTTCAACAAATCTCATCTTTGAGCATAATAACACATAAAGCATGTTTTTCAAATAACCGTAATATTTACGGACCAAATCCAATATCAACGCAATAATCACGTGGGACCGAACAAATGATATACGTATCAATAAAATGGAGTACTACGATAAGACGGGTATAAAAGAAAATGACACGGAATCAATACTGCGTAGTCTCACTTACCTCAAAATGCTTAAAACGGATCATCACTTTATTCTCAAATAATCACCGAACCTCAAACTATAACTGGGAAAAGCCTCGAGCTTTCTCTCAACTATTGTCGAAACCATTGCAGAGAGTAAACTATCTATTTGTATTTATAGTACTTTTAAAATTAGATGAGTTACCCATTTAACCCAAACACCTCCTGCATGAACCTCTTGTATTATTTTTACACCTCAAATCAAAAAGTCATACTTGCTGGCAATTAGTAAAGCACAACATGGCCCACCATTATTTTAATTAAACTTTCTTATACTGAAAATGTTAAGATACTATTTCCGAAAGTTGCCCGAGCTTAGTCCGTCCTATATTCTTGTTATTATTATTATTTTCGATCAGTCCTAAAACGTCGTGCTTAATTTCGGGATATTACAGATCGGAAGAACTTCGGCACTTGTTTCTGGGTGCAACAACAAAGATAATCAAACCCACAACATCGAATTGTCAAAATCTGCAAATCCTTAACCATCTAATGGGGGAAGTAACGTGAGAATGGAGAGGAGAACAAATATTTTTTAAAAAAACTCTTGTTTGTTTATGAACTCCAGCTTGTCTCAAGATGACGAAATCGAACTTGCGAAATCAAACTGACGAAATCTACTAATCCACAATCATTAGATCTCATTCTAATCTCCGGGCGAGCACCACCGTGTTTCTTATTTCGATTTTCGATTTTACAACCCCAATTGTCACCTTGATGGGAAAACTTAAAATATTGTGGGTTCGAGATTGAGATAAAGAATGGGGGAAGAGAGGATGTTTGGGGCAGAGATAAAGGGAAAATGGGGTGGATCAGCGACAGTTCACGTTTAGTTGAGAGAGAACGGGATGAGTTGGGAACAGTGTTCTAAAAATCGGGCTAGGCGGCCCCCTGGCACCGCGATTTTTCATTAGGCGGGTCTAGGCGGCCTGGGCGGTCTAGGCGGATCAGGCGGTTTGGCCGGATTTAGGCGGGCCTAGGCGGGTCTAGGCGGGCCTAGGTGGGAATAGCACATGGGTTGGGCCTCATTGTTTTAGTGTGGGAGGATAATTTATTTGGGTTTGACTAAAGATGTGTGAATGGGCTTGAGTTAATGTGTGTAAGCTTTCACTTTTGAAACATTTAAAAATACTTTTTATAGTTATCATTTATTTTTTAGTTAAAACAAATTATTAAATTTTGATAAATAATAAAAATAATTGACAATATTTTTAGGATATATATATATATATATATATATTAATTAATTAATTAAAAAACAAAAAATACTCTAAATGCTCGGCCCCGCCTAGGCCCAGCTCCACCGCCTAGCGGCCGCCTAACAATTTTTAGAACACCGGTTGGGAGTATGGACAGGAACGGAAAACTGAATGCTGCAAGTAGGGAAGGGGAAGAGGTTTATATCCCTTTTTTTTTTTTTAAACCTTTATATCTTTGATAAAAATGTGTATTTCCTATTTTACCTCTCAAAAAATGGCACGTGGTGTGCACATGGGTCTTTAACGTTCAAATTTAGACGGTGTTAGCAATAGGTATCTCGATTGCACATAAAAAATAGTTGAGGTATTTTTGTTGTGACAAAAATGAGATAAGTTATTAAATCCACATAACCCCAATAATTTGAGTATTGTTTTTGCATTTTTTTCATTTTAGTTTTTATAGTCAACCTAAATTAAATTTGACTAGCGATACAAAAACATTATACTCCCTCTGTCCCAAAGTATGTGTCCACCCTTTCATTGCATGGGGATTAAGAAATGTTGGAAGTGATATAAGTGTTGTGAGTATGAAAAGTGACGTAGGAGAGCGAATGTGAGGTAGGGAATAGTAGGTTGATTGGTATTGTGGGTATAAAAGAAAGTATGAGAGGAATAGTAAAGATTTTTTGTCATTTTAAGAAGAGGACACTTGCTAAAAAGGAAAGGTAGACACTTACTTCCAGAGGGAGTAAATTTTATGAGATTCAATTATTAAAATTATAATTTTGTTAATATACTATTGGTAATTGATTGGTTTCAGAAAAGGAAAATCTATCTATATATATATATATATATATATATATATTAAAGTTGGTGAGGAGATTTATAGTGTTGACATGTGGAAAAATTATAGAAAAGCTTGCATATGATGATGCCACATCAATCCTACCAACATAAATATGTGACTTTTCAAATTCTTTTTCTTAGCTAATAGTATTAGCTAATACTATTAGTTACTATATAGGGTAACTATTATAGTTAACTATTATAGTAACTATTACTATTATTAGTAATAGTGTTACTATTACTAATAATAGTAATAGTTACTATAATAGTTAACTATTAAAGTTAACTCTTACTATTATTAGTAATAGTTAATTATAATAGTTAACAATAGTTAACTATAGTAGTTACTTTATATAGTAATTAATAGTATTAGCTAATATTAATATTAATAAAATTATAATTAATTATTAATATTAAAATATTATTATATTTTATATATTTTTAATTAGATTTAATTATTAAATAATTAAAAATTATTATTAATTAATAGTATTAGTTAATCATAATTTTTATCATATATATATATATATATATATATATATATATATATATATTAATTATTGCTATTAATAATAGTATTAGTTAACCATAATTGTTATATAAATTAACTATTATTAATAGTATCAGTTAATAATTATACAATATATGCTAATATTTAGCATTCTCCGTCTAAGAGTTAGAGTTCTACTTTCTATTTTAATATATTCCAGAGAGTCTTTCTCAAATTATAAAAAAAAGATGAATAGTGTTTTGGACTATATTTTCTCTCTAATGCTTCTATAATTACAAAAGACCAAACTTACTAACTTATATATTGTCCACTTGCACTATGAATTGTGTTTTGGACATCTATATTATCAGCCCACCTGCAATGTTTACCCATTTTCCATTTTTTTTTAATAGGTGTGCATAAGCAAAGTAGGACTCTTACTCTAAAAAAATGGAGTATTAATTAATCATAACAGTTACTAGATATAAAAATTATTACTATTAATATTATTAATTAATTAATTTATTATTCTACTAACACATTATATGTACACTGTAGACTTTTATATTTACTAATTATAATGTGTATATATAATAAAATAAAATTTATTGGACAATAGCTAATATTATTAAGTCAATCATGTATAGAATTAAAAGTTAATTCATAATAATAATAAATCATCTTTAATTTCAAGTTTTAATTATCATAATAAATACAAATTATATGCAACAAAAGCAAAAAAAAATTAACACAATTGTCCTAAATTTGTATGGAAATGTTTTAATTCATATACAATAAATATACTTATATACCCAAAAATATTATGTTTCTTTATTAAATAAAAAAAGCAAAAAAAAAAAAAATAGCAAAAAACTGACAAATTAGTTTCCTGTGTGCAAAGCACGGGTTACCTACTAGTATTTCTGATTGATTGAGTTAAAGAAAATACTGGTGATTAAAATTTAATTAGGCCAATTCAAAATGGAACAGAGTATTTAATAGAGATGAGAAGGGCTAATATCTTTCCACCAACACCGTGACCGTGATCACTCCTCCGTCGGTCTCTCAAGTTTCGGAATTAATTCAGGAAGTTGAAAATCAATTGAAACCGTTACATAATTACTTTGATTAAGAACCCTTTCGGGAGAATTCCCAAATATTTCGATTGATGATAAACTTGGCATGGCCGGCTTTGCAGAAAGCTGTCAATGACGACAACGACGGCGAAAACTATTTCTCAGATAGAACAAGTTTTTGTTTGTGATCGCGAGCGGATGGATGACGAATTGCCGGGGGCATTAGGGACGAGTGCAAGCTTGGCTCTGCGTTTGGGTCAATTCATCTTCTCCGTTGCTTCCCTCCTTTTTATGTGTCTCCGTGTCGAATTCTTCGGTTATACTGCCTTCTGGTAACTCTTGTAGATTATTTTGGCTTTCCAGCTTTTAATCTTGGTTTGATTTTTCTTTTTTCAAATCGTTATTTAGATTGATTCTCTCTGCCAATTATAGGAGTTAGCCGTGATCATCTAATTGAGTTTTCTTATCTGCAGAAACTGTGATGATCATATGATGATTTAAAGGCAGAATTAGACTAATTATGTTTGCCTAATAGATTAAACTAGTTCCAAGTTTTGTGATTTACAGAGTAATTTAAGAAAGTACAAATTCGAGTTTTGGTTTTTCTGATGGACTGGTACTTTGAAGGAGCTCTTTTATTCTTGGTCAAACATAAAAATAGACATTAATTTTGGGACGGATGGTGTAGTTGTTTAGATTTAAAAGGGGATATCAAATACGATGGTTTATAATGCATGTATCATAGTTAGGCTGTGTTATTGATTACGATTGAGTATGTGCCTGTTGTTTCAAAGGCCAAACTTCCAGTGTCATCTATTATGCTAAATTTGGCAACTCATTTCCATTTGATTAAAAATGTTGTTTTAATCCCAACTCTGGGGTGGCAAACCTAGCTATTGTATAATTGGCGTAATGTTGGAACAACTCATTGCTTGTGGTTGTTTTATGGAGTGCAATATTATGAATGTTAAGCTAATAAAGTATTTGGAATGTAAAGGGCAATAAAAATCTTAGTATATTCATCACTGAGAAGTTTACGTACATAGTTAGATGTTGGCTCAAACCGTCGGACTATTTTCAAGCACGTTGGCAAATAAAAGAATTTGGTCAGTGTGGAAAGGGAAGGAGGGGGGTTTGCTGAAAATTTTTATAAGCTTTAGTGCCCGATACGAGTCTGATTATCATTCCTGGACTGGACTGGATGTGTTTGAATTGAGAAATCTGCCCCAAAGCTAGTTTATGTACAAATTTCGAATGTTCAACAAATATTGGCTAATATTTAGTTCTGATATATTGTGTGTGAGATGTTAAATTCACGGTCAATGATTATTTTTGAAAGGCTGGTTTGTAAAGTGTACTATACTAGTACCTCCGTCCCAAAATGAATAGCAATTTCGGACATTTATCTTGTGACGGAGGGAGTACCATGTTTTCAAAGTTGGCTCTGTATATATGTCCAGAGAAAAATTAGGAATAAGGTCAGAGGTTTTGTTATCTCTAGTGCTTACTCATCAATCAGTTGTTGAATCTTTATCGAGGGTGCTCAATTGAATTACTCTGTATTTTGATTAGTAGAATCTGCAACACTAGGTAGGTAATCGCCTAATCACTGTCTAGTTTCCTTATTTCGCTTGGTGGTGATTATTATCCAACTTTAGTGTCATTTTTAATTGACATAATGAACATGTGGCGATGTGATAATTTAGTGGCTCTTGCTCCAAACCCATTGCTTTTTGCAGTTTTCCATTCAGATCTTATTTGAAAAATTGCAATAATTAAACTTTGAATTTTGAATTAACATGTTTTTAACTTCATAATTGGAGTATGTAGTATAATGCAACTGTATTCGTGCAACAACTCTGACTCGTAGAATTGTCTCTTTTGTTTCTTTGATAGCTTTTTGGTGACAGTCAAGGGCTTAGTGATCCCATGGAGCTTGACGCTAGTAATGGTGGACGCATTTTCTGTCTTTGTTAAGCCTCTAACACGGCATGTAGGAATAATATCAATCATCGTGATTGGAGATTGGGTGAGTTCAATCCTTCGATAGTACTACCCCCTCCGTCCCATAATGATCGTCCCGCTTTGACTTTTACTACGGTCAAATCAATTAAACTTAGACCATAACATTAAGAAAGTCTAAGCAATCTCTATGCAATTCTGTCGCAGGTCCTATCATTTCTGTCACTGGCTGCAGCTTCATCAACAGCCAGTGTAGCAGACTTCTTACTCAAAGAAGGTGGTCCATCGTTATGTGGTGGAATGACATGTAGAAGATTTCAACTTTCAGCTACAATGGCCTTCTTGTCATGGTGCCTATCAATAGCATCTTCTCTTCTTAATCTTTGGCTTCTTCCTTCTTTACTCTAAAATCATATAGAAATCTGGCTATTGCCACATACATATATGAGCAGTGCTCACAAATTTTGTTCATTTGTGTACATAAAATATTGAATTATTGCCTAAACTTTTATAAGGAATATTAATGGAAAGGAACTGGCTATAAAAATAAATGTTGAATTATTTGCACTCTCATTTCCACAGTTTTTTTTTTTTTTTGTTCATGAATGTTCTTCTTGTTGTTGGTGGTGGTGTCTTTGTCAACTAATCTGAAATATTCTAAATGAAGAATATGTTTGGTGGGAGTGTTGATTTGTTGGGAATTTAAGTTTGATTGGCCTTAAATAATAAATACCTCATCCGTCTTTTTAGTCTGTTCACTTTTTATCATTTTAGGTGTCTCATTAAATTGTTCACACCCCAAAACAAGAAAGGTTATACTCCCCTCCATCCAGGTCGACTTAGGACAATTTGCCATTTTGGGCGTCCCACCGGACTTAGGACGGCCCAAAATGGTAAGTTTAAATTAGTTTTATATTTGACATACCCCACTCACTTTATACTAATCATCCTAAATCACACCCCACTCACTTAATCTTTCCTACTTAAATGGTTAAAATGGGCTGGCCCAAACCTAATCTAAACCCACTAACCCACTACCTACCCTCTCCCATCACTAACAGTCTAACCTAACAGTCCTCTCATCTCCCTCTCTCTCTCTCTCTCTCTCTCTCTCTCTCTCTCTCTCTCTGTGCATAACACGATTTCTCACTTCTCTTCCCCATTTCTCTCTCTATCCACCGCCCCCACCGAAAATTCATGGAATGCATGAATTCGTCTCCCAAATCTGGCGATGATCTGTTGATTGAATCCCCTTTGGATCCATTTCCACTAGACGGGCCATATTCTGGTGAGTATGATTTGAATTCGCTAATTCTTCTCGAACCGATCGAGAAATACCCTTCATGTTGCGACTCTTTACTCGAAGAAACTGTTGTGGAAGAGGCTGTTGGGTTTTGAGCAAACATGGGCAGCGGAATAAACCCAAAAGCCTAGATCCATTCATGATGATTAAATTAATACGGAGGTGAATTTAGAATACTAACCGTGGTGATGCTTTAAAATTCTTGAATCTCTGTTCTTCGCGCTTCTTTAAATCACGATCGCAGGAACACGACCACAAACTTTGGATCACGAACTTGAAGGAGTTGATGTCAACGCCATCTATGTTTATCCACACGCGAACGAATATCAAGAACACCTTCTTGATCTGGATTTCTAGACCCAATAGAACACGCTTCTATTATGGAGGCTATATGAAAATATGGTTCTTGTTCTTGAGGAAGAAGAAGACCAGATTTTTCTTTCTTGGAGGCTTAAGATTTTTTATTACAATAATCACTTATGACCTAGGGGTTTTAGAGAGGTATTTATACTTCTTAAACCCAACTAGTTTAGGTTAGGAAGTCTAATTCCCGTAAAAAAAAAAACCCGGAGTCATTAATCAGTGTTACGCACAGGGGTAGGTCCGACCGGGTCCTACACTAGGTCCGCCCGGATCCTAGTGAGGTCCGGCCGGGTCATGCAAGAGGTGCACCCGGACCCTCTTATGGTTCGACCGGGTTCTCCTAGAGGTCCAGCCGGATCATCCCTTTTGCCTGATCCTTGTAATTCCGTCTTAAAAATCCAATTTTAAGACTTTACGAAATTCCAATTTAGCCCTTTCCAAATTCGTTCTTTTGTGTGTGACCCCATACGATTATATTAAGTTGGCAATGTGATGAAAACCATTTGATAACATAAATCATGATTGGACTCTAGCAAGTCGTCATGACTACCCAATTAATATAACTTGTCAAAGTTCGCAAATCCTTTATAGAACATATCATAATCCTTTTGTCCACGGTGTCATTGAGCGTAAGCCATGGTCAATGGCCAACTTACAATGCCCAATACTTTTCTCGATCCCAAATAGTTTGATAACACAAATGATATCAATCTCATCAATTCATTTTAGCACGGCCATGCATTTCATCAACACTATTCATCGAAGGGCCCAAGCCTGACATGTCTCATACTGAGGGACAAATCTCATCTTGACTTATTACACTTCCCTACATAGCTTTGATCATGCCAATCATATCCTCTATAATTACTTGGTTAAGAGTAACATTTGAATATGTCAAACATAATTTCCATTATGTGGAAGACCGTAATAATCTCAGGTCTAGGGATTCAATGATATAACTATTAGAGGTTTAATTATGACATTATGACAATGACATAAACCTCATGTTTGGGTCATGTCCAATATATGTTCACCAACATATACCCATGAGTTTAACTTCTATCCCATACACATAATTATCATATGATTATCTAATTAAACTCATAATAGTTCTTCATAAGTACTAGGGACGGGGATTATTATAACAAAACATGAAACAACAAATAATAATCCAAAACATCTCTTTATATATAATGAAAACATTATAACAAACATTGTCAAACAACGTGCCAAATAACATGCTTAGGGCATATACACCAACAATCTCCCACTTGCACTAGGCCCAATCACTAATATATCTAATACCCATGGACCTAACATGACCATCATGTTTAGCTTGAGGAAGTCCCTTTGTTAGCGGATCAGCTATGTTATCATCAGTTGGTACTCTGCTTATCTTTACGTCATCCCTCTCTACGATTTCCCGAATGAGATGAAAACGCCTAAGTATGTGTTTGGATCTTTGATGTGCTCTTGGTTCATTTGCTTGAGCAATAGCACCATTTTTGTCGCAATAAATGTCTATTGGATTAGCAATACTAGGAACCACCTCTAATTCAGTTATGAATTTCTTAGCAGCATCTGATGCAGCTAATTACTCAGCTTCCGTTGTAGAACCAGTTACTGTACTCTGCTTGGAACTCTTCCAACTTACAGCACCACCGTTTAGCATAAACACAAAACCAGATTGCGATCTATAGTCATCCTTGTCAGTTTGGAAGCTTGTATCTGTGTAACCCCTTACAACAAGATCATCTTCCAAACCTCCATATATCAAGAACGAATCTTTAGTCCTTCTTAAGTACTTAAGAATCGCCTTGACAGCTATCCAGTGACTCTCATCAGGATCTGACTGGTATCTGCTTGTCATGTTCAAAGCATACGAGACATCCGGTCTAGTACATATCATGGCATACATAATGGATCCAATTGCCGAAGCATATGGGATACCATTCATGCGTTCTCGATCATCAGTTGTCTTAGGACACTGAGTCTTGCTAAGACCTTTACCATGTAACACTGGAAGGTTACCTCTCTTACAGTTTTCCATTTGGAATCTTTTAAGAACATTGTCAATGTATGTACTTTGACTTAAATCAATCAGTCTTTTAGATCTATCACGATAGATCTTAATTCCAAGGATATGCGGCTTCACACATATCTTTCATTGAAAAGCAATTTCCCAACCAAATCTTTACAGACTGCAGTGCAGGAACATCATTTCCAATGATCAATATGTCATCAACACATAGCACTAGAAATAGTACTACGCTCCCACTAATTTTCTTGTATACACAAGGTTCATCTTCGTTTTTTATGAAGCCAAACTCTTTGAACGATTCATCAAATCAAAGATTCCAACTCCTTGAGGCTTGCTTCAATCCATAAATGGATTTCTGTAACTTGCATACCTTATTAGAATTTTCTGGATTTGCAAAACCTTCAGGTTGTGTCATGTACACATCCTCAAGCAGGTTCCCGTTAAGGAACGCTGTTTTTACATCCATTTTCCATATCTCATAGTTATAATATACGGCTATGACAATTAAAATTCTTATAGACTTGATTATTGCTACGGGTGAAAAGGTTTCATCATAGTCAATACCATGAATCTGCCTATAACCTTTCGCTACAAGCCTAGATTTATAAGTATGCACCTTTCCATCCATGTCAGTTTTTTTTTTTTTTTGAAAACCCACTTGCATCCTATGGTTTTTACACCTTCGGGTGCATCAATCAAGTTCCAAACTTGATTATCATACATGGATTGGATTTCAGATTCCATAGCTCCAAGCCATTTATCCGAATCAGGAGAGGATATCGCTTCTTGGTAGGAAGTAGGTTCATCATTCTCAATGATTTCTACTTCATTACTATCCGTTACGAGAAATCCATATCTCTCGGGTTCGGATCGTAACTTACTAGATCTGCGATGAGTTTGTCTATCTTGAACAAGTTCCAATACTCCTTGTGAAACTTGTTCAGATTCCACCATCGGTTCAATGTTACTTTCGGGTTCTCGAACCTCTTCGAGATTAATTTTACTCCCACTGATTCCTTTGGAGAGAAACTCTTTCTCTAGAAAGGTACCATGTCGAGAAACAAACACTTTGTTGTCCATGCGGTTGTAAAAGTAATATCCTTTAGTTTCCTTAGGATAACCAACGAAAAAACATTTATCAGATTTTGGTGCAAGTTTTTCAGAGACAAGTCTCTTAACATAATCCTCACAACCCCAAATTCTCATGAAAGACAAACTAGGCTTTCTTTCATTCCACATCTCATATGGAGTCTTTGGAACTGATTTAGTTGGAACATTATTTAGTGTGAACGCAGCAGTTTCTAATGCATAACCCCAAAAGGATAATGGAAGATCAACTTGACTCATCATATATCGGACTATATCTAATAAAGTCTGATTCCTCCTCTGGGACACACCATTCCATTGTGGTGTTCCGGGTGGAGTTAATTGTGAAACAATTCCACAATCTTTAAGATGATCGTCAAATTCTTGGATTAAATATTCACCACCACGATCGGATCGAAGTGCTTTAATAGTTTTGCCAAGTTGATTTTGTAATTCATTTTGAAATATTATAAATATCTCAAATGCTTCACTTTTGTGTTTCATTAAGTAGACATTGTTGGGTTTCCAAGTAACATGCGCAGCGGAATATAGCAATTAAAATTTTAAGAAACCCAAAGCCATGGATCCGTTCATATGATTAAATCAAATACAACAAGATGAATAGAGAAATAACTAACCCTTGATGGCTATGAATTTTCTCTTGATCTTTGGTGGAGAAACTTGAAGACTTGATCACGATCACAAAGCTTGAACACGAACTTTGAAGATGATGATTTTCACCCTCTAGCGGTATCCACACTTCGAACGAATATCAAAGGAGCTTCTTTGATCTTGGTTGCTAGACCAATAATTGTAAAACACGCTTTCACAATTTAATAAAGAACTATATGGAATTTATTTTGTGAATTATTTTGTTCCTCAATCAATGATATCTTAGAACAAAATAAAATCTCTCTCAAACTCTTTGAGACTCACAAAAGGCACTAGTTAATATGGTCTGGCCGAATTGGTGTTTTTATACACAATTAAGACCTATTCCAAATAGGTAACTTGTGCCAAAAACCATTCCTAATCGAATTAGGAAATTTCCAATCGGCATACCGGGCACCCGCCTGGTCCTACCCAGGCGCCCGCCTGGTCCTACCCAGGCGCCCGCTTGTTTGGACAGAAAGTCCAATTCTTTTCCGGCTTGTTCAGGCGCCCGCCTGGTGCAACCCAAGCGCCCGCTTGGTTGACCAGGAGGCCCAGAACTTTCCAGAAATTCCTTGGAAGTCCTCCGACCCTAAATGCCAATATAGTCCTTTTATTTAAGATTCGTTCTATTGTGTGTGACCCTCTAGGATTATACTAAGTTGGCAATGGGCTCAAACATGATCCCATAAGATATGATTAGGTTCTAGCAAACCGTCATACCTACCCAAATAGTATAACTAGATACAAGTTCGCATTCCTTTAGAATATGTCACAATCCCTTTGTCCACGATGTCATTGAACACAAGTCATGGTCAAACAGTCAACTTGTTTTGTTCAATACTTTCTCGATTCCGAATATGTTGATAATTCAAATGCTATTGATCCAATCAATCCATTTGAGTCCGGCCGAACATTTCATCAACATCATTCCTTCGAGGGGCCCAAGCTTGACATCTCTCCGTGGAGGGACAAATCCATTTAGCTTATTATTCTTCCCAACGGGAATCCGATTATGCCAATCATACCCTTTATAACTACCGTGTTAAGGTAGCGTTTGAATATGTCAAACACAATGTTCATCAAGTGGAAGACTATAATAACTTCATGTCTAAGGATTCAAATGACATAACTAATATGAGATATATGTATGACATAGACCATGACATAAATCTCATACAGCGGGTCATGTCCAGTACCTTGTTCCAAACAAGTACCCATAAATCTAACATGATCATCCCATGATCATTTAACCTTTATACTAGTGCTTAACAAGTACTAGGGACTGGGATTATTATAAGTAAACATGAACAACAATAATAATCAAAACATCTCTTTATTGATATGAAATAAATGATAACAATTACAACGTTTATTAAACGTGCCTAGGGCACCACTACCAGCAATCTCCCACTTACCCTAGGCCCAATCTCCCATGTATCTAATACCCATGGACCTAACATGACCATCATGTTTAGCTTGTGGAAGTCCCTTTGTTAGCGGGTCCGCAACATTGTCATCAGTAGGTACTTTGCATATATTTACGTCTCCCCTATCAACGATCTCTCGAATGATATGAAAACGCCTAAGTATGTGTTTGGATTTTTGATGTGCTCTTGGTTCCTTTGCTTGAGCAATAGCACCATTATTATCGCAATAAAGGTCTATTGGATTAGCAATACTAGGAACCACTTCAAGTTCAGTTATGAACTTCTTAATCCAAACAGCTTCCTTTGCAGCATCCGATGCAGCAATATACTCAGCTTCTGTTGTAGAATCAGCGGTTGTACTTTGCTTGGAACTCTTCCAGCTTACAGCTCCACCATTTAACATAAACACAAAACCCGATTGCGATCGGCTATCATCTTTGTCGGTTTGGAAGCTTGCATCTGTGTAAGCATTTACAACGAGATCATCTTCCATTCCTCCATAGACCAAAAAGGAGTCTTTAGTTCTTCTCAAGTACTTAAGAATCGCTTTTACAGCTATCCAGTGATTTTCGCCAGGGTCGGATTGGTATCTACTTGTCATGCTCAAAGCGTAAGATACATCCGGCCTAGTACAAATCATGGCATACATGATGGACCCAATTGCCGAAACATATGGAACATCATTCATTTTCTCACGCTCATCGTTTGTCTTAGGACATTGAGTCTTGCTTAGAGAAACTCCATGTAACACTGGCAAGGTGCCTCTCTTGGAATTTTCCATACGGAATCTTCTAATGACCTTGTCAATGTATGTACTTTGGCTTAAACCAAGTAGCCTCCTTGATCTATCTCTATAGATCTTAATGCCAAGAATATATGCGGCTTCACCCATATCTTTCATTGCGAAGCACTTTCCTAACCAAGTCTTCACAGACTGAAGTGTAGGAATGTCGTTTCCAATGAGCAATATGTCATCCACATATAAAATAAGGAATAGCACTATGCTCCCACTAATCTTCTTGTATACACAAGGCTCATCTTCGTTCTTGATGAAACCAAACTCTTTGACCGATTCATCAAAACGGAGATTCCAACTCCTAGAAGCTTGCTTCAATCCATAGATGGATCTCTGCAGTTTGCATACCTTAGAATCTTGTTCAAAACCTTCTGGTTGTGTCATATACACATCCTCTTGGAGTTTTCCATTCAGGAAAGCGGTTTTGACGTCCATCTGCCATTTTTCATGTCATGATATGCGGCAATGGCAAGCAAAATTCTTATAGACTTGATCATTGCTACGGGTGAAAAGGTCTCATCATAGTCAATACCATGAACTTGCCTATAACCTTTCGCTACAAGCCTAGGTTTGTAAGTATGCACCTTCCCATCCATGTCAGTCTTCTTCTTGAAGACCCATTTGCATCCTATGGTTTTTACACCTTCGGGCGCATCAATCAAATTCCAAACTTGATTGTCTTGCATGGATTGCAATTCGGATTCCATGGCTCCAAGCCACTTGTCCGAATCAGGAGAAGACATCGCCTCTTGGTAGGTTGACGGTTCATCATTCTCAATGATTTCTACCTCATTACTATCCGTTACGAGAAATCCATATCTCTCGGGCTCGGATCGTAACCTACTAGATCTGCGAGATGCTTGTGTATTTTGAACAGGTTCCACAACTCCTTGTGGTTCTTGTTCTTGTTCCACTATTGGTTCAATGTTATTTTCTGGGTCTCGAATTTCTTCAAGATTTATTTTACTCCCACTGATTTCTTTGGAGAGAAACTCTTTCTCTAGAAAGACACCAGTTCGGGCAACAAACACTTTGTTGTCCTCTCGGTTGTAAAAGTAATATCCTTTAGTTTCCTTAGGATATCCCACGAAAATACATTTATCAGATTTGTGTGCTAGTTTGTCAGAGATAAGTCTCTTGACATAAACTTCGCAACCCCAAATCCTCATGAAAGATAAACTAGGTTTCTTTCCACTCCACATCTCATATGGAGTCTTTGGAACCGATTTAGTTGAAACTTGATTTAGTGTGAAAGCAGCGGTTTCTAGGGCGTAACCCCAAAAGGATATTGGAAGATCAACTTGACTCATCATTGATCGAACCATGTCTAACAAAGTCTGATTTCTCCTCTCAGACACACCATTCCATTGTGGTGTTCCAAGCGGAGTCAATTGTGAAACTATTCCACAATTCTTTAGATGATCGTCAAATTCTTGACTTAAGTATTCACCACCTCGATCTGATCGAAGTGCCTTTATACTTTTGCCAAGTTGTTTTTCTACTTCATTTTGAAATATTCTAAATATCTCAAATGCTTCACTTTTATGTTTCATTAGGTAAACATACCAAAATCTACTATAATCATCAGTGAAGGTTATGAAGTATTGAAATCCTCCCCTAGCATTCCTACTTAATGGTCCGCATACATCGGAATGTATCAACCCCAATAAGTCGCTTGCCCTTTCACCCAACTTGGTAAAAGGTGTCTTAGTCATTTTTCCAAGAAGACACGACTCACAAGTATCATATGACTCTAAGTCACATGAACCCAAAAGTCCGTCCCCATGGAGTTTTGAGATACGCTTCTCATTAATATGACCAAGACGGCAATGCCACAAATAAGTATGATTTACATCATTAGGTTTAGATTTCTTATTTACATGATAGACATTATTTTCATTCTTGACATCCAAGATATAAAGGCCATTAAATGAATTAGCAATACCATAAAGCACATCATTTAAATAAATAGAAAATTTCTTATTCTCAATAAGAAACTTAAAACCTTCATTATCCAAACAAGAAATTGAAATAATATTTCTGCTTAAATCCGGAACAAATAACAATTGTTCAAAACAAGAATTAATCCGGAAGGTAAAGTGACTTCATAAGTCCCTACGGCTAATGCAGCAACTCTTGCTCCATTTCCCACACGTAGATCTACTTCACCTTCTTTCAGCAGTCTCCTATTCTTTAGTCCCTGCACATTTAGACAAATGTGAGAACCACATCCGGTATCCAATACCCAAGAATCAGTGGTAGAAAGGAGAATATCTATCATATAGATACCTGAAGTCGACGCAGCCTTGCTGCTCTTCTTCTTCTTTTGCTCTTCCAAGAAAGCCTTGCAATTACGTTTCCAATGACCAATTTCTTGACAATGGAAACAGATTGCATCCTTTTGTGAATCAGGTTTTGCCTCAGAAGCCTTGGCAACCTTTGCCTTGCTTATCTTGGGTTTGACAACTTTTGCCTTACCCTTGCCTTTGGCACCAGGCTTCTTCCCATCATGAACCAAGAGCACGGGAGAACCTTTCTCCACAATTTTCATCTCTGCAGTTTTGAGCATCCCATGCAACTCAGAGAGATTCTTATCCATTCCATGCATGTTATAATTAATTACAAACTGATTATAACTTTTAGGCAATGAATTAAGAATGAGATCCGTGGCTAGCTCCAATGGGATTGGATAGCCAAGTTTCTCAAGGTGCTCTACATAACCTTTCATTTTAAGAAAGTGAGGACTCACTTGTTGCCCTTCATTCATTTTACTAGTAGTGAATGCAACAATGGTCTTGTACCTCTCTTGCCTAGCTTGCTCTTGAAACATAGTTCTCAACTCCACGCCTATCTCATAGGCTTCCAAATGTTCCAAACTTTGTTGGAGTTTTGAACACATAGCAGCAAGCATGAGACAACTTACATCTCTAGAATCATTACGATGTTTCTTGTAATTGTCTCTTTCTACCCTAGGGGCAGTAGGCGGTGGTTCAGCGGGGAGAGGCCCATCGAGAATGTACAACTTATCTTCTTGCCTAAGAACAATTCTTATGCTACGGATCAAATCCATAAATTTTGTACCATTCTCTTCGAGCTTATCCTTCTCAAAGATCGATCGCAACGACATTGATTGAGTGTTATTAGTCATTATCTACAAATATGCAAAAATTTCCAAAATTTAATAAGTACCGATTTTCATTAAAGAGATAAATAATGTATTTTTCAAACAAAATACTCCCACTAAATTATATAACCTTCATATACATCCAATCCAACTTTAATTTAATTTCAAGTCCGCTAAGGCGGATTACACAAAATCAAATTAATTAGGTAGACAACTCTTGTCAATCATATCTCATATGACTCTTAGTTCCTTTTATGAGATTCTTTAAGAAATCAAATTTCAAAAAGCATGTTAAACCTCATCTTTGCCTAGGCCCAAAACTGTTTTGACGCCCAATTAAGTCTAACCATTTTAAACGCACAGTTAATGTGTCCCGCTAGGGCGTGCCCACACTATCTATCTTGCTCATACATAAACAAATTTAATGCATCTCGCTAGGGCGAATCTACATTAAAATCACTCATGTACTAACAAGTGTTTTAATCATGGCATGGCAATAAAAGACTTAAAACTTTATTTGAAGGTTCATCACATATAGCATATAACACATTTATGAGCACATAATATAAACATGTTACACATCAAGTTTAGCCACTAAATTAATCTCCATTAATTTAAGCATGATATTTATGTGTCATTAGTTTCTCTATAATTATGAGGATGAGACTATTTCAACTTTGGTTATTATCTCCAAATCAAGACAACAAGAAGTGCGGTCGAACTAAGCCATTAGGCAACCACAATCCCGCACTAATTCAAGAAACCAAGAAAGTAGTCCATGTGGCCGAAACTAAGCAATAGATGGTCTCGATGAACGTAGGCCAATTGCATTCACAATTCCACATGGATCTCCAATCATTGAATCAAGAACTTTGTTTCTCAATTTTAGCAATTATGAACTCTTCATAATTCTAACTTCGTTTTATCTTTGAGACTTTGATTGCGATCAAGTTTGGGAAAAACACAATCTCGATGAACGCAGATTAGCCATCCAAACCTTGAACCAATCTTAGAATCACAAGACTAAAACAAATAGGAAAATCAAACCCCAAAATCCACACACAAACCAACTGCCCAAAACCCATTCCAGATCAACAAGTCTGGACTGGTTCTGTTACTGGTTTTGTCGAATTTATCGAAAATTCCATATTCAGATTTTAACCAAAATCAGAACAAATTTTGACCACCGAGCGCCCGCCTGCAAAGGACCAGGCGCCCGCTTGAATGGCCAGAATAGTATAGAATTTTAAAGTTCGAAAATTTTGTCTCAAAATTATTTTTCCCCGATTATTAAAACTTTGATCCAATCAAAATCAATAATCGAAATAATTCAGAATCCACCAGAATTTTTATTGCGATTGAATCGTGCGATTAAAGTTGGAAAAACAATAAACCACATAAAATCACAAAACACATAAACATCATATAATCCAATATTCATATCATGCTTGGCACATAAACAATTTATATACACACAACATGATCCAAGTATTGAATTAATCAACATGAACGGGGCTCTGATACCACTGTTGGGTTTCCAAGTAACATGCGCAGCGGAATATAGCAATTAAAATTTTAAGAAACCCAAAGCCATGGATCCGTTCATATGATTAAATCAAATACAACAAGATGAATAGAGGAATAACTAACCCTTGATGGCTATGAATTTTCTCTTGATCTTTGGTGGAGAAACTTGAAGACTTGATCACGATCACAAAGCTTGAACACGAACTTTGAAGATGGTGATTTTCACCCTCTAGCGGTATCCACACTTCGAACGAATATCAAAGGAGCTTCTTTGATCTTGGTTGCTAGACCAATAATTGTAAAACACGCTTTCACAATTTAATAAAGAACTATATGGAATTTATTTTGTGAATTATTTTGTTCCTCAATCAATGATATCTTAGAACAAAATAAAATCTCTCTCAAACTCTTTGAGACTCACAAAAGGCACTAGTTAATATGGTCTGGCCGAATTGGTGTTTTTATACACAATTAAGACCTATTCCAAATAGGTAACTTGTGCCAAAAACCATTCCTAATCGAATTAGGAAATTTCCAATCGGCATACCGGGCGCCCGCCTGGTCCTACCCAGGCGCCCGCTTGTTTGGACAGAAAGTCCAATTCTTTTCCGGCTTGTTCAGGCGCCCGCCTGGTGCAACCCAAGCGCCCGCTTAGTTGACCTGGAGGCCCAGAACTTTCCAAAAATTCCTTGGAAGTCCTCCGACCCTAAATGCCAATATAGTCCTTTTATTTAAGATTCGTTCTATTGTGTGTGACCCTCTAGGATTATACTAAGTTGGCAATGGGCTCAAACATGATCCCATAAGATATGATTAGGTTCTAGCAAACCGTCATACCTACCCAAATAGTATAACTAGATACAAGTTCGCATTCCTTTAGAATATGTCACAATCCCTTTGTCCACGATGTCATTGAACACAAGTCATGGTCAAACAGTCAACTTGTTTTGTTCAATACTTTCTCGATTCCGAATATGTTGATAATTCAAATGCTATTGATCCAATCAATCCATTTGAGTCCGGCCGAACATTTCATCAACATCATTCCTTCGAGGGGCCCAAGCTTGACATCTCTCCGTGGAGGGACAAATCCATTTAGCTTATTATTCTTCCCAACGGGAATCCGATTATGCCAATCATACCCTTTATAACTACCGTGTTAAGGTAGCGTTTGAATATGTCAAACACAATGTTCATCAAGTGGAAGACTATAATAACTTCATGTCTAAGGATTCAAATGACATAACTAATATGAGATATATGTATGACATAGACCATGACATAAATCTCATACAGCGGGTCATGTCCAGTACCTTGTTCCAAACAAGTACCCATAAATCTAACATGATCATCCCATGATCATTTAACCTTTATACTAGTGCTTAACAAGTACTAGGGACGGGGATTATTATAAGTAAACATGAACAACAATAATAATCAAAACATCTCTTTATTGATATGAAATAAATGATAACAATTACAACGTTTATTAAACGTGCCTAGGGCACCACTACCAACAGACATAATATCATGCATCTTAACTGAATAACTGAATCATATAACAGCATAACTGAACAACATATATTACACAACAAATTAGAGGCTCCCTATCGCCAACCGTCCCATACCGGTTGGAAATAACGACCAACTCATCATACAGCACACAAGACTGAAATAACACATTACAAAGGATACTGAGCTAAGGTTCTCCCAAAAGGATATAACAATCTGAACATCTTCAACTGAGCCGCATCGAAGAGCAGCATCAACAAGCAGCATCAAAGAGCTGAAGCAGGGGTTCCAGTACCAAACAACCATAGTAACAACGGTGGGAAAATGACACAAAGTCATAACCCTAAAATGTGTAGCTAGAATACTCACACAAGGGAGTTAGCTCATCCCAACCACACAATCATGAAGGGGTAAAAAAGGGGTTACCAGTGAAGAACATTATACTGAACTTGACTCGGGTTCTATTATAATATTCATCACTGCTCGACTCAACCAAGTAAGACCAGCTGGACTTTAAACGAAGCACAATCAGTGTATGATTCCAAAATAAGGAACCATACTAAGTACATCATAAAGATGATAAACTGTCCATAAAGAGCTCAACAAACAAGTGCGTAGAAACATTCTCAAACAAAGGATTTCAAAGTAGGAAATCCCATAAAAGCATCATAAAGATGTACCACACCAAAAAGAACCCAAACGGTTACACATTTCACACTTGATCACAAATGGACTGTTGGGTATGCCCACATATATCTCAGTTTTAATGTAATAGGATTTATTTAGATTTGATTGATCCATCACCTAAGTTTTATTTCATGGACTTTAGACCCACATGTAAGAAGTATTTATACTTCATTTTTTAGGTTGTCCATTGCTATAGAATAGGCTTAGAAATAGGGCAAGAAGATCAAGATTCAAGAAAATCACATTTTGAGCTGAGCCATGCGCCTATGCGCCTATGCGCCATGCGCCTTCTAGCGCGCGCATATAAGCATTCTTCTAAGAAATGCTATGCGCCTCACTTTGATCATACGCGCCTCTACGCCCCTTGATTTAGCGCACACATAATGTGCGCCTATTGGCTCAATGCGCCTCTTGGCTCAACGCGCCTCAAAGTGTTTATTCAACACTCAGTGATTTATTGAAGATTCAAATACTTGAAGAGAATTCAAATTACGCCAATGATCCAACGGTGGTTAAAAGATGCATATGCGCCTAATCTGTTGACACGTGTCCATAACGGTCACATTTATGTTGAGTGTCAAAGTGGCCTTAATATATGCATGCTCCAATCAACGAGTGACATCACATCTTATCCACAAGGATTTCCAACGGCTAGTTTTTTGAAGTTTACTATAAATACCCCATAACTTCAACATTTTGAAGTTGCTGAGTTTTGCTAAGAATTTCAAGAATTTCTCTCTCAAAGCATTTGTTGAAGATTTGAAGATTGCCTTCGTTTTTCCCGAATTTCTCAAGAACATCTTCATACCTTCATCCTTAGCCCAGATCTTCAAGCTATAACACTTTAGTTTCATTGTGCTCTAAATCATAAAGATCTAAAGAGCCTTGATACTAAAATCACACACGCACCTCTTTAAGTTTGATCAGTTAGATCCTTCTTTTAGAGATACACCGGTTATTGTTTTGGATTTGTTCATTCATAGAATATTAGATCTTGAGTTAGTGTAGAAGCTCAAAAGTTGTAATTTGTAACACTTACTCATTATATAAGATCTCCATTAGAAATCCAAGACTAACCATCTTGGTAGAGGACGTAGATCTTTCATTAATCGAACCTCTCCAAATAGCTTGTGTTATTATCTTGTCATTTACTTTCAAGTTATTATCTTCACTCACTATTTGCTTGTTTACTCATTGTAGATTGATTGATCTGAATTGTGTTGTGTTGTTAACTCATTTGCCTTAGTTTCTTATTTCACCCACTTTAAGCCAAAATCCTTAGTGTGTGTGTGCGCCCCTTTATCACACTTTGCGCCTATTTACTTTACTAAATTCCGCTGTGCATTTCACTCACTCACTTAGGCGCATATCATAACGCTTACTTGATAAAGTGCGCATTTGCAATTGAGTTTATCAAGGGTACGAAAAGAATTTTAAAACAGCTATTCACCCCCCCCCCTCTAGCTATTTTTCATACCCTTGTTGCCCTTTGGGACCAACAAGTGGTATCAGAGCAAACACCTTTATAAAACATTTTCGTTTTTCAAGCTTAACAGCTTGGGTGCCGATTCTAAATGGAAAACTCAAAACCTATGGCAACTGCAAACTACACTCACGTTCCGGTTTTTGCTGAAGATCATTTTGACGTGTGGAAATTCAGCATCTTAACTCATCTCAACTCAATCAATGAAAGACTTCACGACACCGTGGTTTATGGATCTTACATTCCTATGAAAGCGAATCCAAATCCGCGCACAAATGTTGTTCAACCAACCGTCAAGAAACCAAAAGAGGAATGGACTGAGGAAGAAACAAGAAGAGTTGCAAATGATGGCAAAGCAAGAAACATACTTCTAAGCACTCTAAGCACGGCTATGAAACAACAAGTCATGCATTGTGCTACCGCTAATGAGCTATGGGATGCTATTGAAGAGCATATTGAAGGAGACACCGTATGCAAGGAAAACAAGAAATATGAAGTTCAAAAGAGATTCAACAATTTCTCTCAACTCCCCGGTGAAACTTTAAGACAAACTTATGAACGCTATTGTGAAATCATCAATCTATGTATTTCACTTGGCATGAAGTTTTCTAACAAAGATTTGAATTTCAATTTTCTCCAAGCCTTTGGATCAAGATACCTACATAAATCCAGCGCTCTTGAAGACGCCGAAACTTTAGATGTATGGACTTTAAGGAACCTTTATGCAAATCTCAAGGTTTATGAGCTCAAACTCCAACGAATCAGCGAAACTGAAGGAAAGTCAAAATCTATGGCTATGATGGCACACAGAGAAGCTACGCCTACACCTGCGCCTGTACATGATGAGAAAAATTCCGATCCCAAAATTTATACTTCTGAGCTATTAGACATGGATGATGAAGACTTCGCTTTATTTGTGAAGAAATTTCAAAAGTTCAGAAAATTCTCAAGACCCGGCTCAACCAACAAATTTCAAGGATCTACCAGCAAAGCTCCTCAAAAGTTTACAAGGAGTAGTGATTCAAAAAGAAAAGAAGATCTTGTTTGTTTTAATTGCAGGAAACCCGGACATTTTGCATCAAGCTGCCCAATCCCCAAATTTGAATATATGCAGAAGAAGAGCAGCCATACTCCCAAATTCACTCCCAAGTTCACTCGTCACAAGGGAATGGTTGTGGAAGAAGAAGTACCAGCAAATGAGCACAACACTTGGATTGAAACAGACTCCGATGAGAGCGATGAAGATTCCGATGATGGACTCGTTTGCTTGATGGCAAATGATGATGAAGTTGATACTTATGATTCTGATGATGACTTCTCCAAGGATGTTCCTGATATGAATGCCTTGAATAAACCTATCAAGAAATCTGCAGGTTTTCAAGAAGTGAAAAAGAATAAAGGACCAACCATCAGCGAGCTCGTTGAACAAGGATTTCTCACTCCGGCTCAAAGCGATGGTGGATTGTTATTCTCACGATGTGATCTTAGTGCAAGGAACAAGTTGAGAAAAGGAGCATACATTAGACCTCAAGTTGAACCAACTGCTCCAATCTCCAAAATCAATGATGATGAAGTGATTGCTGAACAAGAAAAATTGTTCAAGAAGGCTGAAAATGTAATCACTAGATTTGATAGTATGAAGGAAGCTTTAGCACTATCATGTGATGAAATTTCCCAGCTTAAGACCGTAAAATATCTACTCAAATCTGAACTCACCCTCCTTAAGGAGCAGATAAAGAGCATGACTCCTCTTACTGTTAAAAACACTTTTCTAACAGAACAGAACTCACTTCTTAAAGTTCAAAACGATGAATTGGTTGCTCAAATTACTGATCTTAAAAAGATTGCAAATGAGTGGTCCAATTCTCGTGTCACTATGGAGAATATATTTGAGTCCCAAAAAGTCAGTGGTGATAAAAGTGGCTTGGGATTCTCATCAACTAGTGACAACTTTAAATGTGATGTCTGTGCTGAAAGAAATAGTGAATTTACTAACCAGCAAACTTTTGAAATTCCCAAGGAAAAACATTCTAATTCAATGGGTAAAGGACAGTAAAAAGTCAAGAGACAAACATTCCATTATGTCTACCCAACGAAGCAATTTGGGAATGCTAAAGGGAAAGATATAGCTACAGATGAACCATCTCCTAGCAAAATCATTCTTGAAAATAGGCGCGCTCCTTCTCCGAGTGCTCATTATGCGCCTAAGAGCCACGCGCCTCATCGCCGTGCGCCTCCTAGCCCTATGCGCCCTCCAAGAAAAAGCGCTCCAAAATTTCAAAAGAAAGATTTTGTTAAGGCTAGTTCATCTGACCCAAAGAAGAATGCCATCCCCAAGAAAAGTAAAGAGTTTGTGAAAACTCACGTGATTGGTGGCTTTCATCATTGTTCCATTTGTGATTGTTCAGGACACAAGGCCGTGGAATGCCTTTTGCGATTCACTCCCAATGCCAAAGGACGTAAAAATCCTAAGGTCAAGCAAGAGTGGGTTATCAAAAGTTGCTAACCCTAGGACCCAAAAGGAATAAAGGGGACCTGCTTAAATGTCTATATTTCAGGTTCTTTGTTTCATGGCTGGATCTTCAAAAGCTAGAAATTATGAATGGATTCTCGATAGTGGGTGTTCAAGACACATGACTGGAGATGAATCCTTATTAGAAGATGTCCATGAAGAAAGAGGTCCCTCCGTAACATTTGGTGATAATAACAAAGGTCAAGTTGTAGCATATGGAAAGCTCAAGAAAGACAAAGTGTGCATTGAAAGAGTCTCACTCGTCGAAGGGCTCAAGCACAACTTATTATCCATATCTCAATTATGCGACAAAGGATTAGAATGCCATTTTACTTCAACGCAATGTCTTATCAAGAATGGCAAAACTGGAGCTATCTTACTCACGGGATATCGTAAGACAAATATTTATGTTATTGATTTCCATAGTATGAACTCTAGTACTAATCTTTGTTTTGTAGCAAAAAGTGTGAACGAAAATAGTTGGCTGTGGCACAAGCGCTTAAGTCACTTGAACTTCAAGTATCTATCTAAACTCAGCAGGAATAATCTTGTCAAAGGACTTCCCAAGGTTGCTGATCATCATGACAAAAAGTGCGCGCTTGTCAACTTGGCAAACAACCGAAGTAGTCATTTTCAAGCAAGTCAAATCCTTCAACTACTAGATGTTTCCAACTGCTTCACATTAATCTATTTGGACCAGTCACCACCGCAAGTATTAGAAGAAACAAGTATACTCTAGTTGTGGTGGATGATTATTCAAGATATACATGGGTGTAGATGATGATTACAAAAGATGATTGTTATGATATTCTCACTACCTTATTTCGACTGCTCCAAACCCAAAAAGAAGATGACATCGTTAGTGTTCGATCCGACAATGGAACAGAATTCAAAAACAACGGTGTTGCTCGATATTGTGAAGATCATGGGATAGATCACAACTTTTCAACCGCCAGAGTTCCTCAACAAAATGGCGTTGTTGAACAAAAGAATAGGACGTTGATTGAAGCGGGAAAGACAATGATAGCTGAAGCTAAATTGCCTAAGTACTTTTGGGAAAAAGCTATCAACACTGCATGCTTTACTCAAAATCGTTCCCTCATCAACAAACTTCACAACAAGAATCCGTATGAACTTTGGCGTGGTAGAACTCCCAACATTGCATTCTTCAAGATCTTTGGTTGCAAATGTTATATCCTCTACAACGGAAACGAACATAGAGGTAAATTCGATGCCAAAGCCGACGAAGGTATCTTTGTTGGGTATGCCAAACACTCTAAAGCTTTTCGCGTTTTTAATAGAACTACATTAGTGATAGTTGAATCTGTACATGTTACATTTGATGAACATTCTCTCCTTGAGCCACATTTGGCTCCAAATGTTGTTGATGATTCTGTTGAGCTAAATGATACAGGTGCTCCTGTTCATGTTGCGCCCACTCAAGATCAGAATCTATCAACTCAAGGAAATCCATCTACATCAAATGCGCCTAATTCAATGTATAATGCGCCTGGTGAATCCTCTATTGCGCCTCATTCCAATGATGCGCCTCATGATTCCTCTCACGCGCCTATTTCTACTGCTGCATCTGGTGTTAACCCAAATTTCGATTCTGAGCCAGTTCAACCCCCAAATTTTAATGACTTTGAATCTGGTGAAGATGTACCAATTGAAGACCTTCAAGTTACTACGACTCAACCTAACTTACCTCCTGAAATTCGTGAAGTTAGAGGTCACCCAATTGCTAATATCATCGGTGATCTACAAGTTTGTGTTCGTACAAGGAGAGCTACAAACTTTGATGCTTACACTGCTTTTATCTCTCAAATTGAACCGAAGAAGGCTGATGAAGCGCTCCAAGATCCTAATTGGGTTGTTGCAATGCAAGAAGAACTCAATCAATTTGAACGATGTAAGGTTTGGACTCTAGTTCCAAGACCAAATAATCATGGAGTGATTGGTACGAAATGGGTGTTCAGGAACAAGATGGATGAGAATGGAACCATCATGAGAAACAAAGCAAGATTGGTTGCACAAGGCTATAGGCAAGAAGAAGGAATTGACTACGATGAAACTTTTGCGCCCGTAGCAAGACTTGAAGCTATCAGATTATTTCTAGCTTACGCCGCTCACAAGAACTTCAAGTTATATCAAATGGATGTGAAGAGCGCGTTTCTAAATGGTGAACTCCAAGAACAAGTCTTCGTAGCTCAACCACCTGGGTTTGAAGATTCACAATTTCCAAATCATGTATACAAACTCTAGAAAGCTTTGTATGGACTCAAACAAGCACCAAGAGCATGGTATGATACACTATCAAAGTTTCTCATCGAAAAAGGCTTCACTCGCGGTAAAATTGATACAACTCTTTTCATTGCCAAACATAATGGTCATAAATTACTTGTTCAAATTTATGTTGATGATATTATATTTGGTTCTACTAATGAATTGTTGTGCAAGCGTTTTGAGAAACTAATGAAGAGCAAATTTGAAATGAGCATGATGGGAGAACTCACATTCTTCCTCGGGCTTCAAATCAAGCAAATGAGTGAAGGCATCTTTATCAATCAAGCCAAATACACAAAGGATTTAATCAAGAAGTTTGGACTTGAAAACGCTAAATTATACGACACTCCAATGGCCACCGGCAACAAACTCGACAAAGATTTAAAAGGTAAACGTGTTGATCAAACGCTCTATCGAGGTATGATTGGCTCACTCCTTTATCTTACTGCTAGTAGGCCCGATATTATGTTTAGTGTTTGTGTTTGTGATCGTTATCAATCCGACCCTAGAGAAGCACACTTAATTGCTGTGAAACGTATTATAAGATATCTCTCCGGTACTGTTAACCTTGGACTTTGGTACACCAAAGATTCGAACTTTAAACTTGTAGGTTATTCAGATGCGGATTACGCAGCGTGCACCATTGATAGGAAAAGCACTAGTGGCACTTGTCATTTCCTCGGATATCGACTTGTGTCATGGGCAAGTAAGAAACAAGATTCTGTATCTGTCTCAACAACCGAAGCCGAATATATCGATGTGGGAAGTTGTTGCTGTCAAATACTCTGGATGAAGCAGCAATTGGTGGACTATGATATCATCGAAGAAAATTGTCCCATCTACTGCGACAATACATCAACAATTGCGGTTTCTGAAAATCCTGTCATGCACTCAAAGACCAAGCACATCGACATCAAATATCACTTTCTCAAAGACCACGTGGAGAAAGGAAATATACATTTGGAACACGTGGGAACCGACTATCAAATCGCCGACATTCTAACGAAAGCACTCGACGCGAAACGGTTCATGTTTTTGAGAGGTGAAATGGGTATGCTTGAACTCAACTAAATTCAATATAGTTTTGTCAATACTAATGATTTTATGTTTTGTTGAGTTATGAGAATATTAGGTACAAATGTTAGATCGATTTTTCAAAGTTTCAAGGAAACTATGCGCCATCTATGCGCCTTACTAACTGCGCGCCCAACTCTTATTTCTGCGCGCTCAATCTCTATGCGCGCCTTATACCTCACTCTGCGCACCTATCCTACGAAAAGAATTTTATCATTCCTACGCGCCTAAGAACAGAGTATTGCGCCTCACTCACCTGCGCGCCCAAAGCAATTTCTGCGCACTGTTTATCATGCGCTCCTGTGAGTGAAATGCGCCTCTCATGCGCGCATTAACTATTGCGGCTCGATCAATACTCAAAATTTTAATATCAATGATTGAACGTATTCAATACACAAGTATCAGGTATGTTTATTCTGTTCATTTATTATTGGAATTTTTGTCTTTTGACATTCCATTAATTGTTCAAGGGTACTTGTGCAATTAAATTTTTCCCTCGTTTTACGTTTTTCAAAAATTTTATTTTATGGGGATTTATTTCTTTCACCCCAAACTTACACAAAAACAGATGTTTTTGATGTTTGTGCAAAAATTAGTCAAAATTGCTCTTACACTTAAAGGGAAAGTGGAGCAGTTTTTCTACACCCAAAATGTCACATCATGACACTTTAGGTCATTCAGCCATTAATGCCCTTCAAATCCCAAAAATCCCTCATTAATGAACGTCCTTTTTGTCATGATGAGCCGCCGTTTTTTTTCCTCATTAATGCACATCTTTTCACCTTCCCATTTTTTTTTAAATTTTTGACAAGTATTATTTCCATATCAGTGCAAAATTTTTAAACCTAACCTATATATACTTCCCTTCACCCTCTCTCTCTCTCTCTCTCACCAACTATTTCATCATTTCCCTACACCTCACCGCCTCCTCTCTCTTTCTCTCGTTTCTCTATCTGTATATTCATCATTTTCTTCTCTACTTTCTTTATATATATCATTTATGGGTCCTAAGAAAGCTTCAAAATCTACACAAGACGAAATGGTATGGATTCTTAAACTCTAAAACTCTTTAAATTTCTGAATTTTTTTTTGTTTTCGTCACTCCCTGTTCTTCATCTTTTTCAAAAAAACCTGGATGACCTTTTTCTTTGATTTTTCATGTTTCGGTTATCCGTTTTCAAAATCGTTTGTTAGGTTATGTTCATTTTATGATTTCGAGTCTTTATAGCTGAACTTTTCAACGATCAAGTCATTATATTTCGCAAATCTGAAGATTTTCAATTTTTGACTTTTCGGTTTTTCGGATCTTTGAATCCATTTACTGGATTCGTTGTTGATTTCTACTTGTTTTGTTTTACATTTTTGTTATCCTTGTCTTCGTGCGGTCATTTTGATATATTGTATGCTTGATTTGGTGAAGTTTCACAAATTATGTGTTCTTGGTGTTCTTCGAGCACTCAAGGCATGTTCTTCGTGTTCTTCATTATTTTTTCTTGACTTGGGTTTCATAATTTTCAAAACTTGTTTTTCAAAATTTTCACGTTTTGATTCTGAAAAATTGCATATGTATGTGTTGCATGTGTTTGTGAGTTTTTATAATAAGTTTAAATTTCTACATAGTAATGCGCCTATATATGAATTCATGCGCCTAGTATGATTATGCGCACATTGATATTATGCGCCTCAAAGAGATTCTTGCGCTCACATATGTTTGCGCCTCAATCCTTTATGCGCCTAATATCATCATGCGCCTACACTTACTATGCGCCCCCAATTCATACTTAGTCAATTTTTATGTTCAAATTGTTCCTTAGTATATTTCATAGAACCATAAATATGCGCCCTGTTTTTCTATGCGCCTCATAATTTCATGCGCCTACTTTAATCATGCGCTTTGACTCACTGTGCTCTCTTATGCGCCTATGACTCTCTGCGCCTAATTATTTTATGCGCCTAAAATTTTGTATGCGCGTAGTCCTCACTTCGCTTATTTATGATTCTATGCGCCTGACTCACACTAATTAATTTCATTGTTTATCTTTTTCAGGATCTCAATAATTTCAGACCGGGTGAAACCTTTGATTTAAACGAGCTAGCTGCTGATCCCATGGGTGTAGATGTCATGGAATATATCAAACTTGCTGGCCTCCTTCCCTTATTCACTCTGGAGCAACCTTTCTACTCTCCGCTCCTGGTTGATGAATTCTTCTCCACAACTAAATTTGTGGAAATTCCAACTGATGTAGAAGGGATGGTGCGCTATCGGATACGCGCGGTGGTTCAAGATGTTGAAATCACTATGTCTGCTGGCACTATCAAAAAGATTGTCAACTTCAACACTACTGGCCCTTTGAGTGTTGCTGGCAAAATCAGTTCTTACTCAGACGCTGCTCAAAATATTATGGCGCGCTCTCTTCTCAAGATCCCTACTCTTCAAAACAATATCAAAACTGTGGAAATTAGAGATGGTGGTGATTTATTGGCGCATATTGCGCATCTGGTTGGCACTTCCATTATCTTCAAAACTGGAAATGTCAACAGATTTACTATGGAGCAATGGGAATTTACAGCTGCTATTATGGCAAAGACCATCCTCAACTGGCCTCATATCTTATTCACAAATCTTCAGGACCAGATTGACAAGTACAATAAAAACAAGGCTGAGGGAAAGACGAAGTTCAAGACTCACTGCCGTATTCTAACCAAGATCTTTCTTTCCTATCCTGCTCTTGCAAATTTCCTTGCTCAGAACCCAGCCTACCAAACCACTGATGTTCCTATTTTTGGTAAGGACAGTTTAGTGATGAAGAGGCGCAGAAAGCGCATGTCCAAGCGCGCGCCAAGGGTGAAAGGCGCTCAGTTGGTAGATGAAGCCACTGATTCTGATGAAGAAGCAGCTGGCGCAGATGGTGAAGAAGAAGCTACAGTAATGCCACGCGCAGAATCTGGACCTATTCCTGGCGCAGTTAAAGGCAAAGGCAAAGGGATTGCTGAAGAACCAAGCACACCTGCTAAGCGCCCCAGAACCGACACTGAAGAAGAAAAAGAGCTGAAACGCCCTAAAGAAGCCAGTAGACTGGAAGCGCAGTTGAAAAGGGATGAAGAATTCAGATTGAAATAGGCTGCTGATTTATCTAAATCTGAAAGACGCAAAGGCGCAGGGTCTAGCGCTGATGCACGCGCGCCTGCTCCTGATGCGCCTCCAACTGTTCATGCGCATCCATCTGATCGATAACAACTCAAAGAAAAAATCTCTGCAGATTTATTTGGTGAAGATATTGAGGATCAACCTCAGGGGGAGCCAGAACCTTTAAGGCGCAAACCATCTTCTGTGCGCCCAAAGGCTCTTGCGCCTCATCCTGAAGAAATTTCTTCAAGTGCAGAGTATCTTCCAACTCCTCCCCGCGCTCCTACTCCGCGCCCCTCTACTCCTGCGCCTCCTCCTCCCACTCCTGATATCAGTGTGGTTATTTCTCTTCTCCAGCAACTCCAGCAAGGCCAGTCTCAAATGAACTCACAATTAGAGCTTCATACTTCAATGCCTACCCAACAGGCTGATGAGATTGCTGCCATTAAGGGGGAGATAAAGCGCATAGATGCCAACATTAAGGACAAATATTTCCTGACCCCTCAACAGTGGAATGATGCTATTGATCAGATGAACTATTTATTCAAAGGTACTCTTGCTTCCCTTCACGAGCGAATTAGCGTTGGCATCCAACTCACCGATGGCCAAGATTTTATAAACGCTATAAAGGAAGTAGAGTCGAACATAGCGGGAGATATAAGGAAACTGTTTGAAATGGTGGCTGGAGATAGCCATAAGTTATTGAGCGTTGTTGATAAGCTCAACGAAGTTAAGGATGAGCTACAAATCCTGGGACTATCTGTCTATGGTGCAGAACCAAATGATGAACCAAGCGCTGCTCCAATTGCGCCTGGATCTCATGCGCCCTCTTCCAGCTCTGCTCCAGCTCCTAGCGCGCATGTTGACATTAATTCCCTGCTTTCAAAGATTGATGTTTTGAAGGAATTAATTGTTACTCACTTCAACGCTGCACATTCCAGCGCAGACAGGCGCTCAGATAGGATTTCCTCTGACATTGTTTCAGCGCAGGCTGCCATTGAAGCAAACTTTCAGAACGTTGCAGAAAACGTCGCTCAACAGCAAGCCATTACTCAACGCACCATTGATGAATATCAAAACATCAATGTTGATCATTTGCGCTACCTCAGAGACGGCGTCACGGACACTCATGGTTTAGTGAACCGTAGTCATCAGCTTGCAAAGCAAATTCAGCGCTCTGTTTCAGAGATCATTGAAGGATTGAAGGACGATGACGCGCCTCCCAACCCTTAGTTTCTATTTTGATTGTGTAAGTTTTTAGGATCTTTTTGTGAGAGAAACTATTTTTTTTGTTAGTGATTTAGTGCTTACTTGTTTTAGCACCTTTTGTCTTTGTTCTATTCAAAACTTGTAATCTGTAACTCCTACATCTCAAGTTTTAATGAGAACAATGCATCACTTATTATCAAACTTTGTTCACTCAAACTCCTTGTTTGTAGAACAATGAATATTGTTTAAATTCATATGCATCATACTGAATTGTTTCATACTTTCATGCATTGAGTTTAAACTTGGTTTAAACACATTTCAAAACTAAAATTCATATATCATTTTGAATGTGTTAAACTATTGTTTCTATCTTTCCATATGTAATGTGTTATCCTTATTGGAATAGATTAGAAATCTATATCTTGGACTAGTGTGTGCATTAACTTGAGACATGATTTATCAAAGTTATTTATTTGAAAATGTTTTTATCAAAGTATAATGTTTCTCCTTGATATAGTAGGTAATGGCATCAATCAAATAGGGGGAGATTGTTGGGTATGCTCACATATATCTCAGTTTTAATGTAATAGGATTTATTTAGATTTGATTGATCCATCACCTAAGTTTTATTTCATGGATTTTAGACCCACATGTAAGAAGTATTTATACTTCATTTTTTAGGTTGTCCATTGCTATAGAATAGGCTTAGAAATAGGGCAAGAAGATCAAGATTCAAGAAAATCACATTTTGAGCTGAGCTATGCGCCTATGCGCCATGCGCCATGCGCCTTCTAGCGCGCGCATATAAGCATTCTTCTAAGAAATGCTATGCGCCTCACTTTGATCATACGCGCCTCTGCGCCCCTTGATTTAGCGCACACATAATGTGCGCCTCTTGGCTCAATGCGCCTCTTGGCTCAACGCGCCTCAAAGTGTTTATTCAACACTCAGTGATTTATTGAAGATTCAAAGACTTGAAGAGAATTCAAATTACGCCAATGATCCAACGGTGGTTAAAAGATGCATATGCGCCTAATCTGTTGACACGTGTCCATAACGGTCACATTTATGTTGAGTGTCAAAGTGGCCATAATATATGCATGCTCCAATCAACGAGTGACAGCACATCTTATCCACAAGGATTTCCAACGGCTAGTTTTTTGAAGTTCACTATAAATACCCCATAACTTCAACATTTTGAAGTTGCTGAGTTTTGCTAAGAATTTCAAGAATTTCTCTCTCAAAGCATTTGTTGAAGATTTGAAGATTGCCTTCGTTTTTCCTGAATTTCTCAAGAACATCTTCATACCTTCATCCTTAGCCCAGATCTTCAAGCTATAACACTTTAGTTTCATTGTGCTCTAAATCATAATGATCTAAAGAGCCTTGATACTAAAATCACACACGCACCTTTTTAAGTTTGATCACTTAGATCCTTCTTTTAGAGATACACCGGTTATTGTTTTGGATTTGTTCATTCATAGAATATTAGATCTTGAGTTAGTGTAGAAGCTCAAAAGTTGTAATTTGTAACACTTACTCATTATATAAGATCTCCATTAGAAATCCAAGACTAACCATCTTGGTAGAGGACGTAGATCTTTCATTGATCGAACCTCTCCAAATAGCTTGTGTTATTATCTTGTCATTTACTTTCAAGTTATTATCTTCACTCGCTATTTGCTTGTTTACTCATTGTAGATTGATTGATCTGAATTGTGTTGTGTTGTTAACTCATTTGCCTTAGTTTCTTATTTCACCCACTTTGAACCAAAATCCTTAGTGTGTGTGTGCGCCCCTTTATCATACTTTGCGGCTATTTACTTTACTAAATTCCGCTGTGCATTTCACTCACTCACTTAGGCGCATATCATAATGCTTACTTGATAAAGTGCGCATTTGCAATTGAGTTTATCAAGGGTACGAAAAGAATTTTAAAACAGCTATTCACCCCCCCCCCCTCTAGCTATTTTTCATACCCTTGTTGCCCTTTGGGACCAACACGGACCATTCCTTTTAACGTAGGATTCTAAAACAAGAAAATCCGAACAATACCACATTAAGGATGTTAAACAAAACCATATTATACTTAGTCACAAATACACCCCGTGTATTTGCAGTCGAACATTTCCTATAAGTTACTCATAAATAGTACGATGACTATGAAATCAACCATTTTTTTACATTTAGGATTCCCAAATAGGGAATCCGAATAAATACACCATCAAGATGCTAAACAAAACCATAGGCATTTAACCATTTCACACCTTACATCCGTTCATAATCGAACCAATTCCTAACACCCTTGTGTTCTACAACGCATATCTAGGTACCCTAGAATAGGACCCAAAGCCTAGACAAAGATTGAACTCTAAATCAATTCAATTGGAACAACTTAGTTTTTCCAGTCAACTGTGCGGCCGCCCAAAACATGTTGTGCGGTCGCCCAAAGTCCATACTGACCACGACCAAAACCATCCAGAAAGATGTGCGGCCGCACGCCCTATTTAGGCGGCCGCCCACACACCTCCGCCAGCCAAAAACTAATTCTTTTATACTACTTTTGTTTCACCGTCTCAAAAGTACTATTACAACTTCCCCCAAATATTTATTTAACATTCTAACTATAATTCACCGTCTCAAAAGTACTATTACAACTTTCCCCAAATATTTATTTAAGCCATTTAACTTAATTTAAAATGTGCATAATATCACATAATATCAAAATATATAATTAACCTCCATACTACCCATTAAGCAATAATTTCTAGAAAAATTATCATATATAATATGTATGAATATTTTTAATATAAAAGGGGGAATAGTAACTTGCTTACTACGGGGAAAGTATAGATGAAAATATTTTCTAATCGGCTAGAAACGATCTATTCAACGCCCTGAACATTTAGGTGAAGTCGGATTTTAGAACGGAAGATTAATTGAAAGAAATAAAATCAAAACAAGTAAGAAACTTTACCTTCTTCCTCTTCGGCCATGGAGAGTATAAATTGGGAAAGAGATTTGTTGTGTGTGTGTGTGTGAGTGTTACTGTAACGACCCAAACTTTCCAATAATAATAATTATTCATTAACTAAGAAATCCAAACGTCAAACATAATTCAAATCCAACGTTCAAATGTAACGACTAGTATAATCTAACCACAATTCAAAATAGTACGGAAGCGTAACTAACATTTAAATTCTAACGGCTAGTACAACCCACTAGCTCAACATAAAACATAATAAAGTCTAAAATTCCTTAATAGCCACGAACTGCCCTTCCTTGCAATCCACCTAGGTCCTTAGTCTTTACCTGGGAAAAATAATATAAGAAGGGGTGAGCGAACAATGCTCAGTAAGTTCATACGGGATCTCTCCGGGTACTAAGGAGAGATGACCGAAAGAACGGAGCCAAACAACATTATTCAATGAAAGGCTAATATTAATAATCTTAACTGCATGTAACAAACACAGTTATCAATTCAATGAATTATGGTCCTAGTTTAATCCGTCAATTCCAGAGTTTCAAACACCTTTTCAGGGTGTCACGCCTTTTCAGGGTGTTAAGAGAATAAGAGACATTACACCTTTTCAGGGTGCTCCCTTATTTAGGTATATCATGATAACCAAGAATCTACAATCATGCACAAAATACTTCTTAGGACAAATAATACTATTTTACTCCGTCCCCAAAATACTTTACTTTACTTTCTTAACCTTATGAGTTTATGTTCTTAAACCCCTTATTAAGGTTGATAGTCCATCTAGGGTTTGTTCTACCCATTAATTGTATTCCCAAAATACCCTTTTTAGTTTACCAAAATACCCCTAGGGTTTCATTGTTTCTATTCTCCATTAATATGTTTTAGGGTTCCATTATCTTCAACAAAACACTATTTACAGACTACTATTCACAGCTCATTAATCCCAGATTACTATTCACATCTTCTTAAACTCAGATTACTATTCACAGCTTCTTAAACTCAGATTACTATTCACATCTTTTGTACACACATTGTTTTCACCTTTTAAAACACACACAAAACACACACTGTTTATACCTTCTAAAACACATACACATACACGTATAACACACACACACACACACTTTATGTACACACACACGCACACACAGCACTCACACGCACACCATCAGCACACACCAACACACACACATGCACATAATACACACACAACACTAATCAAAACCTTAATTAAACTATATCCTCCATTATCAATCTTATAACCCTAGTTCAATAATCTACCTTTAGGGTTCATCAATCCATGAAGAAGAACAAAAAGGGGTTTAGGGTTTACCTTGATTGATTCTCCTCTTCTTCCTCTTTCTCTCTTGCGCGACCTCTCTCTCTCTGCGCACTCTGGCTTGCGGCGCCCCTCTCTCTCCCGATCTCTTCTTTTCTCTTTTGTGAGTAGTAATAATAATATTAGGTATCTAGAGAGTATTTATATTGTAGGGTTTTAATTTCCTAACTTAAAGAGGTTTCCTAATCTCATTAGGTCTTGAATTTACTTGGGCCCAAAGTCTTTAACTCTAACTCTTACTCTTGATTAATTAATTAATTAGGCACAATTAATAAAAGAGTTTACAATAAAAACAAATAATTGGCTAAGGCCGGTTATTACATTCTTTCCTCCTTAAAAGAGTTTGGTCCTCCAAACTAAACTTACCTTAATCAGAAAATAGGGCGGGATATGCCTCTCACATCTCGCTCTCGAGCTCCCACGTAGCCTCCCTTTCGGTATGGTTGCTTCATTGCACCTTCACATAAGGAATCACTCTTTTCCTTAAGGTTTGGTCCATCCGATCTACGTTCTTTACGGGTTCTTCGCCGTAACTCAAATCAGCACGAACTCTTAGTTGTTTATACTCGATCACATGACTCGGATCAGGGATGTACTTCCTTAACATCGACACATGGAACACATTGTGCACTCCAGCTAGCACAGGTGGTAAAGATAATTTGTAAGCTACCATCCCAACTCATTCCAAAATCTCAAATGGTCCTACGTATCTCGGACTTAACTTCCCTCGAATACCGAACCTCATAACCCCCTTAGTTGGCGATATCTTTAAGAACACATGATCGCCTAATTGAAATTCCAAATCGAGCCTTCGGCGATCGGCATACGACTTCTGTCGACTTTGAGCGGTCAACAACCACTTCCGGATTTGTTGCACTTTATCCGCGGTTACTTGGACAAGTTCCGGTCCAGTTAATTTCCTCTCACCAACTTTATCCCAGCAAGTAGGTGATTTACACTTTCTCCCATATAATGCCTCGTACGGTTCCATTCCGATACTAGCATGATAACTATTATTATACGCAAATTCTACTAGCGTTAGATGTTCGTCCCATGTCCCTTGCCAGTCCAACGACGTAGCTCTCAACATATCTTCTAGAGTCTGAATAGTCCTTTCTGACTGCCCATCCGTCTGTGGGTGAAAAGCAGTACTCATTGCTAACTCCGTACCCAATGCTTGTTGTAGACTCTTCCAGAATTTTGATGTAAACCTTGCATCTCGATCAGACACTATCGAAACAGGTATCCCATGCAATCTTACAATTTCATCAATATACAACTTGGTCAACTTCTCCAACAAATCATTTACCTTAATTGCTAGAAAGTGAGCCGACTTCGTAAGCCTATCCACAATAACCCAAATTGCATTGTAGCCTTTCAATGTCCTTGGCAATCCTACCACCAAATCCATAGCTATATGTTCCCACTTCCACTCCGGAATAGGTAACGACTGTAGTAATCCTGCCGGTCTCTGGTGCTCACTTTTCACTTGTTGACATACTAAGCACTTTGATACAAACTCGGCTATATCTCCTTTCATATTATTCCACCAGAACGACTCTCTTAAGTTTTTATACATTTTCGTACTTCCAGGATGCACGGAGAATCTCGAACAATGAGCCTCCTTTAAGATCTCCCCTTGATATCTTCATTATGTGGCATACATATTCTAGATTGGTACCTCAAGATTCTGTCTTCCCCCACACGAAAGTCCTTTGCCTTCCCTTTAGCGATACTCTCATGCATTTTCATTAGTTCTTCATCCATTCTTTGTGCTTCTTTAATCCTTTCTATAAGCGTTGGCCGAACACTCAATTGAGCCAAATAACCCTTAACTTTCACCTCCATGCTAGAGATCTTAATGTGGTTTCACGCGCTTTCCTCCTTAGAAATTAACGTTGCTAGTGTCCCACGATTTTTCCTACTCAGTGCATCCGCCACCTTATTGTCCTTCCCAGGGTGGTACAAAATCGTACAATCATAATCTTTCAATAACTCCAACCATCTTCTTTGTCTCATATTAAGCTCCTTCTGGGTGAATATATACTTAAGGCTCTTATGATCAGTGTAAATCTGACATGTCACCCCATACAAGCAGTGCCTCCATATCTTCAACGCAAACACTACTGCAGCCAACTCTAGATCATGGGTTGGATAATTCATCTCATGGTTCTTTAATTGCCTAGATGCATAAGATATAATCTCCTCATTTTGCATCAGCACGCAGCCCAATCCCTTCAGTGAATCATCACTATATATTACGAATCCGTCCGATCCAGATGGTAAAGTAAGGACTGGTGCAGACATCAATCGCCGCTTCAATTCCTCAAAACTCTTTTCGCACTCCTCAGACCAAACAAATTTTGCTCCTTTCTGAGTTAACCTCGTCAATGGCACTGACAACTTTGAGAAGCCTTCTACGAATCTCCTATAGTAGCCAGCCAACCCTAAGAAACTTCTTATCTCACTTGCCGAAGTTGGTCTCTCCCAATCTACAATAGCTTCTATCTTTGATGGATCTACGGTAATCCCATCTTTTGACACTACATGCCCTAAGAATGCCACCTTTTCCAACCAAAATTCACATTTCTTGAACTTAGCATATAACTTTTGTTCTCTTAAGATCTGTAGTACTAGCTTCAAATGTTCTTCCTTGGTTTTCGAATACACCAAAATGTCATCAATGAATATAATTACGCACTTATCTAAGAACTCTTGAAATATTCTATTCATAAGCTCCATAAATGCTGCCGGTGCGTTAGTTAACCCAAATGGCATCACTACGAACTCATTATGTCTATACCTCGTTCTAAAGGCCGTCTTAGATATATCTTCCTTCTTTACTCTCAATTTATGGTAACAAGACCTCAAGTCTATCTTCGAAAAGTAGCACGCTCCACGAAGCTGGTCGAACAAATCATCTATTCTAGGCAACGGGTATTGGTTTCTTACCATCACACGGTTCAGTTCGCGATAGTCGATACATAACCTCATCGACCCATCCTTCTTTTTCACAAATAATACCGGTGCACCCCATGGTGATATACTCGGCCTAATCAACCCTTTATCCAATAATTCTTGCAATTGCTCCTTCAATTCCTTCAATTCTGCCGGAGCCATTCTATATGGTTCCTTCGATATTGGTGTAGTCTCTGGTACTAGATCGATAGAAAATTCTACTTCCCTTTCAGGCGGTATCCCTGGTAAATCTTCCGGAAATACATCCTTGAAATCCTTAACCACAGAAAGCGATTCGATCGTTACTTCCTTCTGGTCCGTAGTACTCATGTATGCCAGAAATCCTTCACACCCTTTTCTCAACAGTTTGCGAGCCTTTATTACCGATATAAGGTTCGATCGGTTTCTACATTTCGTCCCTCGAAAACAACAATCTTCTCCAGATAACAGTCTAAAGTGAACTTCCTTCTTAAAGCAATCTACATGGGCATGGTATGCAGCTAACCAATCCATTCCTAAGATCACATCGAACTCATCAATCTCCAAGCTAATGAGGTCAACTTCAAATTCCTTTCCGTCCAATTCCAAGGGACAATTTTTATATACCGATGTAATAGGGATTGAATCTTTAGTTAAAGTATCTACTACTAAAGGGATTTCTAACGCCTCAGGAGTCAATTTTATTTTCTTAGCTAAGCGAGTACTTATTACAGAATGTGTAGCACCAGTATCAATTAATGCACGAACATTACGAGAGTATAATTGGATCGTACCTTCCACAGATCATTTGTGGCTCTAGCATCCTTAGCTGTCATGGTGAATATGCGTCCATTACCTCCGCCTTTTCCCTTGTTGTCATTCCTTGCTCCTTGAGCTTTGGCATCCTTCTTGGGTTCTGGACATTTCCAATGTGGATGCCCCACCTTATCGCAGTTGTAACACTTCCTTTCCTTATACCAGCATTCCTCAGTCTTATGTTCCCCATCGCACACTTGGCACTTTTCATTAGAACCTTGTCCTTTAGTATCGACTCCTTTTCCATCCCTACGGTTTCCTTGACCTTTATTAGGGTACTTATTAACAGCATTATTCTTCTCGCGATCATCGGCAGCCTTACGCTTATTGCCCTCATCCCGGTTCCAGTTTCCCTTGGTTGGCTCTTTGTCAGTAGATTTCTTTTTCTCCTCTTTCTTGCTACGGTAACTTTCCGCCTCTGTTTCCACAACTCTGGCCCTATCCAACACTTGGTCATATGTTGGTAGCATCAATGGGGTGATTCTATAGCGGATTCGATCGCTCAGTCCAAGCTCAAACTTCCGGGCCTTCTGCTCTTCATTGTCAAAAAATGCTGGAGCAAATTCCAATAACTCAGTGAACTTTTCACAATAATCATCCACGGTCATCTTTCCTTGGGTCAGCATCATGAACTCTGCCACTCGAGCATTTCAGACACTCAATGGGTAATACTTCTCGTAAAACACACGTTTGAACCTATCCCACGTGAATTCAGCATCCCCACGTGCGACAGCCGCTCTCTTCTCAGCCTCCCACCACTTTAAGGCCTGCCCTTTCAGCATAAAAGTGGTAAACACCACCTTCCTCTCAGTTGTGCATTCTAGGGTCTCAAATATCTTCTCCATGTCTTTTACCCAATGCTCGAGCTTCTCCTTATTCGTACCAGAAAATGAATCTGGATTTCTCTTTTGGAATACTTCCAATGGATCTCTTAATGGAACTTGCGAAGCTTGTTGCTGCGGTTGAGCTAAAGTCGCCATAACTTGACCAATCCCAGCCACTGTTTGGTTTAAGGTTTGCAGCAAATTCGTCATGTTAGGATCAGCTTGACCATTGTTGTTTCCAGCGTTGTTAGCGTTCCTTCTATTACCCCTTCCAGACATCTGATTAAAGTCACACTCTTGTTAGTATCATGGGTAAACGCTATCACTCACGCCACACAAGCATTGCTACTATGCTTAATACTTTTATAAAAAGACTGTCCCCAAAGGACGAAATTTTCTTATAAGATCAATTCACTAGATCTCTAGTCATTTAATTAGACAGTATTTCTTAAAGAAGTCATTTCACTAGACTTTTACTTAGTAATCATGGCTCGATTTACTAGAACCACTTTCATTCACATTTGGCCGTCTTACTAAGCCGATTACCTTTATACTTAACCGTTTCAATAGGTTATTTTCATTCTTGTTTTGATCATTTCAATAGATCAGGATTAACTTTACATGGCCGTTTCAATAAGCCATTTATACTTTTACTCTTGACCGTTTCAATAGGTCCCTTGTTTTGATCATTTTACTAGACCAAAACTTATTTCACTTGGCCGTTTCAATAAGCCCATTCTACTTATGGTTTTTTCATTTGACCATTACTTCTTTGTTCTATCTAGTTCACATGTCATGAAATTTAAGAACCACATAATTAACAAAACCATTTGCTAAAATAACTCATAAACTTTATTAAGAGGGTCTTTCTAAAAATAAAGAATCAAAAAAAAAGTTTCTAGCATACTTTAAACTAGAACTAACTATCATTACTATGAAATGAATAAAATAATTCTATGACTCAATTTCAATCATGGTTGACTTTCCTAGGTCTTCCCCTAGGTCTTTCACTCGGTGCTCTTAGTGCTTTCCTTGAGTCTCTTGGCCTTCCCCTTGGCCTACGAACCGGTACCTCTTCCAGTTCATCCTCATACTCAATCACGATAGGGGCGGCTTCACTGCCTTCCACTATAATATCGATTTCCACTGGTTCCTCTACAGCTTCTGCTTCAGCCACTACGTTTTCTTCTATTGGGGCTGCAATGACTGGAGGGTTTCCTTGAATAGGGTTTGCATCCATCTGCTCCCTTAGCTCCTTTAACTCATAGAAATATACTCGTCCTTGATCCCTCACCTTGTCAGTATACTCTTCATTCTCAATTAACTTCTCTCGGGTTTCTTCTAGTTCTCTGTTAACTTCCTTAAATGCATTGTTGGCAAACAACAATCTTCCCATGACGTTCTTCGTCCTTGCCTTTCTTTTTCTATCTTCTTTAATAGTCCCTTAGTTCCACGAGCATACCTATGAATCAACCTCTTCCTCAGGATGCTATGTTTGTCCATTTCCTACAATTAGACCAAAATCATTATTAGTATCACATACTTAAAGTTATATAACAATTATCTTCAAACATAAGAAGAAATGAAGCTTCAAAAGAAATCATATCTTAGGTTCTTTCCCAAAATAGTAAGTTTCCTTATTTGGAGATTTCCCAACTTAGAAAGTTTCCTAAATTAGAAAGTTTCCTTAAATAACTAGTTTGACTTCAAGCAACCCTAGTCTTCCCAGAACGCTCAAATCAAACCTATTCAATATCAGAGTTCCTATCCCTTAAGCTCTAATCTCATAGCTCTGATACCAACTGTAACGACCCAAACTTTCCAATAATAATAATTATTCATAAACTAAGAAATCCCAAACGTCAAACATAATTCAAATCCAACGTTCAAATGTAACGACTAGTATAATCTAACCACAATTCAAAATAGTACGGAAGCGTAACTAACATTTAAATTCTAACGGCTAGTACAACCCACTAGCTCAACATAAAACATAATAAAGTCTAAAATTCCTTAATAGCCACGAACTGCCCTTCCTTGAAATCCACCTAGGTCCTTAGTCTTTACCTGGGAAAAATAATATAAGAAGGGGTGAGCGAACAATGCTCAGTAAGTTCATACGGGATCTCTCCGGGTACTAAGGAGAGATGACCGAAAGAACGGAGCCAAACAACATTATTCAATGAAAGGCTAATATTAATAATCTTAGCTGCATGTAACAAACACAGTTATCAATTCAATGAATTATGGTCCTAGTTTAATCCATCAATTCCAGAGTTTCAAACACCTTTTCAGGGTGTCACACCTTTTCAGGGTGTTAAGAGAATAAGAGACCTTACACCTTTTCAGGGTGCTCCCTTATTTAGGTATATCATGATAACCAAGCTACTTCCTCATGTAGCAATTTAAAAGTCTAAGTTCTTTTCTATCAAACTAGACTTATTCGTAATTAGTCCTTTTCAATCAGACTAATCCAACTGCACCTATTTCAATTAGATACAGTTATAGTTCTTAGTATTATAGGTACAAGAATACTTAAGGCAATTTCAATCTGTTTGGATACCCATTGAACAAAATACATCAAGGGTAAGATAATCAAAAGACGTTTAACAACATCAGAGTTCAAATGCTACGGACCATTGGAAGCTACACTTGAAAGAAATAAGGAAGATCCTACATAAAAGGATGAATCATCAAAGTACTTAAGGAACGTAATCCCTTACCTTGGCTTTGCGTTATTCCTCCTAGCAAACCATGCGCAAGAATCTACAATCATGCACAAAATACTTCTTAGGACAAGTAATACTATTTTACTCCATCCCCAAAATACTTTACTTTACTTTCTTAACATTATGAGTTTATGTTCTTAAACCCCTTATTAGGGTTGATAGTCCATCTAGGGTTTGTTCTACCCATTAATTGTATTCCCAAAATACCCTTTTTAGTTTACCAAAATACCCCTAAGGTTTTATTGTTTCTATTCTCCATTAATATGTTTTAGGGTTCCATTATCTTCACCAAAACACTATTCACAGACTACTATTCACATCTCATTAATCCCAGATTACTATTCATAACTTCTTAAACTCAGATTACTATTCACAACTTCTTAAACTCAGATTACTATTCACACTTTTGTACACACATTGTTTTCACCTTTTAAAACACACACAAAACACACACTGTTTACACCTTCTAAAACACATACACATACACGTATAACACACACACACTTTCTGTACACACACACGAACACACAGCACTCACACGCACACCATCAGCACACACCAACACACACACATGCACATAATACACACACAACACTAATCAAAACCTTAATTAAACTATATCCTCCATTATCAATCTTATAACCCTAGTTCAATAATCTACCTTTAGGGTTCATCAATCCATGAAGAAGAACATAAAGGGGTTTAGGGTTTACCTTGATTGATTCTCCTCTTCTTCCTCTTTCTCTCTTGCGCGACCTCTCTCTCTCTGCGCTCTCTGGCTTGCGGCGCCCCTCTCTCTCCCGATCTCTTCTTTTATCTTTTGTGAGTAGTAATAATAATATTAGGTATCTAGAGAGTATTTATATTGTAGGGTTTTAATTTCCTAACTTAAAGAGGTTTCCTAATCTCATTAGGTCTTGAATTTACTTGGGCCCAAAGTCTTTAACTCTAACTCTTACTCTTGATTAATTAATTAATTAGGCCCAATTAATAAAAGAGTTTACAATAAAAACAAATAATTTCCCAAGGCCGGTTATTACAGTTACACGCAGAGAGAGATAGGAAAGAAGGGATTTTATACTTGTTAGTTTCACTTAGGCCCTCCAAGATCAACTCTAAACAACTAATCCCTTGAACTATTAGTTTTATTTAATTTCCCCCTAAAGTTTTAAGTTTAACAAATAACCTCCTTATCTTTATTTTTTACATTTTTAATTAACTTCCAATAAATATTTTATATCAACTACTATAACTTCTAAAAATGCTAATTAATCATTTTGTAACTCAAATACTTGTATTTAATATTTTAATAGATCAAGTAAGTCTTTTAAAATAATCAAACTAACACAAAATAAATTATAAAATAATATTCTGCGTAAAATTTATATGAAACTGGGACGGGTCGTCACAGATCTCACATAACGTAATTAAATGGTGCGATTTTATGATCTCCATATATCACATATACATACATAAAATACAAATCACATAAACATCATGAATCTAAATTCAAATAACATGATAACATATATAATCCAATTATATCATCAACATGATATTATTAAAATAATCATGATGAACGGGGCTCTAATACCACTGTTGGGTTTTGAGCAAACATGCGCAGCGGAATAAACTCAAAAGCCTAGATCCATTCATGATGATTAAATTAATACGGATGTGAATTTAGAATACTAACCGTGGTGATGCTTTAAAATTTTCTGATCTTGAATCTCTGTTCTTCGCGCTTCTTTAAATCACGATCGCAGGAACACGACCACAAACTTTGGATCACGAACTTGAAAGAGTTGATGCCAACGCCCTCTATATTTATCCACACGCGAACGAATATCAAGAACACCTTCTTGATTTGGATTGCTAGACCCAATAGAACACGCTTCTATTATGGAGGCTATATGAAAATATGGTTCTTGTTCTTGAGGAAGAAGAAGACCAAATTTTTCTTTCTTAGAGGCTTTAGATTTTTTATTACAATAATCACTTATGACCTAGCGGTTTTAGAGAGGTATTTATACTTCTTAAACCCAACTAGTTTTGGTTAGGAAGTCTAATTCCCGTCAAAACCCCGGAGTCATTAATCAGTGTTACGCACAGGGGTAGGTCCGACCGAGTCCTACACTAGGTCCGCCCGGATCCTATTAAGGTCCGGCCGGGTCATGCAAGAGGTGCGCCCGGACCCTCTTCTGGTCCAACCGGGTCCTCCTAGAGGTCCGGCCGGATCATCCCTTTTGCTTGATCCTCGTATTTCCGTCTTAAAATCCAATTTTAAGACTTTACAAAATTCCAATTTAGCCATTTCCAAATTCGTTCTTTTGTGTGTGACCCCATAGGATTATATTAAGTTGGCAATGTAATCAAAACCATTTGATAACATAAATCATGATTGGACTCTAGCAAGTCGTCATGACTACCCAATTAATATAACTTGTCAAAGTTCGTGAATCCTTTATAGAACATATCATAATCATTTTGTCCACGATGTCATTGAGCGTAAGCCATGGAATGGTCAACTTACAATGCCCAATACTTTTCTCGATCCAAAGTAGTTTGATAACACAAATGATATCTATCTCATCAATTCATTTGAGCACGGCCATGCATTTCATCAACACTATTCATCAAGGGGCCCAAGCCTGACATCTCTCATACTGAGGGACAAATACCATCTTGACTTATTACACTTCCCTACATAGCTTTGATGATGCCAATCATATCCTTTATAATTACTTGGTTAAGAGTAACGTTTGAATATGTCAAACATAATTTCCATTATGTGGAAGACCGTAATAATCTCAGGTCTATGGATTCAATGATATAACTATTAAAGGTCTAATTATGACATTATGACCATGACATAAACCTCATCTTTGGGTCATGTCCAGTATATGTTCACCAACATATACCCATGAGTTTAACTTGTATCCCATACACATAATTATCATATGATTATCTAATTAAACTCATGCTAGTTCTTCATAAGTATTAGGGACGGGGATTATTATAGCAAAACATGAAACAACAAATAATAATAATCCAAAATATCACTTTATATATAATGAAAACATTGTAACAAACATTGTCAAACAACGTGGCAAATAACATGCCTAGGGAATATACACCAACAGAGACACCGGAGGAGCTTTGTCCGGTGGGTAAGGCGGCAGAAATCCGACGCTATGAAGACCAATTTCCTGGCCTAAGTCCGAATTTTCCAGATCTGAAAATACGGGAAGCATTTCACAAGGCAGATGGTCATCGTTTTTCCCTTAAAATGTTGGGTATCATGTTTCCATGGTCTATTGGCCGTAACCCAGATGTGAGTCCGTATTTCCCAAACACAACTGCAATACAACGAGCGGCTGAAATTTTTGGAAGACATGATGTTTATGTTTTCTCTTCACTCTCTTCTGTTTATCTTACTCTCATTTTGAAAATGCCTTGGATTTGTTTGAGTAAAATCATGATTAGGTTTGTATATTTGGTGGCATATTTATTCAGATTGTTACATGATTGATTTGTTGCTCAAATTTCAGTTTGAAAATTGATAAGAACAGATTATCATTGGACCTTTTGCCTTAGGGTTTTTTATTGTGTTTGGCTGCCTATTTGATGTGTTTTGCATCTGATGTGTTTAGAACTGGTGAAATGTCTCTCTATGATGATTTATTTGAGAGAATTGATTGCAAAAGAACAAATCTTCATTTGATTTTTGTCCAAAAACTTGGAAAGAACAGATTACATTTGATTTTTGTCCAAAAGGATACTCAAGGATGATTTTTTTTCTGAGAGTACAATTTTCAAAAAACAAAAGCTCTCAACATAATTTGCTCCAACATAGTTGCAAACTTAAAAATATTTTGTTGAGGGTTACATGAGAAAGCATTTCATATGCTGCTTCAACTGCATTGACCAAATCTTCAACAGTTTTTGCTTGAACATCTGTTTTTATTGAGTCAATTGAGGAGAACCACCCAAGGTCATTAATATTGGTATCCGGTGAGTTTGCTGGTTGAAATTGTAGTTGAATGTTCCATCTATCTTCAGTTGCTGCAGCTTTAAAATCTTCATCCGAGTTGTGGATGTGTGGTGGGGCATTGTCCCATTGAATGATGATATTTTTGGAAAGCATTGGTGGCTATTTGGCTTTGATTGCAGAAATAACCTGCAATAAAAAAATTTGTATTGTGATAAATTAAATTTAAAGTTGTTGGGAAAAGAAATTGAGTTTTGTGGTAAACTAACCTGTTCAAGTAGCATCTGTTTTGTGGCTTGTTTGTTTATTGAGTCCAATGCATTTGTCACCATAATTCCAGCTTCTTTGTTTTTGCTATTCCTCTTTGATGCTTCTATTTTTGTAAGGAAACATGCCAATCTTTCCATCAAACAACAATTCACCTGCACTTGAGTAAATGTGTCTACTCACTAAACATAAGAACATTATCTTTGTGATAAATCTCTTGCTTTGGCATGATCTGTATGGTTCTTCTTCTCCTTGCAACATGTAGTATCTTTCCATAGCATTGGTCATGTAAAACCACTTTTCATCAGCATGTATAACATGTGACATGCTTTTAAACACTGTTGTTGCTAAAGAAAAGTCCCATTTTACTGTTGCGAGACTGAACTTCATTCTTGCCATTTTGTTATTTTCGGTTAATGAAGGGTTGATTGCATTCGTGTGTGCCCTGATCACACCCTCTACTTTCCACCTGTGGATTGTGCTTTTACTTACTCCTAAGGCTGCCCCTAAATTTCTAATTGTGCCTCGGTTTTGAAATTTAATTTTTGGCATTGCTTCTTTATCTAACTTCACTGTTTTCTTTCTTGTAACACTTTTTTTTTAAAATCAGCAATAATGGTTGATTACCTCCCATTTGACGCCGTACTGCTAGCCACATCAAGTACACCGTAGAGCGGGACACCCCCAAAATTTCTCTTGAGCCTCCTTGATCTTGCCTCGCGGAAGATTTCCAGCTACAGTGAACCTCAACAAGTATTGGCCCAGCAAGTTTCTTTCATCTGTACTTATATCTTTCTTCATCTTTCCTATTTTTTTAGTTTTTTTTTTTGGAAGGAATCAGTTTGTAAAGTGGGACAAAAGTAGTCCGGTACTTATAGTACCTACTCTAGCTTTAAAATGGTGGGAAGTATATTTTGTGGAGGGAAAAGGGGTAATCATTGTGAAAATTTGAAGGGTTATAATTTTTTTTTGATGGTTAGGATGGTGATCTGGGTGAAATTAAGTCCCAGTATGTAACTAAGTGAATTTGAATTTAAATTATCTTTTGTTGTCCAATCATGTGTAATGATAGTCTTTTAGTTTTTTAAGTTTGAATGTACTTTTGGAGGCAAAAGAGATTAAGGGTTAATCAAAAAGGTAAAACCCTTCTAATTTCTGCACATTGTCACTTCTCACGTTAAAATAATATTCTGCTTAATCTCCGTGTCGGGACCAATTGTCTTAAGTCGGACGGGACGGAGGGAGTATTATTCTTTATTCAATGATACCTACTCTCTCCATCCCTATTTACCTTACAAAAATTGCCATTTTGGGTGTTCCCATTTACTTTACAAAATCCCAAAAAATAAAGTTTCTATTACTTTTCTAATAGTGGGACCCACTTATCATACTCACAACAACTATCCACTTACTTTTCTCTACCCCATTTTCCCTCTCCGACTCAACTATCTACACTCACAACACATCAACTTTACAATCATTTTCTTAATTTTTGTGCAAAACCTCTTTTTTGTAATGTAAATGGGGACGGAGGGAGTACTTGTTATAATGACAACAACCACACCACTCACAATTCCAAACTCACTAACATGTCACATCATACTTTTCATACTCATAAACTCACTCAACTACTAATATTAAATACTCCCTCCGTTCCTGAGTAAGAGTCTTACCCCTCATTTGCACGCTTATTAATAAATATTGGAAGTGATGTAAATGTTGTGAGTGTAAAAGTAAAGTAGGAGAGAGAATGAGCGGGAGAGAATAGTGAATTGATTGGTGTTGTGAGTATAAAAATAAAATAGGAGAGATAATAAGTAGGGTGAATAGTAAAGATTTTTTGCCATTTTAGGAATAGGACTCTTACTCTGGAACATACCAAAATGTTGGACTGAGGGAGTATCTTTCTTTAAAACTCGACCCGTACATTGGCCAAGCGTGAACAAACAATGAACAACCAAATATGATTCACCTTTTCTCGCGTCTGACCGTTAAGTCCCGCCATAACAAGAACACTCTCACTCTTGTCAAATCTCTCCACTCCTCTCCCAATTTCTTCATCAACGCCTACATTTCTCCTTCTCACCAAATCCTCCATCACCTCCTTGAAAGATGCACAACAATGGAACAACTCAAACTAATCCACGCCCAAATCATCCTCCATGGCCTAACCCAACAAACTCTTACACACAGCAAGCTAATTTCTTTCTCTTCAGTCTCCAGCTCTGGCGACCTTAAATACGCACAACAACTGTTCGACCAATTTCCCCAACCAAATCGTTACATGTATAATAGCTTGATTAGAGGATACTCGAACAGTGATCACCCTTTTAAAGCTATTTCGCTGTATGGTCAAATGACTTGTTCTGGTATTTATCCAAATGAATTCACTTTCCCTTTTGTACTCAAGGCATGTGCATCTGTGTCAGGGTACTTGGAAGGAGGTTTGGTTCATGCTAATATTGTTAGATTGGGGTTTGGTTCTCATGTTTGTGTGCAAAATGGGCTGATAAATGTTTATTTTAGTTGTGGGGTGATTCAAAGTGCAGAGAAGGTGTTTGATGATATTACTGATAGGACTTTGGTTTCTTGGAATTCGATGATTGGTGGGTATTCGAAGATGGGTTGTTGCAAGGATGCTTTTTTGCTTTTCAGGAAGATGAGGGAACTTGGAATTGGACCTGATAACTTCACCTTTGTTAGTTTACTATCAGTTTGTTCACAAAAACACACATTGCGATATGGAAGATTTGTGCATTTGTACATTGTGATTTGTGGAGTTGAAATTGATATGCATGTGCAGAACGCTCTTGTTGATATGTATGCTAAGTGTAGGGATCTGGATATGGCTCAAGCATTTTTCGATCAAATGATTTACAGAAATGTGGTATCCTGGACTTCAATGGTTAGTGCATATGCTAAACACGGACTGGCTGAGTATGCCAAGAAAACATTTGATAAAATGCCCTTCAAAAATGTGGTTTCTTGGAATTCAATGATTTCATGCTATGTTGAAGAACGTTGCTTTAGTAAAGCTCTCGATCTATTCAATGAAATGTGTACTGCAGGAGTTACTCCTGATGAGACGACTTTGGCCAGTGTTCTTTCAGCCTGTTGTCAACTTGGTAATTTGGTAATGGGAAAGAAAGTCCACAATTACATATCTAGTATGTACAAGACACCTAGTGTCACTTTGTTCAATGCCCTGATAGACATGTATGCAAAATGTGGTTCTGTAGAAACGTCTTTGAGCATATTTCACGATATGCCAGAGAAGAATGTGGTATCGTGGAATATAATCATTGGGGCTCATGCATTACATGGTTGCGGTGATAAAGCAGTTGAACTATTTGAGAGCATGGAAGGCAGTGGAATAAGCCCCGATAATATCACTTTCACGGGGCTACTTTCTGCTTGTTGTCATAACTGTCTCATACACAAGGGAAGATATTACTTTAGCCGGATGAGCCCAATTTATGGAATATCACGTGAAATTGAGCACTATGCGTGCATGGTTGATCTCTTTGGACGAGTAGGGCTCTTTGGAGAAGCAGTCGAGTTGATTGGACAAATGCCATTGAAGCCCGACATTGTAGTTTGGGGTGCTTTACTTGGTGCCTGTAGGATCCATAGCAAAGTTGAGATGGGAAAACAGATTCTAAAACAAGTATTGGAGATGGAACCATATAGTTCAGGTCTTTATGTACTCATCTCAAACATGTTTTGTGAAGCGGGAAGATGGGAAGATGTAAAGAAGATAAGGAAACTGATGAACGAGCATGGTGTCAGAAAGAGCAGTGCAATCAGCACTATTGAAATTGAGGGATGTGTATATGAATTTATGGTTGATGACCAAAGACATGAAATATCAAGAGAAATTTATGTGATGCTTGATCAAATAAGCGATCATTTGAAGCTTTTAGGGTATTCATCCCACATTACAAGTGCTTTTCTGGATGGGGAAGAAATATAGTGCTGCCATGATCATGCTACAGTTTGAATTGAGTTCTCTAGCACGCAGACAGCCTACGAAGATGGCGATTGGAGGTAATAGAGTATCTGACAGGTAATGTGCCATCGAACATATACTATTGGCTTTTTATAGTGAAAACTCTAGTGTGAGCAAATCAAAAGAGACGATTTATTTTGTTAGGAAAATCGCTGTGAAAATTCGTTTGATGGTTTCTGATGCCTAACTTAGTGCTTTAAGAATGTACAAGAGTTTAAAACAATATTTAGAAGGTACCGTGAGCGATCTTAATCGCTTGCTGGTTGAGATATGTCATTCTACCTTCTATTTTGGTATAGAAAACAACTTGATTGTTAGTGTAAAAACAATGTTCAGAAAAGGAAATTTCTTGTATTTATTAGAGTTTAAAACGATGTTTAGCAGTAAAATTTTCATAGTTTTCACCACAAGTATCTTGTTTATAGAAATCAGCTTCAAGAAAACGCTTTAATTGATTTTTTGTCGCTAAGAAAGAACCTGCAAGAAAGAAAGAAAGAAAGCATGATATTTAAATGCAATGCTCATAATATAATTTTCATTAACAAGATGTGTTCAAGGATTATGATTCAGGCGATTAGCTGTAACCGAGTTAGTATTGAACATTATTTTGTCATCCAACATTATGGTTTTGGCCTCTTACGATGAAAGTTCTTTTATCAGCAAGGCCAAAAGAGATGTGATACGATGGTACTCCCTCCGTCCCAAAATGATCTCCCTACTTTTTTTTTATTATTTTTACTACGAAGGTATTTTAAACAATAAGTTTCAGTTAATTTTGATTTGTACGAATATATAAAACTGTTATTGATACACCATTATAAATACTATCAATAACAAACAATGTTTAGATGTTCATTAGGCTAGCTAAATCAACATAAAGTTATTGCTCAAACTACCTTTGTAGTAAAAAAAAAAAAAAGTAGGAAGGCGATGTCGGGACGGAGGGAGTATTTTAGTTACGGAAATCCTTTCCATTAGATAGTTTTTGATGAATTGTTTTTCACTAATCATAATTGCTAAGGATTGGGAATTGAAAAATAAAAATTTAATTTTTTTTTCCTAATAGCACCAGGATTGGGATTCATAGATTCAGGTATATAAATAAAGTTATAAATTGTACATGATGAAGCTAAATAAATCTTTATTATGGAGAAAAGCCAGGGAAGAAGGAATTCAAGATGGTTAAAGTGGTTTCTTAAAGCTGATTTTTATACGCAAGCTATTTGTGGTGATTTCAATACCAAGTTTTGTATTGATTGCCCGGACGAAAAACCTTTTTGTAACTGCGCACACCAAAATCATAGTGGCCATCAAGTGTTAACCGTAAGTAATTTTTCTTCCTAACATGAATTTTTATACGCAAGCTATTTGTGGTGATTTCAATACCAAGTTTTTCTCGGGATTTTCACATCCAGCCATGATTATTCTTATTCTTTGAATAGGTTTATCGAGCTTCTTCCCAGCCATCAGTACGTATTGAAGATGTGAGGGTATTACTAGATATCTCGCAAATTCAAATTTGCAGCGTAAATTCATACAAAATTGTATATCTTAACAACACAGGAGCTAGGGTTACGGTAAGGGAGGATGCCATTGACGTCTCAAAGTGTATAGTGTGCAAAAAGAGAATAAAAAAAGAAGACCCAGTTTTCAAGTATTGTTCTATTGGTTGCAAACATAAAGCTAGTACTAGGAGAAAAGGGATCCCTCAAAGATCTTCTTTCTTCTAAGGTTTTTTGTTTTTTTTTTTTTAATGGAACGGACGAAAGATTATGAATTATAAGTTTTGATCACAATTTTTTTTGACTGTGCTAACCCTAGATCTAGAATTATTGATCTTCTTTGAGCAATCTAAAATTTTTGAGGTAATTCATGTTAGGATAATAGCTTTTATTTATACTAATCATAATGTAACCCTTAAAACATAAGGAGTCCAAAATACAATTTCTTAAAGGAACCAAATTAGGTCATGCGTTTTCTGCATAGAAGCCGTTGTCCGTGTTGAGTCTACCGTCGGGCACGGGCACGAGTCGGTCCGTGTTGAGTCTGCCGTCGGGCACAGGCACGAGTCGTTCTCTGACTTCTAAATCGTGCTCACGACTCGCCCAAAATGCCTCCACACGTACTGATCACACACCACTCGTGTACACGACTCGTGCGAAGCCTGTCTATCGTGTTGATCATTTGTTTTTTTTTCCTGCTCTGTTTAGGCATTATGAAATATTCTCTGTTGTATAGTCTTTTAATACAGCATTCCACATTCAAAATCCCAACACTTAGCAATCCTCGTCAAAAATGACTAGATATGGCCATTGAATAGAGTTTATGATTTTGACCAAGATTAATAATTTGGAGCGAAATGGATTATGCAATGAATATACTCCGTTAATTAGCTGGATGGAGTTGTTTGTTAACCAAAAAAAAAACACCATATTCGGAACAAACTAGGATTCGGGTGTTATTTTGCCGGTTGTTTGGGTATTACTCGTACTACAAAACGTGCCCCTGATTTATTTATCAATGACCCGAATCAATATAATGGAACCTTCCACCCTGGAGTTGAGCTCTTTAGATTGCTAAACTATTTTCTAAATTGGAGATTATGATCGACCTGCATCCAAAACTAAAATAAAATTATAGGCTCCGTTTGTTTCGCGTAAAACAACTTACGGAAAATGATTTTTCGGAAAATGACATAAACATGTTTTTGGTGTTTGGTAAATCTAAAGAAAATATTTTCGAGAAAATATTTTCATATGAGAAAAATAATAATTTAATATGAGAAAAGAAAAAAAATTGAGAAAAATTTTTTTGAGAAAAAAAAGTAATATGTGAAAAATTTGAATGGGGGTGGGGTGGGTGATGTTGGGTGGGGGGTTAGGGGCGAGGCGGGGGTAGGGAAGGTGGGGGGTGGGGAGGTGTTCAATAATAATGTTAATAAGAGTGAGAAATGAAGTTTTTTTTTTTTTTTTTGGGTGGTGGGGGTGGATTGGGTGGTTGGTGGGGGTGGAGGGGTGGAAGTGGGAGGTGTGGGAGTTGTTAGAAAATAATTTTAATAAGAGTAAAAAAAAAAATTGGGTCGGGGTGGGGGAGGGTGGTGGGGTGGTAGGGTAGTTGGGGGTGGTGGTGGTGTTCAATTTTTATTTTAATATGAGTGAAAAAAAGATTATTTTTTATTTTTTTTGGGGGGGGGGGGTGGTGGTGGGGTAGTTGGGGGTGGTGGAGGTGTTCAATTTTTTTTTTAATACGAGTAAAAATAATATTTTTATTTTATTTTTTTTGGTGGGGGGTGGTGGGGTCTGGTGGGGTAGTGTGGGTAGGGAGCGGAAGTGTGAGAGTTATTAGAAAATAATTTTAGTAAGATTTTTTTTTTTTGGGGTGGGGTGGGTGGTGGGGTAGTGGGGGTAAGGATCGGGAGTGTGGGAGTTGTTAGAAAATAATTTTAATATGAGTAATTTTTTTATTTTTTTTGGGTAGGGGTGGGGTAGTTAGGGGTGGTGGAGGTGTTCAATTTTTTTATTTTTTTTAATATGAGTGAAAAGAAGTTTTTTTTGGGTGGGGGGTGGTGGGGTAGTGGGGGTAGGGAGTAGCGTTGTGCAGAAAAAAAACAGAGCCGGACCGGACCAATAGAACCGGACCGGTTTAATAGTGTTGGTCTGGTTCTGGTTTCAAATTTCCATAAAACCGATTTATTGGTTCGGTTCTGGTTTTGATAAATATTTTTACGGTTCTGAACCGGACCGGACCAATCATAATCATAACATATATAAATATTATATTATTACAGTATTACTAATACTTAAATAGTCCTACAGATTACTGATTACGGAGTACGGACTACTGAGAAAACCCTATTTCCCAAAATCCGCTAACCCTATCTCTCTCTCAACTTCGTTCTATCTTAAAGAATCAGCCCGCTCGATCACCATGGCTCCATCTGTATCCCCTTCACCGCCGTGACTTCGACACCAGACATCCCAGCCTCACCACGAAAATTCTAAAGTTGTTGTATCAACTATTTTCCCCATTATGTTTTTTTGTCTTAGTTCTTCTATCTTTGAAGTGAAAGATCCATAACTTTGTATTGAATATGTGTAAAACTCCATGCAGTTTACTTTGCCTTGTTGAGATTTTGGGACCAATGTTTAATTATTTTAGTTTTTGGTGTGTATAGATGTATTTCTTGAGAGAAAAAATTGTATACAAGTAGAACCGGAGAACCGGACCGGAACCGAACCAATAAGACTGGACCAATGACATCGGTTTTGTAATTTATTGGTCTGGTTCTGGTTCTAAATTTTTACAGAACCGTATTATTGGTCCGGTTCCGATTTTGTAAAATTTTAACAAAAACCGGACCGGACCGTGAACATCCCTAGTAGGGAGCGGGAGTGTGAGAGTTGTTAGAAAATAATTTTAGTAAGAATAATTTTTTATTTTTTTTTTTTTTTTTTGGGGGGGGGGGTAGGTGATGGGGTAGTGGGGGTAAGGAGCGGGAGTGTGGGAGTTGTTAGAAAATAATTTTAATAAGAGTTAAAAAAAATGGGGGGAGGGAAGGGAAGGGAAGGGAAGGTAAGGTTGGAGGGTGGGTGGGGGTGGGATAGGATGGATGGAGAGGGTGGTGTTGGAGGTGTAGTGGGTAGGGTGGGGTTGTATGGAGAGTTGTGTGTGAGTGAGTGAGTGAGTTAACATTTTCTGGAAAATGACTTAGTAAAAATCCGTAAGTCATTTTACTTAGAAAAGAGGGAAAACCATTTTTCGGAAAATATTTTTCTCATTTTTCAGTGCGTAACAAACACCGGAAAATGAGGAAAACATGCACCCAGGAGACGAAGAAGTTAGAAGTTTATTTTTGATTTTTGATTTTCTCTTTTCAAGAAAATTCAGGTTAAAAGATGTTCTGAAAGGCTATTATCTATGGACTAATATGTAAATTTAGCCTTTTACTCTCTTTTTTTAACATAATTTTAGCCCTTTACTTAAGAAATTAGAATTATAAATGATTTTAGTGTAAGGAATTTATATTTTTATAATTTTCACTGCTATATAAAAAACTTATTATTTTAAATGATAAACTTATTATTTTAAATGATAAACAATATACATTCTTTTATTAATATATATATATATATATATATATATATATATATATATATTTTAGGAGTTGTAAAGTTTTTAACAAAATGGGGTCAGCATAAACAAATGGGTAAGAAATACAAGTTTCAAATAAGCTCGTTAGATTTTCCGTTAATTATGTTAGCTTCCATCCATTTTCATCCAAAAAAAAACTTATTTCGCCACAAAATGTGAACATTAGGCACCAAATTGCCAAAATTAGAACATTAGGACCTAAATTGCAACTCATATGAAACTTTGAGGCACTAATTTGCTATTTGCCCTTCTTGTTGCAATTTCATTTTTACATAGGGTTAATGACAGATTAGGGCCTGAACACCAGGGGGTGCGTCTAAACGGGGTCTGGGTTTTTTTTTTGGCTAGATCAGGGCTCAATATCTAAATTTTTCGGCAGTTAAGGGCTTTTTGACGGAAATCGTTAGAAAAGTCAGTTAAGTGCCATGTGCCTCGCACGTGAACGTCAAATTGGATGTATTTGTAATAATATTAGTTAGTAAGGGCTTTAGTGAAATTTTTGAAACTCAAAGGTTTAAAACGAAATAAATATTTTTTCTAAGAAAATACTCCCTCTGTCCCAATTTAAAGTTCCCAGTTTTACTTTACACGGAGATTAAGAAAAAATAAATGTTGTGAATATGAAAAGAAAATTAGGAGAGAGAAAGTGGGTAGGGTGTTTTTGTTGTGAGAATGACAAGTGGGTTCCACTTTCCATTTTAGGTCATAAAACAAAATAAAAAAACCTTAAAGCGGGACAGAAGGAGTATATAATAAAATAAGTAATTATCATATACTCCCTCCGTCCCATCCGAATTAGGATTTTCACCACTGGCACGGGATTAAAGAATAATAGTATTTTATTACAAAAAGGGATAATGTCTTTGAATTAAAAGATTTAACCTTTTTTGAATAATCACTAATCATTTACAAAAAGCAGCCATAAATTAAATTTTATTACAATGAAAATCAAACTCAGTTTTACAGTTCATTTAAAGTTCACTATTCTCCTTCCCACCACCATCGGCCCACCACCACCGCCATCGGACCGACGTCATCAGCCCACCGCCGCCGCCATCGGACCACCGTCATCAGCCCTAAGCCCACAATCAAACCGCCACCACAGACCACCATTTCCTCCATCATCAGCACATTACAATTGTCAATCTGTCACCACAAATCAACAATACCAAAATCAAGAAAAACAAAGTAAAAAACTATCCAAAATAAATGAGCAAAATCTAGATCTACACACACACACACCTAGATTAACCATACAACCAAATACACCATAAAACAAGTCAGATCTATACTGATCTGTTGTTGAAAACAAATCAAAATTCAAAATTTTGGGCGCTAGAAAGAGAGAGAAAGCGAGAAAATAGAGAGTGGGAATGAGATCGAGAGAAAGGGAACACACACACACAAAGACAAACTCAAATAGAGAGTGGGAAGTAGATCGAGAGAGAGAAAGTGGAAGAGAAACTTATCTGAGGTTGAAGGGGCGGCGGCGACGACGGTAATGGAGACGTTTCTATGTGGTCCACGATGGCGAAGCGAAAGAAGAAACAGGAAGGGGTTCTGGGAACGGAAGGGGTGGCGGCTGGTAAGGACGGAGATGGGAGAAAGAGAGGAATGGGTGGCGGGGAGGGGTGGCGGCTGGTAAGGAGGGAGATGAGGAGAAATGAAGATGGGGGGGGGGGATATTTTTTAGGGTTTATGAAATTGGGTTTTGTTTTGGATTTAACCCTTCAAATTTTAAAATTTACAGTTTGACCCTTTTTGACAACTTTTCATTTCAATTTCATCCAGATTTATGATCACGTGCCATGCACATGGCAATTAACTGACTTTTCTAACGATTTCCGTCAAAAAGCCCTTAACTGCCGAAAAATTTAGATATTGAGCCCTGATCTAGCGGAAAAAAAAAACTCAGGCCCCGTTTAGATGCACCCCCCTTGGAGTTCAGGCCCTAATTTATCATTAACCCTTTTACATACTAGTAGTATGGGCTCAAACTTGATTCTTGCCAATGACTCCAATATGGGGTTATAATCAAATTTAGTTATTGGTTTTTCAATTCAATGATTTTTTTTTTGTTAAACATTAATTTGATTTAATTAATACTTCCATTCTAAAATGAATGTTAATAATTATTATTTCGAGATTAATGTTTAATACTCCCTCCGTCCCAGCTCACTTGACACTTATTTCCATTTTGGTTCGTCCCAGCTCACTTGACACTTCCCAAAATAACATACTTTTTATAATTTTATATTCACTCTACCCTACCACTCATTCTCTCTCTTCATTTTCCATCACTCAATTTATTCAACCAACACTACTATTTACCCCACTCATTCTCACTCTTCATTTTCTACCACACATTTTCCTTATTTTATTCTTTTTCCTTAGTTATTGTGCCCACCTCTTGGGTGTCACGTGAGGTGGGTCGGAGGGAGTATTTATTAAAATATGCAAGTTATTGGTTCTTTGAATTGCCAAACCCCCACAGACATATAATACTTTTTTTTAACTTAAGGTTAATCAATTGGTTCAATTAGAAAATTAATAAAAAAATTTATCATGTTTGGTTCCTATATGAGTGCCAGTTACTAACATAACAAATTACATACAACAAGATGATTATTTTTTAATATCTCTTTCTTTTTCTATTTATAATTAATTTCTTTTTACTGTAATCGCTATGAAATAAATTTTAAAATTTAGTGTAACTGTGCACCCGCTGAGTAAAAGTTCTAGGTCCGCCATTGTATGCACCAAAAAATGGGGAAAACATTTTCCGGAAGTTATTTTACGCGAAACAAACGGGGCCCTTAATCTTTATTCGGTCAATCTAATACTACTAACAATAACAATTAGATTGGTCTGTCGGTAGTATGTGGGCCGAGAGCATCAAGATGTTGGACATGAGTCTCCAATATAGGCTGGTGAGAGGAGCATATGGTACAAATGAGAATCATATAAAGGATTGGTTGCTTATGATGTGGGAGGAATTCTCAGTGGGCTCTGAGACATTAGAACACAAGGTTCTTATGGAGGGTCTACTAGATCAAGTTGGACGTAGGCCAATCTCGAGCAATGGTGAAGGTTGAACTTGACCATCAATTGCATTTGTGAAACCATCACTTTGCACTTTGTTAGATTCTTCAACAGGGGAAGATCTAGGAGTGGTAGAGGGTGGGCTCGTCTTTCTGAAGGATGAAAAACATGTTGTTCTACATCGTTTTTCTTCATCAATAAGGTGATCAAGAAGAAAATCTAGAGGTTTATGGTTTTTGAAAGTAATAATATTTGACAAATTTGTCGAATAATGGATAAAGTCTATCAAAAAGAAAATGGGAAAATACAGAAATATGCCCCCCTGAACTTAGCAATTGGATGCAGATATGCCTCTAACGTCGTTTATTGGCACATTTGCCCCTCAACTCAATGAAAAATAGGGCAGATTTGACCTCCGTTAATTTTTTCATCCAAAATTTAACTTTGCATCCAAAATTTAACAACTACAGGACCTAAATTGAATCAAACAATTTGAAAATGGATAAGTTATGAATTATTAAACTATATTATCCTGAAAATTGTTTGTTAAAAATAAAGTACTTAAATAAAACAAATTAATTTGAGAAGTAGGAAAAAAAGGAAAATAAAGATTTTAGTGAAGTTCTATTTATGACATGCTGCCAATTCCAACATAAATTTTTATATACATCTTATAGAGAGAGTATATGATATTCTTGCTAAACACTTCATATTTTTTAAAAAAAAATTAAATGAAAATATAAAAATAAAAAGGTAGAAAACTAACTGAAGAAAAAAAAAATTAAAAGTTGACAATTCATTTTAAGATGTATTTAATATAAAAAATAAATAAATATTCATTTGGATGAGAATATCATTTAAACCTACTTATTTATTTATAGTTAAACTTAATAAATGATGTACAAAAATGATGGTGAATGATAAATATTAATTTAAAGATAGTTTTGAGTTTGAACTTATTTATTTTATTTTAATTATTTTCGAATTTTAGTATGTTATTATATGACCCGTATTGGAACAAATAATTATCAAAATCAACTTATAGTTATGATGGCGGGCTGTGGTGGATGAAGTGGTAGTTATTTTAAGAGTAGGTGGCTTTTTATAATTTAGAAAAAATAGTTTCTCAAAATATTGTGATTAATTAAATATCGATTATTAAAAAATAAAATATATGACATACTGTCAATTCTATAATTAATATTCTTTAGGATATATAATTTGATAGTTCACAATTTATCCATTTTCAAGTTGTTTAATTCAATTTAGGTCTGTAATCCTTAAATTTTGGATGAAAAGTTAAATTTTGGATGAAAAAATTAACGGAGGCCAAATCTGCTCTATTTTTCATTGAGCTGAGGGGCAAATGTGCCAATAAACGATGTTAAGGGCGTATCTGCATCCAATCGCTAAGTTCAGGGACATATTTCTGTATTTTCCCAAATGAAAATCAATGAGATCAATATCGGAGATTGGACTCCCAGCCCTAAAAAAAATGCATATGAAATTGATTTAGCTACAGAAAAATAATCTTTTATACAGTGGGACAGAAGTTTTTGAAGACAGTGAAGTTGATCTAAGAGATGATCAGCATACCAATTAGAAATAGAAAAGAAAACCCGATGGAGATGACTCATCAACATCAGTTAATGGTTTTTCTATATCGGAAAAACAGCCATTTGAATCTATAGATTTATTATTTTTCAGATATAACCATCTGATATCGAAAAAGAAGAATCAGTATGAACGGATTTGTTTAGTTCATAACAGCGCAAATCAATTGCGGTATGACTAAGAACGTTACATAACTGACAAATTTCATAAGATGATGAAAACATATGGGATCGTACCAAAAATCATCCATTGATTTTAGAAAGGAGAAAGGAAATTAATTTTATATAACAAAACAAAATTAATTTTAGGAGAAAAAAAGGTAGATTAGATTAAAGAAAAATAGAGGAAACGGATAGACCGGTGGCTTGGATATCTTATAAGATAAGAAGAATTCACAATGAAGAAGTGCAAGAAAATCGAAAGAAAACCGAGAGTGAGAGAGGGACCCGGCATTAGATTTCTAAGAGACTCAATTTGAGTCATATGTTGTTTATCATTCATATATATACAGATTTTTTCCCCTAGGCTCCTAATGCCAGATTTTATTACAAATAAAACCTCGCCTGGATCAAATGCCACATAAGGAGCTGGGGCGAGATTAAAATTCCCCACACACCCCTGATGACCAGTCAAATACAAATCCTAAAAACCCTCCCCTCTCCTCCCCACCCCTCATTCACGACACACACTACACACGCACACACACTCACACACACACAAAACACGTTCTCTCTCAATCCTTTCTCTCTCTCCAGCCCACTGGCGACAATCACCGGCAACGGTGACTGACCACACCGTTCATTCGTCACACACCAACGACTTCTCCGGCGCCGTCATCACCGAGTTCTGGAGTAATTGCTACCCTGATGTTGATACGCCGGCGAAGAAATCACCATCTTCGATCTCCAACAATGTTGATCTTGCTGCATCTCTGCTTCACCATCATCGCCGACTCCGTCAGATCTGGACCAGATCTGTTCAGATCCGTCCTTGTTATCAGTTCGTCATCTATCACTTCTTTCTCTTCATTTCTCTCCAGATCTCTGGTTCAAATCTCTGCTATTTTCTCCAAGCTCTTCTTTGATTTGGTTGTTCAATAACTAGTAAAACGGCAAAATGATGATGTATTATTTTTGTGAATTGAGTTGGTTTTCTTCAATAATTCTCTAACCTGGTGTTGATTAATGTCAAGTACTTTTTCATCATATCGAAATGCGTAGAACCTGTAATTAATAAAATATTATTATTTAAAATTTATTTTTGTGAAAAAAATGGAAAATAGGGAGAACAAAATGACTCTTACACTTTAATTATAAGAGGCAAACATGTCTTTTATGTTAGTTATAAGAGTTTGACCGATGTTTGACCATATATTAAAGCCAACATTAATAAAATATTATTATTTTTAATTTATTTTGTGAAAAAAATGACTTTTATACTTCAATTATAAGAGAAGAGTTGGTCTTATATAATAATTATAAGAGTTTGACCGAGCTTGATCAAGTAATATTAGATTTTTTTATTAATAATAAAAAAGTGAAAAAAACAAGACTCTTATACTTTAATTATATGAGGGAAACATGTCTTATGTATCGGTTATAAGACTTTGACCGATGTTTGACCGAACATAACCCAACATTAATAAAATATTATTATTTTAAATTTGTATTGTGAAAAAAATGACTCTTATACTTCCATTATAAGAGAAGAGTTGATCTTATACACTAATTATAAGAGTTTGACCGAGCTTGATCAAGTAATATTAGATTTTTTTTTAATAATAAAAAAGTGAAAAAAATAAGACTCTTATACTTTAATTATAAGAGGGAAACATGTCTTATGTATCGGTTATAAGAAGTTTGACCGATGTTTGACCGAACATGAAAGCCAACATTAACAAAATATTATTATTTTTAATTTATTTTGTGAAAAAAATGACTCTTATATTTCAATTATAAGAGAAGAGTTGATCTTATACACTAATTATAAGAGTTTGACCGAGCTTGATCAAGTAATATTAGATTTTGTTTATTAATAATAAAAAGGTAAAAAAAAAAAAAAAAAAAAAAAAAAAACAAGACTCTTATACTTTAAATATAAGAGGGAAACATGTCTTATGTGTCGGTTATAAGAGTTCGACTGTTGTTTGACCGAGTTTGACCAAATTTGACCAAAAAAATTTGTTATTTTTTTTGTTAAAAAATGGAAAAAGTGAATTATTTTTTTTACTCTTAGGTGTTAGTTATAAGAGTTTGACTGCTGTTTGACCAAGTTTGACCAAATTTGACTAAAAAAAATTATTATGTTTTTGTAAAAAATAAAAAAAGTAATTTTTTTAACTCTTATATGATAATTATGTGTTAGTTATAAGAGTTTGACCAAGTTTGACCAAAAAAAAATATTATTTTTTTGTAAAAAAATGGAAAAAGTGAAATCTTTGACTCTTATGTGTTAGTTATAAGAGTTTGACTGCTGTTTAACAAAGTTTGACCAAATTTGACCCAAAAAAATTATTATTTTTTTGTAAAAAAATGAAAAAAGTGATTTTTTTAAACTCTTATATGATAATTATGTGTAAGTTATAAGAGTTGACTAAAAATTTGACCAAAAAAGTAAAGTTGGGAAGAGATATGAGAGTATTTTAGTCTTCTTACATCATTTTGCCTGAGGGGTGTATGAGGAATTTTCCATCTGGATTTTTCTTATTTGGGTTTGAATTTGAGCTCAGGGGCCCTAGTAGGGCTGGCAAAATTTGTGAACCTGTACCAACCAACTCATGTACCAACCGTACCAATTATAATCGGTACGGCCAAATCGGTACACCGACATTGTTAGTAGGTACTGCCGTACCAATTATGTATAATTGGTTGGTACACGGTACTGATATTTGATGTTGGTTGGTATACCAAGTACCAATTGTAATTTTTAATAATATTAAAAATACTATTATGTATTAAAAAATCAAGTATCTTTCAATATTATATCCCTATTCTATTCCCGAAATAAAGTTAAATGCAAAATTTCTTTTAAAGATAATTTGTATGTTTATAAATATTTGATTTTCATATATGGGACCATTCAGTAGCTTGGATGAACAAATTTAACATGTTTTAAAAGAATATATACAATTACACTTCTCCATGATTCTTTTAATCTAGTAGTTACAAAAAAAAAAAAATATCTCTTGTTCCTATATACTCCCTCCGTCCCGGCACAAGTGACACCAACTTTTGGGACACATATATTAAGAAAAATATAGATATGTGTAGTAGAAAATGAAGAGAGATAGAATGAGTGGGGTAAATAGTAGTGTTGGTTGAATAAATTGAGTGGTGGGAAATGAAGAGAGAGAATGAGTGTGTTTAAATGGTTGGGTTGGTTGAATGTAAATATATTAAAATATTTTCATTTTGGATAATGTCACTTGTAGCGGGACAGACCAAAAAAAAAATAAGTGTCACTTGTGCTGGGACGGAGGGAGTACTTGTTTCTTTCTCTCTCAGCTGATAATGTCTCATCGACGAATTTCATGTCTAGATTCATATCTCAACAAGGTATGCAGGTTAATATTTCTTTGTGGCCTTTACATAACAACATGTAACAGCTCAATACAAGTACAAGAATTCTCAAGCGGATGTCAATTTGCCTGTTGAAAAAGATTACTCTCAAGTTGTTTTAGTTTTTTTAGTTTTACATTACATTCTACATTTGGTATAGGCTAGTACCAACCGTACCAACTATGTTGGTATACCGACTTAGTTGGTTGGTAATGGTACATAATTTTATGTACCAAGTTAAACTTGGTTGGTAGGTATAAGCAAAATGTAACTGGTATACCTACCAATCCAGCCCTAAGCCCTAGAGTCCAAGGGCCATATATATATATACACTAGAGTACAATATAATTCTACCAAGAATATATAGCTATTAATTAAGAGAAGGATCATAATAAAATAATAAGAAGATTATCCTACCTAAAGTCTAAGACTTTCTGTACAAGAGAAATACTACCCAATATGTACAATAATATATGGTAATACCATGCCCATGAGAAGAAACAAAATGCATACGTCAATCTATCATCAATCTATAAAAGGAATAAACGAGAAAAGAACACAATATTTGTGCACCTCGTCCCACGATAGACTACGTCTGCAGGCACCAAGTCAGAATAACCATTAATATCATAATTTGTGGTATCACAATAACCCTACAGAGTCACACTCTTTCTATATAAACACACTCTCGCACCTCTAATCCCTACACATATATCCGACCATACATGGATTACACTTAAAGCCACCTCAAAAGCCTACCACTGTTTTATGCTTTCTTATGGTTTGCACAGATTCTCTGGCTATTTTTGTAACACACAATAATTATGTCCGTCACTTGGTTTATATAGGTTTAGGGGCGGACTCCTGTGGGACCGTCTCACGGCGTGAGACGGCTCACATCCGAGCCGAGCCGCCGAGCCAGCCAAGCTGAGTCGAGCCAATTTTTAATTTTATTTTTACCCTCCAACTTTTTTTTTCCACGCCATTGTACGCTCGCCAGCAAAAGTAACACTTTTTGTAAAGAAATGTAACACGTTTTTTTCTCAAATATAACACTTTTTTTTTCAAAAATGTACCACAATTTTGCTCAAATTGATTAAAGATAACATAATATTGACAACTAAACTAATGTTACATTTTATAATAAATGAATATAACCTTCTTTTTTTTCTCAATTGTAACAGTTTTTGTTCTAAAAATGTAACCTTATATCTGAAAAGTAATAAATGAAATGCAACCGATTATGTACATAAATTCTTACTCTTTTTTTTAAAAAAAAAACGTAACATTTACTCTATAAAAACTGTTACATTCATCTATATAGCAAATTAAAATCATATATGCACTCTGTTACACTTCAATTATTACTTTTTCTAGCTACAAAACTATTTAAATTTTTTTGCGAAACTGTTGTTACATCTTACAATAAAGTGTTACTTTTTTAATACAAAATTGTTGCTTCCTTCATAAAACCATGTTACATTTTTTACGACGAGCAACTCACTTTTTTGTGTGTTAAAAATTATATTTTTTAAAAAAAAAAAACCATATCATGACCTATCTAGTTTTATTCGTCTCGTCGAGATGAACATTTTTAAATTTTTTTCCGACTTTAAAATCTCAAGATATAACATTTTGAAGTTATTGGAGTGTTTTTTTTTTTTAAGGAATGACACGTGTCGCGATCTGGGAATGCGGGTCGGCTGGAGCGGGCGGGTTCGACCCGTGGATAGCTCCGTCTCACATGGTGCGACCGTCACACCTGAGTTTTGTTCATAGGTTTATAAGTCCAAAACCTTAACTAAATAGAAAACCAAAAAATTTCTAAAACCTATTTAAACAAGGAATCTCGATATTAAAAAAAATAACTGCAACTTAATTAAACATAAAATCCAAAAAGAACTAAAATGACTCAAATTTAATTTTTGTTCCAAATTTGGACTCCCACAACCTAACAACAAACTCTAACCACGCCAGATTTTTCAAGCCAAATCCAAATAATTTGGCTCGATTTACTGCCCTAATTGTGATGCTCATGCTACCAAACCAGAAGGAAAGAGTGATATTTAGATGTAATTAGAAATTTCATTAACCAGCCTGTGTTCAAGGATTGTCATTTGTCGACCTTGCACCATTAATTGTACTACAGAGTGGCCCTTCTCAACTTAGGGAAACACTCTGACAATTAAACTCAATTATTATTTTTATTTTTATTTTTTATTTTAAAAAAAAGCACATCCATAATTGAATAAATTATCAACCTGCAAACTACTCACATCACTTGTACAAGATCTAAATTAAGAGGACTAAATCTCAGAAGCCCCAATAAGCAAGAAAATATTACTCTAATCCAACTAGCAAATACTGTTTGGAGATGTCGAAAAGTCAATTCCACTTTATTTCTTTCGTCCCAAAACAAACTTTCTATTTTTTGTCATATTGAGTGTTCCGTTGGAACTTCCGTTTACCAAAAAAGGAAAAAAATTCCCTCTATTTTCTCTTTCTTTCCCACTCAAAATAACTATCCACTTACTATTTTCTACCCTGCTTTCTCTTTCTCACTCACGCCGCTTACTTTTCCCATAGCATTCTTTAATTTCCTTTCCTATGAAAAATTTGTTTTGAAACAGAGGGAGTATTATTTATCCTCAATCTCATTGTACTCAAATTAAAAATTAAAGAAAAAATATTAATCTTTTTCCAGATAAATAAATTGGCTTTATTTTTTATGCTCAATTTGATAATACTTATACTAAAAATTAAGGAAAAAAATATTTAGACGTTTTATATGAAAAAAACGACATATTTTATTGGTTAAAATCCACATATTGATCAATAAAACCATTTTTCCTCCTGAACGGACGAAAGGATTTACGCAATGGGAAAATTAATATTACAAATGTATGTAAAAACTCACACGAAAAACTCTGAAACGCTGCATAATAAAATATTTTAGGAAAACATCTAAGATTATAAAAAGGAACGACCTGGATCCGTAGCAACTAGATTGTATTTTGCAAAATACGTTACTGCTCTAAGATCGTTCATCCAATTGATTCGTAACTCTATTGTTTGTCTACTTAAGGGATGTAAGAGATTTAGACGATACATTCAATTGGGGACCCGACCCCTTATATATATAGTTATAGTGCATGCGTTAGGACGAGTCACGTCCCTTAAAATGAAAGGAGCATCCATTTAATATTTACAAATAGGCCCTTCTTTCATTTCTAAATACAATCTGATATTTACACATTTTATATTAAATCTCATACTTTTAAAAGATGACTTAAGGTCTCTTAATTTTATTAGATCATTTTAATTAAGCTTAAATACCTTTATAAAAATATGTTCTATATAATTAATTAATCTGTCATACTCACACATCTGCATGCCTAAATATTTTACTATCATAACAGTACAATATATAATCCTCTTCAATTTTCAAGCACTGACCCTTATTCCATAGAAGTTACGTATTTTGTATGGGTACGTACATATGATTTGTTACCTAAATTGAGTGGAGCCTATTTATCCATATAATTGCTCCTTGTAATATTATTTAAATTATGGAAACTTTATGTTGATTTTATGCAAAATGAAGTTTCCTTTGTTCATGAATTGTCCCCATTCTCTTATAATGCTACTCAATAAAAATTGCTTAAGGAAGCAACTAGTTGCGTTAAGAATGATTTGGCAGTGACAGTTTTTGATACCCTATCTTCTTGATATGTCAAATACTCAACTAGAAATACAATACTCCATCCGTCTCAGTTTAAGTTTTTTAGTTGTTTTATTCCTTAAATAGCAAATAATGAATAGTGTTTTGGACAATCTTGTCGTCATAAAGTTCATATTACAAAAATAACTATCGCTTACCTATCTACTTTTCACCCATTTGCTTTATGAACAGACAATTATATCATCCACTCATTACTATTTTTTTACTCAAGTTTACCTTGATTTCATAATAAGCGTGTAAAGTCAAACTAAAAACCTTAAATCGGAAGGTAGTATCAAAAGTAAACCAAACTAAACCCCAATATATTAAAGGATATATCTAGATGAAATGTAAGAGGTTCATTCATTTGAGATGATTTTATATTAATTAAATCAATTTAATGTAAGTCAATGTTTCAGCGCAATATTCTATTTCCCGCTGAAAAAAACAGGTTCAGATCACTTTAATTAAATGGTGAGTAAGAAGTATTAGAAAATGGATTAACTTCATTAATTTAATTATCTTGATTAAAACAAATCAAAAATGCAATACTTACTTCAAATGAATAGAGGTGTGCACTATGCTTTATGTGTGTGAGAGAAGAAAGAAATGGGGTCCAGAAGTCACAACCAAAATTCACGCTTTTTGGTAGTTTATTAAATGATTGAATAAATGATTTTTTTACAAGCAAACGTAATTAAATTAAATAAATAAATAAATAAATAAAACTCAGGATGGAGATCGGGATTCAAGGGAAGGTGTTTGCATGGGTTGGGCACCAGAACACCAGATCATAGTGGGTAAGATGCTGTCGGTTGGTTTGTTGGGCTGGCTGGGCGGGCTTTGGCCTTTTATTTTATTACTCCCTCCGTCACAAAATATTTGTAATTCTAGGATTTTCACACAAATTAAAAAAAAACAATCAATGCATGTCTAATAGACTAAATTGACCTTGAAATATTTTAAGTACCAAGACAATTAAATACTTTTACAATGACAACTACCATCATAAATAAGGGTATATTTGACAAACAATGTCAAAGATGTCTAGATAAAAGCAAAACTACAAATATTTTGGAACCAATTTCAAGCCCTTAAACTACATATATTTGGGGACGGAGGGAGTATTTTTTTAATCCGTCCTACGTGTCTTTCGTCATGCTTTGACACGTGGTTTTTCGAGCTACGCCAGCTAGCCACGTATCTCACTCCTTTCCCTTGTCACAAATTACGTTTTTTTACCATTTTTCACACTTTTGTCTCTACCCTCCTCAACTCAACTCAAAAATACTTTGTCAAATTATGGGACTTTATGTACGTAGTATTATTATTTGTTAGAGAAATCGTATTGTGTGAAAATTCCAAAATAGGGGATTTCGAAGAAATTCTCATTACTCCATCCGATCTGAACTAAGGTTTTTAGTTTGACTTTACACAGAGAATAAGAAAAAGTAAAAGTTGTGAGTATAAAAAAGTAAGTAAAAGAAATTATGAGAGATAAAGTGGGTAGGGAGTTTTTGTGAGAATGACAAGTGGGTCCCATTATCCATTTTAAATAATAAATCAACTAAGAACCTTAGTATGAGACAAACAAAAAAAAAAAAAAAAAAACTTAGTCTAGGACAAAGGGAGTAACATTTTAGAAACAATAATTTAGTCCTTACAGTTACATATTACACTTTAATGGTACCCCAACACAAAACAAGTTTTTAATTAATACTCAAACTTGACTTTTTAATATTCTTGGTTCATCTTGTTAAAATTATTGTTATGCATAGAGCTACCTATTTCTGTTATGCAAAAAAATTTCGCTGCGCATGATGCCGCGAAACCCTATAGTGGTATCAGAGCTCCGTTGAATGATCAATAATTTCACAATATCATTTTAAATTATTTAATTTGATTATATAATTGCGCATGATAAAAATTAGTCAATTAAATTTTAATTAATTGACTTTTCTAATAAAAATATTTTTTTAGGGTACACAATAAATTGGATATATTTTTAGGGGGAGCGGGTCAGTGAACTTTTATAAGTTACTCCCTCCGTCCCAAAATACATGTAGTTTAAGGGGTCGAATTTTGTCCCAAAATATTTGTAATTTTGCTTTTATCTAGATATCTTTGACATTGTTTGTCAAATATACCCTTATTTATGAGGGTAGTTATCATTGTAAAAGCATTTAATTATCTTGGTACTTGAAATATTTCTAGGGTAATTTAGTCTATTAGACATGCATTGATTTCTTTTCTTAATTTGTGTGAAAATCCTAGAACTACAAGTATTTTGGGACGGGTGGAGTATCAAGTATTTTTCAACGACTAACAAACAAGACAAATATTAATAGAATTTAATGTCTAATTTTTTTTACACAATTTTAATTTATATAAGTTCAAATTACAATGAACGAATAAACGTAATACTCCTTCGTTTCATTTTAAATTGTAAAAAGAAAATTGATGGCACAAGAATTAAGGTAAAAAGTGAAAAAAAGTGATGTGTTGTAAGTGTTGATAGTTGTGTAGCAGAGAGAAAGTAGGGTAAAAAATAGTATGTAGGTTAGTTGATGTGAGTATTGCAAATGAGTTCCACTAATTAAAAATTATTTAAAACTTTCTAATTTCGATTTTGTAATTTTTATGGAACACCTAAAATGATAAATAGGTGGGAATACTATCTTTGTTTTATCCTTATCTCTAAAATAAGTTTCGCTTTGTACCAAATTTTCTAGGGTTAATGACAATTTAGGGCCTGAAATGTATGGGGGGGTCTTCGGCGGAGGGCCTGACCTTTTTTATTCTACACATCAGAGCTTGACATGCCAAATTATCGCCAATTAAGGGCTTTTTGACGGAATTTGTTCGAAAAGTCAGTTAAATCAACAAAACGGATGAATTTTTAACTGATATCAGGTTTTTCGGGCTTTGGTGAATATATAGAAACTTAAAGGGTAAAAAATTAAATGTACAATATTTTATGCATATTCTTAAATTTAAAAAAAATAATTTTTTTTCAAATAATCATAATTAAAGGATATTAATAAAATTATATAATATTTAAATATTAATAATAAAAAAATTAATCATAATAAAAAGTCTATTTTTCGTCAATTAAATTTTACCATTGTATTTTTATGAAATTTTGCTTCACACTCGCTACTTCTTATAATATTTAATAACAAATACGCATAAATATAATTTATATTCACTTTATAATTTTTCAACTATACAATACGTAGTGAAAAAATTGAAAAAATATATATAGTGACAATTTTTTTCTAAAGCAACATACTTTTATTTTGGTATTTTTTTTTTTTTCAATAACAGACATTTGGGAGAAGAGAGTTATTCTTTTCTTCATCCTAACTTTATTCTGCCTTCGATTTTTCTTGAATTATTTCACACTATTTAAGGCTCTATTCTCTCATTTTGCTTGATTTATTGTTGATATAATAATAAAGTAATATTTTTTATTTACTTTAAATTTATCATATAAAATATGAACAAATATATATATATATATATATATATATATATATGTGTGTGTGTGTGTGTGTATATATATATATGTATATATATATATATATATATATATATTATGATTAAGATTAAGCTAAAGTCCTTATTTTTTATATATTTAAATAACATATAATTTTTTTAATATCCTTTAATTCTGATTATTTGAAAAAAAAATCTTTTTTTTTTAACTTTAAGAATATGCATAATATATTTTACATTTAATTTTTTACCCTTTAAATTTCTATATATTCACTAAAACCACTAAAACCTGATATCAGTTACAAATTCGTCCATTTTGTCGATTTAAATGACTTTTCTAACAAATACCGTCAAAAAACCCTTTACTGGCGAGAATTCGGCATGTTGAGCCCTGATCTATAGAATAAAAAAGGTCAGGCCCCTCGCCGAAGACCCCCTACATTTCAGGCCCTAAATTGTCATTAACCCAATTTTCCATTCAAAATTATTGTCGCTTTAAGTTTAAGTATTTAAAATTTCACTTTCATGTCAACATTAAAACTTGTTTTATTCAATTAATTGTAGTATTGTATTGTCAGAGGATAGATAAATAATTTATAGAAAAGTTTGATACCTACTCCCTCTGTCCCTATTTACCTTACAAAAATTGCCATTTTTGGTGTCCTTATTTACATTACAAAATCCCAAAAATGAAACTTTTAAACATTTTTTAAATAGTGGAACCCACTTGTCATACTCACAATAACTATCCACTTACTTTTCTCTACCCACTTTCTCTCTCCCACTCAACTATCTACACTCACAACACATCAACTTTACAATCATTTTCTTAATTTTTGTGCAAAGCCTCATTTTTTTTGTAAGGTAAATAGGGACGGAGGGAGTATTTATTAAAATGTAGTATTACTTTTCATAAATGTGGAAATATGATTTTTTTATTTTTTTTAGAAAGCACTGCTTTACTTGAAAAAATATACTCACTCCGTCCTAGAGTATATGTCCACCCTCTCATTTACATGGAGATTAAGAAATGATGGAAGTGATATAAGTGTTGTTAGTATAAAAGTAAATTAGGAGAGAATGTGTGAGAGTGAATAGTAAGTTGATTGATGTCGTGGGTATAAAAGTAAGTAAGACAGAGAATGAGTGAGAGTGAATAATAAGTTGATTGGTATTGTAAGTATAAAAGTAAAGTAAGAGAGAAAATTAGTAGGAAGGAATAGTAAAGATTTTTTGTCATTTTTGGAATTGAACATATACTTAAGGACGGAATAAAAAAGAAATGTAGACATATACTCCATCCGTCCCATCTTAAACTTAAAAAAAATGTGCACAAGAATTAAGATGGGAATCTTTATATTATAAAATATAGATAGTGGGGTAGAGTGTTGTGAGTATAGAAAGTGGGTAGGAAAAAGAGTGGGGTAAGAAATAGTTAGTGGATAGTTGTTGTGTGTATGACATGCATGGCTCACTTAATAAAAAAGTAAAAAAAAAAAAACTTTCCTTTTTTGGATTTGAAGTTTAAAATGGGATACCAAAAAAAAAAAAATTTGAAGTTTAAAATGAGACGGAAAGAGTATTCTATTCTGGGACGGGGGAGTATTAAAATTTGTGATTTGCTTTACTAAAGTAAATTTGAAAAGTGTTGAGCACATAGTTATTGTGGGAGAACATACAGGCAATCCAATCCAAATTCAGCAAAAGCAGATCTGCATACGTCATAGCACTTCAGAAGACGACAGATCAGTCCCTTGAATCGTAATTTCATCCACAAACATGACCAAATATCTCAGGACACACTACCCTATACATACACCCTGTCACCCACAACATACAGGTTGGCATGCCCCCTTCCCACTCTTCCATAAAAAGCAAATTCTAAACAATTAAACAATGAAAAGACTCGTCCCATATTCAAATGTCACGATTTTATTTTCATCAAATTTCTCTGTTTTATTTCAAATTGAAAAATTTATCATTTTGATTGTCTTATAAAAATTGAAAAATTTAAAAATAAAAACTTATTACAAACTTGCATACTTATATCAACTAACCCACTAACTATTTTGTATTTATATATTTTTTTTTATCAAATTATCTACACACAATACATCATTTTATTTTCTTTAATTTTTATGTAAAGACAGCTTTATACTACTCCCTCATTCTCAGTTTAAAATTCTTAATTTAATTTTGCAAGTTTATTAATAAACCAAGGAAAATTTGGGTCAAATATAGTAATGTGTGTTAGTGTGTGGAGGATATAATTATACATTCATAAAGCAAGTGTGTGAAAGTAGATTGATAAGTAATTGTTTTTTTGTAATATATAAACTTTATAAGGACAAAATTGTCTAAAACACTGTTCATAATTTTCCATTTAAGGAATAACGCATCTAAGAACCTTAAACTGAGACATGAAAAAGGAAGGTAAGAACCTTAAACTGGGACGAATGAAGTATAATTTAAAATGAAACATAAAGAATAATCCCTCTGTCTCATTTTAAACTTCAAAACGGTTGTTTCATTTTAAACTTCAAAACATAAAAAAAAAAGTTTTTTATAATTCTTTATTTGTGAGCCCTACATTTCGTACTCACAACAATTACCCACTAATTATTTTCTACCCCACTTTTTCACTCTTACCAAACCATCTATACTCATAATACATCACTTTTTTCTTAATTTTTAAACAAAAAAAAATAATTCAAGTTTAAAATGAGAAATTTATTTCTGACGTGGCCCAGCTGGTCCATTTTATACCCACCCCGGCCTATATATACTCCACTTTCCTATCTCCGCCTCATTCCACATTCCATAATCGTCCGCAACTTCTCTCTCCCCTACTACTTTCTCTCTCTAGAGGTGACCATTTCCTGGATTCAAACTACAATAAACGGGTCGGGTATGGGTATATGTAGTTCATGTGAGTCAACGTCTGTTGCGACGGCTAAGTTGATATTACAAGACGGACGATTACAGGAGTATTCGTATCCGATCAAGGTTTCTTACGTGTTACAGAAGAATCCGGCGTCGTTTATTTGCAACTCCGATGAAATGGAGTTTGACGACGTCGTTTCCGCTATTAGCGATGACGATGAGCTTTTACCCGGTCAGCTTTACTTCGCACTGCCGTTGAGCCGGCTGAGACGGCCGCTTCAGGCGGAGGAGATGGCCGCATTGGCGGTGAAGGCTAGTTCTGCTTTGGAAAAGAGTGGTGGAGAGAAATGCGGGTGTCGAAAGAAGTCCATTTCGCCGATTACGTATTCCGGTGAGAAAGCTCGGTCGAGATCGTCGGGTCGGGTTTCTGATGGAGGGAATATTGATCAGTCTAGAAGGCGGAGGGGTGATGGCGGCGCCGGCGGTGGTAGGAGGCGGAATTACTCGGTGATACTGAGTGCCATCCCTGAATAAGGGTAATATAGGAAATAAAAAAAGTGGCTACGCTTGTAAATACGTACAACTGTAATGATCGGAAGCGAGATCTACGGGGCTGCTCTAATTACTGGGCAGTTCACATTCGGAATCTTTTTTTTTTCTTTTTAATTCTCATGTTTAGAAGCATCATCCAATATTAGGGGGTTGTTATTACGATTTTGCCCCTAATATGGTTGATATTCAAATAATTCTGTATAGTACTCCCTCGAGCTTTGGACCCTAGGCCCCCTGAACTAGATCATAAACCCATAAAAACCCAAGCTGAGATGAAAATTCCATATAAACCCAGAGCTAGTTAAAGGACAAAAATACCCTTACTGCCCAAGCCCACATCCCAGCCCACTCCTGCCAAACCAATCATGCTCTACTCTTATAATTAAAGTATAAGAGTCAATTTTTTCACGTATTCCAACTTTTAATAAAAAAAATAAACAATATTTTTTGGTCAAATCCGGTCAAACTCTTATAACTCACGTATAAGAACCTCTCTACTCTTATAATTAGACTATAAGTGTCATGTTTTTCACTTTTTCCAACTTTTAATAAAAAAATAAATAATATTTTTTGGTCAAATCCGGTCAAACTCTTATAAATCACATATAAGACCCTCGCTACTCTTATAATTAGAGTATGAGAGTCAATTTTTTTTTCACTTTTTCCAACTTTTAATAAAAAAATAAATAATATTTTTTGGTCAAATCCAGTCAAACTCTTATAACTCACGTATAAGACATGCTCTACTCTTATAATTAGATTATAAGAGTCAATTTTTTCTCTTTTCCAACTTTAATAAAAAAATAAATAATATTTTTTGGTCAAACCCGCTCTACTCTTATAATTAGAGTATGAGAGTCAATTTTTTTCACTTTTTCCAACTTTTAATAAAAAAAAATTAATATTTTTTGATCAAATCCGGTCAAACTCTTATAACTCACATATAAGACCCTCGCTACTCTTATAATTAGAGTATGAGAGTCAAATTTTTTTCACTTTTTCCAATTTTTAATAAAAAAAATAAATAATATTTTTTGGTCAAATTCAGTCAAACTCTTATAACTAACGTATAAGACCTGCTCCACTCTTATAAATAGAGTATAAGAGTCATTTTTTTTTTCACTTTTTCCAATTTTTAATAAAAAAAACAAATAATATTATTTGGTCAAATCCAGTCAAACTCTTATAACTAACATATAAGACCAGATCTACTCTTATAATTAGAGTATAAGAGTCATCTTTTCACTTTTTCCAACTTTTAATAAAAAAATAAAATAAAAAAATATGTTTTATTAATGTTGACTCTCATATTCAGTCAAACTCCTATAGTTGGTGTATAAGACCATTCCCCTCTTATAACTGTCATATAAGACATGTTCGCCTCTCATAATTAAATTATAAGAGTCATGTTTTTTTTTCACTTTTTTCCATTATTAAAAAAAAATAAAAAAAATCTAATATTATTTGGTTAAATCCGGGTCAAACTCTTATAACTAACACATAAGACATGTTCGCCTCTTATAATTAAAGTATAAGAATCATATATTTTTCACCATTTTCCATAAATAAAAAACACAAAAATTAACAACACAAAAATAAAAAAAAATCATGTACTAGTAGTGCCAAAAATGGAGCAGCAACAACACCAAGCACCATATTCAACTACACTCTCCTTCAGAAGACTCAACTACCATACCTCGCCTTGGTCTATCCTTCAGGATCTGAGGCGGCGCCGGTCAATCGCCGGAGATGAGATGACCTAAACGGAAATAACGGCGAAGAGAGCGCAGATCTGGAACGTGATTGACGAAAAATGACTGTGAAAGGTATGGGGGAGGCAAGAGGGGAATAAGAGGGGAGATCTACTCAGATCTGGTGATCGATGCTTCAGTTCCCGGGGATCTATACAAAGCTGTTAACTAGGTACGACGCCGGAGCTGTTGACTTGAATCTACATTTGCCGGAAAACGAGGGAGCCGGAGAGACTGAGAGCTTGGCGAAGGACTGCTGGAGAGAGCGGAGCTCGGAGTGGTGAGTGAGGGGAAGAACCGTCGCCGGAGACGGCTCCGAGAGAGATATGTGTGTGTAGAGAGAGGCGCTGGAGGTGATGTCCGGAGGATCGCCGGAGAAATTGACGGGGATCGCCGGAGATGGATGGGGAGAGAGAGTGTGGGGGGCTGTGTTTGTGTAGAGAGAGAGAGGGAGAGAGAGAGAGAGAGAGAGTGAAGAGTTCAAAAATGAGGAGAGAGAGAGGAAGAAGGGGGGTTTTATTTGAGGTAGGGGTAAAATTGGCATTTAGAAATTAGCTTTGACTGAGTCAATGAGAGGTTGGGTTTTGATGGAATTTTGATCTGGGCTTAGGGTGTAGGTGGGCTTAAGCATATGGGTTGGGTTTTTATAACTTTTTGATCTGGGAATAGGGTTCTTGTGGAATTATGCCGTACTCCCTCTGTCTCATCTCAGCTAAAGTTTTTATTTTTTACTTTCTTTGTTTCAAACTAAGGTTCATCGTTGTTTTATAACCTATCGTTGTTTTATAACCTAAAATAGATTTACTTGTTATTCTCACAACAAATATTTTCTACCCACTATCTCTCTCTTATTTTCTCCTACTTACTTTTTATTTTCACAATGTTTTTTTTTTTCTATTATTCTGTATTAAGTCAAAATAAAAAATTCAGTCCGCGACAAAGGTATTCCAAGTATTTATTCCATTTTTGTTTATGGAAAGAATAGCGTAAAAAGCAGTAACGTTAGTATTGAAGTTTCCGTTGATGTTTTGCTTAAAAATGAGAGTAGCTTGGGTGACAAGAATGGCATAAAGAGTGGCTTTAGCTTTAGCGGAGTCCGTGTTCATACTCGAACATTGTTGGCCTGATACGTTGGTTTTAACAGAGAATGCGACGTGATTAATACTCCCTCTTTCCTTAAATGAGTGTCCATTTTTAAAAAATCTTTATCCCTAAATGAGTATCTTTTTTTAACATAACTTTCTCCCTAAACGTTTTTTTTTCAAATTTTTTTCACCGGTTTCTTTATACGTGCAAAACTAAAGGTTTGGAAAGGAGATTACAAGATTATATATGAATCGTTGTTACCAAATTGTTCAAAAAGTTGAGATTTTCAGTGTCCCTTAAAATGAATTTTGGACACTCATTTAGGGAAAGAGGGAGTAATAAATTTACATAAAGAACAACGATAAAGGATGATCTTGACTTTCATGTCACACATTTAAAATTGCAACATCGTCATATATACGGACCTTAAACCGCTTCACCGAGCTAGCTCCACCTCTGCACTCAACGGCTCCGATCAAGGCCACATACACACACTCATCATCTGTGCGGCTCGGATGATTTTAATTTTTTATGGGTCCCACCGAGCTCGGCCGCATCTCAACCGTTGGGTGTATCTAAAATGAGGTGGCTTCAATCTCCACCATTGGGTGGAGCTAACTGGTGGGTGGAGTAGTTCGAAATCCGTCATATACTCCCTCCGTCCCAACACAAGTAGGACTAGAGGAGTTTGCACATTAATTAAGAAAAAAACTAGTAAATTGGTGGTAGAAAATGAAGAGAGATAATCAGTGGAGTAAATAGTAGTGTTAGTTGGATAAATTGAGTGGTGGAAAATAAAGAGAGATATTGAGTGGAGTAAATAGTAGTGTTGGTTGAATAAATTGAGTAGTGAAAAATGAAGAGAGAATGAGTGGGGTTGAAATATTTCCATTTTGGGCAGTTTCACTTTTAATGGGACGTCCCAAAAAGAAAAGAAGTCTCACTTGTACTGGGAATGAGGGAGTATGTTGAATGTTATGTTCAAATAAATTACTTAAAGAATGAAATTATTCATCAGTTCAAATTGAACACTAACTTTTCATACAGTAGAAAATATTATTTGATGTTGTTTAAGCTGAACCTCTTTTATTATAAAATGATATTATGATCTAGTTCTTTGACGTTTAAAGTTGATATAATGTCACACATACTCAGGGCCGTCTCTAGCTTATTTTGGGCCCAGGGCTAAGGCATTTGAAGGGCCCCAATAATTTTTATTTTATTTGCAGAACTCGAATAATTTTTTACGCTCAAGATATATATAATGAAATTCAAATGTCACAAAGTCAAAATAAAAATTACAATATTTATATGAGAACCAACGTAGTGCAAGTAGGTTAATAACTACCAAAATGAAAACAGATAATAAAAGAAAAAAATACATTGCATATCTAAAGAATTAATCACCAAAAACTACTGAGAAGGAAAACATGTCTTTGCAGTTGTAGAGCATATAAAAGTTTGGCAAATCGAAATTTCAAATCGAACAAAAGCAAGACGAACAAAACGAGCTCATAATGATCATACAAACATATACTTACAAACTTTTCAAGATTTAAAAACATCAGTATTTGTATAAATATCAATATTTTCTACTATATAGTTCCAGTTACACAGTATGACAAGATCGTTTAACATTGATCTTAAGAAATTTTTAATAATTTCAACTTTGAGAAAGAAAAAAAAAACCAACTTATGTCATCACGTAGGCATAACAAAATTCATTAAGCAATGCTAATGTTGCTATAACAATCATCATCTTTGACAATAGTATTTCAAGAACTGATATTGACCCACTTTGAAAAGTCATATGTAACACTTTCAGTGCGAAAAATAAATCATCTAAATTAGCATTAGGCACATGACAAAAAATAAGTAGTGAATTCCGTGCAACATTCTTTCTTAATTTATCATATTATATCCAAAACTATTTTTGAATGTCTTTAATTTCTCAAAATTATTAGCTAAATTCTTTTTTCTAATGTATAACGTTTCATTGGAAACATACCCTCTGCATTTATCTCACATGTGTTTATAGCATATAATATATCAAACCTAATCAACTGACTATCTCATGTAAAAAATCAAAATATTAATGGGCCCCTTACCACATTTTCTTCCTTTTATTTTGTAAAGTATACAATTATTTATAAAAATTAACTAGTCTAAATTTTACTGATCAAAATGAACTAAACCTAAAAGTAAAAAAGAACATACTATGTACACATACTATAAAATTTTGGTGCCCCTTTATCATAGTGGGCCCTGGGCGGATGCCTACCCGCCCTCCCCCTTGAGTCGGCCCTGACATACTATGACGATATTACAATTTTAAATTTATCATGGATACATTTATGAATTCCTGCTAATAGGTCTCACATATTTAATCAATTTATTTGAACATATACTATGTTGCAGTAATGATTTGGCAAAGTTTATTGATTGTTTTTTTTTTTAATTTTATTTATATGTTTGTACAATGTTAAAATTTTCTAAACATTGATTATTATGAAAAGCAGAAATTTATTTTCAAACGCAAAAGAAAGAAAAGTGCGACACTAATAAGGTGATGATCAACTTAATTTAATACTCCATCTCCCGGAATAAATGTTGTAGTTAAGTCAATATTATTAAGTTTTAGTTATGTTTCTTTGATTGCCACAATCAACTCATATAGGTAGAGTGACACCTCATATGGAACTGCAATACTTGTGCCTAACGGAATAGATAGTATAGGAAGATCACCAAACTTCATACCCTATGTTTAATAAAACGACATTTATTTCGGAACAAACGAAAATAGAAAGTAAGAAATTTATTTCAAGATAGAGAGAGTAATATACGTTTTAAAGCATAGTAATGACAAAAAAATGTATAGTCCGAAATGCAATTTGGAGCTCAAGTGAATCATATTGGTGATTTACTTCTAAGTATTAATAGATGTATTGTACTCCATTTGTCCCTAAATGAGTGTCCATTTTTAAGAAATATTTGTCCCAAAATGAGTTTATTTTTTTTTTTTTTAGCATAACTTTGTCCCTAAATGTTTTTTTTTTTGAAAAAAAATTCACCGGTTTCTTTATACGTGCAAAACTAAATGTTTGGAAAGGAGATTACAAGATTATATATGACTATTTGCTACCAAATTGTACACAAAGTTGAGATTTTCAATATCCCTTAAAATGAAATTTGGACACTCATTTAGGGACAGAGGTAGTAATATACAAAAATTACAGATAAGGATGTTAGACAGCGCCTAATTAATGTGGGGTTATATGGTTGTCTAATACTCATAATAATCAAGTTGCAAAGAAAATAACACAGCGAAGGGAAGAGGAAAAATGAGGAAAGCGAGTGAAAATAATGAGTACTCGTATTAGGTTTCACATTGAAGAAATTAAAGGTTGGTGCAGGTCAAGTTAATTAGAGAGATCTAAAAAAGCATGAATATACATCTACATGGTATAAGATATTAGTTCATATACAGCTGTTTACTCAATTGTTTGCATTATCTTTGTAATATTTCATGATTTCAAATGTATTATTGCATACGAATATAATTATGTAAATAGTAATGAGTTTTGATATGGTGATTGTATCTTATGATCATATGATGCAAGGGTTGGACCACTTCCTAGCCTTTTTCTAATATATATATATACTCACTATGTCCCATTTTAAGAGTCAAAAATCACTACAAGAAATATGGGATTTAGAGGCACTCAAATATACCACGTATTTACTTTATAGTGGCATTTTTTTAGCCAGTGGCACTAGTCTAATGCCACCTCTATCGATGACACTAAATGAATTAGTGGCATTTAATGATGATATTATGGCAATTCACAATGCCACTAAAATTATTACACACCACTAAATATAAATTCTCTAATGCCACAATTTTCTAAACGCCATCAAATATGCATATTGTGGCATTTTTAGCTTAATGTCACTTATATCGATGAGAGTAACGACCAGTTTTCTTGTAGTGAATTTCCTAAAGGGCGTTCCATTTTAAGAGTCAAACTCCTAAAATGGAAAGTGTGTACTACATGTCATACTCACAACAATTATCCACTAACTCTTCTCTAACCCACTTTCTCTCTCATACCCAACTATCAACACTCACAACACATCTTAATTCTTGAACCAACCCATTTTTTGACTCTTAAAATGGGACGGGGAGAGTATATATATACTCCCTCCGTCCCATCCAAATTAGAATTTTTGCTCCCGACACGGGGATTAAGGAATAATAGTAGTTTATTGCTAAAAGTGACGATGAGTCAAGATGAAGAACCTTAACATTTATAATTAGTCACAAATCATTTTTAAAAAAGAATGTCACTAAGTTAAAATTAAATTTATAGTTCATCATAATTTCATAGTCTGATCACCATTCTCTTTCCCCCACCATCACCACCACCGCCCCCACCATCACCAGTGGATCACCATCGGCCCACCACCAGAGAACACCAACACCACCACCTGTCGCGCCCCGACCCGTGGTCCTACTTGGCCCCACGCCCGGGACACGCGAGGAAGACGTCGTAAAGCAACTCTACTAAAAAATTTCGAAATATATTTTCTTAAAAAGGTTCACACAACCAAAACGTTACCAAAACATGACTTTAAGTCACAAAACAAACTTTCTCAAATGAGTACTTAGCTACTTGGCTATAACAAACTTTACTTATAAAATTTACAAACACGAACACCTACTAAAAGAGATGATACAAATAACTGAGTCACGGGTACACTACCCTAAAGGTATTACATTTACATAATGTATCCTTTATACACATCACTTCCCAAAAGTCTTACCAAAGATCTCTTTACCAACGTCCTCCCTGTGCTGTGACCTATTCCCTGGACTCCTTCTTATCTAAAACGGTAAACAAATAAGGGGTGAGAATAAATCTCAGTAAGTTACTAAAATGCAACTACATTACATGCTGATATGAAGATCATGAAGAAACAATATTAACAAATAAGCGTATAACACATAGCACATAACATGAGAGGCTCCCTATCGCCAACCGTCCCATACCGGTTGGAAATAACGACCAACTCATCATGCAACACATAAAGCGGAAATAAACACTCATACGTGGATACTGAGCCAAGGTTCTCAAACCAAACAATAGCCATCTGAGAGGCATCAACTGAGCAGCATCGAAGAGCTGAAACGGGTTCCGGAACCAAACAACAACAACAACAACGGGGGGAAAATGACACAAAGTCATAACCCAAAGTGCCCAACCTTTGGCCCAAGGAAGGGGGTTAAAAATGGGAAACCAATGATAGGAGCCTTATAATGTACTTGGCTCGGAGACCATTATAATCCCTATCACTGCCCAACACACACAAAAGTACCAGCTGGACTTTAGACACAACCGAAGCAAAGAAAACTTGCTTAAACAACAAACGGGGTATGATTCCAAAGTAGGGAACCACACAAGCTCATCTTAGAGAAGTAAACACGTTTTCATAATAGTATGCACCATATTGACATTAAGTCATCACACAATCCATCCAAACAATCACATTAATTCAAACTTGATCACAAAAGACCAACTCTACCATAATGAACCATGGATACTCTTGTTAGTACTAAACACCTACTGGATTTCCGTACTATAAAAATCAAAACCCAACTCAATAAACCAACCCATCGTGTAGTACTCGAGAAGAGCTTTCCAACGATATTTTACACGACTAAAACGGAGTCCGAATGAAGAAGTTATGACCTCCGGAAGATTTTACGTAAAAATACACAAGTTCAGACTTTGGGCCCTTACACGACTCGTGTACCACTACACGACTCGTGTAAGAACTTTTACACAAGTCGTGTAACAGTACACGACTCGTGTAGAAAAACACCCCTTCAGAATCTCTCCTTACACGACTCGTGTACCCCTACACGAGTCGTGTAATCAGCCCAGAAATCTCCTTTTGGCTGAAAACAAAATACTCCCTTCATCTTACCAACCCAAAACACTAACCTTATCAACCCTCAACATTTTCAACCCTTACAAAGGCTACAAATTCAGCCCAAGCACCATACAAACACCAACTTCTTTACCCTTCCTAATACTAACAAGCTATGTACAAGTTTTTACTACTCCCTCTGTCCCAAATTTACAAATATAATTAAAACATACCAAAACATTATTTCACAACCTACTAGACATATATAACATGTTTATATCCATTTGATTAGGTACAACAACATTACTATATTTTCCCAATACTACAACACCCATTTGTATTAACATTTCCCACATGCAACAATTTATAACTACTCCCTCCGTTTCACAAGTATCATTATAATTTTTAATATACTAATATACCCAGTTTAGAATACTTTCACTTCTTTCCCCGTCCCATAAGTAACAGTATAATTTTATAATACATTTACTTAACCTTTAACTAAATATATTATTTTACCGTCCCACGAGTAGGAGTATAATATATAAAGCATATATGATGTTGCATCCTCTCCTACTTCCCCAAAACCAAAACTACTATACCCATATACTCACTTTCCACAAATAACAAGTCTATAACCAGTTTTACTACTCCCTCTGTCTCAAATTTACAAGTATATAAAAATTATTACTACTCCCTCTGTCCCAAAATTACAAGTATATAAAAGTATACCAAAACATTATTTTATAACATATAAAGCATATATAGCATACTTATGACCATTTTAACATTTAAAGGGGGGATTAGTAACTTACCTATTTTTCGGAAATGAGTCAAGAAAATTATATTGTTCGGTAGATGTGATCTATTCAACTCCCTGAACATTTATATATAATTAGATTTGAAAATGGAGTAGTAATTAAAAAGAAATAAAATGGAGAAGACCAAAACTTTACCTTTTCTTTCTTTCTCCAACAATGGCATTCTCAGAGAAAATTTTGATTTGGGAAAGTTGGTTTTGTTGAATGTGTAATGAAGCATGAGAGGGAGGGAGAAGAGCTTAACATATAAAGATCTTCACCCAATTCTACAATTAAATCACTCAAGTTTCATTTTAAGCAATTAAGCCCCTCAACTCACATTTTAAATAAAACTCCCATAATTTCCCACTAACAACTTAACTCCCCAAATAAACTTTACTACTAACACTTTAACTAACACAATTAATCAAGTAAGATGTGCAAATTCATTTAATATGATGCAACAAATAAAATGCACACATAATTTTAACTTTAAAATTCTCAAAAATATAAAATAATTATAAAATAAATAGAACTGATTTTTGGGGTCGTTACAATCACTCCCCCTTAAAGAAAATTCGACCCGAATTTTAGGATTGCTTACCTCAACCCTCAAACAACCCAGGATACTTCTTTTCATTCCAATCCCGAAGCTTCACACTGAGTTCAATATCCTCTAAAACTTTAGACATATCGGAGAAGAATCATAAATACAATTGCGTGGCATCAACACATGGAACTCATTATCAACCTCGTCGAGAGAAGGAAGTCACACCAGACGATAAACTCAACCTCTAGCTCTTTCCAAAATCTCAAAAGAACTGACATATTAAACAATTCCACGAGAAGTAAAGGCATATCCCTCGAATTCTTAGAATCAACTAAACAAGTTCTCAAGAATCTGAATGGTTATTTCTAACTGACCATCTGACTGAGGGTGAAAGTCATACTAAGTCTCAATTCCGAACCCCAGGTCTTCTGAAATGCTTGCCCAAATCAAGATGTAAATAAGGAACCCATATCTATTACCATGCTCGTAGACATACCATGAAATCGAACTATCTTCTGAACAAATCACTGACAACTGATGATTTACTTCCAGATTATTCACAACTCAAGGACTTAGTTGAATACTTAGAATTCCTCGCATCAAACAATTAAAAATAACTCCTCGAATTTATCTCAATACTCTACTTCTACTTGGATTCATAATTAAATTGGTCTTGTATATCCCTTCAAGTATCTATAGTTGAACTCCGATATACATGTTTAATTCCACTACGTGTTGACTACATACTCTGCTATAGAAGTTAAAATTCCATCACTAGCCACGAACAAAATCTTATTGTCTGTCATTATTCATTCCACGAGTAATTTTCGATAGTTGATATTATTCAATAGAGTAGAAATTTAAAGCTTTCACAATCGCAAAGTCACACCATGTCTCAACTCACGAAGACTCGAAAGTGTTAATTCCTCTAACATTCCCCAATTAGTTTTATCACCCATGAACTATAAGTCAATGAATCCTCTAACACAATACCTTTCCCGATGATATAATATGGTAAACACTTCAAATCTAACTCCATCAAAGTCATTCACTAATGCAATGGATGTATAATCGCAATAAATCTCAATCTATGGGTAGGATAATTTTGTTGATAAGGAATCAATCTTCTCAAAGCACACATTGTTACCGTACCATCCTGAAGCAACGAACATCTCAATCACTCTTTAAGGAATCTCTATGAATAATGAATTTATCAAATCCACTATAAGGGTAAGCTTGACATATCCACTAGAAATTAGTAACACTAATCATATCCTCTAGATAACTGTAGTACTAGTTAAATCCATTAAGCAATATCAATACTGAAGTTGTTATCAACTCTCGATTCATCAATTAACACTCGCAACAATTAAACTCGTTCACTCTTACCAATCTATCGAAATAGTGCATCTTTCTGTGCTATGCAGTTAACAGTGTAGCTACCTTAGAAATCCATCAATAAATCTTCAACCCTATGCCTGAGTTGAAACTTTCCTCAAAATAATATATCCTTTAACATGAAGACATTCTGCCCTGATTTTACAAACTGCTACCGCTCTCAAAGAACTCAGACTAGGATTACTTATACAATTCAACGTATCCAACAATACCACTGAAGCAGATGAGAATTCAAACTATATAACCACCATTCATGATGTCCATACCCGATATAAAAGCCATCTTTGAAATATACTCAATTAAAATTCTCAACAAATGATAATCACTTCAAATCAACCACTAAACAATTACTGATCTCTGATGTTGCTCAAACATAGCACCCAACCACTCAAGATCACCCAAGGTTCTCCTCAAGAACAAGTACCACTCAAGGGAAATAAATTTAAAATCTCACAAGGAAAAGATATCTTTCAATTTAAATGTAAATTTTTTTTTTCCACTACAACTCCATAAACCAACTACCAGGCACAAGCTTGCAACAACAATTTACAAATTTTTTAATGCATAAATAGCATGAAAGCTAAACACATATATATACCGTGCTTAACTAAAACACACTAGCATATAAAATTCTACCACCATAACATCAAAATCTTGTGATGACAACATCACTAAACCGGCAAATAAAACATGCCCATGAATACGCACATCACAAGTATACGATACTTTATCGGTCGTCTAACACTCCCCCTTAGGAAGACACATCTAACACATAAGGTAAAGACTTAGAAGACACATGCAATCAAGAAGCACAATGCACAAACACACAAGTATGCGAAGAGCCAGGGTCTATAAGTGTGTGTGCTCTCAAACTAGACATAGGAATTATACCTCCAGTCACATTAGAAGAATCTGAAATCTGTTGTTGATTGATGGAAGAAACACGATATTGCACCTTAACCTTTCCTGAAGCATCCCTCTTTTGGCCCCGAGATGACCCAGCTGCACTTCCCGATAACTGATTCTTAAATCTAAAGCAACTTTTCTGAAAGTGACCTAACTGACCACAACTCAAACATTTGCCTTGTTTTTTTCCAACATTTTTCTTCTAGATGTTCCATCCTTTGACAGTAGTTACATACTCGTTTACTTCGAGTTCCTCTATTATGCGGCCCTTGAAAAGATGCCCTCGCCTGCGAAGGTGTTCCTTGATATTCTCTACTATCTCCACGCTGGGGTTGCGGTTTTACCTGTTCTCCTCGTTTTGTCACATCTGAGGTTTCAATCTTGGTTTTATGCTCCTCTATATCGTCAATGATTTTCATGACAGCTACAAACATACCTTGGAACAGTGCTCGAACCTCTTCTCTAGCGTTTCCCGACCCTGAAGGCCCTGAGTGATTCCCTTCGGTGCCAACCATTTTCAATAAGTACCTGCATAAAACTCTCAACGTTACTTACCCTATACACAACTACCCTCCTAGGTCATTTAGTCATTCTAGACCATCTACAACCTAGCTCTGATACCAACTGTCGCGCCCCGACCCGTGGTCCTACTTGGCCCCACGCCCGGGACACGCGAGGAAGACGTCGTAAAGCAACTCTACTAAAAATTTTCGAAATATATTTTCTTAAAAAGGTTCACACAACCAAAACGTTACCAAAACATGACTTTAAGTCACAAAACAAACTTTCTCAAATGAGTACTTAGCTACTTGGCTATAACAAACTTTAAATAAAATTTACAAACACGAACACCTACTAAAAGAGATGATACAAATAACTGAGTCACGGGTACACTACCCTAAAGGTATTACATTTACATAATGTATCCTTTATACACATCACTTCCCAAAAGTCTTACCAAAGATCTCTTTACCAACGTCCTCCCTGTGCTGTGACCTATTCCCTGGACTCCTTCTTATCTAAAACGGTAAACAAATAAGGGGTGAGAATAAATCTCAGTAAGTTACTAAAATGCAACTACATTACATGCTGATATGAAGATCATGAAGAAACAATATTAACAAATAAGCGTATAACACATAGCACATAACATGAGAGGCTCCCTATCGCCAACCGTCCCATACCGGTTGGAAATAACGACCAACTCATCATGCAACACATAAAGCGGAAATAAACACTCATACGTGGATACTGAGCCAAGGTTCTCAAACCAAACAATAGCCATCTGAGAGGCATCAACTGAGCAGCATCGAAGAGCTGAAACGGGTTCCGGAACCAAACAACAACAACAACAACGGGGGGAAAATGACACAAAGTCATAACCCAAAGTGCCCAACCTTTGGCCCAAGGAAGGGGGTTAAAAATGGGAAACCAATGATAGGAGCCTTATAATGTACTTGGCTCGGAGACCATTATAATCCCTATCACTGCCCAACACACACAAAAGTACCAGCTGGACTTTAGACACAACCGAAGCAAAGAAAACTTGCTTAAACAACAAACGGGGTATGATTCCAAAGTAGGGAACCACACAAGCTCATCTTAGAGAAGTAAACACGTTTTCATAATAGTATGCACCATATTGACATTAAGTCATCACACAATCCATCCAAACAATCACATTAATTCAAACTTGATCACAAAAGACCAACTCTACCATAATGAACCATGGATACTCTTGTTAGTACTAAACACCTACTGGATTTCCGTACTATAAAAATCAAAACCCAACTCAATAAACCAACCCATCGTGTAGTACTCGAGAAGAGCTTTCCAACGATATTTTACACGACTAAAACGGAGTCCGAATGAAGAAGTTATGACCTCCGGAAGATTTTACGTAAAAATACACAAGTTCAGACTTTGGGCCCTTACACGACTCGTGTACCACTACACGACTCGTGTAAGAACTTTTACACAAGTCGTGTAACAGTACACGACTCGTGTAGAAAAACACCCCTTCAGAATCTCTCCTTACACGACTCGTGTACCCCTACACGAGTCGTGTAATCAGCCCAGAAATCTCCTTTTGGCTGAAAACAAAATACTCCCTTCATCTTACCAACCCAAAACACTAACCTTATCAACCCTCAACATTTTCAACCCTTACAAAGGCTACAAATTCAGCCCAAGCACCATACAAACACCAACTTCTTTACCCTTCCTAATACTAACAAGCTATGTACAAGTTTTTACTACTCCCTCTGTCCCAAATTTACAAATATAATTAAAACATACCAAAACATTATTTCACAACCTACTAGACATATATAACATGTTTATATCCATTTGATTAGGTACAACAACATTACTATATTTTCCCAATACTACAACACCCATTTGTATTAACATTTCCCACATGCAACAATTTATAACTACTCCCTCCGTTTCACAAGTATCATTATAATTTTTAATATACTAATATACCCAGTTTAGAATACTTTCACTTCTTTCCCCGTCCCATAAGTAACAGTATAATTTTATAATACATTTACTTAACCTTTAACTAAATATATTATTTTACCGTCCCACGAGTAGGAGTATAATATATAAAGCATATATGATGTTGCATCCTCTCCTACTTCCCCAAAACCAAAACTACTATACCCATATACTCACTTTCCACAAATAACAAGTCTATAACCAGTTTTACTACTCCCTCTGTCTCAAATTTACAAGTATATAAAAATTATTACTACTCCCTCTGTCCCAAAATTACAAGTATATAAAAGTATACCAAAACATTATTTTATAACATATAAAGCATATATAGCATACTTATGACCATTTTAACATTTAAAGGGGGGATTAGTAACTTACCTATTTTTCGGAAATGAGTCAAGAAAATTATATTGTTCGGTAGATGTGATCTATTCAACTCCCTGAACATTTATATATAATTAGATTTGAAAATGGAGTAGTAATTAAAAAGAAATAAAATGGAGAAGACCAAAACTTTACCTTTTCTTTCTTTCTCCAACAATGGCATTCTCAGAGAAAATTTTGATTTGGGAAAGTTGGTTTTGTTGAATGTGTAATGAAGCATGAGAGGGAGGGAGAAGAGCTTAACATATAAAGATCTTCACCCAATTCTACAATTAAATCACTCAAGTTTCATTTTAAGCAATTAAGCCCCTCAACTCACATTTTAAATAAAACTCCCATAATTTCCCACTAACAACTTAACTCCCCAAATAAACTTTACTACTAACACTTTAACTAACACAATTAATCAAGTAAGATGTGCAAATTCATTTAATATGATGCAACAAATAAAATGCACACATAATTTTAACTTTAAAATTCTCAAAAATATAAAATAATTATAAAATAAATAGAACTGATTTTTGGGGTCGTTACACCACCGACCGCCACTGCAGAACACCATTACTTCCATCAACACCACCACTTTCCACCAATATCAAATTCCTGCCACAATCACCCAAAAATAGCAAATTCAAAAATCAAAAGATAAGAATGTGAACAAAAAGTATCTAAAATCAAGAAGCCAAAGTTTAGATCTACACACACAACACACCCACGACGACGACGGCAGCGGTGACGGTTTAAGAGAGAAAGAGGGGTGGCGGCGGAGGCGGAGGCTGGGAAAAGAGAGAGAAACGGAGTTGCTGGATCTAGGTTTAAGAAGAAATGAGGGGAGGAGGATATTTTTAGGTTTAATAATCTGATAGTGGGTTTGGGCTAACCCATGAGTGGTTAATTAAAATAAGTTAATTGGGCTAAGTTTAATTATGGATGATTAAGATAAATAAGGTGGGTTAGGCTCAGTATAAAAGTAATATAAGGTTACATTTTGGGATGTCCTAATTCGGATGGGACCCCCAAAATGAAAATTTGTCTTAATTCGGATGGGATATATATATATATATATATATATATATATATATATATATATATATATATATATATATATATATATAAATATATATATATAGGTGCTCAAATGAGAATCTAAATATCGTGAGAACCATGAGAACCAACAGCAACCGTTGGATTAGAAAAAAAACGGACGGCGCAGATCAGACTTGGAGGGAGCATGACGCGGTGGCAATTTTGAAATAAGTAGGAACTTCAAGGGCAAAACAGGTATTGTATCGTTATGTTCTTATTTGTGGCTCTGCGATGAACACGTCGACGGCAGAAGGGGAGACGGTGGCATTTTTGTAATAAGTCGGATTTTATTAGATACACTTAGATTTTGCCTAAATGTATCCAAGTAAACATTGGATACATTTAGTTTTGACCTAATGTATCCAATGAATTATCCAAGTGAACATTGGATACATTAGTCTTTGCCTAAATGTATCCAAGTAAACATTGGATACATTTAGTTTTGACCTAATGTATCCAAGTGAACATTGGATACATTAGTTTTTGCCTAAATGTATCCAAGTAAACATTGGATACATTTAGTTTTGACCTAATCTATCCAAGTAATGTATCCAATGAATTATCCAAGTGGACATTGGATACATTAGTTTTTGCCTAAATGTATCCAAGTAAACATTGGATACAGTAGGAAATACCTTATGTATCTATGGAACTCGCCTTTCCCGACTTCAGCGCGCGTTATGTTTTTAAAGCGATATGTCCATTATGCCCTCGCGTCTCCTTTAATTTCAAAATTGCCACCGCCTAGTTATGTTTTTACCTCTAATCTGGACAATCCATTTAATCCTAATCCTAAGGCTAGTAATGGTTCTCATGGTTCTCATATATATATATATATATATATATATATATATATATATATATGTACTCCCTCCGTTCCATAAAATTTGAAACATTTACTTTGGAGTTGGGAAATTAAGGATATAATATTATATTAAGAATGAAAGGTAGATTGGAAGAGAGAGAATTAGTGGGGGTAAAAAGAGTATGAGGTGGAGAATAATGAGTGGTTGAGAGGAAGAGAGAGAATGAGTGGAGGATTATAAAAATAATAAAAAGCTTCCATTTTTGGATTGTTGCAACTTTTGTGAAATACCCTAAATGGCAAAATGTTGCAACTTCTTTGGAATGGAGGGAGTATATATGTAGGTGCTCAAATGAGAACCACAATTGCGTGAGAACCGTGAGAACCAAGCATAACCATTAGATTAGAATCAAAATCAAGGGTCCAGATTATAGATAGATTGGATACACTTGGATACAATACATAAATTTTGATATTGCACTTGGATACAGTAGCTAAACAAGTAATGTATCCAAGTACTGCCCTTGGATACAGTATGTTAAAAACTAATGTATCCAATACATATTTTTGAAAATTAGCTATTGTATCCAAGTGCATCCAATGTATCTATAATCTGGACCCTTGATTTTGATTCTAATCAAACTGTTATGATTGGTTCTCACGGTTCTCATTTAAAATGATTCTCACAGGAGCGCGACTATATATATATATATATATATATATATATATATATATGTATATATATATGAGAATGAATATTACAAATAATTTAGAGAATAATTATGGTAGGTAGCATAAATATAACATGTTAAAACTGAGACTATTAGAAAATATTGTCATAAAAAGATTTAAACAGGAACCAATAAAATTTAATGTCTCAAATAATTAGTCTTTGACATACATTTTTTTAGTGGCTTAAAAAAACACATTTTTCTAGTAATGTACTGTGTTGGGAGAATAACTGGGAAGTTTAAAAAAAAGTATCATAATGTCTGAGAAGTTCCTCCCACAAGTTGTATTATTCATGTTGTGTTATTTTGTAATCTACTGCATCACATAAGAGTGTATAATACTGCACAGGGGCGGACCTCCTATATAACTTGGGGGTGCACGTGAACCTTGTCAACTTTTCGGATTTAACAAGAAAAAAATAAATTATATGGTATACTCCCTCTATCCCACCTCACTTGAGACCCTTGAGGTGGACACAATAACTAAGGAAAAAGAATTAAATAAAGAATTTTTGTGGTAAAAAATGAAGAGAGATAATGAGTGGGGTTAATAGTAGGCTAGTTGAATGAATTGTGTGGTGGAAAATGAAGAGAAGGAATGAGTGGGTGGGGTAGATTGAATATAAAATTATAAAAAAATTACCATTCTGGGGAGTCTCAAGTGAAGTGGGATAAACCAAAATGGAAATAAGTCTCAAGTGAAGTGGGACGGAGGAGGTATACATAATTGTGCACCTTTAAATATGTTGTATTGCTAGCATAGATGGTTAGAGTTTAGCAGTCCCACCTAGGGGTGAGCAAAAAAACCGAAAAAAAAACGAAAAAACCAATAAAACCGAAAAAACGGTCCAATATGCTATTGGTTAGGAATGGTTTCTAAAAATTAGAAAACTGAAATTAGTGGTTCGGTTTAGGTTTCCAGCTTGTTAGAACCGATAAGAAACCGAACCGATAACCTAAAACTATGTCGTTTTATTCCTAGCTTATTATTCGAATTAATAGTTGTAAACTTTAATTTGTAGTTTTTGGCCCAAGTAGTATGGCCCATTGGCCCAATTCATACTTCAACCAGAAAAAGTGCCTTATTTGACCTTATTATTTATTATGTGCAAATTAGGCCTCATTTGAATGTAGCCCATTAAGGCGGCCCAACAAACCCACAACCCAACCGTCCATTCTATTGGTTTGACACCGAACCAAACCGATATCACACCGAAACCGAACAAACCGAACCATTAAGAAACCGAAGCTTAATGATTTTGAATTACAGAAACCGATAACTATTGGTTTGGTGTCGGTTTTGGCCTAAAACCGAACCAAACCGGCCCGTGCACACCCCTAGTCCCACCAGACTTACTGGTGTTCGAGTCATGGCAATGACATTTTTAGGAATGCTATGCTATTATTTATTACAAGCTTCCCCTCTAATTTGACCTTTTGAGTTTCCTCTCCAATTTGGCCTTTTGGGTCGAGAGTTTATTTTCCTTTTTGACTTTGCTTAGAATAACTATTGGTTGATATGAATTTTCTTTTTACTTTGCTCATAAAATGATAGTATTTAATATATATTTTTTTTGTCTCAAAAAGTAATTTCATTTTCAAAACTAAACCTTTAAAATTACTAAAATTTCAAAACCTACACTATATCATAGTTAGCTTTTGATTTCCCTTTCTTTTTTTTTGTCCTCCATATTATATTTATTAAAACACTTGATTGATGACGCTCTTTGTTTCTGGGGTCACGGAGGTAGAACTCCAATATAGCTGTCTCTTGATCCTGATCACAACACAAACAAGAACACCGTTAAGACCAAGGCCGGGTTGGAATCCGGCTTAGGCCCTCGGGTGTGAGAGTAAGATCTCTGAGGAAAACCTAAGTAGAAAGCTTGTGAAAGCCTTGTGTGTGTGAATAGGACAGAGCACGTACCTGGCCCTCGATACTGCGCGCAAGGTCAACTTGCTTCGCTCTCCCGTTAGGATCGTAGATTCCTTCCCTGAGGGCCCTGATAACAGGAGGACCAGTTAAGCAGGTGCGTCTAGCTCTGGTGCGGGTTTGAGGGATGAGAGCGATGGGGATGATGGTGATGAGTATTTGTCGCAGTTCCGCGTCGACTCCAAAGTGTATCTTGTCTACGGTCTTATTGAATACGAGTCTCTTATGCGTCGACTCCAAAGGAAGGCTGCGCCTTCCTTTGGATCCATTTATTTGTGAATTTCTTGAGTTTACACATTGCCTCCCTATGGACTTGACCCCGAATGCCATTCGCTATTTGGTGTCCTTCATAGTCGTAAGCCGCATGTTGGGATATGAGCCTTCTTTGTCCGCGCTCCATATTTACTTCACCCATCAGGTTACTGCGGGCTGCCTGAGCTTAAAGACAAAACCGCGGTCTGAGAAGATTTTTTCCGCTGCTACCAACAAGTTCGATCAGTGGCAAAGATATCCCTTCGTTATTCAGAACCGTTTAGGCTGGCCATTCCCTCGCCCTGACAATTTAGCACCGATTTCGATGTCCCGCCAAAACTTTCCTGACCCGGAAGAAGGCCGAGAGCTAAGCACGGCGATGGAGGCCTATCTTGCTCGGTTTACGAAGAGGGTTACCCTGGACGACCAGTCGGTTGTAGAGACTCCTCAAGTTTACGATGTCTCGGCAATTATTAGCGATGAAGAGCTCCTGACCTTCGCCGGGGTGGCCCCGAGGCGCGTTTCTGGCCCCGAGCCTAGGGTCATCATGGTCCTCCTGTTATCAGGGCCCTCAAGGAAGGAATCTACGATCCTAACGGGAGAGCGAAGCAAGTTGACCTTGCGCGCAGTATCGAGGGCCAGGTACGTGCTCTATCCTATTCACACACACAAGGCTTTCACAAGCTTTCTACTTAGGTTTTCCTCAGAGATCTTACTCTCACACCCGAGGGCCTAAGCTGGATTCCAACCCGACCTTGGTCTTAACGGTGTTCTTGTTTGTGTTGTGATCAGGATCAAGAGACAGCTATATTGGAGTTCTACCTCCGTGACCCCAGAAACAAAGGGCGTCATCATTGATAATTATAATTTAATGCAAAATATCATTTAAAATTTCTTATGCTGATCACGTAAAGATAAATATAAGTTGATATGTTATAATATGTAATAGAGTAAAAGACAACTATAACTTAAATTTTTAGTGGTATTTTTTTTTTCAAATTCATTTTTAGTGTTATTAGTGCACCCGCTGAGCAGAAGCTCTAGGTCTGCTACTGATACTGCATAACTGATTATAATACTGCACAGGTGGTGGTAGTGGGCGGAAGGCGGCGACGGCGGCGGCTGCGGTCGGCGATGGTGGCGGGCGGCAAAGTTGATGATGTTGTATCATAATTTTCAATTACTGCATATTATATAATACTCCCTCCGTCTTTTTAATTTGTTCACACTTTGACCAACGCACAAGTTTTAAGGAAAATTGTTTAATATTAATAGTTGAGTGAGTGTTGTGAGTATGAAAAATATGATGTGATATATAAGTGGGATAGTTGTTGTGAGTAAGACAACTGGATCCCATTCAATAAAGAATAGTATAAACTTTCCGTTTTGAGATCGTGAACAATCAAATGAAACACCAAAATAGAAAAAAGTCAACAGTTTAAAAAGACATAAGGAATACTGCATAAAAATTTCTTGGACATTTCAATAGTGACAAGAATTGAGGTACCCTACCTAGATCGGGGTTGGACCATTTGTTTGTCGATAGTGAAAGGCGAAAGTGAGCTGAGATTAGTGAGCTGGAGATTAGGAATACAGCGGGAGGAGAGGAGGTGGTCTCAAATACTTTTTTCGGTCCAAAATAACTGTCACTTTTAGACTAAAATTTTGGTTCAAAATAATTGTCACTTTTGAGCTAAATGTTTCTTTTACCCTTGCATTGAAACTTGTTTTCTTTTATTAATTGTCTTAGTGTGAGACATTAATATAAAAAAGTTGCACATTTAATAGAGGTAAAGTTCGAACTTTTGTTATCAAACCATGATAATAATTGCATTTCTTAAGAGTTGTGCAAATATAAAAAGAGACAGTTATTTTGGACCGGAGGGAGTACGATTTCATAGGACTAATCATATTAACATTAATGGGGTCGATTTATTAGGGGGTTTCCGGGAGCTTGTATTGGCCATTTTATGTTCAACGGGCCTTGACTTACCACCAACCACTTTGTTTTTTCCTTTCTCCCAATCATAAACATAAACCATGAATCGGTAATTCATCACTTATGTACTGACGTCTAATTAAATTAATTTTACTGGGGGCGTGAATTGTGTGCATATATACTTCATGAATGTGTTATCATTGCATATTACCGTATTATTATTATTATTATTATCATTATTTACTAAAGTTCATTGCATATTGAAAAGCAGAGTTTGTTTCTGATAATAGGAAAGGAAAAATGCGATTGGGTGCATATGTCACTGGTGGGGCGCCACCACTTTCGAGTTTACTCTCTCCGTCCCAGTTCCCAGTGGCGGACCTAAGATTTCTAAACACCGGGTGCACAATTACACTACATAATTTTCAAACTAAAATTTTTCATAACACCAATGTGATAAAAGTTTCTTGAAAAAAAAAAAAGAACATTCATTTAAGGATGGGAAGAGTATTTGTTTTTCATGTATAGTGTTAAATTGATAAAAGAAAAGACAAACTAATTTTCTAAAGCTAATATATAATTGATGAACAATTGAAATTTCTTTATATTTTTTTTTTATTTTTCAACAATTAGCTAACCTAGGTGTAAAAGAAAATATCATATGTATTTGTTTGGCAAAAAAATTATATGTTTGGCATTTCAATCATTTTAAAGTTACTACATTGTATGTTTTGAAAATTCAATGATTTTAATTTTTTAATTTAAAAAATGAGACTAAATTTGAGAAAAAAACGTGACTATCATTTTAACACAAATGGAGTACATTTAAAATAAAATTTATATCAATTAATTAAATAATTAGCCCAAACAAAAAAAAAATTGAACAATCAACTTGGAAGGCAAAAAATGCCAAAATGGAAGGGGAGCATCTAACAATTGAAAAACAACAACAACAAAACATCTTTCCCTTGGCTCAAACCCAAACACCTTAGGAGTATAAACTAGACTTAACCACCTGCGCTAGCCAAGAAGTATGTCTTGCAAGTGCACACCAAAGAGCTCTAGCTCAAGTGGTATCCGGTGTTAGCTTCCCATGCGGAGGTCTCGAGTTCGAATCCCGTTAGGGAGATTTGTGTTAGCCTATTTATGTAGCCTACGGGCAATTTATCAATCATTAATGAAATAAAAAAAAACCCAATTTAAAAAAAAAAAATGTCTTGCAAGTGCACAACAAATATATGTTGATAGGTACAATTTTTTCTCTCTTTGATTCCAGAATTTCACCGGGTGCACTTGCACCCTCACCACATAAGGAAGGTCCGTCCCTGCTCCATCCCTTTGTCTCGGAATAAATGTTTTACTTTTCATTTTTGTTTGTCTCAAAATAAATGTTAGCGTTACTAAAAATAAGGTTTAAAGTTTGGTAATTTTCCTATATTACCCATTTTAATAGGCACAAACATTACAATAGCAAAGGAGGTTTCACGCTACCCACATAAATAGATTTGGGTAATCAAGGAAACGCAACTAAAAGTTTAATAACATTGACTTGTCAATTATGACATTTATTCTATAGATGGAGTAATAACTTTCTCTATTTTATTCTTTTTTTTTTTTTCAATTTTAGTAACTCTTCGCATTTTCTTCTTATACTAACTCCAATTTTTATGGCCAGCCTAAAACTAGGAGCCAGATGAGTCTCCAACTCTCTACAATTAAAGGTCATTTTGGTTCGAAGTGAAATCAAAGTGTTTTCAGTCTGAATTTGACAAATTCTCCCTTGCGGCGGGTCGAACCCGCCCAACCCGACCCGATCCACTTACCCATACACCCATTTTCAAACAACCACTCATTTCTCGACACGTGGCGTGCTGTGAGCCACACGCTGGTTCACCCAGCCGCGCGCTGCCACGTGTCTTACTTAAAAAAAAAACCTCAATAACTTTAAAATGCTATATCTTGAGATTTATAACTCAGAAAAAAAAAATACCGTTGTGTTCGTCTCGACGAGACGAATAAAACTACATAGGTCATGATATGGTTTTTTTTTTAAATGTATTTTTTTACACACAAAAAGTTTGAGCTGCTCATCAGCAAAGATGTAACACTCTGTTCTGATAAAAGTAACAATTTCATCTTCAAAAAGTAACACTTTCCACTGTTAAATGTAACAGCAGTTTTACAAAAAAAAATTGGGTTTGCATTTCAATTGTTACTTTCTCAATTTCAATTGTTACATTTAAGATATAATGTTACATTCCTTTATAAAAAGTGTGACATTGGTTTAGTTGTCAATCTTTATGTTATCTTTAATCTATTGCAGCAAAATTGTGGTACATTTTGAAAAAAAATTATTACATTTGAAAAAAAAAAGTGTTACATTTGAAAAAAAGAGTGTTACATCGCTTTATAAAAAGTGTGACATTGGTTTAGTTGTCAATCTTTATGTTATATTTAATCTATTGCAGCAAAATTGTGGTACATTTTTGAAAAAAAAATGTTACATTTGAAAATAAAAGTGTTACATTTCGTTATAATGAGTGGTACTTTTGTTGGGAAGAAAAAAAGTTGGAGGTGGCAAAAAAAAATAAAAAAAATAAAATGGCGCGCCTGGCGCCGTCGCACGCCGTGCGGCGGTTGCACAGGAGACTGCCTCCCTGAATTTTGGGGTCGAGAAGAATGATCTCCGGTTTGCTGTCTCTTGATCCTGAATCACAACACAAACAAGAACACCGTTTAAGACCAAACCCCGGGTTTGAATCCGGCTTAGGCCCTCGGGTGTGAGAATAAGATCTCTGAAGAAAATCTAAGAGAAAAGGCATGTGATAGCCTTGCATGTGTGATTAGGGTTGGTGCCTTTGGGGCGTTAAGGAGCATTTATAGGTAAAGAAAGAGAACAAAGAGATAATCTGAGCGTTAACCGTTTTTGTCTTTGCTTATGCCACGTGTCGCGATCTTATTGGTTTTGTCAGGAAAAGACACTGAAAAGTGAGGTGTCGTTGGTGAGACATGGCACCATGACTCCCAGTTATGGTCCCACAGGTACGAAGCATTAATGTCTATTTGGACGTATGCGCCAGCTGGATCATACGGGTTGCGGGAAGATTGCTTGGTCGATATAAGAATCTGACCACAGGATAGCGGGAGACAGATCTCCCTGCTGCGGGCTTGTTTACCCGGGCTGGTTCTTATTTAGGGATGCTCCATAGATTCAGCCGGTTCGGTCCGTTCCCTTATGCTCGGTCTATATTAGCCCGATCTATCCGGTCCGCTTGAGCTTAGACCTGGTCCATTTTGCTTGGGATCATCAAGTACTATATAACCACTATAATTGAGATTTCAAATTATTAATAATAAAAATTAGTAAGGAAATTATTTTCTTTTTTCTAAAGGAAAGAAATTGTTATATTGTAGTATTTCAATACAAATCATCACCCTTACATGTCAGTGACAGTGTGTGTGTGTTTTTTTTTTTTTGTTTGTTGTAATTACTAAGTACAAATCTTGATTTGAATAATGTGTGGAATAAAATGAACGAAGCAACTTTATACTAGTCTATACCACCGTAGATAATTAAAGGTGCATAGCATATCTCAATCAACGGTCTAAAATAAAACCTAGATACTAGGTAGGCCATGTATATGAGCTAGGGGTGTTCATGATCCGGTCTGGTCCATTTATTGACAAAAAATCACAGAATCAGAACCGGAACCAATACGCTGGTTCTATAAAAATTTAGAACCGGAACCAAACCAGTACTTGTACCAATACACTGGTTTTGGTTCTACTGGTCTGGTCTGGTCCGGTTCTAATCACTTAAGTTTATTTGTTTTCAAATAAACCAATATTTGGGAGGGATGGAGGCGGCTCAGTTGAAGAATCGAAGACTAAGTTTTCACTCTTTGGGTAAATTGAAAAGAGGATATGAATTATGAAATATAAAAGTTGAAAAGTGAAACTGAATAAGGATTATGAGTCTAGGACTTGATGGTGATTTGGGACTTTGGGGCTTGGGTTGGGTACAAAGTTACAAATAATTAAATGAGTATTTTTTATTAAGCAATTTAAATGGATCTTTGAAAAATTATAATACAAAAATAAGTATATAATTTTATTAACTATATAATAATACATATAAAATAAATATATATATAATATATGCACAACTGGTCCGGTCCGGTTCTAACCGGAATTAATTTTACCAAAAACCAGGACCGAACCAATATGCTGGTTCTATAATATTTTAGAACCGGAACCAAACCATATGTACTGGTCTGATCCAGTTTTAACGGGTCTGGTCCGGTTCCATAATTTTTTTGCTCACCCCTAATATGAGCATTACCAAGGCGCTACAACTACAAGAAGTTGTTATATCCTTCGATTCGGTCCGTCTAATGTGCTCAAAAAGCTTTTCCAAATTCAAACCATATTTCTCACTTTTACAACATTTTATTTTATATTTTTTTACTGTACAGTACAACTGTGCAACACACACGTTTTAATTTTCCGTGGCGACTGTTAAACCCTTTTTCCTAGCATTTTCACTCACTGCTTTTCTGTTTGTTAATTGGTCTTACTTTGAACATTACGTTAAGTTTATTTAATTATATTGATTATACCCTCTATCTCAAAATAAATGATTTTTTTTAATATTTTACATTTTCTTTTATATTTCATTTTATACATGCAAAACTAAAATTTTGGACGTGAATAGCAGGAAAATTATGAATTTTAGTACTAAAAATCACTTAAAATATTCATTCAATTTAAAACGGAAAAAATATAATACAGTACTATCTTACATCATCGAAATAATGCAATTTACTGAAATAAAAAGTTTCCAGCTTTTTTCCATAATTTACCAAGCTTACATCATTAAATTGCAAGTGATCATGTATAGCTCTTTCCTTATCTATCTCAAATTCATCATATTTGTGGAAGGAAGTGCAAATGTTCAACATAAAAGTACCAAAAAAGTTTCATCCTTTTAATGAAAAAGATAATCTGAGCTTCAATATTGTACGGATTTTCCATGTTCATCGTCCTCGTCTTTGATGACATAACTAATCAGCCATGTTCGAATACTCAATGAACAATTAATACTCCCTCCGTCGATCTTTTCATTTGCCATGTTTCATTGTCCCAAAAAGTTCTTCTCATTTCTACAATCTAGCCTTTAAAAGTGCACAACCAAAACATGGCTAGTGAAACAAGTGTTCATATCTTTAAAGAGTTTGAATAGTCAAACAGGAAGATCATTTTGGGACAGACGGAGGGAGTATCATTAAACTTTCAGTTCATAACTAGAAGAGAAAATTTTGGGGGAAACTAGTTTCTCCCTAAGTTATAAAAAATCTTGTTTTTATAGGGTTTAAGGTTGTTTTACAGGATTTAAGGTTGTTTTATTGGATTTAAGGTTATGACTTTTTATAACGAGTGTGTTTTGGAGGAAACTAGTTCCTCCATAAGTTATAAAAAGTCATGTTTTTAACCCTTAAACCTCAAACCCTAAACCCTAAACCTTAAACCCTATAAAAACATAACTTTTTATAACTTATGAAGAAACTAGTTTCCCCCAAAATTTTCTCTTTTATAACTTATGGATGTAGTGACTAGTTTCCGCTAAGATCTTTATCTACAATTTAGCCCTTTATTTGAGGCTATTCTATACCAACTTGTTGTTAGGTTATTTCCGCAAGTGCACGGGTTATTATAGTATAGAAAGTGCAAGAGCGAGTCGATCCCACGAGGACAACTTTACTTACAAAATATCTTTGCTTAGAGTAAGAAAATAAAGAAAAGAAAATGATTGGGGGTTATAAAATTGTTTGTCACTAAACTAGAAATGAAATTGTAATTACTATAACTTGGATAAAAAACTCTTATATTTTAAGGAATCCTCGGGATTGGAACATCAACAACATATATTCATTAACTATCCATGCTCTATTTAGTTTAAAGTTTCATTTTAAAACAAGGATGGTATGCTAGGCCTACACTACTTCTCACGATCAAGCAAGTAGCGTTTGTATTCTCATACTAATTATGCCCTATCTCTCGATGGCCCATAATTAGTAAGAATTCATTAAGTTTTCTTTTATGAAAATCAGCATACTTTCCACTCAAGGAGCATCCCTAAGCCATTACACTACTCTCGTGAGTAATGAACTTAGTTCTGACTATATGGATCCGCTAATCAAGGTTCTCCGATCAGTACTTCCCTTGATTAACTAAGATTCATACAAGCCATGGACGTCATCATGGTTGTAGGCGTTAAAGTTTGATATAGTAGAATTGTTTAAGATGAAGAAAGTAGATTTAGAGCATGAATATTAGTAAATACAAGTGTTTGTTGAGTTTCCAACCCCAAGAAATAGGGGGATTACTCACAAGCCATTTGTGAAAAGAGAAGAATAAGATGAAGATGAGATAAAAGAGTAGAGATACTTATTCTGGAGACAAAGACTTGAAAATAACCTCTTGATATTATTGCTTGAGAAACTCAGAAATTTGTTCAAGAAATGTTGAATGTCTTTCACAAATTCTGAGAATTATTTGATGTTTGAGAGTACAAATTTCACTATAGTAAGTTTACAATGTTTCTAGATATCTCAAATACTGATTTCTACTTCTATATATAAGCCTTGGAGGAGGGGAGGCAATCTTTCCCGGATGGGTGCTTGGAGAGGTCTTCATTTGAAAAGGCACCTTTTGCTGATTCAGGGGGTGCTCGGCCGAGTCAAGGAAAAGTGCTCGGCCGAGCAAGCCTTTGAAAATAAATCTGCCTTTCTGATTCCCTATGCTCGGCCGAGTCAAGGGTACTGCTCGGCCGAGCAGACCTTGCTTTGACTGAACTTTTGACTTTTAATGGGCTAGCTTATTTCCTTCTTTTCCAAGCGTTCTTCCTTCACAAAGATGATGCCTTAGCTCCCTTTTTCCTCAAGAATGTACTAAAAACCTGTTTGCATCATAGAAACATTCTCCAAGTGCATTATATCAAATAAAGAGTAGAAAATAAGTAATTTAAGTGGAATAAAAGCTAAACAAACTATATTTTTAGACCTTAAATGACTATAAAATAGTCATTTATCACTTGTTCATCATCAGGTCCATGTGTTATGCAAGTAGTATTGTTCGGGCTTCTACTTTAATGGGTCCGGGATACTATGGACTTTTAACAAAATGATGGCGCGGTTCCTTACTTTTTTCATTTTCAAGAACCTAATAATTTGAGATTAGAAATCGATGCTCTAATCAATTTAATGCATTATTGGACCCAAAATAAAAATATAGTATAGGGGTATTTTCTCAAAATTCCTTCAGTAAAACGTTTATCTTTTTTATAAGGATCATACATTTTTTTTTTCATTTCTCAAAGATTCATCCGTGTCTGAGACACGCCTCTCAGACATTTCTTTAAAGTCCATCCGTAGTCTGAGAGTCTGACACATGCACGTCTCTCAAACACTCTAGCTCAAAGGGATTTTGATCAATAAAATTTCAACTTGTTGACTTTTTAGGGAAAAAAAAATCTAAGATCCTTATTAAAGATTATATTTTCTTTTAGGGACTTTTAAAAAATTAATCCTAAAATATAATCGAGTGTATAAAGTGTTGGGAGTGCAGTCCCAAAACAATAAAGACACGTAGGAGAAAAGGGGATATAAATCGTTGAGGAGTTTGGGTGGAGATTGAATTGTTAAAAACAGAGGAAAAGGAACCAACAAGGAGGCCGAACACGCCCGTACTTGAGGAGCAACACGGTCGTGTCACTGAGAGTTTGGGTTTTCGACATTTAGGTCGAGCATGAACGTGCTCCAAATAGGACACGACCGTGTCCCACGGCATGTCACTAAAATCAAGATTTTGTTTCCTATTTCAACGAGATCTCTTCCACGGATAGATTTAGGGCTTCTCCTACACCTACATAAACATAGTTTCGACTAAAATATTATGTGTATTTTTGGAGAAGAGAGATTATATATATGAGAGAGTTTGTTCTTGGAGAGTAGCCATGCTTAGATCTTAATGATTGCATGTGCAAAGTTGTAACAATCGTCATATACTTTTATAGTGAATATCCCGGCTTGACAACTCCCCCAAATATAGTCATGTGTTGACGAACTGTGTTAACAAATTCTTTGTTTCTTTCATATTACTACATGTTGATAATTCTTCCCATGTTAGGACTGCTAGTTTGAGTTTGATGAATATGTGAAATCCCTCTAAATACTCAACAACTTGTATCAGAGCTCCGGCTAGAGATCCGGGGGCTGCCGAATTTGATTGAAACGGAGGCTGCAGAAAATCAAGATTCTAGTGGATAGATCCATAAGATTTTGATACATAGGTGCATCTGGAAGCAGATTGAGTTGGTTCAGATTGCAGGAATTCATGATAAAGAGGTTGCATAAATTCAGTCATAATCATGGCATAGATGCAAGATGAGATTTGCAAAGATCTAGGTGGGATTTAAAAATGCAGATATCTAGATGGATCATAGGTGTTCTTGAGATTATGGGCAGTCAACTTGGGTAGGAGAAAAATCTCTAAGAGAGAAATTTGCTTAGTGCGAAGTTAGAAAACAGAGCGAAAAATATGAAAGAAGAGGAGGGAGGCATCAGGCACTTACTGAGACAACCAATGATCCAAAAGGGAGAGTGTTATAAGCCAGTTTGACCACATGAAAAGGGGAGGACTTCTCACATAACGACGGAGGAGCGACCGATACTAAGCTCAAGGAGATTAGGAGAAATGATAGGATGTTGTACACTACCTCCAACAACATTATTCGCTCCAGTGGGTGTAAGATACTTTTAGACTAGCCTGTTGATGGAAAAAGAAAATCCATCATAAACGGCATGTTAGGGGCAGAGGTGACTGCTCATAGTTGGCCAGCAAGGAGAACGAGTCACAGTACCTAATAAAGAGCGAAGAAAAACCATGAGAAGTCGATACAAGAAACAAGGGTAGACCATGTTTCAAGGAGATGCATTACGAGGAAAGTGGGTTTAGAGGGAGAAGCGAAGGCGGACTTGCAAAAGGATAATAGGAGAAACTGATTCAAAGAGGCAATAGGATTCTGACATGGAGAGGTTAAAGTGTCGCTTGGTTTCAACTCGCCTTATTATTTGAGCGTGAAGGAGTCTCAGGGGAGGGAGCTTAGTGCTTGGCCTTGTCAAGATTACAATACGTGGAGGTCATCTTTAGGTGGGAGATTGACTGGTCAGTTACTATGTTATGGTTTTAGTCTCAAGGTAGGAGATTGTCGGGAGTGGAGTCCTAAAACAATATAGAGACGCAAGAGAAAAGAGAATCTAAATCGTTAAGAAGTTTGGGTGGAGATTGAATTGTTGATGACAAAGGAAGGGGAATTAGGAACAAACAAGGAGGCCGAACACGACCGTGTTTCAGGAGCAACACGGTCGTGTCACTGAGAGTTTGGGTTTTCTTCATTCAGGCAGAGCACGACCGTGCTCCAAATAGGACACGACCGTGTCTGACGACAGATCACTCAAATCAGGCTATGTTTTCTATTTCAACGAGATCTCTTCCACGGATAGATTTAGGCTTTCTCCTACACCTATATATATATGGTTTCGACCAGAATATTGTGTACTTGGAGAGAAAGTTATGATATACTATAGAAAGCCACAAATAGTTTCAAGGAGAGGGTCGAGTTCCTAGAAGAGCTAGGAGGCACGATCCTCTAGCCCGGCCATGACCGAGATGTGTGTTCTTGGAGAGTAACGATAATATATATGAGAGAGGTTGTTCTTGGAGAGAAGTCATGCTTAGATCTTAGTGATGTAGTCATGTGTTGACGAATTGGATAAACAATTTCTTTGTATTGTTTCTTTCATATACCTACATGTTGGTAATTCTCCACATGTTAGAACTGCTAGTATGAGCTAGCCGGATATGTGAGATCCCCCAAATCCCCAACATAAATCACATTACAAAGTGTGTTAACTATACATGTTAACCAGTGGCGGAGCTACCCCCATTACAAAGGGGGCAATTGCCCCCATTGATTTTAAAAAATTAAAAATTTACTAGTGCAATTTTTTTTAAAAAAAATTGGGAGTTTAGTGAAATTTATTAAAATTTGCCCCCTTTGAAATAAAAGTAATAATGCATTAGAATTTTTTTTTGCCCCCATTGATGAAAATACAATTAAATTTTTTATTGTGTAACTTTTGCCCCCATTGATGAAAATTCCTGGCTCCGCCACTGATGTTAACTACTAGTATTATGTTAAGTGTGTTCACTAGCGAATCTACGTTATGGAGATGGGGGTCACTCGACCCTCTTCAATTTTAGAACGCGTCAACTTTATTGCCTTGACAATTTTAAAAATGTCTTTTTAATATTGAAAATGGCGAATTTATACATTTTGACAATTTGACTCATTGATTTTGGATAAATTTTGCACTAAATTATTATTTTAACTCCCTTATATATGTCAAATTTGAAAACAAATATAATCTTCACCCCCTTTTAGGGATGACCAAGCACGGTTCTGGTTATGGTTTTGGTTCGGAAACGTCGGTTCCGGTTCCGGAAAAGCTTGAACCGTAACTGAACCGTTTTTCTTCCGCATACGGTTACGGTTCGGAATCGCCGGTTCACGGTTCGGAACCTCCGGTCCACAGTTTCTTTTTTTTTAAAAAAATAAAAAATAAATCTTTTAACAGATAAAACAATTATAATAATATTTTACTACCGATTTTTTTACAAAAAGATATAGAAAAAATGTTTAAAAAACTAAATAGGTTCGTCCCTATTTTCTTTTATATACTCATCAAAATTTTATTATTTTTATTCACTGAATTTGACTAAAAAAATCAGTCAAAACTCAACTTTTCTTGTCAGTGTTCCGTTAACAACGGTTAATTATGATGAAACCGTTAGAAATCTAACGATTTTGACGGTTTTTGACGTTTTGATAACGGTTCTGGTTCCGGTTCGTTCTAGGCGGTTCATGGCGGTTCGGAACCGCCGGTTCACGGTTTTCAGAGGGGATGAACCGGAACCGGACCGTGTTACAAACGGTTTCGGTTCACACGGTTCCGGTTTTCGTCAAGATTCAAGATGCTTCCGGACTTTTCGGTTTCGGTTCTGGTTCGGCCATCCCATCCCTACCCCCTTTATGAACATTTCTGCCTTGGCCACTGAGTGTGTTACTGTACTGTTAAGTGTGTGTTACCTGTTAATGCAAGGGTGTACCTTAAAGAAAATGAACTAAAGGGGAAAACACTTTGCACCGCAAGTGCACCCATGTCACATACTTTGTTTCCCTAGTTTCATGTTGTTGAGAGTAAACATGTATCTTACCGTATAATTAAATCAAGCTAAAATTATTACTTAAAATTTATTTGTAGTAACGACAAAATAAATAAAAATATTATTTTGAGATGGAGGAAGTTTGATATTGTTCGTTTTCGGCTCAACGCACATGTATAATTTGGGTTTTTGTTTAATGCTCCTACATTGTATACCCCCTCTGTTGGATTAGAGATCTTCTAAGGAACAAAGAGGAGGACAATCAGGCGGACATACCGAGCGAGCGCCTGGTATAGACCAGGCGGGCGCCCTTTTGGGCAGAAGGTTTTGGTTCCTGGCGGATTAATTCAGGCGGGCGCTTGGGGTAACCCAAGCGGGCGCTCGGTGCCTCGATGGGAATTCGGGAAATAGCAGTTTTGACGGGATTTCTCTTATGTTTAGGTTTAGGTCTCATTCTAGGTTTGCTATATAAATAAAGTTCCGCCCCATAACTCATGGTAACTTCATACAAACATATTATAGTGCAAGATCCTGTCTTGGTAGTGCCCCCAGACGTAGTCAAACATATTGACGAACTGGGTTAACAATTTCTGTGTCTTTTCTTGTGCTTTATTTCTTGTGCTTGTTTGTGGCGCCATTATTTTCTTGGGATATTGCTTGGGTGTTGGAGGGTCAATTCCAAAACAACTGGTATCTAGAGCTCTGGTTTATCGCTCCGGGTTATAGGGCGATTAGGGTTTGTTCAAGCAATAAATAATGGGCAAGGATAAACAAGCGGTGGAGAAATTTGATGGTTATGACTATGGGTTTTGGAGGATGCAAATAGAGGATCTCTTGTACAACAAAGATCTCTATAAGCCTCTAAAGGGAGTCAAGCCGGAAGGAGAAAAGCAGAAAGATTGGGATCTCATGGATCGGAAAGCCCTAGGGGTGGTTAGATCTACTTTGTCAAAGTGGATCGCGAAGACTACCAAGAAGGTAAAAACCACAAAGGAGCTATTGGATTATCTTACTGAGAGATTTGAAACTCCATCTGCTGCAAACAAGGTTGATTTGATACGCAAGATGGGTAGTCTCAAGATGCAAGAGGGAGGATCCTTAGCTAAACACATCGATGAGTTTATGGATGTTATAGACTCATTGACTGTGTTGGATATTACATTTGATGATGAGGTTCATGCGTGTTTGTTGCTAGCGTCTTTACCAGGAAGTTGGAGCGGAACGGTGACAGCGATCAATGCTTCAGCGGGTAAGAACAAATTGAAGTATGATGATGTTAAAGACTTTCTGTTGGGCGAGGAAAATTGTTTGAAGAAATTGGGGACATCGTCTACTTCGGGATCGGCCTTAGCCACTAGTAGCAGAGGAAGGCCGGGTACTAGCAATAAAGAGAGAACTGAATCAAGGGAAAACGTAGTGGGTGGTAAGGGCAAGGCCGTGGAGATCAGAGACAAACCAAGGGTCGCGAAAGGATCGGTTCAATGCTATCATTGTAAGGAGTTAGGACACTACAAGAAGGATTGTCCCATGCGAAGGGATAAATCGGTGAATGTGATAATCGAAGGTGAAGATGTACTGGTTCTAAGTGTTAGTAGTGCGCTAGAATCATGGGTGCTGGATTCGGGGGCATCATTCCACTCATGCGGGCATGCAAAGGAGATGGAAAATTATACTTCCGGTGAGTTCGGTAAGGTCTATCTGGCGGATGGAGAGCCTATGGAAATCAAGGGGAAGGGGGATGTCAGAATAGGAGCATCAGACGGGAAGGTCCTACATCTACACGGGGCCAGACACATTCCGGGTTTGAAAAAGAACCTGCTATCAGTTGGGCAGTTGGATGAAGAAGGTTACAAGGTAACTTTTGGATGCAGGAACTGGGTTATTACCAAGGAGGATTCAGAGATCGCTCGAGGTAATAAAGAGGGGACATTGTATTTGGCGAATAACACCAAGGATAGTATCGCGGTGGCGTCAGCCAAGGGTGATACTGATTTGTGGCACTGTTGATTGGGTCACATGAGTGAGAAGGGGATGAAGGTACTTTCCTCAAAGGGATTACTACCGGGTTTGAAGACAGTCGACGTGGGGACCTGTGAAGATTGTGTGTTTGGCAAACAGGCGAGGAGTAATTTCTCGAGGATAGGTAGGGCTTTGAGGGAAGCAAAGTTGGATTTGGATTACACGGATTTGTGGGGACCGGCCCCGGTAACTTCTCTGGGTGGTGCGTCTTATTACATGTCGTTTATTGATGATTCGACAAGGAAAGTCTGGGTTTATTTCTTGAAACACAAAGATGAGGCATTCGAGGTGTTTAAGAAATGGAAGGCTTTGGTAGAGAATCAGACGGGTCTTAAGCTTAAATGCTTGAGATCAGATAATGGTGGGGAGTATGAGCTCGGGGAGTTCAAGGAATAATGTGCAGCGAATGGTATTCGCATGGAGAAGACTCCAAAGGGCACACCACAACACAATGGGGTTGCAGAGAGGATGAACAGGACATTGAACGAGCGGGCTAGAAGTATGAGGTTGAAGTGTGAGCTTCCGAAGACGTTCTGGGCATATGCAGTTGACACGGCAGCTTTCTTGATCAATCGGGGACCATCGGTACCATTAGGGAATGAAATTCCAGAGGAAGCATGGAGTGGCAAGCAGGTAAATCTGTCTTTTCTTCGCATATTTGGTTGCGTTTCATATGTTCATATAGACTCTGTTGATAGAACTAAATTAGATGCTAAATCTGTAAAATGTACGTTCATTGGTTATGGCGGGGATGACTTAGGGTATAAGTTTTGGGATGACCAAAATCATAAGGTTATTCGTAGTCGAGATGTTGTATTCAATGAACAGGTATTGTAGAAGGACAGAAAGGGGGCATCTGAAGGGGTTAGTTCGGAACCAGAATTTGTTGAGGTGGATATTCCAAACTCGGGTGGGAGCAGGACAGTTCATGATGACCAAGGTCAGGGGGTCACTGAAGATGAACCACATACTCCAGAACCGGATATTCCGCTGCGCAGATCCAGCAGATTGCGTGGATCTCCTGAAAGGTATTCTCCTTCGAATTACTATTTGTTGCTAACAGATAGTGGTGAACCGGAGTGTTATACGGAGGCTGTTCGTAGTACACTTTGTGATAAGTGGAAAGCTGCGATGGATGATGAGATGGACTCATTGAAGGCCAATAAAACTTGGGAGTTGATTAAACTGCCTAAGGGGAAGAAGGTATTGCATAACAAGTGGGTTTACAGGATCAAGGAGGAAGCAAACGGCAGTAAACGTTACAAGGCAAGGTTGGTTGTAAAAGGGTTTCAGCAGAAATACGGTATTGACTACACCGAGGTATTCACTTCTGTTGTGAAGATGACCACTATCAGAATAGTTCTGGGTATAGTAGTGGCAGATAATTTGCTGCTGGAACAGATGGATGTAAAGACGACCTTTCTTCATGGGGATTTGGAGGAAGAAATTTACATGGTACAACCAGAGGGTTACTTGTCTAAGGGTAGCGAGGAACTGGTTTGCAGGTTGACTAAGAGCTTGTATGGCCTTAAACAAGCTCCTAGGCAGTGGTACAGAAAGTTCGATGGATTCATGCACGATATTGATTTTATTAGATGTGAGGCGGATCATTGTTGCTACTTCAAGAACACGAACAACAGGTACATAATATTGCTGTTATATGTGGATGACATGCTAATAGCGGGCTCTAGCAGTAGAGAGGTAAACAGATTGAAGGATCAGTTGTCAGAACGGTTCGAGATGAAGGATTTGGGGGAGGCCAGAAAAATCTTGGGCATGCGGATTGACCGGAATAGGGAGTCGGGTAAGTTGGTTCTTTCACAAGCAGAATACGTTGAGAAAGTCTTGGCAAGATTTTGCATGGAAGAGGCTAAGCCAATAGGGACACCATTGGGTATGCACTTCAAGCTATCTGAGAAGGACTCACCTAAGGGCAAGAAGGAGCGTGACAAGATGGAGAGGACTCTATATGCTTCGGCAGTGGGGAGTCTAATGTATGCAATAGTGTGTACAAGGCCAGACATTGCACATGCGGTGGGAGTAGTCAGCCGGTACATGGGCAATCCAGGGAAGCAACATTGGGAAGCGGTCAAATGGATCATGCGTTACTTAAAGGGTACTGCTGGGAAGGCTCTATGTTTCTCAAGCAAGGAGGTGTTAGCGGGTTATGTTGATGCGGATTTAGCATCAAGCGATCTAGACAAGAGGAGAAGTACTATGGGTTATGTTTTCACATTGGGTGGTACGGAAATCTCCTGGGCTTCTAAATTGCAAAAGATCGTGGCTCAGTCGACTGCGGAAGCAGAATATGTTGCAGTGACAGAGGTAAGCAAAGAGATGGTATGGTTGCAGAACTTCTTGGGTGAACTTGGGAAGACGCGAAGTGGTAATGCTCTCTACAGTGACAGTCAGAGTGCAATTCATTTGGCTAGGAATCCGGCGTTTCATTCTAGGACGAAGAACATTGAGCTGAGGTTTCACTACATCAGGCATCTCTTGGAAAGGAAGATCTTAAGGCTGGAGAAGATATTGGGATCGGAGAACCCGGATGACATGTTAACTAAGGTGGTAAACCTTGATAAATTGAAGCTATGTATAGCTTCAATGGGGCTTGGAGAATAGAAGAGGAGGATGGCACTACCATGATCGAGGTGAGCACTAGGACGACACCAATGACGAGTTGAAGACGGATACGGGGTTTGTATATGCGGTTGATCTCTAGGTGGGAGATTGTTGGAGTAGAGATCTTCTAAGGAACAAAGAGGAGGACAAGCTGGCGGACATACCGAGCGAGCGCTTGGTATAGACCAGGCGGGCGCCCTTTTGGGCAGAAGGTTTTGGTTCCTGGCGGATTAATTCAGGCGAGCGCTTGGGGTAACCCAAGCGGGCGCTCGGTACCCCGATGGGAATTCGGGAAATAGCAGTTTTGACGGGATTTCTCTTATGTTTAGGTTTAGGTCACATTCTAGGTTTGCTATATAAATAAAGTTCGGCCCCATAACTCATGGTAACTTCATACAAACATATTATAGTGCAAGATCCTGGATTGGTAGTGCCCCCAGACGTAGTCAAACATATTGACGAACTGGGTTAACAATTTCTGTGTCTTTTCTTGTGCTTTATTTATTGTGCTTGTTTGTGGTGCCATTATTTTCTTGGGATATTGCTTGGGTGTTGGAGGGTCAATTCCACAACACCCTCTGTCCCATTTCAACTTGCAAACTAAAGTTATGCACGAAAATTAAAGAAAAAGTGAAAAAGATGATGTGTTGTGAGTGTAAATAATCGTGTAGCAGAGAGAAAGTGAGGTAATGAATAGTAGTGGGTTAGTTGATGTGAGTATGACAAGTGAGTCTCATTAATTAAAAAATATTACTCCCTTTAGTCCAATATATCTGACGCTTTTGGGTCAAATTTTCGGTCGGAAAAATGATGTATTGTGAGTGTAAATAATCATGTAGGAGATAGAAAGTGAGGTAAGGAATAATAATGGGTTAGTTGATGTGAGTATGACATGTGAGTTTCATTTATTAAAAAATATTACTCCCTCTAGTCCAATATATCTGACGCATTTGGATCAAATTTTTTTGTCAAAAATTATTGTCACTTTTGAGTCAAATTACTCTCTTGTCTTTACATTGGGAATTGTTGTTATTTATTGATTGTGTTTGTTGTGAGAAGACATGTACTCCCTCCGTCCCATTTTAAACTTAAAAAATTTACATTTTGGTTGTTCATTTTAAACTTTAAAACCTAAATATAAAAGTTTTGTGTACTTCTTTATTTGTGAACCCCACATCTCATACCCACAACAATTATCCATTAACTATTCTCTACCCCACTTTCTCTCTCCTACCAAACTATCTACGCTCACAAAACATCACATTTTTCACTTTTTTCCTTAAATTTTGTACCCAACCGTTTTTTGAATTTAAAATGGGACAGATGGAGTAAGTGAGATGTGAGAGTGGTAATAAATAAAGGTATATTTGATACTCCTTCCGTCCTTAGATATTGATACTCCTTCCGTCCTTAGATATTTGTAGTTTGAGAGTTCAATTGTACCAAAATATTTGTAGTTTTGCTCTTAGTCAGGCATCTTTATCATTGTTTACCAAATACTCATTCCGTCTCAAAATATATGTCATTTGGAGAATTGAATTTTGTCTCAAAATACTTGTCGTTTCACTATTTTCAAAGTTTTTTTTTATTGATCTATACCAATTATACCCTTAGTAATGATAGGGAACTATCTCTTACCTAACAATTTAATTACCTAGGTAGTTCAATTACTCATTTTAATGAAGAAAGTACTTCATATGTCCCAAAATAATTGTAGTTTTAGACTTGACCCAAAATACATTTTAGTAAAAGCTTTTTTACTTGAAACTTATTTTCATTTTGATCCGTCTAAGCTCACTTAAAACTCCTCAAAATAACCATATTTTTATTATTTTTTATTCAACCTACCCCAATACTCATTCTCTCCCTCTCTTCTTTTTCCACTACTCAATTTATTCAACCAACACTACTATTTACCCCACTCATTCTCTCTCTTTATTTTCTACCACACCTAAACTACTTTTCTTTAATTTTTATGCAACCTCTTAAGTTTAAAGTGAGGTCAGATGGAGGGATTATATCTATACTCCCTCCGTCCCAGCTCACTAGATACTTATTTCTATTTTGGTCCGTCTCAGCTCACTTGACACTTACCAAAATAGCCTACTTTTTATAATTTTATATTCACTCTACCCCACCACCCATTCTCTCTTAATTTCCACTACTCAATTTATTCAACCAACACTACTATTTACCCCACTCATTCTCTCTCTTCATTTTCCACCACACATTTTCCTTATTTTATTCTTTTTCCTTAGTTGTTGTGCCCACCTCATGGTGTCAAGTGAGGTGAGACGGATGGAGTACTTACTTATTTTATATAAAAACAAGATAGTGAGTTTCCCTCTTAGTGTCATGTTCATAGGTACAATTGAAAATCTCTATAACACAAAGGGTAAATAAGGCATTATCTCTAATTTGGTACAAGTAATCAATTTTGCATGTAAATTGATCTTTATATGATACTTTTTATTTATTTTATTTAGTGAAAATATAATTTAATTTTGGTCAATATATAGTGAAAATTTATTAATTGATTGCGGACACCAAGTGATGGATAAAATTCATTGTGTAATAAAAATACATTGCAAGCGTACAAGTGCCGAAGCAGCAGTATACAAAAGTAAGGGTCGAACCACAGAGACTTGGATTAATTCTGAGTTAATTAACTATTTTAAAACAATAAAATAAAAGATAATAAAATAAGATAGATGATCAACATGAACTAGCATAAAAATGATAGGATTTGGAGAATATAGATTCACAATCATCTCCCCTACGCTATGATAATAATCAAGTTATCAATCTCAATTCATGGATTCGTTCACTTATGTAAGGATTGGGACGGTGAGGCGGCCGGATTGCAATCTGTTTCTCTTTAGCTAATCACACTTCGCAAATCAAGTCCATGTAATTATTTAAAGAGTCATTACGTTCTAAAGAACATATAAACCTACACCCACTTGATTTCTATCACGGCATCAAATAGATATATTAATCAAAGCATTGGTCTACGCTTTAATCCCCAAATCAATGGCGGAGTTAAAACCCAAAATTGTTAAAAAGACCAATAATGACTAGTTCAATTATTGAAACCCTAGAAACTTGATTAAAATACTTTGACAAACAAGAATGAGAAAGAATACAAGATTTATATTAAAGCATAAAATTGATAGAAAGTTACCTCCAATTTGTAGTTGGTGAAATTATTCTTCATAGACAAAGAACAATCTCCCCAACCTTGCAAATCTTACAAAGTATTTACTAGCTACATGATTGATAAAAAAATACTAAAAACCTAGTCTAGTATTTATAGGGAAAAACTAAAATCTAATACTAAAAAGAAAAGGAAACCTAAAACTTGTAGGAAAAGAAATCTAAAAGAAAAAGAAAACTAAATAATAATAAAATCCTAAATAATCTAAAAAAAAAAACTTAAAATCGTTATCATTTGTGCTGCGGCTGACTTTTTGGGCAGGAATCGGAAATTGCAGTCTAGTCCCTGCAGTTTCATTATTTCCAGACAGTCCCTAAACTTCCAGTTTGCTGCAGTTTGGTCCTAAAGTTTCAGAATTTGCAGATTGGTCCCTGAATTTCAGCAGCTTTTTCACAGCAGTCCTTGGTCTTCCCAACTTCGATCAATTAAGCTCATTTTCTCCCATTTTCTTCTAGACTGAGCACATAACCACCCTACACAACAAAAACACAAAAAGAACCTAATCAAATAACAAAAGCTTGAGAACAAATCAATAATTAAGCTTTAAAGTATCCAATAAGATGAATAAAAACTCATTCATCACCAAGCGTTGAAGCTTTCCTAGTCATTTGAGCGCGTGCGCGGAAACTGTCGTAATTTTTTTTTATCCCGGATGAACCACGGAACGCACCGCATATCAAATCGAACGTCAAAACGAGATAAACAGAAGTCACTATCTTTAATTTGTTAGAAGTCGTCGAATTTGCATGTATATGGATTTTTATATGATAAAATTACTTTTTGAATTTAATGAAAAAATAAAGTTTAATCAATATAAATGAAAGGAAAAATTGCATAAAAAATCACCCAACTATAGACCAACTATGGATTTCATACCTAAACTATTTTTCGTTCCATTGTTTGCACTAAACTATTTTCTTGTTGCGTGAGAGGTCACTCCCACTAACATCGTCGGTTTTTAAATGTTAAATTGGCCATGTGACTTGCATGTGCCTATTTTTTAGGGGTAAAAATGGAAGAACAAGTTTAAAAGAAGACAAATACTCAATTTAGTCACTCGTTATAAATTTTCTACTTTTCAGCCATTAGTGTATTTTTTTTTTAAATTTTGAGTACTATAAACAAATTACATTTAAAAAAAATCGAGAGGATTCTCATGGCGCTCGTTTCTTTGACTTATCAAACGGTTTTCCATCCCCGTTTGTGGCGTCTTCACTTATACCAAGGTTCTTGTCTACATATAGACAACGGGTCAAGGTTCCACCTTCCATCATCTTCACTTATACCGAGGTTTGCGTCTCTAATAAGCGTTAGGTCGAGGTTCCACATATCGAAATCTAGTTAGAACGATCCGACAATTCCGCATTTGATTTGGGTCTAGTCATCCTTGGCTAGGTTCACATCAAGTAGGAGAGAGAAATAGTGGGAGGAGGTGTTTGTGAGTATGAAAAATTAAATAGGAGAGAGAATGAGTGGGAGGCATAGTAAGTTGATTGGTGTTGTGAGTGTAAAAGTAAAGTAAGAGAGAGAATGGGTATGAGGAATAGTAAAGATTATTTATCATTTTGGGCAGTCTCAAGTCACATGAAACGGACGGAAAAGGAAATAATTCTGAAGTGACATAAAACGGAGAGAGTATGAGTTAAACTTTATCATAACGCAATTGGACTTATGTTACATATGTATAGTTAGACTCCACAGTTCTCACATCCCTTATACAAAAGAACTGGATGTGCTATCATTTTTCCTGCTTTAGTTTTTTATTTTTTGGGATCTCACATCCCTTATACAAAAGAACTTGATGTAGCCCGCCGAAGCAACGCCAGCTGCAAATGGAGAACAGCTCGTGGACCAAGCACCCACCTGGTTGCTACCGGGCACCCACCTGGAATTGGTTTGGAGTGTCTGCCTTGTTCAGGCACCCGCCTGGTTCCTACCAGGCGCCCGCTCACTTGTCCGGCCAATTTTTAAGCAACTTTCATTTTACGTTTAATTAAAAAACTTTAGGTATTTTTGTTATTTTGTTGGTTTCGTTTTTAAGAGTATAAAACCTGTTTTAGGGTTTGTAAACATGGATTGATTTTGTTATTCAATTGAAATTTTGCAACCTTGTGGGTTAAACCCTAGAAACCATTGTTGGTTTTGTTGAAGGTGGACTTCGTTTAATCGGGAGCTCCATCATTCTTGGTATTGTTCTTGCCAAACCCTAATTCGTGGATTCGAATTGGATCAATTAGTCGTTGATTCGATTAATTGCCTATCCGGTTACTTTTATTTTAATTCCGCAGCAACCTTTTACATCAGTTGGTATAAGGAAAAGGATGATCCAAAAAGGAAGATGACTGGTAATCAAGGAATCGACAACAACAATCAAGCGAATCTTGGTGAGTTGACTGCTGTGCTAGAACGGTTCCGACATGATTTGGAGCAACGCGAAGCCGATCGCGTTGAATGCGAGGAACAACGGGAGGCCGAACGTGATCGACTGTTGATGGAGTTTTTGCGGGCTTTGTAGGTTGGTATTGAGAATCTTGGGCAGAGAGTAGAACGACAGGATGAAGGTGTCGCACATGGAGTTCCCAATCATCGTGGTCAACCAGTCGGACGAAATCAGGATAACCTGGGTGGTGGAGGTAATTTTAATTATGAACACAATCCCAAATTAAGGCTGATTTGCCATTTTTTCTGGTGAATTGGACATGGTTGAATTTTTTGATTGGCTTGAGGAAGTAGAAAAATATTTTGCTTTAATGAATATTCCTGCTGAACGACAAGTTCCGTATGTTACTTATAAGTTGAGGGGTGGTGCATCTGCTTGGTGGAGGCAATTACGCACTCAAAATATTCGTAACAATAGACCCATGATTACTGAATGGCCTATTGTTGGGTATGCTTATCTCTTAACCCTCCTAATTATGTTAGAATTGATTGATACCATCACCTAAGAGTATTTTATGGACTTTAGGACCCTATGTAAGAAGTTTTATAACTTTATTTTTTAGCTTAGTCCATTTTATTGTATAGGCTTAGAATATAGGACTTGGAGCAAAAAGGAATGAAGATCTAAGCAAGACTGTGGTCACTGCGTAGGACACCACTGCGCAGGTCTCTCCTGCGCATCATTCTACCTTGCTCAGCTTTCGATGCATTCAGATCACCTAACTTGGAAAACGCTTTGAAGATGCACGCTTATTAAAGTGCTGAGGTGCAGAAACGACAAATTTGCACACTCAACATATCCAACGGTGGAGATGCGCTCAGATGAAATAATTCAAAAAAAAGACAGCTGTCAACCTTCTAGAAAAAGCTTTTGAATTTAGTCTTCATGCTCAGTCTCCAACGGCTCAAAGATCCCTGCGCACCAATCATATTGTGCCAGGTCATCAACTTTGATCAGAGTCCTAACGGCTATAAAGGACACCTGCACACCAATCATATTGTGCCAGATCATCATCCATGCTCAGAGCACCAACGGCTAGTTTTAAGCTCTCAGCGATAAATAGCCTACTCATCTTCATTTCCAAGCTTCTAGAGTTTGTGCTTACTAATATCCTTGAAGTTAAGAAGATTGCTGCTTATATTCCCAGATTCAAGATCAACCTTCAAACCTTCATACTTTCAAACTCCTGCCTAGATCCTAAGCCTTATATCACCAGAATTCTTCGTGCTCTTCATCTCATAGATTCATAGAGCCCAGAATTTCTGTCATACACACACCTCTTGAAGCTTCGATCATTTAGATCTTACTTCTTGAGATACACCGATTTAGTCTAGGATTTGCTCTTAATAGATTAGATTTTGATTTGATTTTTGATTCTTTATAATCTTGTAAAAGCTCCTCACATCAATATAAATCTCATTAGAAAATCCAAGACTAACCATCTTGGTAGAGGACGTAGATATTTCATCGATCGAACCTCTCCAAATAGCTTGTTCTCTATTCTTACTGCTTATTTCCTCCTTACATTATATCTTAATAGCTGCTTTGTTTGATCTTATCAGATTGCTATTTGCTGCTGTTTTGTTACTGCTTATTGCCTTAGAACATTTTAACCAACTCTTTAGCCAAAACTTAGCGCGTGCGTTTTTACCTTCTGCACAGTAGCTGCTTAAATTTCCGCTGTGCATTTCACACTCTCTCTGCGCGCTATACTTAGCTTATTTGAGAACTGTGCGCATAAGCCATTACTTTGCAAAAGGGTTTGAAAAGAATTTTAAAACGCTATTCACCCCCCCCCTCTAGCATTTTCATACCCTTATTGCCCCTTTGGGACCAACACCTATGATGAGACAGGCCTTAAGGCAACGATTTTTACCTGCTAATGTTGAACAACAAATGTATCGTAAATTTTTGGACTGTCATCAGGGTACTAAAACTATTCGTGCGTACACGCATGAATTTCATTCTTGGTCTGCCTGTAACGACATATGTGAGTCGGATGCTCAATTGACTGCTAGGTATGTTTCTGGGCTTCAAGTTGATATTCGTAATCAGGTTGAGTTGACACAAGTCCACTTTTTGGATGAGGCCATTGATCGGGCGTTGACAGTTGAACGTCAGATTGCTTCTTCTGGGAGCGCAGTTTCTAGTTCTTCTGGTGGTAGTTCAGTAAAGGCTAAAGAGACAGCACGAGGTGTGGGTTCTAAGCCCGTTGCAGCAGAACATGTAACACCTGCTATTCCGGTAGAAAAGAACGTTGCCCCTGCTACTGGTGGTAAACCGAAGGACAATCCTTATGCCAAAAACTATGGTACCAAGTGTTTTAAATGTGGGCAAACAAGACATATTTCTAGTGGTTGTCCCCTTCGAAAGAATGTTAATATAGTGGCTCGAGAGGAGGATGATTAGTATGGTGGTGATTACGAGGAGGTTTATGATCCTAATGGGGATGATGATGACGGAGACGAACATAACGTGTGTATGGTTCGTAAGTTGAATACTCCCGCAGTAGAGGTTAATCCGGCACGGCATAATATCTTTCGAACGAAAGGTAAGGTCAATGCTATGGCGGTTCGCATTATTGATAGTGATAGCAGTGAGAACATGGTGGCACGGGGATTGGTAAATAAGCTCAAACTTGAGGTGCATAACCATCCGTCTCCTTATGTTGTTGGGTGGATCAATGCTACTGGCTCTTTGAAGGTCACACAACAATGTATCATTCCTTTTTCTATTGGCAAATATAAATATGTGATTACATGCGATGTTGTGGATATGAGCGCTTGTCAGCTTTTGCTTGTGTTGTGGAATAAGCCCTCCCAACACCCAAGCAAATCGAAAGAATCACCGCACCACAAACAAGCACAAGAAATATAAAGCAAAACAAAAGACAAAAGAACACAAGAAATTGTTTACCCAGTTCGTCAATATGTTTGACTACGTCTGGGGGTACTACCAAGCCAGGATCTTGCACTATAATATGTTAAATCTGAGTTACAATGAGTATGGGGGCGGAACATTGTTTATATACATAAACTAGAATGAGACCAAACCCTAGTCTAATTAGAATTCTCGAAATTCAGCATATTCCCGTCTAGCGTCTTGCACGGCCGCTCTATCTCCCATGCTCGCCCGAGCACCATTCATCAGAATGTGTGTTTTCTACCCGGTTGATGCACGGCCGCTCCCTTGCCTTGACTCGCCCGAGTCACTCGGCCGAGTCCTTTACCTGGATCGGCCGAGCATCGCATGCTCTGTGACTTTGCTGATTTCTTTTATTTAGATCACTAGTTCCCGATTTATCTCTATTCCATTAATATCCCACCTAGAGATCAACCTGTATACGAACCCCGTATCCGTCTTCAACTCATCCTTAGTGCCATAGTGCTCACCTCGATCATGGTAGTGCCTTCCTCCTCTCCTATTCTCCAAGCCCAATTGAAGCTATGCATAGCTTCAACTTTTCAAGGTTTACAACCTTGGTCAACATGCCAGCCAGGTTCTCCGATCCCAAAATCTTCTCCAGCCTTAAGATCTTCCTCTCCAAGAGATGTCTGATGTACTGAAACCTCAGCTCGATGTGCTTCGTCCTAGAATGAAACGCCAGATTCCTTGCTAGATGAATTGCACTCTGACTGTCACTGTAGAGAGCATTACCACTTTGCGTCTTCCCAAGTGCACCCAAGAAGTTCTGCAACCATACCATCTCTTTGCTTGCCTTTGTCACTGCCACATATTCTGCTTCTGTAGTTGACTGAGCCATGATCTTTTGCAATTTAGAAGCCCAGGAGATAGCCGTACCACCCAATGTGAAAACATAACCCGTAGTACTTCTCCTCTTATCTAGATCACTTGATGCCAAATCCGCATCAACATAACCCGCTAACACGACATCATTGCTTGAGAAACATAGAGCCTTACCAGCAGTACCCTTTAAGTAACGAAGGATCCATTTAACTGCTTCCCAATGTTGCTTCCCTGGATTGCCCATGTACCGGCTGACTACTCCCACCGCATGTGTAATGTTCGGCCTTGTACACACCATGGCATACATTAGACTCCCTACTGCCGAAGCATATGGAGTCCTTTCCATCTTTTCACACTCCTCCTTGCCCTTAGGTGAGTCCTTCTCAGATAGCTTAAAGTTCATACCCAATGGTGTACCCGTTGGCTTTGCCTCTTCCATGCAAAATCTTGCCAAGACCTATCCCGGTCAATCCGCATGCCCAAGATTTTTCTGGCCTCCCCCAAATCCGTCATCTCGAACCGCTCTGACAACTATGCCTTTAATCTGTTTACCTCTCTACTACTATAGCCTGCTATTAGCATGTCATCCATATATAATAGCAAGATTATGTACCCGTTGTCAGTGTTCTTGAAGTAGCAGCAATGATCCGCCTCACATCTGATAAAATCAATGTCATGCATGAATCCATCAAACTTTTTGTACCACTGCCTAGGAGCTTGTTTAAGGCCATACAAGCTCTTAGTCAACCTGCAAACCAGTTCCTCGTTACCCTTTGACAAGTATCCCTCTTGTTGTACCATGTAAATTTCTTCCTCTAAATCACCATAAAGAAAGACCGTCTTTACATCCATCTGTTCCAGCAACAAGTTATCTGCCACTATTATCCCCAGAATCATTCTAATAGTGGTCATCTTCGCAACAGGAGTGAAGACCTCGGTGTAGTCAATACCATACTTTTGCTGAAACCCCTTTACAACCAACCTTGCCTTGTAACGCTTATTGCCGTTTGCTTCCTCCTTGATCCTGTAAACCCACTTGTTATGCAACACATTCTTCCACTTAGGCAGTTTAATCAACTCCCAAGTTTTATTGGCCTTCAATGAGTCCATCTCATCATCCATCACAGCTTTCCACTTATCACAAAGTGCACTACGAACAACCTCCGCATAACACTCCGGTTCACCACTATCTGTTAACAACAAATAGTAATTCGAAGGAGAATACCTATCAGGAAATCCACGTAATCTGCTGGATCTGCGCAGCGGAATATCCGGTCCTGGAGTATGTGGTTCATCTTCAGTGACTCCCTAATCTTGGTCATCATGAACCGTCCGGCTCCCACCCGTGTCTGGAATATCTAGCTCAACAATCTCTGGTTTCGAACTAATCCCATCAGATGCCCCTTTTCTGTCCTTGTACAAAACCTGTTCATTGAATATAACATCCCGACTACGAATAACCTTATGATTTTGGTCATCCCAAAACTTATACCCGAAGTCATCCCCACCATAACCAATAGACGTACACTTTACAGATTTAGCATCTAATTTAGTTCTATCAGCAGAATCAATATGAACATATGAAACTGTAAGTACCCCAATCTGAAATCGGCCTACTTTAGAGGAATTCTTGGTACCATTTAGGGATAAACCAATGGGACAGGACCTCACTAGGATAAAGCTAATATTCCAGGACTGAACTGGAATTAAACTTGGAAAAATCCAGAAGCTCGCCAAGTCGAGTCGTACGGATGGTTTGGGCACATGAGGTCCCTAGCCGTACGGCTGGTTTGGGCACCCTCAGCCTTTATAAATTGAACCCCATGCTGATCATTTTAGGGGGGAGAAAACATTTAGAGAGCTGTTACTCTGCCAGTTTGAGAGCAGAAAGTGAGTGATACACATATTTGAGTGAAAAGAAAGGAAGATAGGCATAACCATCCTAGGTGAAGCCTCCTTCTCCCCATCTTCTTCTTCATCTCAAACTCTTTTATATTTGTTCATATTACTTGTTTATCTTGTATTATTTTTTCTTGTTCTTGCAAAGTCTTGTCCATTTCAAGCACTTTACATTTCTTGCAAGTCTTTTCCATTTTCATGCACTATATCTATATATTATACAAGTCTTGGCCTTCCAAGCTATATATATTATGACTATATATGTATATGACCTAAATCATGAGGTGATTCAAGGTCCCCTTCACACCTAGTGTGTGATTTATGGGATAAAACCTAGGATGATCATGATTTGTTAAATTTCATGTTGATGTTGTTCTTGTTTGGCCATAAGAGTCATGATTGGGGGATAAAGTTTCAATCTTTATCATCCCAACCATGATCTAGCCATAAATCACCAAGTATGAGACATAAATATTTGATCTTTATGTTATATTTTTATCCCTAAGGGTTTAATCTTGTATAATAAGTCCATTTTGGTGGTAAAGTTTCAATCTTTATCCACCAAAATGGTCATTTTGGTCTAAATGCCATGTTCATCAACTTTTCATAAATCTCTCCAATGATTGCCTTTGATCACACCTAAATCTTTGTTTTTGGGGTTCCTTTGATGATCAAAGTGCATAGGAATGAAATTTCCAAAGTTTTGTTGTTGATCATAAACTGGAAATCAACATTCCAGTCCAGTTTCAGCAAAGATACTTTGTTTTAACTAAAACTGGACTATTTTTCTGATAAACTGTAAAAATGCCCTGGAGAGCCCTCCCCATCCGTACGGCTACTTTGGCCAGGAAGGGCATTTTCCAGTTTCTTCCTTTTGTGACCAGAAAGTTTTCAAAATAAACCTTTTCTGTTAAATAATTAACTGGTTTTGCCAAAACAATCAGTTTTTCCCATTTTGAAAACACACACACACACACATGCACTTTCGTTAACTAACATTTGGGAGACTCGGTCCTATCCGAGGAGACTTGGGTGAAATGAAACTCTTCCCAAGGCGTAACCTGACCTCCGAACTAATAGAATCTCTAACCTTTTCTTTTGTTGGGTTAAATAATTAACAAAAGTGGCGACTCCGTTATGTTTTGTGAGATAACCGTGTTCGGCTTTTTTGCCCCAAAACTCGTCGCGATCCTCCGCGCGGGGGTGGGATCCTTACAGTGGCGACTTCGCTGGGGAAAAAGTGTCCACAAACTTCTTTTTAGAAATTTTGGGGGTGCTTTTGTGTGGGTCAAACTCTCGTTTCCCCATTTCTGTTAACTTTTGTGTTTGTTTTGAGTGTGCTGTGTTTCTGTTTGAACTTTCTGGAGATGAAACTGTTCTGGAGATGCAATAAACTGGGGCTTGATGATCAGAAGTTAAAAACTAGCAAAAAATAATTACAGCATGATATAGCCGTACGGCTATGTTGGGCAGGGAACAGAATGTTCCAAAATTTAACAATTTTGTGCAGGGCAGGAACATTCTGTATCCCTTTGGCTTCTGCTTGTCCAGGTTCCAAATTTATATTTTTGTGTGAGCACATTACCTTCTTCTTTTCTAGCCAAAACTTGGTTTTTGAAGCTTGGTCATGCACAAACTTTTGGACATAAATTTGGGTATTCAAAACCTCCTTTTGCATGACCCATTTTGTAAAAGATTTTTGAATTCTTTGCTGTACACAACCTGTTTTTCAAATGATTTTCAAAAGAATTGTTCTTCTTGAAAAATGTTGATTTCAAAGGATTCTTTGGTTGTGCACAATTTGTTGTACATACGAGTTTTGGCTTTGTTTGTTCATATGATTCTTGCTTGATTGCTTGTGTAAATAGCTTATTCATGCTTGCTCATTTTTGTTGATTATGCTTATTCATGCTTGTTCATATGTTGCTTGTGCATTGTTCATGATGTTAAAACGAATCGAAAATTTCTATTTTAACTCAAAAGAGAACATAGAATGGCTTCACACTACGCGCACTTGACCTTGCACGTTCCAAATACCCTTTAAACCTGGGATGGATGCCATGATGCAGCTTGATTGGTGCTCTTGTGCCCTTCTAGCGCGCACGGGTCCATTCCACCTCCCCTTCCGAGCCGAGTCAACAACACTCGTTCGTGACACACAAATACCGAGACCTTGGTTGGTTTTTGGTCTAGCTCACGTTACCACGTCCCTAATACGTGTCTGAGATTAATTGTGGCCAAGTTAATACTTGAGTCATGACTCCTTATGAAAGCAAGTGTGACCATGGTCAACTTTGACCCTGTCCTTGACTTACGCATTAATGTTGACCATAATTAACCTAAGTCATGTATTGAGGATAGGGTGACACCGTGTTGTCAAGCCCTAATGAATGGTCCATACTAATCATCCTTAAGCCCAAGGATAAGATTCGAGAGCCCTCATCAAAGATGAGGTTATGCCGGAAGTCCCTTGAGTCCTAAAGACGAATCTCGATCTTAACCAGGGTTTAATCATGATTGGAATGGCCCACGCATTGGGAATCTTGCGATGCACTAGACCCTAGGAACGTTCTTTTGGTCGATGGAAGCCGCTTGCCCTATAGGACCCTCGCCCGGGACAGTCCATCCTTGGGAGTGTGCAAGGTAGGTGAAAAACGAGGGGTCTATAGGCGTAGTGATGGCCTCCACTGATCCAGGATTTAGAGTAATTGCGAAAAAGAAGTGGAATCTTTTCCAACCATTTAGGAATAAAAATGCGTTTTAAGTAAAGTTGAATGAATAAATAATTGCACGTGGCATGAGCTTGCTCCGTTCTTTGTTTCTTGTCTTCGACACATTTTTGCGTTAATAAATGTCACTTTGTTAAGTCTTTGGACGGACCCCCGTTGTCCTCCAAGACCTCCGTTATGTGAATTCGTTAAGTCTTTGGACAGACCCCCGTTGTCCTCCAAGACCTCCGTTATGTGATTTCGTTAAGTCTTTGGACAGACCCCCTTTGTCCTCCAAGACCTCCGTTATGTGATTTCGTTAAGTCTTTGGACAGACCCCCGTTGTCCTCCAAGACCTCCGTTATGTGATTTCGTTAAGTCTTTGGACAGACCCCCGTTGTCCTCTAAGACCTCCGTTATGTGATTTCGCTAAGTCTTTGGACAGACCTCCGTTGTCCTTCAAGACCTCTGTTATGTGATTTCGTTGAGTCTTTGGACAAACCCCCGTTATCCTCCAAGACCTCCGTTGTGAGATTTCGTTGAGTCTTTGGACAGACCCCCGTTGTCCTCCAAGACCTCCATTACGTGATTTCGCCGTTGTTCTCTAAGACCTCCGTTATGTGATTTTGTTAAGTCTTTGGACAGACCCCCGTTGTCCTCCAAGACCTCCGTTATGTGATTTTGTTGAGTCTTTGGACAGACCCCCGTTGTCCTCCAAGACCTCCGTTGTGAGATTTCGTTAAGTCTTTGGACGGACCCCCGTTGTCCTCCAAGACCTCCGTTATGAGATTTCATTAAGCCTTTGGACGGACCCCCGTTGTCCTCCAAGACCTCCGTTATGTGATTTCGTTGAGTCTTTAGACGGATCCCCGTTGTCCTCCGAGACCCCGTTAAGATTCCCGTTAAGACCTTAGGCGTTGTCCCCTAGGTCCCCGCTAAACCCCTAGGAATAGTCCTCTAGGAAGTAAAGTCTTTGAATGGATCCCCTGTTGCCATCCAAGAAGTCTGTTACAACATTGTAAGTAGACCCCGGTTTGAATCTCGGATGGATTTAAGATCCCATTTGATCCTATCCACCTTTTTACCCCATAGGTCTAAGCCTAGCGTTCATTCCCCATCAGTAGCATGAGCATTCACTCAGTGTTTACCCAAGCCTAAAGCTACCTTTTGTCTTCCCCGTAGCTCAGATGAAGTGGAAGAGAGCATCATGTCGCCGCCTAGTGCGTGTGGAGTTAGAAAGTTCCCCTGTCACTACAACTTCTCCGATCTGGTACCTCAGAAAGACCGCTTTGATGGATGGTAGTTTGGGAAACAACGTTGCAGACAACCCGGATAGCCTGACGAAAGGAGAGCCGTTCCAAACTCTAGAAGCCTCCGGGACTACGGAGGAAGTCCTCACGAAGAGCCACAAGGAAACACAGAACCCATTCAATGAGTCGATGAGACAAAGAGATGTCACAACTGATGGGCCCTTCACCAAAGTGACCAACCACAATGAAAGGGCGGAAGCTACCCGACCTCCGGATTGTAACCAAATATTGCCCCCTCCATCTCACCAAAATACCGAGACCTCCATTTCTTCGTCCCAACACGCCGTCATCCACAACGAGCCCCTCACTCAAATCTTCCTCACTCCGCCTCATCCCAAATCCAACATCTCCCATGAGACACTTCCTATAAAACCCCAAACACAATCCACTCAAAAGGCCCACAAACCACTGTTCACACCGGTTATGCCCTGAGCATCATACTCACAATACCATACCTTTCGGTTTAATGCCATCAACCAAGTCACCGGAGCTCAGTCACTGTTTAGACCATATGTGGATACCCGACCATGCATCACTAACCGACTTCCATCGTATTTCCTGATAAGATTCCATGGTGACCCGTATCGTTTCTACGATCGAAGACCTCTTGGACCACAAGCTCATTGCATGCCTCCAATGTATATTCCTGCAAGCAACCAAGGTTATGGGTATGCCTACACCCATGCACTTCCACAGAATCCTCATGTTGCACCTCATTCGGGTACATTGCTGGGAAAGAGAAAGCAAATGGAAGCTAAGTTTGAAAGCACACTCGATGGGCACCCCTTTGCATTGAGTAGAGGTGATTCTCGTCCCCACCACGCTCCGGTCAACAATGAAAGAAAAGCCAAAGGCCAAGCCAAGCTCCATTTCACAAAGTTTGAGGATTTCGGAATGCCCATAAGCAAAGTGTTTGAAGGATTGGTCAAACAAGGCCTCATGTGGCCCCTCGAAGATTTCCGGCCAAAGAATCTTGAAAAACGTCGCTACAAGACCAAAAGGTGTGCCTTCCACAACTACCATGGCCATGATACCAATGATTGCACCGCCATAAAACGCATCATCTCGAAGCTAATCGAGAAGGGAGAGATTGGACGCCCCCACGCCCCCGACACATCCAATGACCCGAGCGTCAAAATGCTCAAATTTGTGACTTCCCCGATGGTCGATAAATGGAGTGATGTCCGCCCCAAGGAAAAGGATCCCGCGGTTGACAAAGTTGTCAATCCCAAAGTGGGAGAGCCTGTTTTGGAAAAGTTGACAAAATCAGTGTCCCAAATGATGGTTCCTAAACTCAGCAAAGCCGAAATGACGGAAGGCGTTTAGAAAGGATCAGCGGCACAGAAAATGTCTGAAGGGCTGAATGCCCCGGGTTAGGAAATGAATGGTGTTGCGATTGCCACAGCAGAGGACGGAGTTTCGAAACCCCTTCCATCAACCTCCCCTTAGAAAAAGTCTGTTTTCATCCTTAGGAAGAGTCAGTTGCTTTTAGGATGTGTGGTAAGCCCTTAAGAAGTGTCAGTTAAGGTGTCTGTTAGGTTTAGTTAGAGTCTTGACTCCCCGGTTGATGCCATGTGGTGACCATTCTGAGCCCATTGTCAGTTTTCTTAATAAAATTATTATCATTATTGCCTTGTCAAAAGTTTACATAAAAAAATGTGTGTGAGTCTTCTTTTACTCAAAAAAAAAGTATGTCTTCAAAAAAAAAAAATCTTAAAATAAAAAGATCAAATTTTTCCTAAAAGGCTAATCCGATAATGAAGCATTTTTCTCAAATCATGGTTATAATTTCACCTTGAGGTTTAATATGCTAAAAGTTCTTCGCGGTTCTGTCCATCGGAAACATCGACCAAGGAGCCCAATTGGCGTCCGAGACAACCATCCACGTGAACAACAAGGAGAAGCCCGTGCTTCGGAAACCCAAAGACGGCTACATCAAATGGAGGCCTGTACCCTCGTCGAGTGTCATGCACAAAGGTTACGCGCCTTGAAAGGAAATCACCAAAAGGAGATGGCTAGAGCAAACTCCCAACTCATGAGTAGTAGACGGATCCGGCGATTACAACGCCAAACCAAATGGAGACCTCGTAACTTCTTTCCCGACGACATGGAACCCGAGTTCCCCGTAGAAGACATGGGATATGCCACCGACAACCCCTCCAACAATTAAGCAAGAAAATGGGTCATCGTGCTTCATGGGAGCCCATCCCTAAAACAAAAAATGAGTCTTCCAGCCTCGTAGGACCTAGACTTTCACCAAAAGTCCGTCCCGGACTGTGTCTTTTTATTTTTACAAAGGTCCGCACTTGGACATGTATGTACAAAGTTATCTCAATAAAAGAGTCATTTTCCTTCTCTTCTCTCTAGACTTGAGACATTATTTGCAATATACATTTACTCTTGAAATTGCCTTGCTTGTTATTATCAATTGATTGCTACGTCCCCAAAATGATTAATTGACTTCTAAGCATACTAGTCAATGACGACTCATTAAGGACGAATGGACCTAAACACAAATGAAAAATGCTAAATGCAAACAATTAATCTTGATGTGAATAAATGTTGTGATCAATTGGCATGAAGAAACCATTAATGGCAAGTCTTCCCTCATACACTTCCCCGATACACAACCCGATACACCTTTCCAAGACCAATTCTTGATGCGCATCGAAGGCATCCTGAGACAGTGAAAAGGTGAGGACGTTGTTGCTCGACCACCAAGATTTGACAGTGCTCACACGTGTGCGACCAAGCATAGGGCTTCCGGGAATCTTCAAAGTCAGCCCAAAGTAACAGGCACGCCACCAAGGAGCTACAAAGGAGCCAATGCCCGAGAAAGCAGCTGGGGCTAATGTTTACCTCCTCCCAAAAAAAAAAAAAAAAAAAAAGAGAAAAGAAAAAAAAAGGGAGAAGGGGGAAAGGAAATGAATGTATGGAAAGAAGGAAAAGAAATCCATCTCAAGGAGTTCACCGCAAAGCAAAGTGAGCAACAACGTCCTCCGAGACAACATCGAAAGAAAGCCAATTTCAGCAAAAGACGACCTAGGGCCGAAATACGGCGACCTGAGCTCCTCAAACAGAGGGGAACGTAGGCAACCTTCGGGTTCGGTCACAGCATGAAACAAACCAATCAAACCGTGGTCCTCTCAAAATGACCAAGTTCTCGTCCCTTGGTCCCTTCAATGACCAATTTCCCAGACAATGACCAATTCCACCTTCTAAACCAATTCTCCTCCCGATCTTGCCATTGATCGAATCTTAATCTTAATTGATCACAACATTTATACATGTTAAGGCTAATTGCTTGCTATAATCCTGACTTAATGACAAACATGGTCCATTCAAGCAATCATTTGATGATATTAACTAAGGCAAATTTCAAATGTCTCCACAAGTCTTCTTTTCTCCATCTTAGGAAAGAGCTAAACACTTGTATTATGTCAAGCAAGGGCTTCCTCCCATTTCATGATATATTGCTCAAAGAGCTCACCATCATAAAGGGACTCTCTCCCAAATAAAATGCCCTTGCATGTTTCCTCCAAGAAAAATACATTAAAGTCCCCCGTTCTATCGAGTCAGATGGATCACTCATAAAAAAAGGCACAAAAAAAGTAGCCCGCTAGGTTGAAAACCCCTAAGGGCGGCCTAGGCAAAAAATAGGGTGTGCCATAAAAGACGCGAAAGAGATGCCCGCTAGGTTGAAAACCCGAAAGGGCGGCCTAGGCAAAAAAAAAGGGTACGTCATGAAAAGAGATGGGTTCTTAACCTCATCTCAAAAGCCGAAAGACGACAACGGGTCCATGTCAACATCAAAAGTCGAAAGACGACATTGGGGCTACTTCCACGTCAACAACAACAAGGACATGGGGTTAACCCGACATCGACGACAACAACGACAATGGGGCTACCTTCGTGACAACGAGGACATTAGAGCTACCTCCACATCAACGGTCAGGATGACATTGGGGCTATCCCCACAACAGTGACGAGCAGATTCCCTACCATTAGTAACTTCTCAACGAATGGACAAAATCCAAAGGACCTTATGCATAACAAACCTCACGGTTAAGTTAAAATAAAAAATTTGACTAAAATTCTTTGTTAAAAGATTTGCTTTTAGGAATAAGCATTTCCAAAATTTGCCCATCTGGCGTCATTTGTTAAAAACGATGTTTCAAGCAAAATGCTTTTGAATGATTTTCCAAAATCTTGGACCTTTTCATCCACAATGAGTCTTAAAGGTCGCCCCTAGGCTCTCCCCCGGTGTCAAGAAAGAGTGTCAGTCATCCCGTAGAGTAGATTTGACCTAAGTCAAACCTTGACTCGGAATAGTCATTATAGGTTCAAGCCTTCGCCCTTGGCCGTCCGGTGTGACATAAGACCATTAGGTTATGAGTTGTCCTTTGGCCGTCCGGTAAGACGTAAGACCATTAGGCTTCGTTAGACTTACCCATTGGCCGTCCGGCGTGACGTAAGACCATTAGGTTCCATTAGACTTGTCCTTTGGCCGTCCGGCGTGGCGTAAGACCATTAGATTCCGTGAAAAATTGTCCTTTGGCCGTCCGGCGCGATGTAAGACCATTAGGTTTTGTGAGATTCCGTCCTTTGGCAGTCCGGCGTGGCGTAAGACCATTAGATTGCGTGAAAAATTGTCCTTTGGCCATCCGGCGCGACGTAAGACCATTAGGTTTTGTGAGATTGTGTCCTTTGGCAGTACGGTGTGACGTAAGGCCATTAGGTTTTGTGAGAATGTCCTTTGGCCATCCGGCGTGACGTAAAACCATTAGGTTCTGCGAGATTCGTCCTTTGGCAGTTCGGAATGACATAAGTCCATTAGGCTTCGTGAGATTCGTCCTTGGCCGTCCGGCGTAACGTAAGACCATTGGATTTTGTTGACCCGGCCGTACTTCGTAACTCCAGGGTAGAAAGTGAAATCGTGAAAGTCCCGGCCGTACCTCATAAGTCCAGGATAAAAGTTAAGATGTTATCGCCTCGGCATCCCTTGGTAGGGCGTAAGACGGGTATAGTTATGATTAGTTTAAGAAAACCTTTGTCCCCCGAGAGTGGCCAAGTTAGAAAAAACCTATCATTGTGATGGCATCCTGTGATGACGTAAGACCAGTTTGTAGTCGACCCTCCGTCATGAGATAAGTTGACCAATTGACCAGTTTGTGTAGTCGACCCTCCGTCATGAGATAAGTTGACCAATTGACCAGTTTGTGTAGTCGACCCTCCGTCATGAGATAAGTTGACCAATTGACCAGTTTGTGTAGTTGACCATCCATCATGAGATAAGTTGATCAATTGACCAGTTTGTGTAGTCGACCCTCCGTCATGAGAAAAGTTTACCAATTGACCAGTTTGTGTAGTCGACCCTCCGTCATGAGATAAGTTGACCAATTGACCAGTTTGTGTAGTCGACCCTCCGTCATGAGATAAGTTGACCAGTTTGTGTAGTCGACCCTCCGCCATGAGATAAGTTGACCAATTGACCGGTTTGTGTAGTCGACCCTCCGCCATGAGATAAGTTGACCAAATTGACCATGTGTCCTGGCAGTCCTTAGTCGGACGTAAGACCAGTTACCCTCTCCAAATAGATCCTAGTCGATCAAGCCCAGCCTCTGAGCCATGCCCATTACTTGAGCCTCTGAGCCATGCCTATTCCTTGAGTCGACCCTCTCCGATAGAGCCAAGTCAATCGAATCTAGCCTCTGAGCCATGCCTGTTTAGGAAGGGATGAATGAATATCCACCTAAGGCCCATATGTTTGAGTAGCCTTAGAATCTCTCACCCAAATCAGCTAAGCTGTCCTCCCATCAAAATGGGATATTATAGGTTTGAGTAGCCTTAGAATCTCTCACCCAAATCGGCTAAGCCGTCCTCCCATCAAAATGGGATACTTATAGGTTTGAGTAGCCTTAGAATCTCTCACCCAAATCGACTATGCCGTCCTCCCATCAAAATGGGATGCTTATAGGTTTGAGTAGCCTTAGAATCTCTCACCCAAATTGGATATGCCGTCCTCCCATAAAAATGGGATGCTTATAGGTTTGAGTAGCCTTAGAATCTCTCACCCAAATTGGATATGCCGTCCTCCCATAAAAATGGGATGCTTATAGGTTTGAGTAGCCTTAGAATCTCTCACCCAAATCGGCTAAGCCGTCCTCCCATCAAAATGGATGCTTATAGGTTTGAGTAGTCTTAGAATCTCTCACCCAAATCGGCTATGCCGTCCTCCCATCAAAATGGGATGCTTATAGGTTTGAGTAGACTTAGAATCTCTCACCCAAATCGGCTAAGCCGTCCTCCCATCAAAGTGAGATGCTTATAGGTTTGAGTAGCCTTAGAATCTCTCACCCAAATCGGCTAAGCCATCCTCCCATCAAAATGGGATGCTTATAGGTTTGAGTAGCCTTAGAATCTCTCACCCAAATCGGCTATGCCATCCTCCCATCAAAATGGGATGCTTATAGGTTTGAGTAGCCTTAGAATCTCTCACCCAAATCGGCTATGCCGTCCCCCCATCAAAATGGGATGCTTATAGGTTTGAGTAGCCTTGAAATCTTTCACCTAAATCGGCTAAGCCGTCCTCCCATCAGATTGGGATGCTTATTTTATTGACAACCCCGCTTTCTTCAAAAGTGACGTTGCCGAGGGGCTCTGTAAGTACCCCAATCTGAAATCGACCTACTTTAGAGGAATTCTTGGTACCATTTAGGGATAAACCAATGGGCCAGGACCTCACTAGGATAAACCTAATATTCCAGGACTGAACTGGAATTAAACTTGGAAAAATCCAGAAGCTCGCCAAGTCGAGTCGTACGGATGGTTTGGGCACATGAGGTCCCTAGCCGTACGGATGGTTTGGGCACCCTCAGCCTCTATAAATTGAACCCCATGCTGATCATTTCATGGGGGAGAAAATGTTTTTAGAGCTGTTACTCTGCCAGTTTGAGAGCAGAAAGTGAGTGATACACATATTTGAGTGAAAAGAAAGGAAGATAGGCATAACCATCCTAGGTGAAGCCTCCTTCTCCCCATCTTCTTCTTCATCTCAAACTCTTTTATCTTTGTTCATATTACTTGTTTATCTTGTATTATTTCTTCTTGTTCTTGCAAAGTCTTGTCCATTTCAAGCACTTTACATTTCTTGCAAGTCTTGTCCATTTTCAAGCACTATATCTATATATTATACAAGTCTTGGCCTTCCAAGCTATGTATATTATGATTATATATGTATATGACCCAAATCATGAGGTGATTCAAGGTCCCCTTCACACCTAGTGTGTGATTTATGGGATAAAACCTAGGATGATCATGATTTGTTAAATTTCATGTTGATGTTGTTCTTGTTTGTCCATAAGAGTCATGATTGGGGGATAAAGTTTCAATCTTTGTCATCCCAACCATGATCTAGCCATAAATCACCAAGTATGAGACATAAAGATTTGATCTTTGTGTTATATTTTTGTCCTTAAGGGTTTAATCTTGTATAATAAGTCTATTTTGGTGGTAAAGTTTCAATCTTTATCCACCAAAATGGTCATTTTGGTCTAAATGCCATGTTCATCAGCTTTTCATAAATCTCTCCAATGATTGCCTTTGATCACACCTAAATCTTTGTTTTTGGGGTTCCTTTGATGATCAAAGTGCATAGGAATGAACTTTCCAAAGTTTTGTTGTTAATCATAAACTGGAAATCAACATTCCAGTCCAGTTTCAGCAAAGATACTTTGTTTTAACTGAAACTGGACTGTTTTTTTGATAAACTGTAAAAATGCCCTGGAGAGCCCTCCCCATCCATACGGCTACTTTGGCCAGGGAGGAAATTTTCCAGTTTCTTCCTTTTCTGACCAGAAATTTTGCAAAATAAACCTTTTCTGTTAAATAATTAACTGGTTTTGCCAAAACAGTCAGTTTCTCCCATTTTGAAAACACACACACACACATGCACTTTCGTTAACTAACATTAGGGAGACTCGGTCCTATCCGAGGTGACTTGGGTGACGTGAAACTCTTCCCAAGGCGTAACCTGACCTCCGAACTAATAGAATCTCTAACCTTTTCTTTTATTGGGTTAAATAATTAACAAAAGTGGCGACTCTGTTATGTTTTGTGAGATAACCGTGTTCGGCTTTTTCACCCCAAAACTCGTCGCGATCCTCCGCGCGGGGGCGGGATCCTTACAGAAATGCAGCCAAATATGCGAAGAAAGGACAAATTTACCTGCTTGCCACTCCATGCTTCCTCTGGAATTTCATTCTCCAATGGTACCGATGATCCCCTATTGATCAAGAAAGCCGCCGTGTCAACCGCATATGCCCAGAACGTCTTCGGAAGTCCACAATTCAACCTCATACTTCTAGCCCGCTCGTTCAATGTCCTGTTCATCCTCTCTGCTACCTCGTTATGTTGAGGTGTGCCCTTTAGTGTCTTCACCATACGAATGCCATTCGCTGCACAATATTCCTTGAACTCCCCAAGCTCATACTCCCCACTATTGTATGACCTCAAGCTTTTGAGCTTAAGACCCGTCTGATTCTCCACCAAAGCCTTCCATTTCTTAAACACCTCGAACGCCTCATCTTTGTGTTTCAAGAAATAAACCCAGACTTTCCTTGTCGAATCATCAATAAACGACTTGTAATATGACGCACCACCCAGAGAAGTTACCGGGGCCGGCCCCCACAAATCCGTGTGAACCAGTTCTAACTTTGCTTCCCTTAAAGCCCTACCTGTCCTCGAGAAGTTGCTTCTCGCCTATTTGCCAAACACACAATCTTCGCAGATTCCCACGTTGACTGTTTTCAAACCCGGTAGTAATCCCTTTGAGCGAAGTACATTCATCCCCTTCTCACTCATGTGGTCCAGTCGATAGTTCCACAAATCCATATCACCCTTGGCTGACGCCACCACGATACTGTCCTTGGTGTTATTCGCCAAATACAATGTCCCCTATTTATTACCCCGAGCGATCTCTGAATCCTCCTTGGTAATAACCCAGTTCCTGCAGCCAAAAGTTACCTTGTAACCTTCTTCATCAAGCTGCCCAACTGATAACAGGTTCTTTTTCAAACCCGGAATGTGTCTGACCCCGTGTAGATGTAAGACCTTCCCGTCCGATGCTCCTATTCTGACATCCCCCTTCCCCTTGATTTCCAAAGGCTTGCCATCCGCCAGATAGACCTTTTCGAAATCACTGGAAGTGTAATTTTCCAACTCCTTTGCATGCCCGCATGAGTGGAATGATGCCCCTGAATCCAGCACCCATGATTCTAGCGCACTACTAACACTTAGAACCAGTACATCTTCACCCTCAGTTACCACATTCGCCGCTCTGTTCCCTCGCATGGGACAGTCCTTCTTGTAGTATCCTAACTCCTCACAATGATAGCACTGTACTGATCCCTTGGCAAAATTTGGTCCATTCTTGTTCTCCCTAGGCCTGTACTCACCACCTCCTACGTTTTCCTTTGACTCAGTTCTCCCCTTGTTGCTAGTACTCGGCTTTCCACTGCTAGTTGTAGCTAAAGCCGATCCCGAAGTAGATGGTGTCCCCAACTTCTTCATGCGATTCTCTTTGCCTAAAAGAAAGTCCTTAACATCATCATACTTCAATTTATTCTTACCTGCTGAAGCATTTAACGCTGTCACCGTCCCACTCCAACTTCCTGGTAAGGATGCTAGCAATTGACAATCATGAACCTCATCCCCAAACGTAATATCCAACGTAGCCAATGAGTCTATAACATCCATAAACTCATCGATGTGTTTAGCTATGGATCCTCCCTCTTGCATCTTGAGATTACACATCTTACGTATAAAAGCAACCTTATTTACAGCAGATGGAGTTTCAAATCTCTCAGTAAGATAATCCAATAGCTCTTTGGTGGTTTTCTCCTTCTTGGTAGTCTTCGCGATCCACTTTGACAAAGTAGAACTAACCACCCCTAGGGCTTTCCGATCCATAAGATCCCAATCTTCCTGCTTTTCCCTTTCCGGCTCGACTCCTGTTAAGGGCTTATAGAGATCTTTGTTGTACAAGAGATCCTCTATTTGCATCTTCCAAAACCCATAGTCAGACCCATCGAATTTCTCCATCGCTTGTTTATCCTTGCCCATTCTTGATTGCTTAATAAACCCGGATCGTTAAACCGGAGCTCTAGATACCAGTTGTTGTGGAATAAGCCCTCCCAACACCCAAGAAAATCGCAAGAATCACCGCACCACAAACAAGCACAAGAAATATAAAGCAAAGCAAAAGACAAAAGAACACAAGAAATTGTTTATCCAGTTCGTCAATATGTTTGACTGCGTCTGGGGGCACTACCCAGCCAGGATCTTGCACTATAATATGTTAAATCTGAGTTACAATGAGTATGGGGGCGGAACATTGTTTATATACATAACCTAGAATGAGACCAAATCCTAGTCTAATTAGAATTTCTGAAATTCAGCATATTCCCGTCCAGCATCTTGCACGGCCGCTCTATCTCCCATGCTCGCCCGAGCAGCTCGCCCGAGTCCCTTGATTAGCTCGTCCGAGCACCATTCATCAGAATGTGTGTTTTCTACCCGGTTAACGCACGGCCGCTCCCTTGCCTTTATTCGCCCGAGTCGCTCGGCCGAGTCCTTTACCTGGATCGGCCGAGCATCGCCTGCTCTGCGGCTTTACTGATTTCTTCTATTTAGATCACTAGTTCCCGGTTTATCTCTATTCCAACAGCTTGGTAGACCGTGGCATTTTGATGTTGGGTCCATGCATTGTGGGCGTACTAATGTGATCCGTTTGGCTAAGCATGGGCATAGGTTTGTTTGTACCCATTGATGGACATGGGGAATAGTGGGTGCAAAGGAAAAGGAACACATCTTAGTTCTCTTTGTATTCCTAAATCTTTTGTTTCAGGTTCATTGCCTAAGAAGAAGGGACGGCTAATCGACAAAGGAAAATCCGAGTTTTACATGCCTAGCAGAACAGCTGCCATGAGAAGTTCTTTTATGGTACATGATTCCGGGACGAATCATTTTAAAGAGGGGGTGTATGATGTAGCCCGCCGAAGCAACGCCAGCAGCAAACGGAGAACAGCTCGTGGACCAAGCGCCTGGAATTGGTCTGGAGTTTCTGCCTTGTTCAGGCGCCCGCCTGGTCCCTACCAGGCGCTCGCTCGCTTGTCCGGCCAATTTTTAACCAGCTTTAGGGTATTTTTGTTAGTTTCGTTTTTAGGAGTATAAAACCTGTTTTAGGGTTTGTAAACATGGATTGATTTTGTTATTCAATTGCAACTTTGCAACCTTGTGGGTTAAACCCTAGAAACCATTGTTGGTTTTGTTGAAGGTCGATTTCTTCGTGAAGGTGGATTCCTTCGTTTAATCGGGAGCTTCATCATTCTTGGTGTTGTTCTTGCAAAACCCTAATTCGTGGATTCGAATTGGGTCAATTAGTCGTTGATTCGATTAATTGCCTATCCGGTTACTTTTATTTTAATTCTGCTGCAACCTTTTACATCAGAACTAGATGTGCTATCATTTTTCCTGCTTTAGTTTTTTATTTTTTGGGAACATATGGATAGCGCCACAATGATAATGAAAAAGAATTTTGTCTTTCGAATTATACCAATAGAAAGTTTATTTGGATAACGATTTTTAATTATTCTATTGGAAAAGTAGGGGAAACAATTATTGCAATAAAGACGTTGATTTGAATAAGAAAAGAGGGAACTAAAAAGGTCAAATGTGTATTTCCACCGTGCTATCTATTTCCTCTTTTGAGTAATGATGTTATGTGTGTATCCACTAATGAGTGCACTATGTTTGTAATATAAGTATATAACCTTTAAAAATACTCCCCCCGGACACAAATATAAGCAAAAAAGTTTGGCTTTTTTTTTTACCTAAATATAAGCAAAAAAAAAAAAATTGGGTTTCAATACAAAACTCATTAAATGTAATTGAATTTAATATTCTTTTACCAAAAATACCCCTAATTAATTACTCATTTTTAAATACAAGTGTACATTTATTACACATTTAATATGAGAATATATTAGTAATTTTAATATATTTTTATTATAAAATCAAGACAATTAACTAAATTCAACTACTTTCTTAATAAGTGTGATTTTAGTTACTTTTGCTTACATTTGTGACCGGGGATTACGGTGTGATGTTTTTTTTAAAAAAAGGTCAAATGTGGGTTGCCCATTTAGGTCGCATAAATGTGCCTACCAATGTTGAGCCCAGAAAATCTTCTTGTAGACAAAAGAACAGATGTTGGGAGTTGGAACTTCGAACAATAATCCAAACAGCATATCTCGTGCAGTGTTGTGAAACCCCCATCCGCCCATCTGGGTGTCTTAAAGTCGTCAACATCGCTCGCTTGTGGTTGATATTAAATTGATAAATATGGGTTCACTTCACTTCAAAATCGAATTGTCTGTATCAAACAAATAAAATGGGCGAGGTGGCGAAATTGGTACTGCTCATAGCAGCTCGTTGGAGCGGTGCCAAGTCTATATAACTATGTAGTAGATAGATTTGTGTTGACTGGATTTCTAGTTAAGAGTAATCTTCCATTAAATAGATATTAAATTCAAAACATTAATTAATGCAGAATCTCTTGTTTAAATTGAAAGTCACTTTTCAACATTTCATTTCACAGTGAGCCACCACCATCGAGCGACATCCAAGAGTACTTAAATCTATATATATATATATATTAAAGTTGGCCAAAAGAGCTATGGTATTGACATGTGGACAAACAATGGATAAAGCTTGCATTTGGAGAAGCCACATCAACAACATACTAATAAATAAGTGACTTTTTATTTTCTTTTCATTAGCTAATACTATTAGCTAGTAATAATAGTTACTAAAAAGGGTAACTATAATAGTTAACTATTATAGTAACTATTACTATTATTAGTAATAGTTAACTATAATAGTTAACCATTATAGTTAACTATTACTCTTATTAGTAATAGTTACTATTATAGTTAACTATATTAGTTAACTATTACTATTAATAGTATTAGCTAACAATATTAGTTACAATACAAGTTAAATATTACTATTAATAGTATTAGTTAACTATAATAGTTACTATTATAGTTAACTATATTAGTTAACTATTATTATTAATAGTATTAGTTAACAATATTAGTTACAATACAAGTTAAATATTACTATTAATAGTATTAGTTAACTATAATAGTTACTATATTAGTTAACTATTACTATTAATATTATTAGTTAACTATAATAGTTACTATATAGTTAATTATTACTATTAATAGTATTAGTTAACCATAATAGTTACTTTATAAGTTAGTTTTTACTATTAATAGTATTGGTTAACTATAATAGGCTACATACATTAACTATTACTATTATTAGTATTAGTTAATTATAATAGTTATTATATAAGTTAGATTATTAATTTTTAATATTAATTAATCATAATAGTTACTATATCAATTAACTATTACTATTAATAATATTATTTTATTATAATAATTATATTAATAATTATTACTCCCTCTGTCCCTAAATGGGTGTCCATTTTCAAGAAATCTTTGTCCCAAAATGAGTGTCTTTTTTTAACATAACTTTGTCCCTAAATGTTTTTTTTCGAAAAAAATTTCACCGGTTTCTTTATACGTGCAAAACTAAATGTTTGGAAAGGAGATTACAAGATTATATATGAATCTTTGCTACCAAATTGTACACAAAATTGAGATTTTCAATGTCCCTTAAAATGAAATTTGGACACTCATTTAGGGACAGAGGTAGTATTATATAGACTAATCATTGCTATTAATATATATATTAACTATTATTATCAATGGTATTAATTAATTATAATAGTTATTAACATAATAGTAATCATATATATTAATTTTTATTATTAATAGTATTAGTTAAATTGATGATTACTATATTAGTTAACTATAATTAAAATATTTTTTAAGACATAGTATTGGTTTCCCGTGCAGAGCACGGGTTTCCGCTAGTGTACACAATAAAGCAAGGGCTGGTATGGGTGTTGCGCTTTACTTATTTGTTTATTGTTTAGAAAGTCGGTAATGAAGAGATAATCTTTCTATGAAATGAAGTGTGTTTTACTTATTATTTCCACATTACTTGTTTTACCAATGAGGGGCATTGCCCGTTTGAATTTATTTTGTTATTTTTACTAGTGCAAATATTTTGAGAAATTAGGGTTTTGCAATTTATTATAATTTGCCACCTTTTGTATGAAGAAAAAAATGTACTTTTTTTTTTTTTTTTTGCCCCTTTTACTTTCTGAAAATAATTTTGCCCTTAAAAAGAAAAATTAACTACCCTACGGCTTTTATCATAGTAAAATGACTAAAATCGCACTAAAATCTTACTAACATTGCACCATTATTTCTCCCATCTAATGCTTAAGAAAATCTATTTCAATTGTACATTATCAAGAACTATTTAGACAAGATCACAAACAAGGACAACCTATGACAGAGATCACATACTTACTGATTTATTACTTCACCAGTTCCTTTGATATGAGATACCGGAACGCGAAATTATGGGGAACTCGTTCTATGTTCTTGCAAGCCGACTTTGCCTCCAACTGATGTTTCGTTATGCTTTTGCTCACAGATTGGGGCAAAGAGTTTTGAATCATCTTAATGACCCCAGTTGTGCATAAATCTGAATCTTCGCAAAGGATTCTACAATCTTGGGTAAAAGGATTTTCTCGTCTTTCCTTACACCAAAGGTTGCCCGAACGTACTCTTCTTTTGCAGCTTCTAGTTCTTCAACTACTCTTTTTGGGGTATAAACACGAACCTGAAAGTGAAAACAATAATATAATTCAAAACAAGGGGTGAATTCACAATTTAGGATCGTCAGTTTAAAAAATAGTACATTAGTACTACCTTTGTCCCAAAATGAATGACCGGAATATAAGACAAGTAAAAGAATGCATAAGAGGAAGAGAGAAATGACAATACACTAGCATAAGGAGGATAAGCTAGGGACGGCTGAGAATAACAATGGCAGAATGTTTTGGAAATAATGACTCTCAACGTAATTGTATTCATCATGGTCTAGGTACATATATACACTTAGAAACCTAGTGCTATACAAAGATCTATATTTGGCTAAGAATAGATCACTGTGAACAAGGTAAGATAAATCAATACATATCTCTTATATTATTTACACAATCTAATATACTAAATTATTATTTGTCCAATACGGAATTGCTATTGATCAAAAGCAAATTGGGACATTCATTTTGGGATGGAGGGAGTAATAACTTTTCGAAAAAGAAAACAAAGAAAGAGAGCAGTAAAAGATTGCATTTGGAAGACAAGAGGTTATGGTCAAATACCGCAGGATCAGAATGGCTTCCGCAACAAAGGGCAAAGTGCAGAAGTGGCTCGGGATGGTCAATTGCATATGCTTGCCTTTCATCTCCGGCTTTGTATTTTGTTCTTGAAGACAGTAAGAGACGAAGCCACTACAACAAGAATGTCAAAATATTTTCTTGATCAAGAGTAAATATGAAAGAAAAAAAAACAAAAAAAAATTGGACATTCATTTTGGGACGGAGGTAGTAGAATATTTTCTTCCTACAAAGATGTTGAAAACAAAGGGGACTGTGATTGATAAATATATACCCGTCCAGGACGAGACAATCGGCATCCCAAGATGGAAGTCTGAATTGCATCAGCACTTACTACGTGACCACCAACGTTATAAGCTGCCTGCATTAAACAGAGATAAAAATAGTTTTCCAACCAAAGTTTCTTTCAGAAAAACAGTGAGGTGGTTCTTACCTTCAACTGTAAAAAGACTCTCTTCACGCTGCTTTGTGGAATTCCATAAGCCAAAAAGGCCTGTTCATTCATATCAAGTACAATAGCGTTTAGTTGTATTATTAGGTATGATGCTGCTGCCTACTAACAATCATTTTACTCAAAAATGCCATCTCCCTAAATTAAGTTTTTAGATTGGTTCATAATCTAAAGTGGTACTCCCTCCGTCCCTGAATGAATGTCCAAATTATATTTTAAGGGACGTTGGGAAGATGTTCACTTACTATACAATTTAGTGGCAAAGATGTATACATATTCTTGTTATCCGCTTCCTAAACATTCAGTTTTGCAAGTAGAAAATGACTAGTGAAAAAAATTTGGTAAAAAAACATTTATAAACAATTATTTTCAAAAAGGACATTCATTTGTGACAAAAAAAATCTGAAAACGGATATTCATTTAGGGACGGAGTGAGTACGTATTATGAGCCAGGTCTCCAACCACAAAGAAGCTTGAAGTAGAGAAATTGGCCAACTAAAATAAGGAGAGAGAGAGAGAGAGAGAATTGTAGGAAACAGATGAGTTCGTACATGCATCACCAATGCATTGTGCACATTGATCCAGAACGCTAGCTTCTCCTCATGTTTCATCTTTTTTGGATCTATGCCTTCTAATCGAGAAATAAGCGACCTACAAGAAGTCAACTCAAGTCAACAACAATGGAGCTACAAGAATCGGAGGCTCGAAACTAGGTATCGGAAAGTCCTGCAATGAGAAAGTTAGCTTACTTGAAATTTCGTAGCATGACCTCAATCTCTCCCAGTTTCTGGCTATCTTTGTATATACATTGCACTTCAACCATTGTACTGTAAGGTCCACTAAACTCCTTAAGCCCTTGCACATGAAAGGGGTTATCTAACCGCACATCAAATGAAGATGAATCTCTTCTTAACCCTGGGCTCCACGTGTCTGAATGATCTTTAGGAGAAAATGTACTCATCGACGACAAAGATGAAGTAGGAGATGATGAAAGGCCGTGATTTGTCAGTGGTGGGTCTGCAAGCTTGCAATATATTGCTGAAATGCACTTGATCATATCCTCGGAAAGCTTGTTTGGTGTCTCGGGAACGTGATCAGAGATACGGGTACCGAGATGCTCAGCGAGGCTGATTATACTTGAAGAAGTATTCTGCGCAAACTGCATATAACGTCATTGAAAAAATCAATAATCATGTCTGAATTACACCCTCCGTTTCAAAGATATAGTCCCGTTTGACTTTTCAAATATTTTAAGGTTACATTATAAGTTTTGGAAATTGAGTGATTTTGAAGCCTTTATTGTGGAAATGGGACTAACTTTCTGGGATAAACAAAAAGGGAAAATGGGACTATCGATTTGGGACGGAGGGAGTATTTACAGAAATGAAAAAAAAAATAACGGGTTACCTCCATCATGGACAGTGGTTGGGAATAACAGGCACGTAGGGCTTTACCCAGATTGCCAGCTGGTGGGGATGGTCCGGATGATAGTGCTGAATGCTGAGACAGTAATGAGTGGCATCGGTGAAAGCCTGAATCTAGAAGCGGTTTATTAACCGCTAAATCTGCAGAACTTTCTTGTTTAAGTGACACATCATCCTTGGAAGTTTCTAGAAGCCTCCTTCTTGGAGTAGTTAGGGGAGATGTCACTCGTTCATCTTTTGCTGAAGGAGATATGCAAGAAATTTGTTGATCAAATGCTTTTCTGTACAATGCGAGAAGAAATTGCTCCAAATGCCCAACTTCAAACTCTAACACTGCCATTTCTTTAATCAATTCTGACGTGGGCTGAGATTGAATAAAGATAGTCTTAGTGCAACTATGTAAAAAAGTTGGTATCGAAGCAAAGCCAACATGATGACAGTATCAGAATACCTTCGAAATTAAGATTTCATCTGTTATATCATGAGAAGAAGACCTATAACCCAATGCTTTCTCTAAAGCACCGCGGGTTGCAACTTGTTCCTGCAATCTTTTCTCAAGTTGTTGAATCTGCATGCACGAAAGATTTAAAATATTACTTTGATATTGAATCGAGCAATTAGGTCTTTTATTTAGCCATTAAAAACATTCTAAACGGAAAGCTTGCGAACTAAATTATGCTAGTGAAAAAAAAAATGGTCAATTTAGGGGTGAAATGTTTTATTCATGCACCTCATGGCTCAATGAGTTGTGGACTTTAGCATTAGGCGATTGTTTCTTCATGGCTGTCACACTCCTTTTCGTATCCTGGAATACTCCCTCCATCCCACAAAATTAGTCCGATATTTTTGGTTGTTCATTTAAATTAGCTTTGAGCAATAATTAAGATTAGTTTTAATTATCCTAATGAAAATCTAAAACTTGTTATTGATACACCATTTTAAATACCAAGTTTTAGGTTTTCATTAGGATAGTTAAAACTAACAAATTATTGCTCAAAAGTTGACTCAAGTTAACCCAAGAAAAGTGTGTGTCTAACTTTCTGGGGACGGGAAGTTAAAAGAAAGTGCAAGTACCAGCTTTACACATTCCGGGGGTTCATAGCAACCATCTACTTTATCAACTTCGAGCCTTCTCTTTTCTGGAAATTAAGCTGCCATTGCCATGAAATATGAAAGCCTAAGTCAACTAAACAAAGCATATCGATCAGGGATATATACACAGCCACATCATAAACATATTAAAGACAATTAAGCTACAACATGATTTTAAGGCCAGATGGGCACTTTGACTAGCCTTAATTGGTTGATCTTAGCAATATTAATTTCAACAAATCATTATATCCAGCAGAGATTTAAGAATATGAAGCTACATTGCATACAAGAATCACCCATAGGAGAAAATTTAAACATTGACCAGATATCCTAAGTAATTAATAACCTCACCTTTCGATTTTTTATGCAAGTAAATCCTCAGAAAATCTCTAAAATGCCTAGGAAATGTTCGATTAAACCCAGAGTAAGGACATTAAAAGCTTTGATATGAACAACAATTGGCTGTTGGGTTGACTCATTCCATTTTCCTAAATCCTAAGTAACAAACTACCGATTTAACGGAAATTTTCCAGTTCAAGAAAGCTATCAGTTTCATAAACCCAAAACCCCCCCAAGTAAGAATGCAACTTACCAACAAAAAATCTGGTGCTTACGTCTTGGAATGCTTGAAGCTTGAAGTTACTTCCATTTTAGGCAAATTACTAACGCCACACCCTTCAAATCCCACATCTGCCATTGAAATAACACTAAATCATCACAATTTCAGTAACATTTAACAGCAGAAGTAACGGAAAACAAAAAATATATACTACCACCGTCCCAGCTCAATGCGTACAGCTGCTATTCATTTGGTCAATTCAAGTGCATAGAGATGTTCATAAAATTATGGTCAAAGTTCAATTGAGTTGACCAGAGTAGTCTGCACATACATTGAGTTAGGACGCAAGTAGTATATATAAAGAAGATTACGAACCATCACAATATTAAAGCTTTGAGAAAGAAATTGAGTGTCCTTTTTTCTGGAAGGCAAATCCAGTAATCAAACAAGCCCAAATTACGAAATGGGTCCTCTCAAAACCCCCTTGACAATAGAGTCAAACCCCTCACTATGTCGTCTTGGAATACATCAACAATGGCAGCACTGTTGATCTTTTATTTGTATTGATGGTGATGAAAATGATGGTGAACATACAGTCTGAACACACAGAAAAACAGAGGTCACGCATATGCAAAACATCAAACCCGCAAATAAGGCCCCCACTTTTGGCCAGTTTGTGTCTTCTCCCCCAAAACCTGTTATTAGCTTTTGGCAATGGAGAAGAAAGTATATGTTCATCCTCTTATTTAAACGGAGATTAAGAAATTGTGAAACTGAGTGTTGTGAGTCTGAAAAGTGAGGTATGAGAAAGAAGGTGGGTAGGGAATATTAAATTGATTGATGTTGTGAGTATAAAAGTAAAATATGAGAGAATGAGTGAGAGGTATAGTAAATATTTTTTACCATTTTTAGAAGTGAGACATACTATAAAAAGAAAATACTAAAAAGGAAATGTGGACATATATTCTGATATAGGGAGAGTAAAAGAACACTGAAAATAGACCATTAAAATGACAAAGTGATCTAAGCTGGCTAAATTTATTTAAGAGTAATAACAAGCACCAACCAAAGAGCTCTAGCTCAAGTAGTATCTGATGTTAATTTCTCATGCGAAAGTCACGATTTCGAAGTAAAAAGACTCATTTAGAAAAAAAAAAAAAAAAAAAAAACTATTATGAAAAGAGACCCTCAAAGTAAAAGAACTCTAGTTCAAGTGTAATCTCATTATTGTAGCTTTCATGGCATTATAAATTAATAAAAAAGCTCATTTAAAAAAAATCACACCGTGACACATGGGACAAAAGAAGTACTGCTATTTACCTACTCCCTTCGTCCCGCCCGACTTAGGATTTTTGATTACGACACAGGGATTAAGGAAAACTATTATTTTAAGAGGAAAGAGAATTAGTGGAGGAAGTGTTGTGAGTATAAAAAGTAAAGTATGAGAGAGAATGAGTGGGAGGAATAGTAAAAAGATTGTTGTTGTGAGTATAACAAATGGGTCCTATTAAATTAAAAAGTGGTATAACCTTTCCATTTTGAGCCGTCCTAAGTCGAGTGGGACGCCCAAAATGGAAAATCGTCCTAAATCGAGCGGGGCAGAGGGAGTATATCTTTCACCAGACTTAGTGCAAATGAATTTTAAATTAAATTTGGAGTAATATTATTTACTTGCACCAAATTTAGTGCGCTAATTTTATTTGTCAAAATTAGTCACTCCAATTATAAAATATTGCATAATGTAAGTATGTAAATTAACTTATATAATACAGTAATAAATTATATAGCATGTTTTACGTTGTACAAAATATATGCAACATAAATACAATGCATTAAAATATATACTCCCTCTGTCCCGCCCGACTTAGGATTTTTGGTCAAGCAATTTATACTTTGACCAACAATTTGAACAAAAATAATTATCTTAATGAAAATCTAAAAATAGTTATTTAGTTTATTATTAATCGTGATACAATGACAAGTTTTAAATTTTTATTAGCATCATTATATTTCTTCAAATATTTGGTCAAAGTATAAATTGTTTGACCAAGAATCCTAAGTCGGGTGGGACGGGGGGATATATATATATATATATATATATATATATATATATATATATATATTTGAAAATTGGGAAAATGACAAATAAGGGTCTAAAGTCTGGTGATTGTTCTTAGAAAGGGGCCTGATGTTAGAAAGGGGCCTGATGTTCTAAAACTCGCAGATTATGATATAAAGTTGGAAAAATTAGCAATCAAAGGTTTTTTGACGAAAATGTTAAATTTTTTAGTCAAATCAACATGTATAATGCATATGTGAATTTAACTTAAATTAATTTTACTCTTTAAGGTGTAAACTGAATATTTTAAAATTTAAAGGACCAGAAGTAAAATTTTCACTACTAAAGATATAATTGACTAAAGTAACTTAAAAAATAATAATAATAACTTTCACTACATTATTACTCCCTCCGTCACAAAATGATCTTCTCATTTGACATTTTTCATTGTCCCAAAAAATTATTCACATTTCTACGACCTAGGCTTAGAAGTGCCCAAACAAAACATGACTAGTGAATCAATGTTCATATCCTTAAAAAGTTTTGAATAGTCAAATGTGAAGATCATTTTGGGATGGAGGGAGTATTATTTTTTTGGAAAAATATTGCACTAAATTGATTTACCCTAGAAACCAAAATTTTCGAAAATTATATCTCTCCCTCTCTCTTTCGTAAACCCACATCACATACTGTTAGCTAAAATCTTGGATAAAACGCGTTTTACAAGACGCCAAGGAAAAACGTGTTTTTAAAAAAGCGCGATGGCATTTTTGTAAATATGTGGAACCTCTTTAAAAAATGTGCGGTGGCATCTATATAATATATAAAAGCAGGAACATTTCCAAGCTTTATATCGCGCCAAGTGGAATTGTGACGTGGAAAGCCACGTGTCTTCATTCAATTCGCCGGCCTGATTTTTATGCTTTCACAAAAAAAAATAAAAAAAAAATAAAAATACTACCTTCAAAATAGTTCGGCTGATTCATCATTATATTTGAATTTTGAATTTCAAATCTCTTTCACTAAACACTCAATAAAAAGCATCACAATTCAAGGATTTGAAACATTCTTAATTTAGGCTAAGAATCAAATGTGAAAGTTAAACTTAATGAGCTATTCTAATTTATTTCCGTATAAATTTTAATTTATGAATTTAATTCTCTTTTAATAAATTAAATTTCTATATTGCAGATTACTTTGAGATTTAAGCTAAAAATTAACCTAATTTTAAAGGCTTTGATAGACATGAGCTATCATAATGTTAAAAACCTCAATTTTTATGAATGGGTTCTTTTTTAATAAAAAGATTATTAAATTTCAAATATGTGTAAAAGTTGAATTATATATTTGTATTAAAAAAACAGTAGTTACCTATTGTCCTCTCCTACTAAATCCATATTAATCGGCTCCTTAAATATTCGGCTCCTTGGATTAAATGATTTCCTTAAATATAGTCAATGATTTGAATTAAAAAAAAAAAAAAAAAACTTACAGAATATGACGGAGATTATGCTTAAATCCTTTCCCAACGGGGAGTCTGTATTCCAAAAAAAATAAAAATGATTTATCCTTCCAAAATATAGTCAATGATTTATCCTGCCAAAAATTTCGAAAAATAAATAAATTAATATATGAAATTTATACGAGATTTATCTTTCCTAACGATTTAAATACATTTTGAATTGACTCAAAATATAGTCAATGATTTATATTTCCTAAAGGGGGGTCTGTATTCCATAAAAAAATATATATAATAAAAAAAATCGCCAATGATATATCCTTCCAAACATTTTGAATTTCAAAAAATTAAAAAAAAAATATCCTACATTCATAAAACGGCAGCCATCTACTGTATCTAATCTATATATATACAAATTTATAAACTATTTCACTTTATTCTCTTTTTTTCTCACATAAACATTTTATTTTTCTTCATTCAATAGGATGAGATATTTCTTCCCAGGTAATTTCAAATTTTTCAGTTTTTTACTCATATGCAAAGTTTTTTACTAACAATGTTATTAAACCACAGATATGAAAACAAATGGTCGAGTGATTTTATCGCTTTTTATCACGTTTGCTTGCAATCCTTTGTGGCCAGAAATCACAGAGTTTGTTGAGGAATGGGTCGTTTCACCCCAACATATGCGTGATATATTGCATAAGGTTTTCAAAGTGAAACTCGATCAACCGGTGAAAGATTTGAAGGAAGAATTTTGTTTTTGCAACATCAATCCACGTAAGTCATAATTTTCATTTATTAGCTTTATATTTTTATTTGTAAATTATCGGTTATTTGAAATGATTTATATGACTAACTATTATAATTATATATATATTCATAAATGCAGTTATCGTCACTGTGGAGTTTCAAAAACGAGGTCTACCACATGCACACATTCTCCTTTTTCTCAGCTATCGAGATCAAGCCCGCATTACTTATGTTGACAACAAGAAAGGTGAACGTTAGGCTAGATAAACTATTTTCATGTTGTCTTCGACTATTAGTTATTCTCAGGCAAACTTTGTAAGCTCAAAATGTGTTCGAAGAACAATCAAAATGGTTAATTACTCTTTTTGTTCCGCAAGTGTTATCCCTTTTACTATTGTTACTTTACTAACATAAGATTGTTATTTGCTATATGTGATTGGTGAGGTCATTTTACCTCTCAAAGATTTTGAGTATGTGCAGAAATTTGATGCCAGAAAGTTAGATGTTTAGCTGATTGATAATGAATACGTGATGCAAAAAATATCATATATTTTATTAGTTAAAGGATAAATAATACAAATTGTGACTAAATTTAGTTATATACTGTATATATATATAGGGCCGCGCTCCTGTGAGAACCATTTTATATGAGAACCGTGAGAACCAATCATAACCATTAGATTAAAAAAAATCAAGGGTCCAGATGCTAGATACATTGGATACACTTGGATACATTAGTTAATTTTCAAAAAATAATTGGATACATTAGTTTTTAACATAGTGTATCCAAGTGCAACACTTAGATACAATACTTATTAACCTATTGTATCCAAGTGTAATCGATTTTTTGTAATGTATCTAAGTGTATCAGTTGTATCTAACATATGGACCCTTGGTTTTTTTTTTCTAATCTAATGGTTATGATTGATTCTCACGGTTCTCACGATATTTAGGTTCTCATTTGAGCACCTACCTATATATATATATATATATATATATATATATATATATATTATAGAATTACTTTTTATTATTTTGACAGTGGAATGGAGTTGTCTTGCGTCCAGTGGGCCTCATGTGGAGATAAATTAAAACATTTTATTGATAAAAGGGTTGAAGATGCGGAAGGTCCAGTGATATTAATTTTGCAGTTTGTAATATTATCAAGATATCAAGGTATCTTTTTCATATATTTACTTAAACTGTAATAAACTTTTTGATTGAAGCTTATTTACATGTGAGCAACATTTATAATCAATATACAGGAAAGACTCGAGTTGGTACAATGAAGCACGCGTCAAAAATACATATTAATGCATCATTTCCTGAAGTATCGGATTATCTTAGTAAGTAAATGAAGATTAAACCCTTATAAGAATCTATTAATTTGTTACACAAATTTTATGGTTATGCTAATTTTCACGTATCACTTTTACAGGCGTGACATTGGATTTCCATCAAATAGTCGTTCCTTAACTACTACTACTAATGACAGTAGTCATATCAATAATGATATGTGGTTGAAAACCACATAATTCAAGATGATTGGTGATTTGCTCGCATGTACATATGTATATTATAATTTTGATAAATTTGTATGTCAATTATACTTATGTAAATATTCTTACAATAAATAATCTTTTTTACCATAATCCTTTTTATTAGGTTGGCGTATACACTGTAATGGCAACCATATTTGATGTGGATTCACATGCCACATGGTACTATGATGGGTGCAGCAATATAAAGTGTACTAAAGGATTTGAAAAGAGCTCTAAGAACTGCCCTAAATGCAAGACACCTTATGGCAACGCTATCCCAAGGTAATGGAGGGAGTTGATTATTTGTTTTGTTCCGAAGCAAATAATTAAGATGTATAATAATGCATTTCATTTGTACTAATTGATTTTCTATTTTATTTTATTTTTTAGGTTCAAAATCAGGGTCTTGGTGACTGATATGAATGATATAGATCAAGCTGAGACTCACTTTGTTTTATTCGATGCGACAGCATCTTCTTTGCTCGGAATGTCAGCTGCTGTAGTTCTTGCCGATGTCTCAGAGGTAGCTAATTTGTTTTCATTTTTTTATTAGATATTTTAATACTATATAATAGATGTAAAATATTGTTTATATGTTATGATGTTCAGCAGGGCCAATTACCTGAATCTTTTCGAAAAATGTTTGAAAGACAATGTTTATTCAGAATTGATGTCGACCAAAGAACTATAGATACTGCTCAAGATAAACGGAGTTTCACAGTTAAGCAATTAACAGAGGATACCAATATCATAGCGCAATTTTTATCACTCATAAACCTTAATGTAAGTAGACACTACATCACAATAGCTACATTATAATGCTCCACGTCTCGACCTTTAATTATTTTAAACTTCAGGAGGTGGCTTCCAAATCGAATCATGGGAGTGAAAATGTGATCAGCTTGAACTGCAATACTGAGGTACATTTCTTAGTATCTTTAGTTTACCTTCTTTTTTTTTTTTTTTTCTATTTTACTTTCATTTTTTGTAGTTTGCTTTGTATGATCATAAAAATGTGCATGCGGTTATGATAGGTAAGTGCTAAACATCTTTATTATTATTATAATTATAATTATTATTATTATTAATTATTTTTTAAGCCCACATATTTTTTAATTGTGTTATTTTACGTTTTGCATATGTAGGATAAGCCTTTTTGGAATCTATGGGGGACAGTTCTTCAACATCCATTTATAGTGACCTAACTCCACAGAAACGTTTGTTAGATACTACTTCCAATGATGATGAGGTACAATTGTCTATTACGAAGGGATTCAAGCAAATCAAAGAAGAGAAATTAGATAAGTAGGCAACAATTATAGATTAGCATCGTATTTCAGACATTCCTTTAAACTTTTTTCACTTCATACAATCTATTTTTTCCCAGTTACTATTGTGGTTAGAGAGAGCAGCAGGGTCAACCAGTACTTTATTTTGTGGTTATTGGTTTTATTTGGTACTTTGGGATTTCATTTGGTATTTTGTTATTTTTAAGTATTGTGAAAAAACCTTTCTATTTTTTAGTACTTTGGGCAAGCTTGATAGGTTTATGGATTTATGTTGATAGAGTTGGGATGATTGAACAACCGTTTAATTTGGTACTTTTGATTTATTATGGTGATCTTTTCCTTTGAAATTATTTTGATTGCTATCTTTGATTTAATCTTCACATCCAATAATTTTTTTTTATTTGTTCTGATGTTAGAACAGCACTCCATTTTTGATGTTCGTAATCCCTAAAGTACTCCAGAAAATTTTCACGATGCCGTCCACTGGTCATTCGCTTATAATAATGCCTACACTGCCAACTATTCTCTCTATCAATTAACACTACAATAAACAATCAGATTCTATATATCTACCAGAGATTAAATTAAAGCAGAACATAAGAAGTAAGCTTATTGTGTTCAGCATCTTTTAAACTTCAAGATGACTATAACCAGGAAAAAATATTATTTTATTTGCCATTGTAAATATCTATAACATCAATTGAATTTATAAAGAAAATTCCTCAAAAATGGTGATTAGAGCAATTCCCAAAAACCGTGTAACCTAAACTGCAAATATCACACAAATACCATTAGAAATAACCTAATTACTTATTCCAAAGCAATAATCATAGTACATTTAATCAATAATTGAATGTAATTAGGCTTTACTTGATGGCTTACCCGACATCTAGATGGTTGGCAAGCTGACAGATCAGAATATGCGCATAGATTTGGGGATTTCAAATTAGCTTATCCTATAGCTAACAGTGGTGGGAGTTGATTCGTGGGGGATGGGACTGTGTAATATATTGAAGGGAGATCATGGAACTTCAAAAGGAGCACCGCTGAATAGAAGGGGTGAAATTAGTTTACCCCACCACTCATTGTCTCTCTTCATTTACCACTGCTCAATTTATTCAACCAACACTACTATTTACCCCACTCATTCTCTCTCTTCAATTTCTACCATACATTTTCTTTATTTTATTCTTTTTCCTTAGTTATTGTGCCCACCTCTTAGGTTTCAAGTGAGGTGGGACGGAGGGAGTATACTTTAATGATCTAATAATAAAATATTAGAAAAGTGATATTTACTCTGAAATTATTGTGATCTAAGTCTCTCTATGACTTTATTAGTCCAATTCCCATCTTTTTATGTCAGAAGCAATTTTTTATTTTTTTAAAAAAAAAAACATTGGTCATATGAGATATTTTTGTGGGCGGATAGACGTAGGTTGAAACTTTTATATTATACAATTGAATTTGTATATGCCAACGTTTTCAATTTTCTAAAATTTTTCTTATATATTATTGGCTTCTTTACTGGTATAACTTGATTCAGTTTTTTGCTTCACTCTTTTCAATATCACCTCCAAAAATGCATTTTGATCTTCTTCTTTTTTTCATCCACCGGAATTCAATCCATTTCAGTTCTCTGATCGATTTCAATCTCTCTCCAATTCAACAAAGTTTGAACGATGGCTACAACTAAGATTATTGGTATTCTTGTGGGGTCATTTGTAGTTGCATTTGGAGCTGATCATATTATGTCCGACCGCAAGCTTTTTGGAGGTATCACCCCAATCACTGTTTTGAACAAGGAATGGTGGTCAGAGACGGACAAGAAGTTCCAGGCATGGCCACGCATTGCTGGCCCTCCACTGGTGATGAACCCCATTAGCCGTCAAAATTTCATTGTCAAGTCCCGTTTTGATTCTTGAAGCTCTGGCCATTCTTCTTGAAAAATCTATTAAGGTGGCATAAATTCTAGAGAAGAGTGAATGAATGCTCTTAGACTTAGATTACCGGTTTCAGTGGAACTTAAATAGTTGTTTTTTCTGGTGCACTTTGCTGCATTTTAACTATGTTGCCTATTGGAAAAGATAATTGTAAGAAATATTGATTCCTCTTATTATTATTCCATATTTTTGTTTAAAATAAAAAGAAAAAAAAGGAAACTCATGCAGCTTTGGATATCTTAACAGCTCTTTTAATACTTAGAGCAAGATTAGCATATCCATGTATACAATTATGTTCTTTTGTAATAATTTTTCATTAAAAATTTATTCTAGAACCAAAACAATTCAGTGTTACCAATTTTCTTTGACAATTTTGAATATTTCGAGTATGAATTTGCCTTCTTTGTACTTCTTGGACGTATTTTTATGATTGTTCGTATTTCCAGTCCAAGAGCACACGACAATCAGCGCAATGTGTGTTGGCAACTGTGTGAAGACCAGTTATGAGATGCTTCTCTTCTTTGGTACCCATCACAATGAAAATAAATTTTTTATGGGCCAAAGATTGATATCAGTTTTTCTTAACAAATTAGCCTTATCATTCCCGTCGAATTTCGACGGGTTACTCACTAGTTTTTGTAAATAATCGGACCCTCTCAAACGGTTCTGGCTTCTGGATGTAATTTTTGAAGAACATTCGAAGAAGGTCATTGCCAACAAACATTCTGGATATCAACATCAAATTGTTCTGGATATATATATATATATATATAAAGTCATCTGGACATGAGTTTCAAGCACATTTTAAGAAAGTCTTAGCCAAGAAAAATTCTGGATATCAACCTCAAAAGGTTTTGGACAACAATAATAAAGCCATCTGGATATGATTTTAATGATATTTGAACAAAGTCATGGCAAACAAACCTGGGTATCAAGTTAAGAGGTTGTGTATAGAAATAATAGAGGTTCTGTATAGGAAATAATATATATATATATAAAAAATTAGTGCAAGTGAGAGTGTAATTTTTAGTGTCAGTTCTAGTGTTTTTGATAGCCAGTTGTAGTGTTTTTATAGCTAGAGAGCATTTTGAAAGAACCTTTAAAGCTGAAAAGAATTTTTGAGACTGATAGCCAGAAATTAGTGAGTGGGGGACGTGAGTGAGTGGGGGACGTGTGTTTACTGAAGAGAGAGGGGGAAAATAATTTTAAGAAAGTATATATTTAATTTAGGGGGAAATTCATAAAGTTTAATCTAGTAAAAAAAAAAATTCAAAAAAATTAGTGAAATTATTTAGGCAAAACTGCACCAAAAATCACTCAACTATGACCACTTTGGGTATTTGGTCACTAAACTAATTTCCTTTTGAAACAACACATTCAACTTATTTATTTTTACATCCATAGTCACTATCACTAACCCCGTTAGTTTTTTGGCGTTAAATAGTCATGTGCCAATGCACATGACTTTTTTTAAGGGTATTTTAGGTAGTTCACTTTAAGCTAGAATATAAAGGTTAAACTTGTTTCAAATAAGTCCTTGATCAATTGTTTTTCACCACTTTAGCTATTGATGTTAAGGAAACTAAACAAATGCACCCACATTTGTTAAGTAGACTAACTCCCTCTCTTCATCTTCCCAATCACCGGTCAATCTCTGGCACCCACACGCCACCGGCTACCACCGCCACTAGTCCGCGGTAAGCACCACCACAAGATACCCTTTTCAAATACCTTCAAAACCCACATCACAATTCCAGTTCAAATCCATCACCAACACTAGTTAATCAATCCCTCGCGAACTGTATTCCTCCCTTAAACCAGAATATAATTACAATTAAAAATAAGAATAATTGAAATGAAACAAAAGGGGAAATTTTCAGAAAGGGATGGGAGGGCAGACCTGTACTTCTGGCGACCGTGAGCACGGACCTCAGCCTGGTATTTGGCTTTACAGGTGTCAAGAGGGTATAAGATGGTGGTGCTGACCAGAGCTCCGACAGCACCGGACGTCGCCTCCGATATAGATTCCAGATCAACCGGCATCTCTCTCTCTCTTTCTACAGCTACAATTACAGTAGTAATATCCTATATAAAGTCGAAATTATACAAAATCAATCAAGAAAGAAGTGGGTGTTTATCAATTAATTCATTTGATGATTTGATCCCATACAAATTCAAATTAAGATCATGCATCAACGATTAGGAAGAAGGAGAAGGTGAAGAGGGAGGCAAATGGGTAGGTGGAGTTGGACCGTTCCGGATCTATAACTCTGTACTGAAAATCGACTATCGTGTTGGAGAGACGGAGGAAGATAGGGACGGGGATTGGAATTATGTTTGGCGTTTTGTATTCGGAAGTGCGGTCATATCATGGTGGTGGTTATATACATATTGGGTTTTTTTTTTCATTATAAACCCTAAACTTTGTTTTTTCACTCATTAAGCCGGATAATTTGTTTCCCATTCTTTTGACCAAACTACCTGAACTACCCTTTAAAATATTGTCACATGCATGGCACATGACTATTTAACGCCAAAAAACTAACGGGGTTAGTGATAGTGACTATGGATGCAAAAATAAATAAGTTGGATGTGTTGTTTCAAAAGGAAATTAGTTTAGTGACCAAATACCCAAAGTGGTCATAGTTGAGTGATTTTTTATGAAGTTTTGCCAATTATTTATTAAAAAATAATTTAGTGCAATATTTTAGGATTTTTTATTTTAAGGTACATTAATTTAGAGATTTTTTTGTAAAATATAACTTAGTGAAATATTTTTCTAGGATGTTTTCTTAAAAAAAAACCCTTCATCCAACGTTTATTCTTTATGTATTCTACACTTTTTATTTTTCTATGGTCCATCTGTCGCTCTGACACACGTCTATCAGACACTTTGATACCTATGTATGGAGTCCAAAAAACTTCTGATTGTTGTGTCTCGAATGGTTTTTGAGCAATAACATTTCACCTTGTAGGCTTTTTAAAAATAAATTATATTTTATTTTAGGAGACTTTGAGATATTAATACTTTAAAAAAAACTAATTTAGTGAATATATTTTTTTAAAAAATAAAAAATAGTAACATTAATTTTTTTAAATATGATTTAGTGAAATATTTTTTCAAATTGAAGTATACGTTAGTGACAAGTATACTCTTAGTCATTTAAGTTCTAAAATATTCATCTTTCCCATATAAGAGTAACATGAATTTAAGTTAAATCCACATATGCACGGCACATGTTGGTTTAACTGAAAAATCTAATTGTTCCTTTAACAAAAAAAAAATCAATCTTAATTGCTAGTTTTTGTCAACTTTAGACCCTCATCTGCGGGTTTTACAACATTGGACCTCTTTCTACGAATTATGGATGGCCAAAACCGGTTCCGGGCCCGGTTCCGGTTCAGAACATATGTGACCCTGAACCGGCCCGTGCTTACCCCGGTTCCGGTTCCGGTTCCGATTGGCACAATCTTGTTCCGGTTCCGGTCCCCCCTTTAAAATTATTGAAAAACAAGGGATTTTCGGTCTGGTTCCGGTTTCGGTCCGGTTCACCATTTATGTGAACCGTAACCGGCCCGGATGAATGGCGGTTCCGGTTACTCCGGTTCCGGTTTATTCGCCGGTTTGCTCCGGTTCCGTGCTTCTCCGGTCCGGTTCCGGTCCCGTTTAGCCATCCCTACTCATTACGGCAAACTAATTAATGACTTTAACTTGCACCTTTTTTTTTTCTCTCATGATACTCAAACATTGGGAAAATACCAAAAACTCCCTTAAAAAATTTCATATCTAAAAGACCCATAATTTATTTATTTTTTTCAATTTAAAAAGTCTTAAATTTATATTATCAATATCAAAAGGTCCAAACGTTAACTTTTTAACTAACGCCGTTAAGTTTGAACATTCATATTATTAAAAACTTAACTTTCTTTTCATTTAATGACATGTTAGGAATATTATAAAAATTACAATGCAAAATAATTATAAGGCAAAACTGCATCAAAAATCACTCAACTATGACCAGTTTGGGTATTTGGTCACTAAACTAATTTCCTTTTGAAACAACACATTCAACTTATTTATTTTTGCATCCATAGTCACTATCACTAACCCCGTTAGTTTTTTGGCGTTAAATAGTTATGTGCAGCGCATGTGACCAAATTTGAAGGGGTAATTTAGGTAATACACTCTAAATAGTATAAAAGAAATTATAGGGTTTATTTTTCAATTTTATAAACTACAGGGCTTGAACTAAAAGAAAAACACCCAATATAACACCCCTCCCATTTCTTCTTCTTCATTCTGCAATTCCCCCTCCCCTTCCTCCGCCCCTTCTTCTTCTCCGACAACCATGGCATAATCCCCCACTTCCATGGCCACCTGCTCCCCAAACCGACCTTCTTCTTCTTCTTAAACTCAAACTAAAAGGCCTTAATTAGTCAAACTCATCTCAAAAATCAATCGCACAGTAAGCAGAAATGGCGGACCTCGAAGAAGAACACTTCGATGTAGTCACTAAAACTGGTAAAAAAACTGGCTTCACCAAGCCCAGGTAATTCTTCTCCCAACCCAGTTCTATCATTTGCACAAATTTATTACGGAAATTCATTAGTTCGAATCAAGGGTTTGCAGAATTTTATTCAATTTGAGCTAATTTCAGTCAAGGGTTTGCAAATAGATCGATTTTGAACAAGTTCAAAATAGGTTTCTATTTGCAATTTTAGGATTATGTTCGTAATTATTTTCAGTCAAGGGTTCAGGAATATACTACTCTTATGTTTGTAAATCAATGTTTGTAATTGGATTAATCATGCCAGAAGCTGCCTTTTGACTTTCAGTTGGAGTTTAAATTACGATAAAAGATTTTTAGTTACTTGTCTTGTCAAAATGAAGTTGCTAGTGGTGTTGATGATTATGGCTTGTGATTGGGGGTGGAATCATGGTGGTGTTGATGGTAGTGGTGGGTTTATGGTGGTGCTTACCGCGGACTAGTGGCGGTGGTAGCCGGTGGCGTGTGGGTGCCAGAGATTGACCGGTGATTGGGAAGATGAAGAGAGGGAGTTAGTCTACTTAACAAATGTGGGTGCATTTGTTTAGTTTCCTTAACATCAATAGCTAAAGTGGTGAAAAACAATTGATCAGGGACTTATTTGAAACAAGTTTAACCTTTATATTCTAGCTTAAAGTGAACTACCTAAAATACCCTTAAAAAAAAGTCATGTGCATTGGCACATGACTATTTAACGCCAAAAAACTAACGGTGTTAGTGATAGTGACTATGGATGCAAAAATAAATAAGTTGAATGTGTTGTTTCAAAAGGAAATTAGTTTAGTGACCAAATACCCAAACTGGTCATAGTTGAGTGATTTTTGGTGCAGTTTTGCCTAATTATAATAGTATTAATATTATTAAATAATAACAACAACAACAACAACAACAATAATAGTTATAGCTACAACAAAAATTAATCATTATTATCATTATTATTTAATTACCTAATATTTAATAATAAAAATATGAATTTTTGATATATTAGAGAAGTAATTAGAAGTTGCTTCTTTAAGTTTTTATTTATTTTTTATTATTATGTAAGATCATAAAGATAATAAAAAATTATAATGATATTCTTTTCAATATTATCACATATATTATTATTTTTCATTCTTATTACTTTTATTATTAACTTTATTATTAAAAATTAAACTAAAATAATAATAATAATTAAATATGTTTATTTTTGTTATAACTATTATTATTATTGCTATTATATCTAAGAATATTACAATTACATTACTTTGCATTGCAAAAAGCTTTTGTAATAGTAATATGTCATTAATTGAAAGAAAAGTTAATTTTTTATTAATATGAATACTCAAACCTAACCACGTTAGTCATTTCGGTAATGTTTGTGCTTTTTGGTATCGATAATTTAATTTTAAGACTTTTCAGAATGAAAAAAAATATTTTGTGGGTTTTTTGGATATGAATTTTTTTTAGAGAGACTTTTTTGTATTTTTCCCTAAAATTTTAGACAAAGTCTTGTATACAACCGTTGCACCACCGTGCAACGGGCTTGGCCCATGGAGCAAACCACCCAACCCAGCCCTTTTACCCGCCCGCCAGCCTCTCCTCCATTCTTAGTGCGTCACGTGTCATTCATTTAAAAAAAAACTCAATAACTTTAAAATACTATATCTTGATATTTATAACTCAGAAAAAATAAATAAAAATACCGTTGTGTTCGTCTCGACGAGACGAATAAAACTACATAGGTCATGATATGGTTTGATTTTTTTTTTAAAAAAAAAACATATTTTTTACACACAAAAAGTTTGAGCTGCTCATCAGCTAAGATGTAACACTCTGTTCAAATAAAAGTAATAGTTTCATGTTCAAAAAGTAGCACTTTTTACAGTAAAAGTAACAGCAATTTTACAAGAAAATTTAAATTGTTTGATAGTTTTTGTGGTTAAAAAAAGTAATATTTGAAGTGTAACAAAGTGAATATATGATTATAATTTTTTATATAGATGAATGTAACATTTTTTTTAGTAAATGTTACTTTTTTTTCTTTAAAAAAAAAGAGTAAAAATTCATATATATAATCGAGTTGCTTTTTTTTTTTTTTCTTTTTTTTTCTTTTTTTTTTTTTTTCTAAAGAGGATCGATAGTGGTTCCCCACTTACCCCCTTATAATAATAATAATATCCTAGGAGGCATGGGAAGGGATCGAACCCGGGACCTCACACATTGTGAAGTTTGACTCTACCATTGAGCCACTCCTTATGGACAGTTGCTTTTCAATTGTTACTTTCTCAATAAAAAATTGTTACATTTTAGATATAATGTTACATTTAAGAATATAAATTGTTACAATTGAGAAAAAAAATGTTACATTCATTTTTTATAAAATGTAACATTTGTTTAGTTTGTCAATCTTATGTTAATTTTGAAAAGAAAAAAAGTGTTACATTTGAAAAAAAGTGTGTTACATTCCTTTATAAAAAGTGTGACATTAGTTTAGTTGTCAATCTTTATGTTATCTTTAATCTATTGCAGCAAAATTGTGGTACATTTTGAGAAAAAAGTGTTACATTTGAAAAGAAAAAAATGTTACATTTCTTTATAATAAGTGCTACTTTTGTTGGGAGGAAAAAAAGGTTGGGGGTGGCAAGAAAGAAAAAAAAAAAGAAGAAGAAGAAGGGAGGCTCCTGTCGCACGGTGCAACCGTTGCACAGAAGACCTCCTCAAAATTTTAATCTTGAGCTAAGATTTAGGAAGAATTGAATCATCGTATAGTTTTGAGGGCAGTACACAATATCTTACTTGTTCAAAATAAGTTTAGTTCCTTAAAGCCCCTCATTCCAGTCAATTTCTCATAAAAATTTACAAAAGCCCACATACAACCTTAGATTCAAATCAAAATTTCATATAAACTCATCATCCCCTTGACCCAATTAAATATAATTTTTAAATACCAAAAATAACCATCAACCTCATAAACCCTTTCTTATTTCTTATTTCTTATTTACTTATTTCTTATTTATTATTAGTATTTTGTATTTGTATTTATTATTTTTTATATGAAAATAAATCACTCTTATACTCTAGGTATAAGAGGTGAACTAGTCATATACTTAAGTATAGGAGCGGACTGATTAATAAAGTATTAATATTTTTTATTTTTTAAGAAAATGTGTAAATTATGAAAAAAGCACTCTTATACATTAGGTATAAGAGGTGAACTAGTCTTATACCTAAGTATTAGAGCAGACGGTTTGTCTTATATAAGAGCAGACTGATAAATGTAGTTAGGTCTTTCTATACAGCGTAAGTTTCTGTGAAATTTGAAAAATGTAGTGAATTTTTATGAGTTTCAATGTGACTAAGGGGCCTAGGGTCCATTACCCTTCAAATGAAGATGATGTTTCGTACTTTTTCACATCACATGTTTTAAAAAGACACTCAATCTGTCCATAAATAAACGTTTATTTTCAAAAAAAAATTGTCTCAAATAAATGTTTTTTTCTTTTAAATAACTTTGTCTGTAAGTGTTCTATCAATTCTTTTCAGTGGTCTCTTTATACTTGAAAAACTGAATGTTTGAAAGTGAAAAATAAGAATATTTATGAATCTTTGTCATTTAATTCTATACAAAGTAGTAATTTTCATAATATCTCTGAAAATAAAATTTAACAATTCCATTTAGGGACGAAAAGAGTAGTAATGTTACAAAACTTACTAATGATCATGTACTAAATTACCCTTAAGATTATTGCTACTTTCTTTCACACAAGTCTACTCAATAAATCAATTAATAGTGGGCAATAAATGAGGAAATTGAATCCTTTTGATCCAAAGCGACAATTATTTAAATTTAAATTAATATTTTTTATCTAAAAGCAATAGTTATTTTAGATCGTCAAATACAGGTTGTACACACTATTCATATAGTCACAATTTGGACTGATAATTCATTTAATTTCATAGACCAATATGAATTTTGAGAAAATTTTGGCAGTAAAATTTCAAAACCACTCATTTCGTCCCTCATAAATGTCACACTTTTTTAGTTTGCTTTGTCCCTAAAAAAATCACCTCCGTAGTATTACACTATTTTTCAATAAAAAAGAATATTCCCTTTACACATCATTTGCCGCTGATTCTCATTATTTCACAAAGACAACTTGAAGTCTAGTTTATTATATATAACCCCTCTCCTTTAATTGAGATGGAAAAAAAGGGCAAATGATAAAAAAGAGACTAAGGTTTAGGGGCCATTCGTAATAGGGATGACCAAACCGGCCCGGAACCGGAAAAACGGACCGGAGCGAACCGGCGAGTTAACCGGAACCGGTGTAACCAAGGGCCGGTTAAGGTTCACATAAATGGCGAACCGGAACCGGACTGGCGTTTCCATTAAAAAAAATAAAAATCCCTTGTTTTTCAATAAATTTTAACATGTTTATTCATTATTGTATGATAAATATAAAAAATCCCTTGTTTTTCAATAAATTTTAACCTGTTTATTCATTATTGTATGATAAAAAAATAAAAAAATAAAAAAAATGTAGTGTGGAACCGAACCGGACCTGAACCGGATTGTGATGACCGGAACCGGTGTAACCAAGGGCCGGTTAAGGTTCACATAAATGGCAAACCGGAACCGGCGTTGGTCATCCCTGTCACCTTCTCATTGGCTGAGGAATTATTTTCTTTTATCCCAATTATTTAAGCTCAATTATTTCACAGAAATTGTTTTTTTTTTTTTTACACCAAAAATCCTATTTTTTTTTCTCTTTAAATTGACGTAAGTTTCATTGTATTCCGACAAAAAAAAAACCATCTTTTTCTTGAAATGGATCTCAATAATAACTATTTAAACACTAATCATAAAAATAAAAAATAAAAAATAAAAAATAAAATTTAAGTGGTGGGGTATAGGATGATGAGTGAGAAAAGTGTTGAATGGGGGATTAAACAAACCATTGTATGGGTGTTTTGTTGAACACAAAATTTTACCGGTTTTGGTAAGGGGAAACCGACACACACATAGCGGCATAGCGGACCGGTATTGAAACCCACGTTTTGACCCGGTTTACTAAATTGGTAAACCTAATCGCAAACCTTCACTCTCTCAAAAACACACAGCGCCGTTCTCTCTCTCTAAAACCGGTGAAGGCTACCTTTAACCTTCTAATCTTTTGTTCGTTTTTTACATTTTGAAGTAAAATTTGTTTGATTCTCATTGCGTCGTTCGTTAATTTCACTCTATTTGACGCAAACTACCGTTTGATTTAAAGCAAAATCACGAGGAAAAGCGTAGTGAAGCCAGGGTGTGATGGAGGTATGTATTGATTTCAAGTTTTTTCGTTTGATTCTCACTCTATTTTGTTCGATTATTGTGTTGATTTCAAACCTTTTTTGTTCAGTTTTTGTGATGCTTGATTAGGCATTTTGAGTTTGGTATTTGGTACTCAGTGATTTGAACAAGCAAAAGGAGTCTTTGTTGAATAAAGTTGAAGACTTTTAGGGAATCAAACATGATCACATTGACAAGATTGTTTGGAGAGACAACGAGAAAAAGAAGAGTAAGAAAGCTGGTAGTTCGACTGCAACATATATGTTAGACAAACTAGGTCTAGAAAGTGTGTTAATCAGTGAAATTGTAACGTTTTGTTTTGAAATACAAACTTATTATTTTTTAAGTCCAAACTTATTATTTTAAGTTATTAACTTGTTGTTTTTTAAACATGTGTATTAAGTTGTATTATAAGCACATGTTCAAAGTGCTTGTTTCAAAAGAAATTGCATGGTTATTATAATACCAAGTTTGTCTGTTAAAACACGAAGTCACACTACTAAAACACCAAGTGTAAATCTGATACAACAAAACTTGATTAACCACCAGGCTGCACTAATAAAACACCAAGTTACTGTACTAAAACATAAAGTCACTATACTAAAACACCAAGTTATATTATCAGTTGATGTTCAAAATGCTTATTTCAATAGAAATTGCATGGCTATTATAATATCAAGTTTGTATGTTAAAACACCAAGTTACACTACTAAAATATCAAGTATAGATCTGATACAGCATAACTTGATTATTATCAGAACTTGATTATTATCAGACTGCACTAATAAAACACCAAGTTATTGTACTAAAACATAAAGTTAAAATACTAAAACACCAAGTTACAATACTAAAATAATACAAGTTACTATACTAAAACATCAAGTCACAACACCAAAACACCAAGTTACTATACTAAAACAACAAGTTACACCTAATCAATTATATTTCAATTTCAATAGTTTGAACATCTATATTTCAATTTGAGCAGCAAACGACCACATGATTCAAATTAAGTGTAGATTTGGTGTTTTTGAGCCAAATGAAGATATACATCTCTTCCAATTGATCTTCATTATCTTTTTCAATCTCACTCTCCTCTGATTCAATAACATCTATGATCTATTATCTCCATATCCATCTTCATCTTCTATAAGGAGAAAATCAATTTCAATAAGATCAATTAGCTCATTTGAATATCAATTTCAAATAGAAAAAATGCGATAACTGATGAACAAACTCTTAAGGATTCATACCTTTTTAATCGTTTTTTTTTTTGAAGATCCTTTCGTCTGCAATGGCGACGGAGAGAGAGAGAGAGAGAGAGAGAGAGATGGCGGAAGCTGGGAAAACTCAGCCGAAAAGATCGCATATTTTACCCTATACTCCTGAACCGTGATTTATATATAAACCGGTTTCTCCTATACCAAAACCGGTCTTTTTTTAACATTAGGGGGAAACTAGTTTCCCCCAAAACCAACTCTTAAGCAAAAAAACTGAAAACATAAACTGCATGAATAAACCATAAAATAGAATAACTAGCGTACCTAGGAAGGAGCATCTTATAGAGTATATACATACATATATACTATATATATATATACATACATACAGGAAGGTGCTCAAATGAGAACCAAAATAAAATGAGAACCGTGAGAACCAAGCATAACCATTGAATTAGACACAAAATTAAGGGTCCGGATTATAGATACAGTGGATACACTTGGATACAGTAACTAATTTTCAAAATACACTTGGATACAATAGTTATTTAGCTACTATATTCAAGTGCAATATTCAAAATTTAGGTACTGTTTCCAAGTGTATCTATAATATGGACCTTTGATTTTGTATCTAATCCAATGGTTATGTTTGTTTTTCACGGTTCTCATTGGAGCAAGACTCTATACATATATACATATATACTCCCTCCTTCCCAGCTCACTTGACACTTATTTCCATTTTGGTCCGTCCCAGCTCACTTGACACTTCCCAAAATAGTCTACTTTTTATAATTTTATATTCACTCTACCCCATCACTCACTTTATTCAATCAACACTACTATTTACCCCACGTATTCTCTCTCTTCATTTTCTACCACACGTTATCCTTATTTCATTATTTTTCCTTAGTTATTGTGCCCACCTCTTGGGTGTCAAGTGAGGTGGGACGGAGAGAGTATATGATAAAAACTTGTATGAGAACACTATGACCCGTCTCATAGTGGAGACGGGTCATTTTTTACCCCGACCCGGGCCCATGACCCGCGGGATTTTTTTTATTTTTTTATTTTTGGGTTTTTTTAGTTTTTATATTTTTTTTTGGGTGTTTTTTCGGTTTGCCAAAAGTAATAGTTACTATAACTAAATTTAACAAACGTGTTACATTTTAGTAACAGTTTGTATACATAAAACTAATAAATATATACAGAAACGTAACAGTGTTTTTTTTTTTTTTACGTTTTCTTCATTTGTCAAAAGTAATACTTATTATAACTAAAATGTAACGAACGTGTTACTTATATGTAACAATGTTTATACATAATTGTAATACATATGTATAGAAAAGTAATAATTCAACCCTTAACACTTTAGAACTAAAAACACTTGTGTTGGTAACATTATTAAAGTAAAAAAGTAACAATTTTAATAAATGAATGTTACATTTTACTTGTATAATAACATTCTAAAACAGTTACGTTTACTTGTATAATAGTATATCCATATGTTTTCAAATAATAAGTTACAATGGGATCAATTTATCATGATACATGTAAAAGTATTACATTATCTTTAGAAATCTGTTACAATTTCATCTACTAAAGTGTTACATTTACTTGTAGAAAGAATCACATTCATGTATATAAGTTGTTATTTTTTAAATGTTACTTTATTTCAAAAAAAAAAAAAAAACTGGAAAAACACTATTATATTTCAGTATAACGATAATTACATTTAGTTATTGTTAGAGTTACACGTATTTATAGTTAGTATTACCGTTGAAAATGAGTAAAATGAGCTATTTGTTTTTTTGTAAAACTGGTGTTACGTTTACTTATAAACAATGTTACTTTATAAGCAATACAGTTGTTACATTTAGTTATACTATGTATTACTTTTGGCAAACGAAAAAAACAGTCAAAATAAAAAAATATAAAAACAAAAAAAAAACGATTTTTTTTTCTGGAAAAAAAAAAATTTGGGCCATGGGTCGCTGCCACGTGGCAAATTTTGAGTGGAGCATGGGTTAGGATCCTATGCTTCGCTGAGAATGTTGCACGCGGGTCATGGGTCGACCCATCTCTTCTATGAGACGGATCTAGGTGTTCTCACAAGAAACCACCTCTCTATATATATATATATATATAGGGTGGCAAAAATATTAAATCCGTACCAACTAACTTTTGTATCAATTGTACTAATTATAAGTGGTACATAAAATTTGGTAAACCGAAATGTTGATACGTATGTGTATCCCGAGTTTTGAGTTTTGATGATTAAGTCTCGGGTGGGAGGTTTAACCTGTGTTGCCTTTTAAAAGAGTCATCACCATTATTTTTAAGAGGAAAGTAATAGAAAACCTTCTATAACAGAAATTATGGGTTCAGAGCTCTAGTTACGAATTGGGGAGTGGTTGAGATATGCACCCAATCTGCCCGATTCGTGTGACCGGTCTTTCTAAGTGTGTGTGTGTGTGTGTGTGTGTGTGTAATTGTGTTCTTGAACTTAAATTTAATAATTTTATAGAGAAAAAAGAGAGGAAGTATATATCCTACGATTTGCCGATCGTTGCTTGAGGAATAACCACGGGAAGTTGGTTCCCTCCAAGTTCCTTTGTCTTCTTCAATGGTGATGGATGGTGCTTCTCAAAGGGAGTAGTCTCTTTTGACGGGGAAGAGATTAAATGGCTAATGTGTATGTGAATGGTGGTTGGAATAACTCTCTGAGGAAAAAGTTATTTGAGTAGAGTGTTTTCTTAGAGAGAATGCAAAGACTGTATTTGTTGGATATACTGTGTTTGCCTATAGATGTCGTGTCTTACTCTATGTTCTCTGTGTCATTCTAAAGACTGAGGGGTCTATTTATAGTGAAAAAAAAGAGTAAAAATGGGTGTTAATGGGAGCTAATCTCAGAGAGGTCGTTCCCACATTCCCACATTATGCTGATGGGTGACACGGCCAGGTAGGGTGAGTGATCGTCACTCAAAAAATGGAAAAAAATGAGAATGCCATTAAAAATCACGTGTGGCCGTCCGGCTAGCTAGGGGACCGTTCGGCTACCCAGGCCTAAATGTGCCTCTCCCACGTGGTATAAGTGGGTGTGCAAGGTGGGTGTACCAAAGGGGTATACCAAGCAAGTTGTGGGTGTCTACAGAAACCTTCGACGACATCCACTGCAAGGCAATGGGGGTCGGCGATAAGAAAGAGACACACACCTAAGAAAGATAGGGGGTTGCAATTTGCTAGTGAAAAGACAGCAAACTGGTTATTCTCGCTGAACGCGTCTCAGTTGCACGACTATCGAAAAGGATAAGGGAGGCTAAGGGCCTCGGTTCACTTACTGAACACATCTTGGGCGCATGAGCTCCCAGATAGGGGAGGCAAAAGGTCTCGGCTCACTCACTAAATGCATCTTGGGTGCATGAGCTGCTGAATAAGGTTATTCTACGGGGATACGACTATATCGTGGGATTCTAGTTAATAACGAGATGCTAAGGTAGTCTCAAACCAATAATACTAGGGATTTTATAAAGAAGATGGGCTATGGGCCCGGGTAATAAGTGAGATACTAAGGCCATCTCGAGCCGCTGTTGAGGATAAAGCTGTGGAGTCGTGCACTGGTCAAAAAGTCAAATGAGATGCTGAGGCTCCCAAGCCAAAAATTATGAATATGGTAATTTTGACACTGGGTCGGGAGAAGCTCGGACTTTAAAATGGGTCAAGGAGCGCTCAAATTCAAATTTGGTCAACGCGGGCCAAAATGTCAGCAAAATAGGCGTCTGGCCGGCCGGCCGGCCAGCCGGCCAGCTAGGAGGCTGTTCGGCCCTTCGCCTTTTAAATATATCAAATTATAAAATAATAACAATAACATTCATAATCATAATCAAATGATAACAATCAACAATTAAAACCTAAATAAACATGAAAATTATATATAAAAAATCAAATAGAAAAAAAATCAATAAAAAAAAGTTAAACAAAATCAAAAAAAAAATAAAATAGATATAAAAAATCAAAGCTTATTCAAATTTATAAAAAAAAAGAAGCAAACAACGAAAAATTAAAAACACAAAACTAGTCAAAATTGGCAAAAGAAAAAAGTGAAATCAAAACAAATATGAAAATTAAATTAAAAAATAAAAATCAAAACTATATAAAAAAACACAAAACAAACATAAGAAATGCAAAATCTAATTAGGATCACAACATTTAAAATTTTAATAAAAAACAATGTAAAGAAAAGAAAAACTCGCAAAAATCAGTTAGACATAAACAACAAATACAATCAAACAAATATGAAAAGCTATAAAAACATATTCAAACTACAAAATAAATTTAAATCAATATAAAATCATAGGAAAATCAAGAAAAAAAACACAAATTTAAATATCAATCTAAAGAAAAAAATAACAAAAATGAAGTTATGTTTTAAATGACTATTAATTGACTCAAATCAAAAATCATAGCAAACCAGTGATTAAACAGAAATACAAACTCATATTCTATCAAAGAATAAAAAAAAATGAATGATGAGAGGGCGGAAGTTGTCTTAACTGAGAAACTTTTCTTCTTGGCAATATGAGAACAAAAAGAGAATGAAATTGTGCCGGACAAATGAGAGGAATACGTTGGTTGGAGAGTTGGTAATGCTATTGCGTTTCCACTAATGTGTCTCCCAAGACACAATTTATTATCTTGTGTGACCCTTCAACTCTCAAATCTCTTATGCTTTCACTTGGCATCTCTATTAGCTATAAGTTTTCTTTTATACTACTAATCTTATATCGTATAGATGAAAGCGTTAATTCATTATGATTATAAATTTCACATTTTTTTCATTTCCTTTACATACCTATTAAATTTTAATATATCTTTGATTTTAAATATTTTATTTATATTCATATATTTTCATATCTAAGTTAACTTTTATTTAATTAGTGCATGTACTATATGTAAGTGTATTATATACAAATTAATGATCATGATACATGTACCTAATTAAAGTTAAATTTATCTTTGACTTTAACTATTATATTTATTTTCATACCTTTGATATCTAAGTTGACTTCAATTTAATTGGTGCATGTACTATATGTAAGTGTATTATATCTAAGTTAATAATACATGATACATGTTGCTAATTAAAGTTAAATTTAATTTTGACTATAGCTATTCTATATATATTCATACATTTCCATATCTAAATTTTTTATATTTAATAGGTACATGCACTATCTAAGTGTACTATATCTAGGTTAATAGTACATGATAGATGTTTCTATTTACTTTGATATTTAATGTTACTTTATAATAGTTATCCATTCTCATACCTATACTTATCGATGAAAGTTATCAACTAATGCGTAAAATTCGAAGTGTCGCAAGAATTTGGAAGATCATCGTACTTGGAAGCATGAGAATTCAAAGAATTCCTAGAGCGTATGACGACGTAGCACAACCAGAGACCTCTTCACCGACTTTAATATACTTAGTATAGATTTTGTACAAATAAATTTACACGTGCAAAACTTATCCCTTTGGATTTGATGGTTGATGGAGAGACCGAAATTTGGTGAGACAATTCAATCGATGGACATTCTCATAAGAATAAATACTCAGCATCACATTGATTACCAGTCAAGTGGTATGACCAATCAATTAAAAAAACACCTGAATATATGTATTTTATTTGATAAGGATTGTTAAATGGGCAATGTTAGAGGTACATAAAATTTTTACGAAAAGATGAATACAAAATGATGTAGAGATATTTTATTAGTTGTATCAATTGTGGCCCTGCTACAATCTAATTAAAAGTACTGATTAAATTATCACACATTATTTAGTAACCAAATTTTGTGACTTTAATAGTTAAATTTATTCGTACTTTGAATTTAGTATTTTTAATGCATGGTAACATCAAATTGATGGTATCACCAATATTACAAAATTTTATCCGGAGCGAGGGAGAAGGAGAGAGATAAGGCACCAAACTTTTATTTACCAGTTGTAACATATCATTCATTTCAAAGCAATTGTCATCATTTATAAACAAACCCCTATCGAGTCTATTACAGATCTATTGACATGCCTATTACAAGTTCCTATGGACTTTCATCATTGTCGAACCTATTACAACGAATGATACTTGCTCTACAAGTTGATGTTGCAATCTCTCATAGACGTCGTGCGGCATCTGGTAGTTTGCTTGCCATAGACGTTCTTGCGCCATCTGGTAGTCCTCTTGCCATAGACATCTCGCGCCATCTGAATTATCACTAGTCGCACAACCAACCCCTATGTGGTTAAGAAACTATGGGCTCTCCACTTTTCCCCCAAGGGAGAATTGAACCCAGGACCTCCTATGGAGTTTCACCATTGTCGAATCTATTGCAACGAATGATACTTGCTCTACAAATTGATGTTGCAATCTCTCATAGACGTCCCGCGCCATCTGGTTGTTTGCTTGCCAAAGACGTCCTTGCACCATCTGGTCGTCCTCTTGCCATAGACATCCCGCGCCATCTGAATGATCACATGTAGTCGCACAACCAACCCCTATGGGGTTAAGAAACTATGAGCTCTCCACTTTTCCCCCCAAGGGAGAATTGAACCCAGGACCTCCCCTAAGGGAATCCCTTAAACACCTACCCAAATACCACTAGGCCAGAAGGCCATTTGTAAGGCACCAAACTTGATGTGAACATAAAGTAAAGCAAAAAATTGCTCAAAAAATAAATGAAAATAAAACAAAATCAAGTCAGCTTGTATAGCATTGGTCTTAGTTAATTCCCAAAATCATCAATAGTCTGAGAGGAATTCTTGTTTGAGACGGTCTCAGATTAAAATACCATTTTCATCCTTAAACTTTTTAAGTTTTTACCTTTTCATCCGCAAACTAGTTGTTTTTACCTTATAGTCCTTAAACTTGTCTATTTCAGGATTAGTTCATCCTTCCTTCACACACCGTTTATGTTGCTGTCAAACCCACTTATGTGGCATACTGACATGTCATTTTTTTACTTATGTGGAATAATTCCTAGAAAATATTTGCATATATGGACATTTGAAGGGTAAAATTGTATATTATTAAAGTAAAATGTATACATAAAAATTGTCAACCATCCCCCTCCTCACCCTATTGGTCTATCCTATAACGCCAAACCAAGATTCCTAAATCAAACACAAGCCTTATCCTGTGTCTTCAACCAACACCGCCCTCCGCCCTAACCCTCCGCTCTAAACCACAACCCCAACCACCTACACCTATCCTCCCTACAAGAGCTATTCCGAGCAAGGACAAAGAAATTTGGCCAAGATTGATGTAAGTGTGCGTAGTCCCACACTTGCCGAGTGGAAAAAATAATCATAATGTTTTTAAGATTTTCACCTTTCTTGGTGGAAAATGATTCCTATTTTATATATAATTTTCTTTTATTAATTAATTGTAAATATTTATTAGATGTAGATATTCTTAGTTTCCTATTCTTTAGGGATTTATCTACTCTTTAGGGATTTATTTTAGTATACTAACTCTAACATATCTCTTCCTTCTTTAGTGTTTATCTTTTCTTGTAGGACAATTATTGCCATATCTTGAAGGACTCCTACACAGGGGCGGGCGCACGTATGTATGAGTGGGGCTGCCGCACTACTCACTTTCTATTTTTTTTATTTTTTTTAACCAAGCCGCCTCAGTTAAACGCAAGAAGTAAAAAGAAAAAAAAAGAACGGGAGGCAAAGCAAGGGTTAGAAACACAGAACACGCACAAAACAGAGAGGCGATGGGCCGTGGTGATGGAGATTACTGAAGTTCGACAGCCAACAGGCCGATACTGTTAGAAATAATTTTGCCATTTTTATTCTGTTTAAATGTTCACGTGATGCATGATCAAAGGAAAGGGAGCAACATCAAGTATTTTGAAATGAGTAACTTCAAATACTAGGAAAGTGGTGAACTTAAGAACTAGTTACAGCCTTCCAGGTATGTTTTCCTACCCCATTTATGAGTTTGTTAATTTATTACCAAAATGTTTTTGCGTATTAAATACAACAAACTATTTCACATATAATTTTGGCACCCACTAGCAAAAATTCCTGGGACCGCCACTGCTCCTACACATATATAAAAGGAGGAAGAGAGCTACATATTATTTACATACTCAGAATATTAATAGAGCCATACAAAGTTCAAGAGTATTGTCTTTTTGTGAAGATTTTCGTAGTTGCTGATGTAGGTGCATGTGCGGGCACATCGCAATCTACATCATGTTTTGTACTTGTTCTAGGATAGACTTGGTTCTTCAAGAAACGATTCCTTTTCATCTTTGCTCTTTGTTCAGCCTAGGATCGTCTTCTCAGAGTAACATAAGTCATAGACAAGTGTTTTCGTATTTTCGTATTTAGTGTTTTAATATTTGGTCGCTTCTCTTGATTTCTTATTTGTAATCGATCTTAAACATTTTAATAGAGATAATTTTTTGTTGTCCACAGCATATTGATGTAGATGTGTAAATAACTCGTGTTTATTATTTATTTCGCTGCAAATTCTGTTTGGTGTAGTTCCTGGTGTAACCACATCAGTATCTACACTGCGTCTCTGTTCTTTATTTTTTTTGACTATCCTAGCTACCAAAACTTTCAATTGGTATCAGAGCCGTCTCTCGACGGCACTGAGAGTGATCCAGAAGGGTAGTCATGATGGGTTATCTTGATTTTGAGATACAAAGTAAGGTTTTATTTGTTTTTTGTGATCATTTAAGTATGATTGATATCTCAAGAATTTATTTTCAATACTCTCGTACTACGACTACTAATATTATACATTATTTTATACGAGATTTCGTTGAGCAAAAAATATTTAGCCTTGAACTTTATAGAACAAAAAACCAAGTGTTTTATATTTTCACCAAGGCCATTGATTTTAAGAGACTTTTCACTATAAGGAAGTCTATTTGTTTGTGTGTTATTTGATGACGTTCTCCCAATTGGGAGACATCGTCTTTCACTTGTATTGTATAGTATTTTTTAAAAAAAAAATAAAAAAATAAAAAACAAAAAAATTAGGCATTCATATTAGGTTAATTTGCACTATACTCTCTCCGTCCCAGCTCACTTGACACCTATTTCTATTTTGGTCTGTCCCAGCTCACTTGACACTTCCCAAAATAGCCTACTTTTTATAATTTTATATTCACTCTTCCCCACCACTCATTCTCTCTCTTCATTTTCCACCACTCATTTATTAAACCAACACTACTATTTACCCCACGCATTCTCTCTCTTCATTTCCTACCACACATTTTTCTTTATTTTATTCTTTTTCCTTAGCTATTGTGCCCACCTCTTGGGTGTCAAGTGAGGTGGAACAGAGGGAGTATATCCCAGTGTGGTCACTTGATATCCTCCCTTGACTTGTCTGATCCTTAAACTGTGGACTCTTCCTATGTGTAAGAGGCTAAAAGTCACATGTTTATATCTTTCAGTGGGTTCATTCATAAGGGAAACAGCTGCTCCACCATTGTATGAAGCCAATCCAAATGTGATCAAACGAAATCAACACAAAATTTTGATTCGAATTTGAGAAGACCATTTGAAAGAGAAATGGTTATCTTTGGATTTAATGTAGAGTGAAAGCTACCCACAAATCAATACCCACAATAAAAAAATAGTGGGCGCATTCTAGAGGCTGAGAAGATTGGAAATAAGTTCATTGAAGTTCTTGGATAATATGAGTCCCCGGGTGTTATTTCATCCCATGCAACACATGACTGAGATATATGCATCACTTGCTTGTACTTCTTGCATTTTTTTAGACATAAATTTAGGACATCCTTGACCAGTGAAATATTACTCGGTTGATTTTTTATTTTTTTAATCCCTCTTTGGCTAATTATTTCTTCCCTAACAGTCTTTCAAATACCATCTTGGCTAATATTGGCATGTTTTTAGGGGGAGTATTTATCTTGGATTATTGTGTTGTCTTTAGTAACTAAATTTTCTCAAAAGATTTATTTTAACCTTTTCTTGTTGCTCATAATTCAAATCATTTGAAAATCAAAAATAATTTTTTGAACTTTAAAGACTTTCTTCTCCCTTGGAGTGTGGATACCCTTGAGTGTACAGGTTCATCTCGTTATTTGTCATTTTGTGGAATGTCATCAAGTCCAGCAGATGATGTTTGTCATGATGTGCTCACACCAGTGCACTCATCAGAGTGTATACCAATTTTTGTTTATCATCTGAAATATGAATTTTGAAGTTTCAGACTCAGTTCTTAACTTTGAAGACCTAGTGTGCGAATTTGATCACCTGCATTTTGGTCAAAAAGGGGGAGAGTGAAGTTGTTACGAGAGTAAAGTGGATAATGAGGTAAATCTCGATTTTATTTGGGGGAAGATTGAAAGTGCTTTAATTGAGGGGGAGTTTTTTTTTTTATTACAACTGCATCATATCCCTTTGATATTATTAACATTTTATTTTGACCAGAAAGCTGAAAATCAGGGGGAAATTGTAAGTGTTCGTAGTCCCACACTTGCCGAGTGAAAAAAAGAATCATAATGTGTAACGACCCCAAAATCCGTCTTTATTTATTTTACATTTTTGGGAATTTTAATTTAAAATTATGTGTGCATTTTATGTGTTGCATCATATTTCATAATTTGCACATCTTATTTGATTATTGAGTATATATGTTAGTTAATATGTTAGTAGTAATATTTGTTTTGGAAGTTAAGTTGTGATAGTGGAATTTTATGGGCCAAAGTATAAAAATAAGGTTCAAGGGCTTAAAAATAAGGTTCAAGGGATTGGTTGTTCAATTTGGAAGTAGAGGGGCTTTAATGAATTGGTATAAATACAAGCAATGCATGTTTATCTTCACAATTTCTTTACCTGGGTAGAAAGCAAAAACACACACACACACTAAAATTGCTTGCTCTCATTTCCATGGAAGAAGGTTAGGGTTCTTGTCTTTGTGATTTTCTCCATTTTAATTTACTACTCCATTTTCAAATCTAATTATATATAAATGTTCAGGGTGTTGAATAGATTCTTTCTACCGATCAATATTATTTTTCTTGACACTTTTTCCGGAAAATAGGTAAGTTACTAATTCCCCTTTAAATGTTAAAATGGTCATAAGTATGTTATATATGCTATATGTGTTGAAAATTCTTATTTTGAATGCTTTTATAATACTTGTAATTTTGGGACAAGGGGAGTAGTATATAATTAGCTTTAGATGGATGTTATTGTTGTTGTTAGGCTGATTTCATAGCCTTAGTCAATGTATAAATGTTGTATGTTGTAAGGGTTAGTACTTTTGGGACGGTGAGATGAAGGGAGTATATTTAAAACAGCCAAATTTTTGCTCCAGGCATGGTTACACGAGTCGTGTAAGGTTACACGAGTCGTGTAGAGGAAAAATTCTGAAATGGTGAAATGTTACACGAGTCGTGTAAGGTTACACGAGTCGTGTAGAGGAAAAATTCTGAAATGGTGAAATGTTACATGAGTTGTGTAAGGTTACACGAGTCTGAAATGGAGAAAATGTTACACGAGTCGTGTAAGGTTACACGAGTCATGTAGAGACCAAATTCTGCACTTGTACATTTTACGTGCAATCTTCCGGAGGCCATAACTTCTTCATCCGGACTCTGTTTTGGTCGTGTAAACTATCGTTGGAAAGCTCTTCTCGAGTACTACACGATAGGTTGGTTTTTTCAGTTGGGTTCTGATTTTTATAGTACGGAAATTCAGTAGGTGTTTAGTAACAAAAAGAGTATTAATGGTCTGTTATGGTAGAGTTGGTCTTTTATGATCAAGTTTGAATTGATGTGATCGTTTGGATTGATTGTGTGGTGACTTAATGTCAATGTCATAGATTCTATCATGAATACGTGTTTGCCTCTTTATGATGAGCTTGTGTGGTTCCCTACTTTGGAATCATACCCCGGTTGTTGTTTAAGCAAGTATTCTTTGCTACGCTTGTGTTTAAAGTCCAGCTGGTACTTTTTGTGTGAGTTCGGGCAATGGTAAGGATTATAATGCACACGAGCCAAGTTCATTGTAAGGCTTCTACCATTGGTTTCCCATTTTTAAACCCCTTCCTTAGGCCAAAGGTTGGGCACTTTGGGTTATGACTCTGTGTCATTTTCCCCGTTGTTGTTGTTGTGATTGTTTGGTTCCGGAACCCGTTTCAGCTCTTCGATGCTGCTCAGTTGATGCCTCTCAGATGATTATTGTTTTGGTTCGAGAACCTTGGCTCAGTATCCACGTATGAGTGTTTATTTCCGCTTTATGTGTTGTATGATGAGTTGGTCGTTATTTCCAACCGGTATGGGACGGTTGGCGATAGGGAGCCTCTCATATTATGTGCTATATGCTATATGATCATTTGTGGCATTGTTCCTTTATGTTTAGCATATTAGCATGTAATGTAGTTGCATTTTAGTAACTTACTGAGATTTATTCTCACCCTTTATTTGTTTACCGTTTTAGATAAGAAGGAGCCCAGGGGATAGTTCACACACAGGGAGGACGTCGAGAAGGAGATATTTGGGTAAGACATTTTGGGAAGTGTTGTGTATGTAAAGGATACATTATGTAAATGTAACACCTTTTGGGGTAGTGTACCCGTGACTTAGTAGTTGTATCATCTCTTTTGGTAGATGTTAAGTGTTTGTAAATGAGTAAGTAAAGTTAGTAGTTGTAGCCGAGTGGCTAAGTACTTGTTGTGAAAGTTTGGTTTGTTTGACTTGAAGTCAAGTTAGTAAATGTGTTTGGTTATAAGACTTTTTATGAAAGTATATTTCGAAAAAAAATTCTTTAAGTTGTTTTATGACGTCTTCCGTGCGTGTCCCGGACGTGGGGCCAAGTAGGACCACGGGTCGGGGCGCGACATAATGTGTTTAGGATTTTCATCTTTCTTGGTGGAAAAAAATTCTTATTTTATATATAATTTTCCTTTATTAATTAATTGTAAATATTTATTAGATGTAGATATTCTTTAGTTTCCTATTCTTTAGGGATTTATCTACACTTTAGGGATTTATTTTAGTATACTAACTCTAACATACCTCTTCCTTCTTTAGTGTTTATATTTTCTTGTAGGACAATTATTGACATATCTTGAAGGACTCCTACACATCTATAAAAGGAGGAAGAGAGCTACATATTATTTACACACTCAGAATATTAAGAGAGCCATACAAATTTGAAGAGTGTTGTCTTTTTGTGAAGATTTTTGTAGTTGCTGATGTAGGTGCATATGCGGGCACATCGCAGTCTACATCGTGTTTTGTACTTGTTCTAGGATAGATTTGGTTCTTCAAGAAACGATTCCTTTTCATCTTTGCTCTTTGTTCAACATAGGATCGTTTTCTCAGAGTATCATAAGTCTTAGACAAGTGTTTTCGTATTTTAGTATTTAGTGTTTTAATATTTGGTCTCTTCTCTTGATTTCTTGTTTGTAATCGATCTTAAACGTTTTAATAAAAAGAAGTTTTTGTTGTCTACAGCATATTGCTGTAGATGTGTAAATAACTAGTGTTTATTATTTATTCCACTGTAAATTCTGTTTGGTGTAGTTCCTGGTGTAACAACATCAGTATTTATACCGCGTCTCTGTTCTTTATTTTTTTTACTATCCTAGCTACCAAAACTTTCAATTGCATCAAAATCTGACCAACCTCTATTAATTTTGTCCAAGGTAGTGAAAGTGCTCCGGACCAAACTACTGAATTCACAAGCTCTTCTCTCTCTCTCTCTCTCCCTCTCTACGCATTCAAACTATTTGAAATTCCCAAAATTCTTCACTGTCCAATTTTTCCAGTTTGAGCCTAAATGGTTATAATAAATTTGGTTAGTAAATGGTTGAAATGAAGAGAAGTGGGTGGAATATCTGAAGATGGACTCAATCGATTCTTCTGTGTCTTCTTTGCGTGTGCTTGTGTGTGCATTTGATTTTTGGTAATGCTAGGCTTACAAAAGATGTTTCCAAAATGAAGGATACAAGATATGGTGGCGATATTTCATTGGCCCCATAGATAGTGAACCCGGCACACTCCAATTAAAAACACCAACACAATTATGACATCTCATTTGTAGACCGCATTTTATAGCCATCTTTTGGAACTTTATTATTTCCCTTTGATTCTGTTAGGATTATGTGTCTTTGAATCAAAGAGGTTTCCTATTGGAACAAGGATTAAGAATTTATTCAAGAATAAGGATTGTAGTTTCCTTATAGAATAAAGTTGTTTTCTCCTTAAGAATTAGGACTCCTTGCCATATTTCTATAAAGTGTTGGTCAAACCGACCTTAAGTTGACCAGTTTTGGTCAAAAGGTGTCAAGTGAGCTGGGAAAGAGGGAGTATATGTTATGATTATGATTGGTCCGGTCCGATTCGGAACCGTAAAAATATTTATCAAAATCGGATCCGGACCAATAAATCGGTTTTATGGAAATTTAGAACAACACCAACACCATTACACCGGTCCGGTTTTTATTGGTCCAGTCCGGTTCTATTGGTCTGGCCCGGTTTTGTTTTTTTCTGCACAGCCCTACTTTGGACCCACTTTCCAAATTCTTGTTCATTTCCTTTCATATCTCTTCATTCACCCTCTTACGCTTCCTTGATTGAAACACCTTCCCTATCTCTTCATTCACCCTCTAATAATACATCAAAACAATTTTTATAATTTTATTAGAATAATTAAAATATTATTAATATTTAATTAAAATTTACTTGTGTTTACTATAAAAATTAAATAAAACTGTTTTTTTTTAAACGGGGAGCATATTCGTAGTCCTATTAACCACGAATAATATACTCTCTCAATTTATTTTAGCTTTATATATCAAAATAATTAAATTTAATCAATTGATTAGAGAAATAAATATTTTAATAAAATTATAAAGCTATAGTTAATATTAGTTGTAGTGCCACATTAATAGTAAATTATATATATTTTCCATATAATTAATATTAATATTCTTTAAATTGTATTCAAAATGTAAGTAAATTTAAATTTACATTTAAAATATGATTATATTTAATGAAGGAATTGATACAAAGGTCCAAGGGCACGTTAGGGAACAAGTGAAAGAGAAAAAAAGAAAAGAGAATAAAAGCACCTAAAGAACCGGGCCAAGCAAAAACAAATGGAAATACCACCACTACTAGTCTACTAGTCTTCAATTTCTCCCTACTAGTTTTTATTTTTATTTTTTTATATTTCATTTTTTTTTTTTTATTCCGTTCCAAATTCCAACTCCATCGTGCCCCCTGCTCCCTTTCTCTCTCATCCGTTTTCTCTCTCTACACACACACAGATTTCACCCCCTTTATCGTTTTGGACCTGGGGCATGCCATTGCCACGCCTACTTCAACCAGTTATATTTCTCTAGCCTGTTATACTCACACAGTCTTTGTGTATACAAGAAATAAATATAAATAAAATAAATAAAAAGACCCACCCACAAAAATCGAATCCCCCAATCCCCTACCAAAGTACCCAACAACAACAACAATGGCACAAAAGATCATCTTCCTGTGATTAAAAGGTACATTTTATTACCCATCATTTCCCCTTTGTCTTCTTTGTGTTATATAGGTTTATACATCTGTGCAGTGTATGTATATGTGTGTAACATTGTTGTATAGCTATGCCCCTTTTGACCCTAGCTTCCCTAACCTAAAATCATTACATACCCATTAAAAATTGAAAAAAAGAAAATCTAGTAAATTGTCAATAATTGGGGAAATTGGGAGTAACTTCTTCCATTGATTCTACGTGTAATTAACTTGTGATTTTCATGGGTATTGATTTATTGGGGGGGGGGGGGAGGGGTTTAATTTTTTTTGGACATGGGTCAATGATAGGAAGGTTCTTGGAATGGACCCACCTTCTGTTTCTAGGTCTCAGCAGTCTGAATTTTGGGTTTAGGTTTACTGATGATTTATATTTTAAAATTTCTTGATTTTTTGTTTAGTGCTTTGGATTATAATAATGTGGCCAATTTTCGTTCATGGGGTTCTTTGATTCAGGGGTTATAATCAGTAGTTCATGCATTTTGGCCATGTTGAGATGAGGTGTTCTTTATTTTGTACTCCGTCTGTCCGTAAATGAATGTACAAATTTCATTTTAAGAGACTTTTGAAAATCTCTACGTTTCATACAATTTAGTGGCAAAAAATTCATATATAATCATGTAATCCTTTTTCCAAACATTTAGTTTTGTTACTATAAAGAGACTAGTGAACAAGATTTGATAAAAAAACAATTAGGAACAAAGTTATTTCTGAAAAAGACATTCATTTTAGGACAAAAGACTTCTTGAAAATGGACATTCATTTAGAGAAAGAGGGAGTAGTAGTTTCTGCAGCATTGTAGCAGATTCCAAAAAGCTTCAGTCTTTGCATGTGATTGCAGTCTTCTTCTTGTGCATTAATTATGCCAATAACTTATACTCTATTTACTTGTTTTTTGGTTACATGTACTAATTCTTGTTTATTCTGTGGGTCAGGATTTGGTAATTTGTTTGGAAAAAATGTCTGTATTTGCTAGGGATGTTCAGTTAGTAGGCAATTAGGTCCCCGAAAGTTGTTGCAGTGATATGGTTGCCAGATGCCACTAGTCGCTGAAAAGAATATGAAGATCTAATTTCCATTTGCCATTTCTCATTGTCCCAAAATGTTCTTCCCATTTCTACAATTTGTGCTTAAAAGTGCATAAACAAAGCTTGGCTAGTGAAGCAAGTGTTCATATTCTTAAAAAGTTTGAATAGTCAAATGAGAAGATCATTTTGGGACGGAGGGAGTATTTTTTTGGGACGTTGTTTATGCTATGTGTTACAATATTGCATGATGCACAAGTAACCGGTGCTCAATATTTACTGGTCACCTTTCTTGTAATCTGATCATGGATTTCCAAAACTTGAAATATGTAGGTACACTAAATTGCTTGTCGATCAGGTTTCCATTAACTTTAGCTCCTCATTGACTAATTTAAGGCCTGCTTCAGTACACTTTACTGTTTTGATGTCACCCAAATCTGTGTGGTTAAACGAACATAGTTGTGACTTGATTTAGTATGAATGTTCCTATAATGTTATGGGATAGAAATGGAAATGTTGATGAATGTGTTTCGAAATAGTTTGGAACAATCTTTTTTTCTTTCTTTCCTTTAAAGTGTTTTTCTAAATTAATTGATGACGTAATCTATTACAATAGTGACACTTGGAGAGTGAAATCTATCATTGATGCGGATTGAACCCCTGACCTTCCATAATCATAAGCAATCAACTTGTTTATGAATGCATTCCAAAATATAAAGCATAGGACGTTTTGGGAAGAATTTTAGATTGATTTTCATTAAATTTCCCTCTTTCCATTTCAAATCAATTAGGAATAGTAACTTGTACTGTGTCGCACTTGAAATAATTGGAATGAGGAAAGATCAGTAAACATTGCCAGACTTTGGTATCTAAGTTTTACCTGCCATTGAGCTTATCTATTGTAAAAACACTTAATCTACTTGGATGAATCAACATGATCATTGGATTTTGTTGTTAATGGATTTAATAAAGATTGGGATCCAGAAGGATTTGTACTTCATGAATATCCGTGGCTTGTACTTGTGATTCTTGAGCTAGTTATCTATTTATCTATTTTACTTGGTTATCAAGAGACTAGTTCGTCAGGTTCGTAGTTTGATTTGAATCTGAAGAAATTATTGTTCTTTTTTGAACGTTTGCATATGCATTTATGCCAATTATTGTGTGTGTGTTTTCATAGTTCATGAAGACATGGTCCTGCTTTCTCCTGTCCATTATTTCGTGAAATGTTATAAATTCAATGCAAATTCGACAGGTTTGGATTAGATTTGTCACGAGGTGTGCTGATTTTCTTCATCTTTAGGTGAAAAATAATTCGGTTAGGCTGCAAAAACGTGCACCATGACCATATTGTAGGCCTTTTATGGTAAGTAAGGATTTCACCGTAGAATTATGGAAGTGTTTCCTCATGCTGGCGGCGTGCACTATGTTAAAGAAGCCGATTGCCCTCAACAGGCTTCAGAAAAAGCTTTTGTGTATGATAAAGAGGCGAACTGCCTAGAACATAAACAATTTGGAGCGGAGGAAGTTAAAGTAGATAGCTTGATGCTTAATGTGGAAGCACCTCATCAGGATGAACAAGTGGGCCAAGGTGATTGGACAGTTAACACATTGCCCACATCGGAAGGCCATTGTAATGGGGACTCGTATTCTGAAGTTGAGGTTGATGGGCAAAAGATATCTTTTGATTCTCATGATTCTGAAGATGATTTTGTTGGATCTGAAAACCCTCCCGTAACTACGATTGGAAGTGCACTGCCATGTGGCAACCAGGAGGGCGAGTCTTGCCTTTCAGAACCCATGTGGCTAGAAGAAGAACAAGCTGTTGCAGTGTGGGTGAAGGTATGTGTTTAGATTTTACTTCTTTTTAACTATAAATTTGCATATTATATTTAGGTTTTTGATCCTATAAGAGGTTATCACACATTTTATTTATAGAAGTAGGGGTGGCAATGATTTATCCATGGGTAATATCCATTATAGATTCAGCAGGCCTGTACACTATTGTACAATGTACTAACTTGGTAACATTGTAAAATCTTACTCCCTCCGGCCTTATACACTCACACAAATTAAGAAAGTTAGTTAAACGAGTTTAATTGTCTTGTTTCTTATTACAAAAAATGATTAGAATTACTAAAATATCCTCAAATTAAATGTCTAAAGAAATGCTCATGTATCTCTGAAATGAGAGAATTAATTAGGGGTAATTTTGGAAAAAGAGTATTTAGCAATAATGAAATATGTGAGTTTTACGTATATTTAAAATTTCTACCTTCTTGCGTATATTTAAGGCTGGAGGGAGTAATGGATAACCCGTGGACAAACATTGCTTCTAGATTGAAGTGTTGGTTCTAGCAAACAAGACCATTAATGTGTGTGTGTGTTCTTGTAACTACAGTGGAGAGGGAATTGGCAAGCAGGAATCAGATGTGCAAGGTCTGACTGGCCATTGTCAACCTTGAGAGCAAAGCCGACTCATGACAGGAAACAATACATTGTTATATTTTTCCCAAGGAGAAGAAACTACTCTTGGGCAGATGTGCTTCTCCTCCGCCCAATCGATGAATACCCACACCCTATTGCATATAGGTCACATAAAGTTGGGGTGAAAATTGTTAAAGATGTGACTGTTGCACGTAGGTTTGTCATGCAAAAGCTGGCTGTTAGCATGCTGAATTTTGTTGAACAATTACATAGCGAGGTTTGTGATCCGTCTCGCTTTATTCTTTTATATATTTTCTTGTTTATTTTCTTTTCTTGCTTGTCTTGCAACCTTTTTTGCTTATGATTGTTGTTGATTGGAACACATAGGCTCTGATTGAAACTGCTCGCAACATGGTAGTTTGGAAGGATTTCGCTATGGAGGCTTCCCAATGTAGAAGCTATTCTGAACTTGGAAGGATGCTGCTCAAACTTGAGAATGTAAGATCCTCTATGAAGACACATCATTCTCTCTCACACCTTCCGTCCCATAAGGCGATAATAAATGTCGTGCTTTCTTTTTTGGTCTTTCCCGAAACAAGTAGAGCACATTTTTTTTGTTCATCATGCATTCCTTGATTCGGCATAACTGAAATATGAAAAGGCATCTACCTAAAATGAGTTTGACCTTGAGATGGAGAGACCTTTCTGCAGTTAGTTTATGAAGCATTTGCCAATGACTGGTGGAACCCATCTTAAGTCTAGCATTGCTCCATTTTTAATGATTGAGGGCAGTGGGAAGTCAGAAATTGTAGTTAACAAGGTCAAGAGTGGTTGGGGATAAAAATTACACTTACCATGTAGATGTTGACATGAAAGTAGACGTGTCCAGATTTTTAACGGAACCGGGTAACCGCCGGTTGGTCAACCGGTCAAAACCGGCCAACCGGCTAACCGTTTCGGACGTCAACCGGGATTAGGCGGTCCGGTTAAGGTTGAGACTTTTAAAAAACGGCCAACCGGCGGTTATAACCGTCGGTTAGGTTAACCGGTTGAACCGGCGGTTAACCGGCTAACGGTCACATTTTCCATAATTTTCCAGTCAGTTATTTAACGAATTCCAGTTAGTTTCCAGATTCCAGTCAGTTATTTTCAGATTTCCAGTCAGTTTTTTAACGGTTCCAGTTAGTTTGTCAGTTTTCAGTCACTTTTTTCCAGATTTCCAGTCAGTTTTTTAACGGTTCCAGTCAGTTTTTCGGTTTTCAGTCAGTTTATTCCAGTTTCCAGTCAGTTTTTTTTTACATTTGTCAGTTAAATTTCCAGAATTCAGTCAGTTTTTCCAGATTTACAGTTAGTATTTAAGTATATATATTAAAAAAAAAGGGGAAAAAGGCAGACGGTTTAACCGGTTTAACCGGATTAACCGGTTTAACCGGATTAACCAGTTTAACCGGTTAACCGTCTAACCTTAACCGTTAGAGCCGGTTAGCCGGTCCGGTTAGCCGGTCCGGTTAGCCGGTCCGGTTACGGTTAGTCATCCGGCAAGTTTTCAACCGCCGGTTATAACCGGCTAACCGCCGGTTAGCCGGGATGAACACGTCTACATGAAAGGGGGTCAAAATGATATTATAGTACAATTTTTTTTCCAAAAATACAGAGGGTCAAAACTGACAAAAATGTTACTTTCAGTGCACTTTTCAAAACAATTAAGGTTTGAAATTGACGATTCCCAAAAATTACTTCCTTATTGTGTGGCTTCGCCACTGATCGAGGGATAACGAAGTGTGTATATTGTACGAGTTTGTTAGGTCCTTCTCATATCTGGCAATAACCTATATCTTGTGAATCTTTCTGCAGTTTTGTCAGAACAAAAGTAGCCATTTGTGCTTCTCATATCTGGCATATCATACAGTTATTTTGGGAACATTTTTAATATTAATGGAAGGAACTATATTTAAGCGTCAAGACCTCTTTTTTGCGTTATTAGTTCGTTTTACTTGTTGCATAAATTCTCATTGTCAAGAACACTCTTTTCGCAGATGATACTGCCATGTTGCATAAATTCTCAGTGGCAAGAACACTCTTTGTCTTCTTGGGCACAACGGTGTCAGCATGCTCATAGTGCCGAGTCACTTGAATTGCTGAAGGAGGTAAGTTCTTTCTGTTTACGTTATTGAATATGTATGCTTTGCGTTCTAAGTTTTGATGCATTGACTTTACCAGGAAGGGCCAGTGTTACTGAAACTGAGAAATGTCATAAATTACTTTTATTACTAATACTTTTTTGAGATTCTAGTGAAGAATCGTTTCGCTTTCTTAAAATGACTATCCTTTGGATATTTCACCAAAATTACTAGTCTGTTTACATAAATATCCTTGATGGCCAAGGTATAGCATTGCAAGTGCACGTTGAGACATGAAGTTGAAAAAGGTGAATTTATTATAAACTTCACTTGAAAATGTATATTTGTTTTGAAATATTAGTAAAAGGAATTTTTTATTTGTGGTATACCGTATGCCTTGATAAGAATCAACCAGCAACTCTCTAAATACACTCCCAAAATGATCTTCCCACTTTTTTTTGGCGTTACTACAAATGAACTTTGAGCAATAGTTTTACTATGATTTGATTATTTTAATGAAAATATAAACCTAGTTATTGATAGTATTGTTGATGGTGTATCAATAACAAATTTTAGATTTTCATTAGTATAATTTAATCAACTTAAAATTATTGCTCAAGTTCATTTGTAGTATAGCCAAAGAAAGTGGGAAGATCATTTTGGGACGGAGGGAGTATATCAAGTTGATTGGGAAGACCAATCTTGCTATTTTGCCTAAAGAATATTATACTTTACATCATCTTTTTTTGGTTAAACAATGTTATAACTATCCTTGTACATCTGATGGAGAATCAACCTGCATTTCTTGACTACTTTTGTTACTTTTCCTAGCTATAACTTGTTTTTTTGTTTGATCTTCAAATTCAGGAGCTCTTTGATTCTATTTTGTGGACTGAAGTACGCATACTCCAGAATGCAGCAATGCTACCTGAGGTAGGTTCTGATTGGAAGAGCTGGAAACAAGAGGTCATGAAATGGTTCACAATGTCAAATCCCTCATCGGGTACAGGAGACATGGAGCATCACAGCAATGATACACCTTCGACTGTGGGCCTTCAGGTTAGTAATAAAAGGCCCAAGCTCGAGATTCGTCGCGCTGAAATGAATGTGTCACAAACCGGAACTCAGGGCCCACATCAGTCTCTGACTTTTGAAATCGACTCGGAGTTTTTTGATGGGAGAGATTCTGCAAATGGTGCACTTTTAGGATTTGGGGCCCCAAAGGATGAATGTGCTGTGGTGGGACCGCATGACAATGCTGGTGATAGATGGGGCGAGATTGTGGTTGAAGCTGGACATAAAGAAATATCACAATCGGATGGTGTAGAAATGACCCCAGTAAATGGATCGACGACTCCGAAGAAGTTCTTGGATCCTATGAACAAGAATAGGCAATGTACAGCTTTTATTGAAGCCAAGGGAAGGCAGTGTGTTAGATGGGCGAATGAAGGTGATGTTTACTGTTGTGTGCATTTGGCCTCTCGTTTTGTTGGTAATATTTCAGCAAAATCAGAAGCTACTCCACCATTTGATGCACCAATGTGTGAAGGTACCACTGTTCTTGGTACTAAATGCAAGCATCGGTCCCTTCCCGGTTTTTCTTTCTGTAAGAAACACAGGCCCCATAATAATACAAGAGCAACATCTATTTCCCCTGAGAACAACGTGAATAGAAAACACGAGACTAATAGCTGCAAAGAGCTTGTATTGGTTGGACAAGATGAGACTCCTCTCCAAGTGGACCCCATCTCAGTCGTGCATAAAGAAAGTTATGATTATAGCAACAGTTTAATTCAAGTGCCAGAGCAATCCGAGATACTACATTGCATTGGCTCAGCTCTATCGGATAGCAGTGTTAAGTGTTTGGAAAGCCCTAAACGACATTCACTGTACTGCGAAAAACACTTACCGAGCTGGCTTAAACGTGCAAGGAATGGCAAGAGCAGGATTGTCTCAAAAGAAATTTTTATTGATCTTCTTAAAAGTTGTCACTCACGAGAGCAAAAGTTGCATTTACATCAAGCATGTGATCTTTTCTTCAGGCTTTTTAAAAGTATTCTATCGCTGAGAAACCCTGTGCCAAAAGACGTTCAATTTCAGTGGGCCATGTCTGAAGCTTCTAAAGATACTTGCGTCGGGGAATTTCTGATGAAATTGGTTTGCAGTGAAAAGGAAAGAATCACTAGGCTTTGGGGCTTTCAAGCTGACCAAAATGCTCCAAATCCGTCCCCTGTTGAAGAACACGGTCCTACTTTGATTGGTAAAGATGGCAATGGAAGTAACTTCAAGTGCAAAATCTGCTCAGTGGAGCTTTTTGACGACGAGACACTTGGCATGCATTGGATGGACAATCATAAAAAGGAAGCCCAATGGCTGTTCAGAGGCTATGTCTGTGCCATTTGCTTTGATTCTTTTACTAACAAAAAAGTTCTGGAAGCACACGTGCAGGAAAGACACCACGTGCAATTTGTCGAACAGTGCATGCTTTTCCAATGTATTCCTTGTGGTAGCCATTTCGGGAACCCTGACCAGTTATGGTTGCACGTGCTCTCAGTTCATCCTGCTAATTTCAGGCTGCCAAGTTCCGGTCAACAACAAAATCCATCCGTCCCTGAACATTCATTTAAAAACATTGACCCACCAAATTCACTAAAGACAAACAATTCAAGGAGGTTCATATGTCGTTTTTGTGGATTGAAATTTGATTTGTTACCTGATCTTGGTCGACACCATCAAGCTGCCCACATGGGGCTTGATTCTGCTGCTCCTCGCCTCCCCAAGAGGGGTATTCGTTATTATACGTATAAACTAAAATCTGGGAGACACACTCGACCCCGATTCAAAAAGGGTCTGGGAGCGGCCGCATCTTATAAGATACGTAACAGGGGATTAAGCTTGAAGAAATTCATCCAGGCACAAATTCGGTTATTAGCAGTGGCGTAGCAGAAGAAGAGCAATCTAATTTGCCCGAGGCAGATACCAGTCTTGGTATGTTGGCAGAGTCACAATGCTCAGCTGTTGCAAAATTACTGTTTACCGAGATCAAGAAAACAAAACTCCGTCCCAGTAACCTGGATATTCTTTCAGTAGCTCGCTCTGCATGCTGTAAAATCAGCCTCCAAGCATCGTTAGAGAAGAAATATCAACTCTTGCCTGAACGTTTGTATCTCAAGGCAGCAAAACTTTGCAGTGAACATAACGTTATAGTTGACTGGCACCAAGAAGGGTATATTTGTCCTAAAGGGTGTAAATCGACTACTGATCTCCTTTTGCCTCCGTTAATTCCTCGCCCGGATAATGTAGTAGTGCCTGTAGGGATAGCTTTATCGGGCCCCATGACTAGTGAGTGGGCCATGGACGAGTGCCACCATGTTATCGATTTCAAACATTCTAGACAGGAAGCTGTGCAGAGAACTATACTGCTGTGTGATGATATAAGCTTTGGACGGGAGTCCGTCCCGATTGCCTGTGTAGTGGATGAACATCTATTGGGGTCCCTCTACAGTCTTGTAGATGGTTCAGACGGTCAATCTAATGACCATCTTTTGCCTTGGGAGAGCTTTACCTATGTCATGAAACCGTTGCTTGATCAATCACTTGACCCTGGTGCAGAGGTACTGTTTGCATAGACTATTATGATATGATATTGTACTCCCTCCATCCCAAAAAAAATGACCATTTTGAATTTAAGGGTCCTTTTGAGAAGTTGATTTTTGATAGGAAAAAAAAAATCATATCGTGCTTTTCGCTTTCAAAAGTTTAGTTTTGCAAAAATATAATGTACTCTTATAAAAAATTGAAAAAACTCGTTTGGGAACAAAGTCTTATGATTTATAAGTTTCAAACGGTCATTCATTTTGGGACAAAAATGGTCATTCAATTTGGGACACGGAGTAATATTGTATCTATCCTGATGATTTCTCAACATGGTGATTTTCCTGCCTTTTTGTTATGTGAAATTTCAGTTATCCAAAACTTGAGATAATATTTTCTTTATGCATGTATACAAACAGAGTTTGCAGTTGGGATGTTCCTGTAAACATGCAACATGCTCTTCTGAGACGTGTGACCATGTCTATCTTTTTGATAATGACTATGAAGATGCAAAGGATATATATGGAAAGCCCATGAGTGGAAAGTTCCCCTTATGATGACAAAGGTCGGATCATTTTGGAGGTAATAATAATATTCCTGCTGCCTAATTTACTGAATCTTTGATCCATTTTTGTGGGGCTTTTGAATTATGTCTAAAAAATTTATACTCCCTCCGTCCCAAAATGATCTTCGCGTTTTACTATTCAAACTTTTTTAAGGATAAGAACACTTGCTTTGCAAGCCATGTTTTGTTTATGCACTTTTAAGCCTAAATTGTAGAAAGGTGAAGAACTTTTTGGGACAACGAAACATGGCAAATGAGAAGATCATTTTGAGACGGAGGGAGTATACAAGACGACTGCATAAAGATTACTGTTAATTGTGCAGGAGGGTTACCTAGTATATGAGTGTAATAATAGTTGCAGCTGCAGTAGGAATTGTCCAAATAGGGTTCTGCAAAATGGGGTTCGAACAAAGTTGGAAGTTTTCAAAACTGAGGAAAAGGTACTAACTTCAGTTTCTTTCTCCATCCGTCCCAAATTTATAGTCTCATTTGACTTATCAAACATTTTAAGGTTGCATTATAAGTTTTGAAATTCGGTGCTTTTGAAGCCTTAATTATGAAAATGGAGTAACTTTCTGGGACAAAAAAAAAAATGGGAAATGGGACTATCATTCTAGAACGGATGAAGTGTAATTTCCGGAGCATAAGATTTGATTTTTCTGTCTGTTAATAACCAGGGTTGGGCTGTCAGAGCTGGGGAACAAATCTTGCGTGGTACATTTGTAAGTGAATACATTGGGGAAGTTATAGATGAGCAGGAAGCAAACAAGAGGCGGGAGAGGTTTGATGTTCTTCCTTTTACAGACCTTCCCTCATTCAGTTATATCAAAATTTATTGCTTTGGGTAAATTTTGATGGATTTTGTTGGAACATCAGGATCGGTAGAGAAGATTGCAACTATTTTTTCAACATCGATGCTCACATTAACGACATGAGCAGATTTATAGAAGGGCAGGGTTTATACGTAATTGATGCCTCCAGTTATGGAAATGTTTCACGCTACATAATCACAGGTGAGGAAAGAGTTTACACCTTTAGAACAAAATGAGACTATCTTTCCGGGACGGAGGGAGTATATAATAACACTTGTTATTCTTTTTTTCTTTCTTGTTTTTGTAGCTGCTCGCCAAATCTGGTGAGTCATCAAGTACTTGTGGAAAGTATGGATTGCCAGCGTGCACATATTGGTCTTTATGCAAGTCGAGATGTAAGTGTAGTTTTTCTTTTCACTTTGAAATAGTGATGTTAATAATTTCCTCATTACTTTTTCTTCTTGTCTGGCTTTCTCTTATGCAGATAGCTGTGGGGGAAGAACTGACATACGACTACAGGTACAAGCTACTGTCTGGAGAAGGATACCCATGCCATTGTGGAGCTTCAAATTGCCGGGGCCGTCTCTATTGAATCTTCTCCTCTACTACAATAAAGTGGGGTACGTCTTGATTAGTACGATGTTGTATCTTGTCCTCTTCTTTCTAGTTTCGGCACCTTATATTTAGGATACATAGAATTATGTGTGTCAGAGGTTGTTGTTTAGTTAGTTTTATGATGTTTAGGGTTGTTCATGATAGGGTATTCTCTGTCTTTGACCGACATGGTAGCATAGCTCTTTTATGGAGTGTAACATTTATTGCGAGTAAAATTTCAAAAACTACATATGTCCTCACTTGATCATAGGTCGGGTGATTTCGTTATGAACTTCAAAACTTCATTTCGCTCTTGTGGAAGAAGAAAAACACGAGGCTGAACCCGTAACTGACAGCTACCAGCACTGCCATCCCTGCAATCACCATTACTTAGCCATTTCAGTTATCTCAAGGTGTAAATGTAAGGCACATAAAACATTGCCAACTTGAGAGAAAAGAAATACTACGTCCGTACCAGAAATATAGTACATTGATGGTCAACATAAGTAAACATTGACCGGACATTAATGTCTATAGAATCATCCCAATAAATTTTTGAAAATTGTTGTTGATAAATTACTTAATGATTTACCTATTTCAGTTTTAAGAATTTCACTAGGATGAATTTACATTTAGCCCTAGTTCACTTATCTTAACCATCAGAAGTCAATTATACACTATCTTTTCGGGACGAATGAGTAACAAATAGAGTTGAGTTACCATATTGGATATGAGTTGTGGGTTTCACTTGTTTCTCTTTAGTCATTGCCTTGAGTTGTAGAAACATGCAAATTATGACAAATCCACTTCCAAATTTCTCTCTGACAACCCTCTCCTCCATATCTAATGACCCAAATCCAGCTATTCCCGCAATTTGATCTTCTATTACAACCTTGATCAACAAGAATAGCCCGAGGCCGAGGGCAAATCTGGCAATTTGATGAATATTTTTGTGGGAAAAAACGTTGTAGCCGTTGACCAGGTTGACTACACTGGCAGTAGCATATAGAGGAAACCACAAGTACCAATCTATAGCAGTTATAACATAACAAAACTCGAATGAACATGTAAACGAGAAGATTATTGAAAATACGAGTTAATATAGAATAAAATAGAGTAGAGTATTGAAGGGGATGTAACAGTTTTATTATACCTGGATCATTGAATTGAAATGATGCAGAGAGAGCAAAGAGGGATGCCATTGAAAAAGAAGACAATTTAAATAATGGTGCTCCCATTTCTTGAAAATATTGCTCCCAATTTCTTGCTTATTTTGGTGGGGTGGTGGTGGTGGTGGTGGTAGGCTGAGCTTTGACTTTGCAGGAGGTGAAGGAGAGCGATTGAGATTGTTAGTGGCAAATCGTGTAAATCCTTGGTGAATACAGGTTCATTATTGTAGTGTCAAAGTCAAACACGGAGAGGAGAAGGTGATTGGATTAATTAGTTGATGATCCAATCTAAACACATTATCTCTGTTATAGCTAAAAGCTGTCTCAATGATTAATCCACACAAATATTTAACGGTTGTGACTGAAAAATGATTATACTCCGTCAGTCCTATTTATATGGCCCATTTATTTTCTATTTTTTTTTTGTTAGTGAACACGAGTTCTCTTTGATCAAACATTAATGTGAATCTAAATAGGATGTAGGGAGTAATACTTCTCAATAACAAATTTGAAATTACATTATGACGATTAGATTAATATTAATGTTTGATCAAAGTTCATTAGTAGTGTTGGCCAAAAAAATTCAAAGTGAACAATATAAATGGAACGTAGGGAGTAATATTTCTCTTAGGTCCATATTACTAAGACTCATTTCTTATCAGTACACTCATTTTTCTAAAATCCCTCTAAAGTCTTTTGCTAAAAAATAGCACCGTAATCGATAAGATACACTTAATTGATTTTCCTAAGGTCTGGGTAGTTAGAAGTAGAGGTGGTCTCCTATGAGAACAAGAGGATCCGTCTCTTCTATGAGACGGGTCGATCCATGACCCATGGGGCACAACCCGTCACGTGGCAACCTCTCATTTTTTTTTTTTTTTTTGAGTTTTTATATTATTTTTTCGGCTTTTCCGTCGTTTACCAAAAGTAATAGTTACCATAACTTAATGTAATGACTGTATACATATAAAATAACATTGTTCATAAGTAAACGTAACAACTGTTTTACAAAAACAAAAGCTCGTTTTACCCATTTTTTCAAATGGAATACTAACTATAATTACATGTAACCCAAACAATATATAAATGTAATTATCATTTATACTAAAATGTAATAGTGCTTTTGCAAAAATGTAAAATATTGTGTATTTTGATTTAATTTTTTTGAAAGAAAGTAACATTTGAAAAGTAACAACTCATATATATAAATGTAATTGTTTGTACAAGTAAATGTAACACTTTAATAAAAGAAATTATAACATATTTCTATAGATAATGTAATACTTTTACATGTAACACTAATCAAGTGTTTTTAGCTCTAAAAATGTAAATGGTTGAATTATTACTTTTTCTATACATATGTGTTACAATTATGTATAAACATTATTACATATAAGTAACACGTTCGCTACATTTTAGTTGTAATAAGTATTACTTTTGGCAAACGAAGAAAACATAGAAAAAAACTGTTACTTTTCTGTATATATGTATTACTTTTATGTATACAAACTGTTACTTTATATGTATACAATCATTACATTAAGTTATAGTAACTATTACTTTTGACAAACCGAAAAAAAAAACAATATAAAAATTTAAAAAAGCAAAAAAAAAAATAAAAAAATTGGGCCTATGAGAGGCTGCCACGTGGCAGGGCCGCCCCCTGGGTCATGGAGCTGGTTCAATGGGCCGGGTCATGGGTCAAAAATGACCCGTCTCATCCATGTTCTCACATGAGTTTTTGTCTTAGAAGTAAAAGTGACCCGTGTGTTGAAACGTGTTGGTATTAGTTTGTTATAACAACAGTCCTCCGCACATGAATTATTGGGGATGAAAGATGCAAATATTAGTTAGATGAGAACCACTATATATAGCCAGTTTTTCGTTGCAGTGTGTGGCTGAGATATTGCCATGCTTTTAAATTCGCGTGGCATGTGATCAAACATAAATTCTCCATTTGGTGGACTCCATTGAACAATCTATTGTTGGAATTTATTTTGGAAAAGTGAGGTTTTGACCTACTTTTGACCAAGAATTCCATTAGGTTCCATTTTGTGTAAATGGAAATTAATTGCATATTTATAATCTACGTTTGGAGTAGATTAGCGTGTTATATTTATTTTCTCAAAACCAATTCCGGGTGAATGATAAATTAATGTCCAAAGTATGCAAGTTGAAGTGGGTAAATGAAGAGTTGGAAATATGAAAAGCCATACATCCCACATTGGTTGGAAAATGAAAAAGATGAGAGTATTTAATATGGCTCATCTAAGAAGGTTCCAATCAAGTGTGGACTTGGGCTTCTGTTAGGATTCATTGTTAGTACACCCACCTGATTTGATTGACCCATTCCACGTGTCTTTTTATGGACTTTAGGTTTACTTGTAATGAAGTTTTACTTCAATTTTTAGACAAGTCCATTTCTAGATGTTTAGTAGTTAGGCTGAGTTATGATCGGTTTATTCTTAGCGGTTTAGTGTCCCTCAAGCCGCCGTCTTCAAACCGCCAGCATGATGCCTTAAGTCCTTCATCAAGCCGCAGTTTGTGTCTTTGATGAAACCGCATTTCAAGTTCATTCATGAAACCGCACATGCATCTGGTGGAACCGCCGACCAAGATATTGAAGAAGTTATTGCTGTCATTTACTCCTTGAAGACAAACATTCGCTTTTCAACCGTAAAAATGAATGACTGGTGACTTGTCCTTAAACTTCAAGTCATGTTTAGCTTTTTGAAAAGTTACCGTTGTACTTTTCAACAACTAAAAGGACAATGTCAGGTAGTGATCCAACAACTTCCTGCCACAAAGCAAAAGCAAAGGACGACAGTGACATGTCAACCAATGGGATTGTGACAACGCATAAAACCGCCATACAATGACTCACCTCATTGTCCAACGGTCACTAATGCCTTCACTATAAATAGCATTCATTGTTCAACATTGAAGGTTGCTGAGCTTCAAAGAGAATATCCCAAGTATTCAAGTTTGCTTTGATGATTGAAAACCCAGATACTCATATCTTCATCATCTCCTTAGCAAACCCAGAGTTCTTCATCAAAGCTTCAAGCCTTCAAATCATCACAACTCAGCCTTGCACAGAAAGTAATCATTTGCTCACCATCACTTAGATATTTTGAGCTCTTGATTTCTTTCCACACTACACACCCGGAGTATATTTTCTTATAGATTATATACCTCGAAAACACAGGTTGTTATAATAGCATTGTTAGGTTAGATTGTTTATTTAGAGTTTGGATTCTTTTGTAATCTTGTAAAAACTCCTCTAAATCTATACAAGTCTAGTAGCTATTAGAAAATCCTAGGCTAACCACCTAGGTAGAGGACGTAGTTCTTTCAAGAACGAACGTCTTCAAATTGTGTGTCCTTGATTTTTATTTTCTGTCTTGTCTTTTACATTTATGTCTATGAGCTTTATTTACTTTTATGTGAAATGACTTGATAAATGATTTGCATACTTTTGTGATACTTCAGTTGTGCCTTGTCAGTTGCATCGTTTCTTTTTCAACCACTTAAACCGCCCAACTCTTTATAATTTAGTTTGGACAAAACCGCAAAACTCCGCTGTGCATTTTATCTGAGCGGTTCTAGTGCTTTAAACCGCAATAGACCAAACTGATAAGTACTTGGTTGATTTTCAAGGGTATTCCGACAAAGATTTTAAACCGCTATTCACCCCCCCTTCTAGCGGTTCTATACCCTTGTTGCCCTTTGGGACCAACAAGTGGTATCAGAGCTTATCCACCAAAAATTATTTTACAAGCTTAACCGCTTGGGTGCTGATCCAATGGCAAACATAAACTCCCATATGATGCAGACATCCAACTCTAATCACTTACCTATTCTTAATGAAGATAGTTTCATCTTCTGGAAATATAGGATGAAGAAGCACATGATATCTGAGGATCGCAGATTATGGACTGCAATTGTTAATGGACCCTATGTCCCGGTGAAGGCTAACCCTGATGCAGGTACTGCTGGACAAACCGCGGAAATCAAGAAGCCGGAAGCTGAATGGACCGAAACTGATCAACGGAATGTGGACTTTGATGGTAGAGCTATGTCCATGCTTGTATCAGCTATTGATCTAAGAACTCACTCAAAGGTTCTAGATTGCAATACCGCAAAGGAAACATGGGATGGCATCATTGACTTTCTGGAAGGAGATGCCGACACCAAGAAGAACCGCCTCTACCAACAGAGAAGGCTCTTTGATTACTTTGTCAAAGACCCAAAGGAATCTCTTCGCCAATGCTATGAGCGGTTTGTGGAAATTGTCAATGTATGTTTCTCTCTAGGGCATAAGTATTCCAATACTGACCTGAACATGAGATTCATGCAATCTCTTGGTAGCAAATGGCTGATCAAAACTACCAACATTGAAGACAACAAAGATCTGGAAGATCTTGATCTTCGTCATCTTTATGCCATGCTAAGGGTATTTGAATTCAAGCTTGAGGAAGCTCATGAAACCGAAAACAGATTCAAGTCTCTTTCTCTTGCCGCTTTCAACAATGCCACATCTCCGGTTTACAATCCAGATCACCATCAAACCGCACCTAATATCCATTTACAAACCGCTTCTTTTGATCCAAATATTCCAAGATATATTTCTCAAACCGCACCTCCAGAGTATTACCAACCGCCTCATCAACCTTACCCTCAACATCATCAACCCTATTCTCAACCTCAGCAATCTCATCAATCCTACACTCCATCTCAAAATTCCCAAAGTGTAGCATCTAGTTCTACTCAAGTTGACTTTGATGACATGGATGATGATGAGTTTGCTCTCTATGTGAAAAACTACACCAAGTTCAGAAAGAACAGATCTCAATCTCAGTCAGGCGGCCCTGCAAAGTTTGTCCCTCCAACCAGATTCAACAAAGCAGCTGATGCTAAGAAAAGGGATGATCTTGTTTGTTACAACTGCAGACAACCAGGTCATTTTGCCTCCAGTTGTCCCAAACCGCGCTATGAAGCCGCTCCTACCAAGAAACCGTTCAACAAGAAGTTTTTCAAGAGAAGAGGAATGGTTGCTGAACAAGGAGAACAACCATTAACATGGATGGGTTCTAATACAGATGATAGTGATGAAGATGAAGGAGTTGCAAATCTTTGCCTAATGGAATTTGAAGAAAAGGTTGAAATTGACGAAAGCCTTCCACTGCCACTCCATCAAATGAAGTCAGTTTCACCAAAAACTCCTGAAGCTAAACAAGGCAAAACTCCTACTTCACCAAACTACTCTCCTGAGGATCAAACCGAACAAAGACATGATGACCAGGTACTTGAACGTGCTAATGTCATTTGTCAACAACACACTGTGCTTAAAAAGGCATATAAATTAATGGCTGCGGAACTTGAATATTCCCAAAAAGAATGCAAGTCCCATAAGGAGGAGATTGAAAAACTCAAGCTCCAAATTGTTGGGATAGCTTCTGTTGTGGAAGAAAACCGCTACCTTAAGGACAGAACCGAGGTTCTTAACACCCGAATCCATGATCTTACTGCACAAAGGGATGAACTTCAAAAGGTGACCGATGTGTGGACTAAGTCTGGAGTCACCATGGAACAAATCGTTAATACACAAATTCTCTCTAAGGAGAAAAGTGGATTAGGATTTAAAACTGATGATGGGTGTAAGTGTCCTTGTCTTTGTGCTGAAGGTGGTGTGAAACCAACTGAACAAACCAAAGAAATTCCTAAGGTAAATCATGCTGGTAAAAAGGGCTCAACACAAGAAATTAAAAAGCAAAATTATTTCTATGAGTATCCTAAAAACCAGACTGGGAGAGATCCAAAGTGGAAAGAGAAATCCACAGCGGCTGAGGCAACCAAGGAAGTATTGAGTGATGAAACCGCTCCTAGTCGGTTTAAGGAATATCCTGTTATATTTCCTAAAGCCGCACCTAAGAGAAAGGTGGAACTCAAGAAGGTTAACTTTGTTAAAGCCAAAACCGCTGACCCAGTAAAACATGATAAACCGAAGGTCGGTAATGGATTTGTAAAACCGCAACCACTACCTGGCTTAATTCATTGTTCTATTTGTGCCGACTTTGGTCATAGTGCTGGTCATTGTCTTTTAAGATTCACACCCAATGCCAAGGGATGTAAAAATCCTAAGGTCAAACAAGTGTGGGTCCCAAAAAGCTGCTAACCCTAGGACCCAAGGAATAAAGGGGACCAAAACCTTTCATGTTTATTTTTCAGATTTCATGTTTTATGGCTGGAACCGCTAAGAAGAAGAAGGATCTCTGGTATTTGGATAGTGGATGCTCACGACACATGACTGGAGATTCAGAACTACTCTGCAGTTTCATCCAAATGAAAGGTCCCCCAGTAGTGTTTGGTAACAACAAGAAAGGATAAACAGTAGGATATGGAGAAATCAAACGAGGAAAGGTGACTATTGAAAATGTGTCACTAGTAGAAGGACTCAAGCACAACCTTCTCTCCATATCTCAGTTTTGTGACAAAGGAATGAACTGCATCTTCACATCAACTAGCTGTTATATCAAAGATGCTTCCTCTGGAGTCACTCTACTGACTGGCAACAGAACAGGTGATGTTTATATAATTTATTTAAGCAATATTGTTTCTATTGCTGACCTCTGTTTTGTAGCAAAAAATATAAGTGAAAGCAGCTGGTTATGGCATAAGCGGCTCAGCCACTTGAACTTCAAGTATCTAGCAAAACTGCACAGGGATGATCTAGTAAAAGGACTACCCAAAGTGGCTGACCATCATGATGAAAAGTGTAAAGCATGCCAGCTTGGAAAGCATCCCAAACAGTCATTTCCTAGTAAAACCGCGCCTTCAACGAACCGCTGTTTGCAACTGCTGCACATGGATTTATTTGGACATGTCACAACAAGACTCCTTATGAATTGTGGAGAGACAGATCACCCAACATTGCCTTCTTCAAGATATTTGGATGCAAGTGTTACATCTTGTACAATGGCAAAGAGCATCGAGGTAAATTTGATGCTAAGGCCGATGAAGGTATTTTTGTTGGTTATTCTAAACACTCCAAAGCTTTTCGTTGTTTCAATAAGACATCTTTAAAAATTATAGAGTCAGTCCATGTTACATTTGATGAACATGCTCTCCTTGAGCCACATATGGCTCCAAATGTTGCTAATGATTTTAGTGATTTTGAGACAGGCACTAGACATAGAGCAACTGACAACCATCCTACTGAAACCGCTACATCCAGTTCTTCAGCCGCACCTACTCGAACCGCTGATGGTGTAACTGTTGAACCGCTGTCTTCTGATCCCATTCAAACTGTTGAACCAGTTCCAAATCTGACCTTCAATGAAGATTTCAATGATTATCAGGATGATCCTCCTCTGGAAAATCTTCAAGAAATAGTGGTTCAAGACAACCTCCCTCCTGAAATTAATGAGCATAGAGACCATCCAACTGCCAACGTTATTGGTCCTATCAGTACTAGTGTCCAAACCAGAGGGAGTTTGACTCACAGAGATAATCACAGTTTGTTCTCAACTGCTCTGTTATCTCAGATGGAACCGAAGAAGGTAGATGAAGCTCTAAGTGATCCAAGTTGGGTAATTGCAATGCAAGAAGAGCTTAATCAGTTTGAAAGATGCAAAGTTTGGACTCTAGTTCCAAGACCCAATGATCATACAGTAATTGGAACAAAATGGGTGTACAGAAATAAGATGGATGAGAATGGTACAATAACAAGAAACAAAGCTAGGTTGGTTGCTCAAGGCTATAGGCAAGAAGAAGGCATAGACTATGATGAGACTTTTGCCCCTGTTGCCAGACTTGAAGCCATAAGATTGTTCCTGGCCTATGCATCCTTCAAGAAATTCAAGTTATATCAAATGGATGTGAAGAGTGCATTTCTGAATGGTGAACTACAAGAAGAAGTTTATGTAGCTCAACCGCCAGGATTTGAAGACAATAAACTTCCAAATCATGTCTTCAAACTCAAGAAAGCATTGTATGGACTCAAACAAGCTCCAAGAGCATGGTATGACACTCTATCTAAATTTCTTATTGAACAAGGCTTCTCTCGAGGTAAAATTGATACAACTCTATTTATAGCTAAACACAAAAGTCATTCTTTATTAGTTCAAATATATGTTGATGATATTATTTTCGGTTCTACTAATAAAACTATGTGTGTTAAGTTTGAGAAGCTAATGAAGAGTAAATTTGAAATGAGTATCATGGGAGAATTGACATTCTTTTTTGGACTCCAAGTCAAGCAATGCCATGATGGGATCTTTATCAACCAAGCCAAATACACTAAAGATTTGATAAAGAAGTTCGGGCTTGAAACCGCTAAACCAGTTGATACCCCAATGCCTAAGGCCTGCAGTTTGGATCGAGATGAACATGGTAAGAAAGTTGATCAAACTCTCTACCGAGGTATGATTGGCTCTCTACTTTACTTAACTGCTAGTAGGCCAGATATCATGTTTAGTGTTTGTGTTTGTGCTAGATTTCAAGCTGACCCTAGAGAATCTCATCTTATTGCTGTTAAACGTATTATTAGATATTTATGTGGATCTGTTAACCTTGGAATTTGGTACTCCAAAGAATCTTCATTTGATCTATTAGGTTATTCAGATGCTGACTTTGCAGCATGTAAGATAAGTAGAAAGAGCACAAGTGGTACTTGTCAGTTCCTTGGAACGCGGATTGTGTCATGGTCCAGCAAGAAACAAGCGTCGGTTTCAGTCTCAACCGCTGAAGCTGAATATATAGCGGCTGGAAGCTGTTGCTCTCAAATTCTTTGGATGAAACAACAGTTGGAGGACTACGGGATATTTGAACAAAACTGCCCTATCTACTGTGATAGCACTGCTGCAATATCCATCTCCAACAATCCAGTTCAGCACTCAAAAACCAAGCACATAGACATAAGATATCATTTCCTCAAAGACCATGTTGAAAAGAAAAACATTTTTCTAGCAAAGGTGGGAACAGATGATCAAATTGCTGATATCCTCACCAAACCGCTTGAAAATTCCAGGTTCTATCACTTACGAGGAGAAATGGGTATGTTAGAACTAACTTAAGATATCATATATATATATATATATATATATATATTAGTATTAATATCTTTTATTTAAGTGTTTTGGCTATGCTTAGAAAAGTCATCTAGAATGCGGTTCTGTCATCATTGAAACCGCATCAATAAATGGTTCGGTACAAGATTCTCCATAAAACTGACGAGTCAAATGAATGTAATCGGTTCGTTCTAAACCGACAAGAAAGCAAAGTCATTCGGTTTAAACATATAAACCGCCATCAGATTAGAGAGACATCAGTTTCATGAAAACCGCTGAAGACGTAAGGTAAGTCGGTTTGCTCAATCAAACTGCTCAGGTATGAAATTGCATTTTAGTCCCTACTTTATGTCATATCAATTATAAGGACCCTTTTGCAATTTTCTCTGCCGCATTGAATTCTATGTGACGTGGGACGCCATCTGGAGATAATCGTGCGCCGTTCTCGTCGTTCCATTACCCGAGAAACAGTTAATTGAGTATAAAAGACAAAGTTTATTTCTTTTTACCTTTTTACCTTCTTCCTCATTTGCGTATACTCTCTCTCTCTCTCTCTCTCTCTCTCATCTGCACTCTATTCTCAACCTCCAATATTTCCCATATTTTTTCTTTCGATATTTAAAATGGCACCTAAGAAATCTTCAGACCCTTCTGCTCCATCTACATCTAAATCATCCAAAGGTGATATGGTATGATTTCTTGAACCCTTCACTCTAGCATTTTTTTTTTCGCCATTGTTGTTCGAAAAAAAAAAAGCTTGTTAGTCTTCTCATATTTTTACTTGCTTTTTCTTCCAATTTTTGGTTGATTATGATTATATATGTTCATATATGCTGGGTTTGATGTTTATTTCATGTCTTTTGTTCAATTTTTGAACAATTTTGATTTTTGGGTCTTTCGGGTGTTCATTCGTATTTATTTTGATACTATGTTCTGGGTTTATTATTTGAACTTGTTAGTTTAGAACTTTGTTAGTATCTGCATTTTTCGAGTCTTTTGGTATACTTCTTTCTTAATTTGGTTAAGTTTTTGTTTTGCATGTTTATCCCCTGTTCATCATGTTCTTCATGCATTCAAATGCTTTTTCAAATTCTTTCCATGTCTAGTTTTGGGTGTTTACCATTTTACCCCTGTTTTGATTCAACCGCTTATTTCATTGTTAGGATTCCTTGTAGCAGTTTGAATGCTTGGTTTATTCAAACTGCTTGCACCAAACTCTTACTAACTTTGATTATTTTTTAGGATGAATCCAACTTTGTACCTGGATCTCAGATCATCAAAGCCGAATTCGAAGCTGATGCAGTTGGAAGAAAACTGCTTGCTCTACTGGAATCGTCAAAACTGCTGCCACTATTCCAGTTGGATGAACCGAAGTTTGACAAGAGGCTTTGTGCAGAATTCTTTGACAATGGGATTGTCTGTGACGTACCCCTTTTGAATGGTAAAGGAGAAGAGATCAGAGACTTAGAGTCTGGGGAAGTGAAGACTGAAAATGCCATCAAGTCCACTGTCAGGACAAAGGATGTAGTTTTATCTGCTTCAAAGGTTGCTATCTTGGCTGGACTGGAGAATTCTGGAATCCTTTCTATCAAACCAGAGTTAGTCAGCAGAACTACTGAGGAGCTCTTGGGGGTCTCTGTCTTCAACACTAAGTCCACCCCTAAGAAGGAGTTTGGAGAAGTAATGGTGATGTTGTGTGATTTAGTAGACACTGGAGTGATGTGCAAGAATGGCAATCACAACAATTTCACTTCTGAGCAGTACAACTACTGCGTGGCTATCTACAAAGAGAAGAAGATGCACAGGCCAAGGATCATCATGCAAGAAATGATCAATGCCCTCAGCAGCCACACTTCTGCCAAAGCCGCTGGTAAAACAAAGATCAGAACTCATTGCAGACTCTTAACTAAATTCCTTCATCAGGACTCCGTGATCTTTAAGGCTTCAGTGGCAAATGAAGCTGAGTGGGTGCAACCGAATGAGAAGACCTTGTTTGGTGCTTCTAAGCCTGATGCTTTCAGAACCGCGTTTGGATGGCAGTTTGCACAAGCGGTATGGAATGCTGATCCTCTGCCTGAAGAAAAGAGAGGTCCCTTTCCCGAGGCTCGGCTAAATAAGTCAGGCAAACCTTATACCGGTGCCATAGCAGATCAAGCCGCTGCTACTAGAGCTAGAGAAGCTGCTCAAACTGCCACCCTGAATAGGCTAGGAGTTAGCCTGGATGGAACTGAGGCTCCGGTTGAGAGGGAGTCTGCGGTTGAGAGGGAGCCTGCAATCCCTGCGGCTCAACCCAGGGAAACCGCGGCTCCAAGAAAGAAGAAAGCCAAAGTAACTGAAACTTCCAAACCCTCATCCATTCTTCCTCCAAAACCGACCTTACCAAAATCCTTCCTTATTCTATCCAATCCCTCTTCTGAACCGCTTCCACCTTACTCTAAACCAATTCCTTTCACAAAACCAACTCCTCCTATCTCTTCTAAACTTCAGATAAAACCCGTATCCCCAATAAAGCCAAATGTTGAAAAATCAATGAACTTTGCACAAGATGTGAATCTATTGAGAAAACTGAAAGCCTCCACCTCTGAACCCAAACCTATCTCACCTCCAAAATCCCCTCTCAAACTGCCAACTGTTCAATTCACTGAAGAACAGTTGCAGCTAATCTTTTCTACCCTTCCCAACCTAAAACCCTCCTCTCAAACCGAGCCTGAGCAGACCGAAGTGTCTGAGGCTGCGGTTCCAGTTGATCAAGCCGAGGTATCTACAAGTGCGGTTCAGCTGAGAAAACTGATGAGTTTGAGGATGCAGTATTGCCTGAACAGACTGATGTGTCTGAGGCAGTTCAAGGTGAACCTGAGCAAGATGAGGAAAATATTGAGGTTCAACCGCTGAAGAAGAAGAGAAGGTTAGTAAAGAAATATGACTTTGTGGAGCACTGGCAATCAAGGCCACCTGGTGCAGTGGACTTCACTGAATCTCATGACAAGAAGGATCACTCACCCAGTGAAGGCCCATTTGCAAAGGAGTTGAGAGAAAGAGCTGAAATGAGAAAGGCTGGAATAGACCCCATGCTGGTTGAAACCGCTACTCCTTCATTGAAGCGAAAGCTAGAGTTTGATTCACCAGAGCACACTCCTTCACCTTCTGAATCCCCTACACTGCCTTTTGCTTCAGCAGTTCAACCGTCGGCTCAACCACAACTGATCAATATCTCTGCCCCTTCGGTTCTTCCTGAGTTCACAGTTGCAGTTAGGTCTCCCAAACCGCGTGGTTTGAAAAGGAAGTGTGCACAGGACATTGCGGGTTACCTGAAGAGGTTTAGAGCTACTACTTCCAAAGCCAACCGCCATGGAGCCATCATTAGAGCCGCCAACAAACATGAAGAGCAACGACTCAAGTCTGGTCGTCCTAATCCTTTTGCCATCTTTCCAGCCGATGAGTCTCAAGCTGCTTCAGATCAACTGATTGCTTCAACTCTTGATCAAATTATTGAAGATCTGGCAGTTGAGTTCATCTTTTCTCTCTGCTCTCAATTTTTCTTTAGGATAAACTGCACTGTATTTCCTTATCTTTATAGATGGCAGTTCTCTCCTTATTCTTCAATTCCCCTCTCTAATACCCAACTTCTTTCCATTTCCCCTTCTTTTCCCTACACTTCATTTTCTATAATTCCTTTCCCTTCCTCCCTTTTTGAAACTGATCCAGTCAAGATTCAGTTTGTTCTGGATTCATTTTTTGCCCAATCTGCATTTCTTTCCTCTCTGCCCTTCCTTGTTGATGCCATTAAGAGGGAGAATGCTATTGACCCTAGGATTGGGAGAATTGAATTCAAGATTGAAACCCTTCTGGAGAACCAGCTCAAGTTAGAACAGAAGGTTGAAACTTTGAATGAGCTGACTTCTCTCAGACTTGAAGCGGCCCAAGAAATGAATGAGGCTCTGGAGAAGAAGTTAGACCAACTAGCTGATCTAACGGTTTCATCAACTGACTACTTAGTTCAGTATGCCAACGACCTGAAAAAGCTTTTTGAGAAAATCTTAGAGAAGGTAAATGAACCGACCCATCTTCGTCTCAAGTCAGCTGATTATGTGTTTGAAACCGCCAGCATAGTTGAGCCTTCTGATGCTCAAACCGTTGTCCAAGCCGCCGCCAGGGTTCCTGATAGAACAGATTAGAATTATTTCTATCTTTTGTAATCAGTTTTTGCCTTTCATTATTTTCCTTGTAATTTGTAACTTCTAAAACCTTTGAAGGATTATAATGAAAATTAATGCATTGCATCCTATATTCCAAAACTTTGTTTATTCAAACTACTTGTTTGTGGAACAATGCATTTCTAAAAACTCATGCACTATTCATCATGAAAAATTTTCTAAGTGTATGTGTTTTAAACATTCAATTTAAACATGCATATCTGATTTTCATAATCATATTTCTTTATATGCATCTGAATGAATTTCTTATCTATCTGTTTTTCATTTCCTTTGTCTTTGATAGATTAGAAATCTATGGTATAGCATTGTGTGTGCATTTGACTTGGGACATGCAGTTTCAATACATACTCATTTGAGCATGTTCTTACCAAGTACAATGTTTGCTCTATCATAGTGTGGTAATGGCATCAATCAAATAGGGGGAGATTGTTAGGATTCATTGTTAGTACACCCACCTGATTTGATTGACCCATTCCACGTGTCTTTTTATGGACTTTAGGTTTACTTGTAATGAAGTTTTACTTCAATTTTTAGACAAGTCCATTTCTAGATGTTTAGTAGTTAGGCTGAGTTATGATCGGTTTATTCTTAGCGGTTTAGTGTCCCTCAAGCTGCCGTCTTCAAACTGCCAGCATGATGCCTTAAGTCCTTCATCAAGCCGCAGTTTGTGTCTTTGATGAAACCGCATTTCAAGTTCATTCATGAAACCGCACATGCATCTGGTGGAACCGCCGACCAAGATATTGAAGAAGTTATTGCTGTCATTTACTCCTTGAAGACAAACATTCGCTTTTCAACCGTAAAAATGAATGACTGGTGACTTGTCCTTAAACTTCAAGTCATGTTTCAGTTATTCTTGGAATGTCGGTTTGTCTAGCTTTTTGAAAAGTTACCGTTGTACTTTTCAACAACTAAAAGGACAATATCAGGTTGTGATCCAACAACTTCCTGCCACAAAGCAAAAGCAAAGGACGACAGTGACAGGTCAACCAATGGGATTGTGACAACGCATAAAACCGCCATACAATGACTCACCTCATTGTCCAACGGTCACTAATGCCTTCACTATAAATAGCCTTCATTGTTCAACATTGAAGGTTGCTGAGCTTCAAAGAAAATATCCCAAGTATTCAAGTTTGCTTTGAAGATTGAAAACCCAGATACTCATATCTTCATCATCTCCTTAGCAAACCCAGAGTTCTTCATCAAAGCTTCAAGCCTTCAAATCATCACAACTCAGCCTTGCACAGAAAGTAATCATTTGCTCACCATCACTTAGATATTTTGAGCTCTTGATTTCTTTCCACACTACACACCCGGAGTATATTTTCTTATAGATTATATACCTCGAAAACACAGGTTGTTATAATAGCATTGTTAGGTTAGATTGTTTATTTAGAGTTTGGATTCTTTTGTAATCTTGTAAAAACTCCTCTAAATCTATACAAGTCTAGTAGCTATTAGAAAATCCTAGGCTAACCACCTAGGTAGAGGACGTAGTTCTTTCAAGAACGAACCTCTTCAAATTGTGTGTCCTTGATTTTTATTTTCTGTCTTGTCTTTTACATTTATGTCTATGAGCTTTATTTACTTTTATGTGAAATGACTTGATAAATGATTTGCATACTTTTGTGATACTTCAGTTGTGCCTTGTCAGTTGCATCGTTTCTTTTTCAACCACTTAAACCGCCCAACTCTTTATAATTCAGTTTGGACAAAACCACAAAACTCCGCTGTGCATTTTATCTGAGCGGTTCTAGTGCTTTAAACCGCAATAGACCAAACTGATAAGTACTTGGTTGATTTTCAAGGGTATTCCGACAAAGATTTTAAACCGCTATTCACCCCCACTTCTAGCGGTTCTATACCCTTGTTGCCCTTTGGGACCAACAGCTTCCAAGCTAAGTGGGCCTTTGGGCTAACCATGCAAGCTAGTGGGTAAATAAGTTAATTTTGGGCTTGCCCAAAATAGAATTATGACCCGCGAAGCGCGTGATGGGCGGTTTAGGGCGCACGTACGCATCGGTCGCTGGGAGCTGTGGAGCTTAAATTTTTGGCAAGGGTGTGCTCGATGGTGGTCCGGCCCGTGGCATGGTTAGGCTTGGCGGTTTGGTTCATGGGTTGGAGCGGATCGTTTGGGTCGTGATGGTTCGGTGTTGGGCGACCCGCACCTGTTTGAATAGGTGGGTCGATCCAAGCAATCTCCTCCCTTCATCCTGATCTGATCCAATGGTCTAGAACCACCAGCCACCAATTATGCCTATTCCCATAAGGCACCCTATCTCTTCATTAACTATATAAGGCCCCTACCAATTTGACATTCCTCACTCCAATCACAACTCAGTCACTCATCATCACACAAAGCACTCTCTCTTCAATTCAGAAGTAGAGAAGCACATATTTAACTGAGTTAACGAACTCGGCTAAATACTTAACTGAATTCGATGGAATTCTGTTAGAATTCAAAGGAATTCTCAAGGCATCTGTTAGAAGACAGTATCATCTTGTTGCATAAGATTTCTTCAATGTCTGGAAGTGTCAAACACTGTTACGTTCGCCGAAATTGTTAATTTGAAGTGCTTCTATTAACGATTGTAAAGTCGTTTCATCTTGAGAGAAGATTGCCGCTAACCGTTAGCACCAGTGCGGGGCAATATCTTCTTGCGGAGATTGTGTCCAACACAAGACTCGACTTCATTTATTGCCCGGTTTGATTTAATATTTTCATTTATAGTTTATCCTTATTTTCTGCCCCGTTAAGTTTATTTTGGTTCATTTATTTATTTGTCATTCGGTTAAGTTCAAGAAAACCTTTTATATTGTTATATACAATTTTCCTAACATCTATTAACCTCAAACTTAAAATAAAGTGATGCGATCAACTCAGAGTAGTCGGAGCAGCTAATCTCATGTATTAGATGCTTGTCTATTGAACAATCTATTAATCTCAAATTTAAAATAAAACGATGTGATCAAATCAGAGTGGTCAGAGCAGCTAATTTAATTGCGTGTATTAGATGCTTGTGTTTAGCGGAGACATAAGTGTGAGCATATGACAAGAATGAAGATAGAAAATGTAGGAAGGTATGGGATGGGAAACAAACAACTGTTAGTGGTTTTGTATCCGTCCCAGACTAAGTTTCTTAGTTTGACTTTATACGGAGATTAAGAAAAAATAAATGTTGTGAGTATGAAAAGTGAAGTAGGAGAAAGTAGGAGAGAGAAAGTAGGTAAAAAGTTTTTGTTGTGAGAATGACAAGTGGGTCCCATTGTCTATTTTAGGTAATAAAGCAACTAAGAACCTTAGTCTGAGACAAACAAAAAAAGAAAGTAAGAACCTTAGTCCGGACGGAGGGAGTATATAAAATGGACATGGTGAGTGATTTGAGAGGGAGTTGTGTTTGGTTATAGACAAAAGGGTTGTTTTTGTTGTTGTTGTCTAATTTCTTATCAGGCGGGATAGGAATAGGAATAGGAATAATAATGGGTATTTGAGAAGAAAGCATGGGCCAGAAACAACAATTGGTTGGCAGGCATGCCTAACAAGACAAAACATTTCAGGTTGATAAGAAATTCCTACTGTACCAAAGATGAGGACTTTTGTGAATTTATTTACTCCTATTAATTAGTTTTTCGAGTGAAATGGGTTAAAACTCTGAAAGAAAATTCACTGAAAATGTTGACAATACCCAACGATTTTGGAATCAGGGTAGCACGCTACTCATTCCGTCTTACTAGTAATTTAGCCATAGTAAACTACCAAAATGACCCGCGTATTACTACTACTTCAGATTATCATATTTACCTTCGTACTATTAAAACGACCAATCTAACCTGCTCATTATTGATAAAATAACCAAAATAACCAATATCGCCGTCATCTTTTCCAACGGATCATTGCTATCTCTTTCCACCTAAGAATTTCTCGTTTTGCCGACCTTCCCTCACCAAAATCGCCGTCATCTTTTCCAACGGATCTCGTTTTGCCGACCTTCCCTCACCAAAATCGCCGTCATCTTTTCCAACGGATCATTTCTATCTCTTTCGATGCCTCCGATCCCATTTCTTTGACATTTACCTTGGAAATTTCAAATCAGTTTCACCTACGGTGGATTTAGACTCCAAACAAAACTCATTCCTGTTGTGGATATGACCATCCACTACCCAAGCAAATCACAAGAAGAATAAAGGCACACAAACAAAGCACAAGAAATCAAAGCAAGAAAAGACACAGAAATTGTTTACCCAGTTCGTCAATATGTTTGACTACGTCTGGGGGCACTACCAAGCCAGGATCTTGCACTATAATATGTTAAATCTGAGTTACAATGAGTATGGGGGCGGAACATTGTTTATATAGCAAACCAAGAATAAGACCTAAACCTAAACATAAGAGAAATCCTGAAAATCTGCACTTTCTCGGCATTCCAAGCGCCCGCTTGTAGGGGACCAGGCGCCCGCTTACATGCCAATTCCAGGAACCAGACCTTCTGTCCAAACCGGGCGCCCGCCTGGTCAATACCAGGCGCCCGCCTGGAATCCTGCTCCAGATTTTCTTCTCTTTGTTTCTTTGAGGGATCTCTACTCCAACAATCTCCCACCTAGAGATCAACCGCATATACAAACCCCGTATCCGTCTTCAACTCATCCTTGGTGTCTTCCTAGTGCTCACCTCGATCATGGTAGTGCCTTCCTCCTCTCTTATTCTCCAAGCCCAATTGAAGCTATGCATAGCTTCAACTTTTCAAGGTTTACCACCCTGGTCAACATGTCAGCCGGGTTCTCCGATCCCAAAATCTTCTCCAGCCTTAAGATCTTCCTCCCCAAGAGATGTCTGATGTAGTGAAACCTCAGCTCAATGTGCTTCGTTCTAGAATGAAACGCCGGATTCCTTGCCAAATGTATTGCACTCTGACTGTCACTGTAGAGAGAATTACCACTTCGCGTCTTCCCAAGTTCACCCAAGAAGTTCTGCAACCATACCATCTCTTTGCTTGCCTCTGTCACTGCCACATATTCTGCTTCCGCAGTCGACTGAGCCATGATCTTCTGCAATTTAGAAGCCCATGAGATAGCCGTACCACCTAATGTGAAAACATAACCCGTGGTACTCCTCCTCTTATCAAGATCACTTGATGCCAAATCCGCATCCACATAACCCGCTAATACGACCTCCTTGCTTGAGAAACATAGAGCCTTACCAGCAGTACCCTTTAAGTAGCGCAGGATCCATTTAACCGCTTCCCAATGTTGCTTCTCAGGATTGCCCATGTACCGGCTGACTACTCCCACCACATGTGCAATATCCGGCCTTGTACACACCATTGCATACATTAGACTCCCCACTGCCGAAGCATATGGAGTCCTCTCCATCTTTTCACGCTCCTCCTTGCCCTTAGGTGAGTCCTTCTCGGATAGCTTGAATTGCATACCCAATGGTGTCCCTGTTGGCTTCGCCTCTTCCATGCAAAACCTTGCAAAGACTTTCTCAACGTATTCTGCTTGTGAAAGAACCAACTTACCCGACTCCCTATTCCGGTCAATCCGCATGCCCAAGATTTTTCTGGCCTCCCCCAAATCCTTCATCTCGAACCGTTCTGACAACTGAGCCTTCAATCTGTTTACCTCTCTACTGCTAGAGCCCGCTATTAGCATGTCATCCACATATAACAGTAAGATTATATACCCATTGTCCGTGTTCTTGAAGTAGCAACAATGATCCGCCTCACATCTGATAAAATCAATGTCATGCATGAATCCATCAAACTTCCTGTACCACTGCCTAGGAGCTTGTTTAAGGCCATACAAGCTCTTAGTCAACCTGCAAACCAGTTCCTCGTTACCCTTAGACAAATATCCCTCTGGTTGTACCATGTAATTTTCTTCCTCCAAATCCCCATGAAGAAAGGCCGTCTTTACATCCATTTGCTCCAGCAACAAGTTATCCGCCACTACTAGCCCCAGAACCATTCTGATAGTGGTCATCTTCACAACAGGAGTGAATACCTCGGTGTACTCAATACCGTACTTTTGCTGAAAGCCCTTTACAAACAATCTTGCCTTGTAACGCTTACTGCCGTTTGCCTCCTCCTTGATCCGGTAAACCCACTTGTTATGCAATGCCTTCTTCCCCTTAGGCAGTCTAATCAACTCCCAAGTTTTGTTGGCTTTCAATGAGTCCATCTCATCATCCATCGCAGCTTTCCACTTATCACAAAGTGAACTACGAACAACCTCCGCATAACATTCTGGTTCCCCACTATCTGTCAACAACAAATAGTAATTTGAAGGAGTATACCTGTCAGGTGATCCACGCAACCTACTGGATCTACGCAGCGGAATATCCGGTTCCGGAGTATGTGGTTCATCTTTAGTGACCTCCTGACCATGGTCATCATGAACCGTCCTTTTCCCACCCGAGTCTGGAATATCCACCTCTACAACCTCCGGTTCCGAACTAATATCATCAGATGCCCCCTTTCTGTCCTTGTACAAAACCTGTTCATTGAATACCACATCTCGACTACGAATAATTTTATGGTTTTGATCATCCCAAAACTTATACCCGAAGTCATCCCCGCCATACCCAATAAACGTACATTTTACAGATTTTGCATCTAATTTAGTTCTATCAGCAGAATCAATATGAACATATGAAACGCAGCCAAATATGCGAAGAAATGACAGATTTACCTGCTTGCCACTCCATGCTTCCTCTGGAATTCCATTCCCCAATGGTACCGATGGTCCCCTATTGATCAAGAAAGCCGCCGTGTCAACTGTATATGCCCAAAACGTCTTCGGAAGTTCACACTTCAACCTCATACTTCTAGCCCGCTCGTTCAATGTCCTGTTCATCCTCTCTGCAATCCCGTTGTGTTGTGGTGTGCCCTTTGGAGTCTTCTCCATACGAATCCCATTCGCTGCACAATATTCCCTAAACTCCCCGAGCTCATACTCCCCTCCGTTATCTGATCTCAAGCACTTAAGATTAAGTCCTGTCTGATTCTCCACTAAGGCCCTCCACTTCTTGAATACCTCGAAAGCTTCATATTTCCCCTTCAAGAAGTAGACCCAGACCTTCCTTGTTGAATCATCAATAAAGGTCATGTAATATGAAGCACCACCCAGAGAAGTTACCGGAGATGGTCCCACAAATCCGTGTGAACCAGTTCTAACTTTGCTTCCCTCAAAGCCCTACTTGTCCTCGAGAAATTACTTTTTGCCTATTTGCCAAACACACAATCTTCGCAGATCCCCACGTCGACTGTCTTCAAACCCGGTAGTAGTCCCTTTGAGCAAAGTACCTTCATCCCCTTCTCACTCATGTGACCCAATCGACAGTGCCACAAATCAGTATCACCCTTGGCTGACGCCACCGCGATACTATCCTTGGTGTTATTCGCCAAATACAATGTCCCCTCCTTATTACCCCGAGAGATCTCACGATCCTCCTTGGTAATAACCCAGTTCCCGCAGCCGAATGTTACCTTGTAACCTTCTTCGTCTAACTGCCCAACTGATAATAGGTTCTTTTTCAAACCCGGAATGTGCCTGACCCCGTTCAGATGTAAGACCTTCCCGTCCGATGCTCCTATTCTGACATCCCCCTTCCCCTTGATTTCCAAAGGCTCGCCATCCGCCAGATAGACCTTACCGAAATCACCGGAAGTATAATTCTCCATCTCTTCTGCATGCACGCAAGAGTGGAATGATGCCCCCGAATCTAGCACCCATGATTCTAGTGCACTACTAACACTCAGAACCAGTACATCATCACCTTCGACTGTCACATTCACTGAATTTGCCCCCACGATTGGGGCAATCCTTCTTGTAATGTCCTAACTCCTTGCAATGATAACACTGCACCGATCCTTTCGCAACCCTTGGTTTATGTCTGATCTCCACGGCCTTGCCCTTACCACCCACTACGTTTTCCCTTGATTCAGTTATCCCCTTATTGCTAGTACCCGACCTTCCCCTGCTAGTAGTAGCTAAGGCCGATCCCGAAGTAGACGATGTCCCCAACTTCTTCAAACGATTTTCCTCGCCCAACAAGAAATCCTTAACATCATCATACTTCAATTTGTTCTTACCCGCTGAAGCATTGATCGCTGTCACCGTCCCGCTCCAACTTCCTGGTAAAGACGCTAGCAACAAGCACGCATTAACCTCATCATCAAACGTAATCTCCAACGCAGTCATTGAGTCTATAACATCCATAAACTCATCGATGTGTTTAGCCAAGGATCCTCCCTCTTGCATCTTGAGACTACCCATCTTGCGTATCAAATCAACCTTGTTTGCAGCAGATGGAGTTTCAAATATCTCAGTAAGATAATCCAATAGCTCTTTGGTGGTTTTCGCCTTCTTGGTAGTCTTTGCGATCCACTTCGACAAAGTAGATCTAACCACCCCTAGGGCTTTCCGATCCATGAGATCCCAATCCTCTTGCTTTTCTCCTTCCGGTTTGACACCCTTTAGAGGCTTATAGAGATTTTTGTTGTACAAGAGATCCTCTATTTGCATCCTCCAAAACCCGTAGTCAGACCCATCGAATTTCTCCACCGCTTGTTTGTCCTTACCCATTCTTTATTGCTTGACAACACCCAATCGCTCGATAAACTAATCGGTCGATTAACCCTGATCTCCAACTAGAGCTCTTGATACCAGTTGTTGTGGATATGGCCCTCCACTACCCAAGCAAATCACAAGAACAATAAAGGCACACAAACAAAGCACAAGAAATCAAAGCAAGAAAAGACACAGAAATTGTTTACCCAGTTCGTCAATATGTTTGACTACGTCTGGGGGCACTACTAAGCCAGGATCTTGCACTATAATATGTTAAATCTGAGTTACAATGAGTATGGGGGTGGAACATTGTTTATATAGCAAACCAAGAATAAGACCTAAACCTAAACATAAGAGAAATCCTGAAAATCTGCACTTTCTCGGCATTCCAAGCGCCCGCTTGTAGGGGACCAGGCGCCCGCTTACATGCCAATTCCAGGAACCAGACCTTCTGTCCAAACCGGGCGCCCGCCTGGTCAATACCAGGCGCCCGCCTGGAATCCTGCTCCAAATTTTCTTCTTTTGTTTCTTTGAGGGATCTCTACTCCAACAATTCCTTGTAAACCTAGACAAAATGTTGGATTTGTCGACACCAGAATCCCCAATTAACACGATCTTGAACAAATAATCGTACTCATGATCTACCCTATTAGCCATCCTCTTTTCTTTCTTTTGCTTTACCTCTTTGTATCTCCTCAATCCTCACAACAATAAAGGAGAGATCTGGGAGTCGGAGAGAAGACCCATTTTGGTTGAATTAGTGAGAAATCAGAGAAACGGGACAGACAAAATCAAATGGAAGAATCGATGGAGATAGGAGGGGAGGGGGAAAATGCCTTTGTGAAACGTCCTAATGTGAAAACCAATTTATCTTTGGCTTGGGTGACAGTGGGTAGATGGAGTTAGGTTGGTGTGAAAGGGGCAATAGAGGTGGCGGTAGATTGGGTGGGAGGCCAGGTGGGGAAGTGTAACTGGGGTGATGGAGATGGAGTGATATTGGGTTGCTAATTTTTTGGATTTCTTCTTGACAATATATTTGGATTGAATTGACAGACTTGTTGATTTACAAGTGTTTGTCGCTTGGTAAAAACCCTATTATAATAAGGGTAAATTAGTCATTTAGTACTTAAGTAAGTGAGTTACAATTTTGTTAGATTATGGGGGTAATTTGAAATTTTTGATAGTAATAGATGTTAAAAAACTAACGCTCGTTTACTTTCACTAACATTTTTAACGATATTGGTTATTTGTGTTATTTAATCAATAGTACGCATGTTAGATCGGTTGTTTCAATAGTACGGAGGTAAATATGATATTTTGGAGTAGTACGCAGGTCATTTTGGTAGTTTGCTCAATTTTAGCCCATGCTCCGCACGGTAATTGATTGAGAGCACATAAAGGAATGAGATGACAAAGATTTGTAAACTACTTTTCTTAGAGTATTGAGTTCAAAAAGAAAATAAGATGCACCTAACAAATGACAATTTTACCCATGTCTTGGAGAAGTTATCTATTTGAATTTCAGTATAAAAAATTGGGGTTGACTTGCAAACCAATAACGTTGAATTATGAGGAGAGTGAACAATCAAAAATCTTTTTGATAAAGTTTAAGCCGTTTATCAAAAATTAATGATATCATTCATTTATGTGTAGAGATTAGTTAATATACCATATTTGGTTTATTTTTAAATGAACGTAAACTTTAGTGGTTCATTCGCTGAAGATATTGTTATACATTCGATGTAAATTTCATGATCTTTAATATGTTCTCAACCTTTGAAATTCTATGACCTATAATTGTAATTGAAGTGGTAATTGCCTAAGTCATAATAGTTTGATTTGTTAATTTAGTGTTATGGATTATCAATATGACTATTGGAAACCTTCAAAATTTAATAATATATTAAAATTAATTATTAATGAATACATGATTGCTCACAATAAATTTAGTATTAACTTTTGACCTTTCAATTTTCTATTCTAGATTATATATATGAGTATTGCATCTATAGAAGATGACTATAAGTAGAATTAGTCTTTTATAGTATTTTAAAATAATAAATTAAAGATAATAGTGTCCTATATAGTTACTAATAAAATTAGCTAATTCTATTAGCTAAGAATGAGAACAATAAAAGCCTCTTAGTTGTAGGGGTAATGCTGACATCGCTTCATGAGACGTAAGATTTGGTTAATTAATATTATAAATAATAATAGTTAATATATATAATAACTATTATAATTAACTAATAATATTAATAATAAAAGTTAATTTATATAGTAACTATTATGGTTAACTAATGTTATTCATAGTATTAGTTAACTTATATATATAGTAACTATAATAGTTAACTAATACTATTAATGATAATAGTTAACTTTTATAGTGACTATCATTGTTAACTAATACTACTACTAATAATAGTTAACTTATATAGTAACTATTATGGTTAACTAATACTATTATTAATAGTAATAGTTAACTTAAATAGTAACTATTATGGTTAACTAATACTATTAATAGTAATAGTTAACTTATATAATAACTATTATGGTTAACTAATAATATTAATAGTAATAGTTAACTTATATAGTAACTATTATGGTTAACTAATACTATTAATAGTAATAGTTAACCTATATAATAACTAATATCTTTAACTAATACTATTAGCTAATAAAAAGAATATCAAAAGTCACTTAAAGTTTAAGGTGGTGATGACATGGCTTCACCAATAGCAACATTTAGCAAAAAATGTCCAAGTGGCGAATCTACATCCCTCCGCCTCAACTTTTAATATATACGGAGTATACATTTTAAACTTTAAAAAATGGTTGGTTATAAAAATTAAGAAAAAAGTGGTGTGTTGTGAGTATAGATGGTTTGATAGGAGGGAGAAAGTCAGATAGAGAATAGTCAGTGGATAATCATTGTGAGTATAACAAGTGGGGTCCACATTTAAAGAAGTATATATATATATATATATATATATATATATATTAAAGGGGGGTATGGGCGGATTTTTGAGGTTTTCCGTTAAACCATAAAATTTAAAACATAAAGAATTTAAAAAGATATACATAGGGAGAAAAGTTTCTTACAGTGATTTGGGCGGAAAGTGGAGGCGGAGTATAGTGGTTGGAGCGTATATTTGCAGAGGTTTTTTTTTTTTTTTTTAATTATAAGTAAGGGTTATAATATGAAGTGCTAAGGGATTTGAAGGAGTTTAAGTACTAAGACTAGGGGAATCGGAAAGGTGTTTAAGCTGCCATTGTTTTAAGAAAGCTTGCTTCTTATTGATTCTGGTAGGCGTGTTTACAAATGAGAACTTAAGAGGCTTTTATAGCCTTCAGAGTCTAAACCTGACTAGCCGGTCTTGCAACCGGTTACCTAAAGAATCTAATAATTTACATAAAGACAATCGATAATGAATAAAGCAAAAGTAAAAGCTACTTTACATAAAGCAAAAGAAAACGATAAGATTCGTTTCTTAAAAGAAAAAGTAAAGATTAAGAAAAGCTGTCTGTCGTTTATTTCTTTGAGTCATTGCTTACGATTATCTTTCCGTCTTCGTCGTTTCTTATCCTCCAGTTGTCTAAAAATCTCGATAATTACTGTCGATTGTGGGAATGGTGTCATCTGTCTGGCTGTCTTGCATTATATCATCTTCCGGATGTGGCCACGGTGTGTCCTCATCGTTGTTGATGTGATGTTGCTCTAGTTTGTCTCATTCTCCTACGAATGGGAGGAGCATGTCCCAGTTGTTTTTTGTCCAGATTTGGACGTAATGTCCTTCCGCCATTAATTTATAGTTGTGCCATGGGAAATGTCTAGGAAGGTCCGGAGTTTGCTGGTGATTTTTGATGAAGCTTGTATGGAAGTCTGTTATTGTGTCCACGTTCTGTTCATGTAGCCAAAAAAGACTTGAGAAATCAATGTGTCCTTCGATTTTTACTGCCATTTCTAGAAGCACTTGATCTTCGGGTTTGGTGCTGATGAAGATCCTTTTTCTTGCAGGTCTGTATGTATGGTTGTCAGCTTCTGGGAAAGATGTGAAGATTTTACATCCTACTTTTTGTGAGTAGGAGTGTGTAGCTATGTTTCCTGCTACTAATGTGAACTTTTCTCCAAATGTATTTATTATCTTTTCTGTAGTGGGAGTTAAGCGAAACTCAATGTAATCAATCATACCATAATGGTAGAATTGAGTTATCATCTCCTGTGGCATATCTGTTCTGAATAGATCCACCTGTAACATCAATACTCCTGTATCGTTTCCCTCGCTATTTATTCTCTCTATAACTTTCACTCCTGTGTATTTTATTTCTTTAAACACTATCTGTATGATTTTTTGCTATAATTTATAGAGGATTAATGGGAATCCTGTGCAAATTTTTTCAGATATAATGTCATCGAGGCCTTCGCTTCTGTCAAGAACTGGCTTTAATGTTTGCCTCCATGGGATGTCGAGAATACAGGCTTTAAGACTATCATAGTCTCTGTGAATAGGATATGTTGTGCTTTTCAGTTTACTTTCAAGAGTTGCTATCTGTTGTTTGAGCATTTGATTCTCAATCTGTAGCTGGGTGTCTTTCCCCTTTTGAAGAACATGTTTTCGGAGATTTATAATTGTCTCCTCCTGTCTTTTGATGATTTGCTCAGAATGTTCTTTTGTAATTTCTGAAAATGTTTTTACTTCCTCAGGCTCTATGATGAAATTTTCGAGCCCAAAATATCCTCTAGCCACATTCATGGCATCTGAAAAACTGTAGAACCCTTTATAAAGAGGGTCTGTGCACTGTATATGTCTAATTACTGTTTCCCATTTGTTGAAAATTCCGAGTTTAGTGCCTCGAAAGATAATGTAGTGAGAGAATCGTTTTGGAACTGTTGTTTGTTCAGGAGTTTTTTGGGCTATTTCTAAAAAATAATACCCAAGAGAATTTAAAATATGTACTTTCTTTGTGGATTCATTGGGAAATGTATGGATGTGCCAAAGATTGTCGAGAAGACACTGTTGCTTTACTGTTAAATCCATCCCGAAAATGGGCCTGAATTTTTTGTTATCTTCTGTGCAAATCGGCAATGTGTTTGGGCCAAAAGTGATGGATTGCTGTTGGGCTCTAGGGATAAAATTTTTGTCGGACAATTTTTTGAAAGAGCTTGGCCCAGCCTGTGAGAGACCTTTATTTAAAGAGGATAATGGATAATACTGTGTTATGCTGTACTTATCATGTTCTGTTTTGATACTTTCACTAAACACTTGTTTTAAATGATTTTCATGTTCCTGTACTGTTTCATTGGCTACTAAAATGTCGTCTATGTAGACCATACAGAAATTGTATTTTAAAAATATATCGTCCATAAATCTTTGAAAGATTGAAGGAGCGTTTTTTAGCCCGAAACTTAAAACATTCCATTCGAACTGTCCTTCGGAACATGTAAAAGTTGTCCAAGGTTTAAAATCTTCTGCTAATTTAAGCTGATTATAACCTGATTTTAAATCAAACTTTGAGAAAATCTTTTTCTTTTGGATTAGATTTATCAAGGAGTCTTTGTTAGGTATATTATATCCATCATCTTCTGTATTATCATTTACTCTTTTATAATTATAGACTATCCTAGCTTTCCCTCTCTTAATTTCACTATGATTTAGAACTATAAAAGTCGCTGATCTATGTGAACTTTCTGATTTTCTGATTAAGTTTTGTTTTAGCATTTTCGGGATTTGATTCCTAAATTCTTCTTTATCTAAAGGACTATACTCAATGTTAGCTGTTCTAATGGTAATATCAGGATTTTTTATTTTGAATTTACATATATATATGTGACTTTTGAATTTGTAATTTCTTCTCCTATTAATCCTATTTTTTCTAAATGTAAGATAATAGGATGGTTACTACTTTTTGCTACATCAATTCCTTTTTCTATTTCATGTGTCAACATATTTGTATATAATCTTAACGTATCATTTTCTATATGAGAGTAAGTTTTTTGGATGGCTTTGGCGTAAAAATTCTAAGTTGCCTAGTCCACCACACTTTTGTGCCAACTCTGATGTTTGGTTATACCTTAGAGTGGGTATACTGTAGATATGTTTACTTAGTGTAATGTAGTTTTTTGTGATAGTAATAGCACCCTGTAAGCTTAATATAAAATTTAATCAGAGGATAAAGTCTTTTGACTTTACATACTCAGGACTAATATTAACTTGAGGAATATCATATTTTAAGCTATAATTTCCTGAAAAATCCATAAATTGTATTTCAATTGGTTCTATGTAATGTGTAATTGTCATTAATCTATCTTCTATAGTCCTAGTGACTAATTTATATGATAATTTTTTTTTAAAACTGTTTAGGTACCATACTATGTGAGATTACACTCTTTGTTGGACCTGTATCTAAAAGGGCTGTGAGATCTAGATATTCTTTATTATCTAGCCATAATCAACATTGTAAATTAATCATATTTGTTATATTTTTTGTTTGTATCAGGATATGTTCGGTTGACATATTTGTTAAATCTATATTTGTTAAAAGTTCTTCCGTTTTCTGTTTATTTTTATGTACTTTGCTCTCTATGTTTGAGACTCTTTCTTCGATATTCATAATTTTTAAACTATGTATTTCAGTTGTTACTGCTATCTTTTCCATTTTTTCGATAATCAATTCCATGTTTGAGTTTTTGGGTTTTTTTATCTAGAGTCATACTTTGGTTGTATAAAGTTTTTAAGCATAAATAACATATTAGTGTATCCAAGTGCAACACTTAGATACAATACTTATTAACCTATTGTATCCAAGTGTAATCAAATTTTTTGTAATGTACCTAAGTGTTTCAATTGTATCTAACATATGGACCCTTGAATTTTTTTTTCTAATCTAATGGTTATGATTGGTTCTCACGGTTCTCACGATATTTAAGTTCTCATTTGAGCACTTACATATATATATATATATATATATATATATATATACGATTTTAAAAGCATGCATATTAAGATAATAACAATAAATAACATAAAAATAATATCAAAATAAATATCGCATGAATAGTGAATAGTAAAATTTGACTTTTCTACAGTAACTTAAGATAATAACAATAAATAACATAAAAATAATATCAAAATAAATATCGCATGAATAGTGAATAGTAAAATTTGATTTTTCTACAGTAACTTTTACTTTTGAAAATATTCGTACGTAGGCTTTCGTTAAACCCCAAGTTATCCGTCACCCGTAGGTCTGGAAAGTTAGTGGTTTCCACCTTTCGTAACGTTTTTGTTTTGAAAAATAATTTGTAAATTGTAAGCAACAATGAATAAATAAATACTCGAGGCGGGAGTAGTAAACTTACTTGTTTATTGCAAATTGATGAGAGTACAAGATGGTTGATGAAGAAAAGATGAGTACAAGAGATTTCTAGAGAGATTTTTAGAGAGAATTTAAAACTGATAAAAATTTTGCCTGTCCATTACAATGAGCTAGCTAAATCTTATATACTACTGATTTTTGTCTTGCAGGTCGGCAGGAGGAATCTCCTTTTGAATTTTGTAACCAGTGGGTCAGGGCGGCTGAATCATTTGTTGAATTTTGTGACCAGTGGGTCAGGGCGGCTGAGTCATTTGTTGAATTTTGTGACCAGTGGGTCAGGGCGGCTGAATCATTTGTTGAATTTTGTGACCAGTGGGTCAGGGCGGCTGAGATAATTGATGGAGGCATCTTCTCCTTTTTGTGTGGGCCACGGCGGTTGAGATAATTGGTGGAGACATCTTCTTTTTGTGTAGCTTTACAGATCTAATTCTAGATCGTCTGGATGTGTGAAGAAGTCATCATTGGGTTGTGTATCACATTCGTTCATAGAGGATGAACTTCCTTCATCGCTAAGTTGGACCATTAGTCTTTCAAGATCTGTCGGATTTGTACATTTAGCCATCTGGGACATAATCTGCTGTTTCTTGGCTAGAAATTCTTCATTTTGTTGTGATTGTTTGAGGGGCATTGTTTTGCAATATTCTGGTTTTGTAAGGAAGTATTTTGATACTGCCTCGGAATTGCAATGAGAAATTTTAGTTTTGTCCCACCATTTTATTTTGTATTTACGAATCAAAATTGGTAAGATTGTTTTTTGTACACACTCACACTTTTGTGATTTCACACACTCACACATTTGTTCTTCTCTTAAGTCAAATTTTGTCATAAAAATTCATGGGACTTGGAAATTGTGACAAAATAAGGCCCAAAGAGGAGACTGAGAAATCTGCTCTGGGTAAGAAACCTTTGTTGACCATTGTTCGAAGGCTATTTGTACATTTGTTGGGACGATAGATTTGTCTAGTCCGAAAGATTTCCACCATTGATGAAACCAATAAGGAGTTGGATAGGAAAAATTCGGACAAAAATAAAAGAAATATGAGAGAGAAAAAGATTTGTTTTGCCTGAAAAAGGCCCTTGACCAAGCCAAGATGTAATCATAATAATTAAATCTGGCTGAATTGTTTGAATTTAGTAAATCTCGAGAGTCATTAGGTTTTTGGCCCCAATCTGATAAAGTCAGGAATTTTAAAATCTTGACTTTGCAATAACGAATTTTGGTGTTATCAACATGGTCTGTAGAATATTGAAAAGTGGCGGATTTTGTTTGTGTCAAAATGGTTTCATAGTAAAATTGGTTCTTCATAAAATTATCAGGAATATAATTGTGCAATGATGGTAAAATAAATTGTGATATTTGATAAGGATGCCAATTGTTAGTCATTTCATAGATTTCTGGTTCTAGGACACAAATAAAATCGGTATGATTTTTATAAAAATAATTTGTGGGTGGTGTTTGTTTAGGCTTAGGATTAGGAATGATTTGTTGATTGGTATTTAGTTGAGAAGTTTGTGGGTTTTCGATTTTGAGGGCAGATTTGTAAGTAGTTGTTTTTTGGGAAGATGAAGTTTCTTTTGTGGTTGGGGGAGAAAAATGTTTTGCATCTGGGGATAGGGTAGCAAACCTATTTTCTAATTTTGGTTGAAGATTTGGTGTTCTGTCAGGAATGAAAAGTGGGAGCTTTGTAAGAGGTCTGATTTGTACGGTTGTTTGTTCTTTCTTGGCCTTCCCTTTGAGTGAAGATCCTGTAATCATTCTAAACAAAAAAAAAATTTAGTATGTAAATCGAGCCGTCTCATACGATTGAAGGATAACATAGATATTTTATAAAGGATCTCTCGTACGAGGCTATTTTAATCTGGTATATGTAGAAAATCCTGAGATTTGGATTATGATCATTGTAAATACAATTTGTAAGTCTTTTAAAAGTTGAGATTTCGTTTTTGATAAGAATTGAAAAAGGCGAGGAAGATTTATTTTCAAAGATTTCTTGTAAATCATGTATATGAAATCTAAGCATTGTGGTTTTGTGAAAAGGGGTTCTTTTGTGAAAGTTTTTGCATTCTTTTAGCAGTATTAGTGATTTTTGTAGTAAATAATTTATGTAATTGGAAGTGTTTAAGTGAATACGATTTCCATTAATAAAAAGGTCCCAAGTTTGTTCTTGTTTTATTTGTGAAATGAGTATGGTTTCTTCATTTAATTTTTCTATTTCTTGTAATGATTGATTTGAAAAGAGTAAGGCTTCTTCATTTAGATTTGCCATTGCCTGCAATAATGATTGGTTTTATTGAATTTAGATCAAATATAAACATAAGAAATAAATAAAGATACATTTTTAGAGAACATTATGTAATTTTCTCATTCTACGAGAAAGAGTCATTGCTTGTTTGAGAAAACTTGTTGCGATTCTTTTCTGATGATAAAAAACGCCATGGTAATCTATGTATTCCTCAAGATCACTAATGAGGAATCTCACAAACATAAAATGTATTCTGATTTCATAATTTGTATAAGTATGGGGAAAGTCGGTAGATTGTAGATCTCTTAGTTGTCTAGATAAATGGTTCAAATATTCAATGTTATCAAAGCGTCCATTAATCCATCTAGATCGTCTTTCATGTATATTGGTAATTTGATTATTTATCTGTACATATTCTGCCATGTCCTTGTAGGAATTCCCTAGTTAAGAAATCAGGAATTGAATTGTCTTTGCCTGCAATATGAACGATGTCAAAATCAAATATTGCTAAAAGGGTTTGCCATCTGGCAAAAATTTGTTTTGCAGCTAAATTTTTTACATCTTTTTGTAAAACATCTTTTGCTGCTTTGCAATCTACTTTGACTGTAAATTTTTGATTAAGTAAATCATCTTGAAATTTTGTTATACATAAAACTATAGAAAGGATTTCCTTTTTTATTGTAGAGTAATTTGATTGTGTTGTGTTCCATATTCCCGAATAATACCTTATTATTTGGTCCTTCCCATCTATGTTTTGGGTTAATATTCCACCATATCCTGTGTCTGAGGCATCAGTAGATACTGTTTTAGGGGCATTAGGATCACATATAGTTAAGCATGGTAATCTTTTAACATGTAGTTTGATTTGTTTAACAACATTAGTATGCTCTTTTGTCCATGGTTTTGGATTTGTTTTTAATCTATCAAAAAGTGGTTTACAAATTTGTCTTAGTTTAGGAAAGAAATCTGCTATATAATTTAATGATCCTAGGAATCTTTGTAATTGATTTTTATCCTTTATCTCATCTGGGAATTTGTCAGCAAAATCTATAGATCTTTGTATTGGGATTAAGGTGTTATTGGTTATCTCATGTCCTAAAAACCTAATCTTTGTTTGATAGAGTTTTATTTTTGTTTTTGATAATACTAATCCATTTCGTATCATTGTTTTGTAAAATATGTTTAAATGTTTGTCATGTTGTTCAAGAGTTTTACTAAATACTAAAACATCATCTATATAGACAATAATAAAAGTGTATGGATTAAATATCTCATTCATTATTTTTTGAAATTCGCTTGATGCATTTTTTAATCCAAAGGGCATAACATTCCATTCGTATTGCCCAAAGGGGACTGTAAAAGCTGTTTTGTATTTGTCTTCTTCTGCTATTTGTATTTGCTAAAATCCTGATTTCATATCAAATTTTGAAAATATAGAAGCATCATGTAATCGTTTTAGTAAATCTTGTTTATTGGGTATTGGATATCTGATCCATTTTAGTGCAGTGTTTAACGGTTTGTAATTAATAACTAATCTTGGGGTACCTCTTTCAATTTCTGCATTTTTTGATACATAGAATACTGAGCATGACCAAGGCGATTTACTTTTCCTAATTAATTTTTTATTGAGTAAATCTTTAATTTATTTTTTACAATATTCTAATAATTCTTGATTCATTTGTATAGGTCTTGCTTTTGTAGGTATTGTTTGTTCATTAAAATATTTTTCATATGTAATGTTATTACATGTTTTTCCCGTTCCCAAAAAGCTGTGGGTAAATCAGAATATAAGTCTTTTTCAAATTTTTCTAATTTTTTAGAGATTATGTTTTTGTTTTGTTGAAGTTGTAATTTTTCTTCAATTTTGATATTTAATAATTCTTCCTTAAGGAATTTCATTTGATTTTGTAAAGTATTTAATTTAGAGATTCCTGTTTTTTGTAAATTGTTTACATCACTATTAGATACAGGATATAGAAAATCGAATATAATTTGTTGTCCTAATATTCTTGATTCTACTCCTCTTTGTGAAACTGAAAAGGGATATAACATTTGTAAAAAAAGGTTTCCTAATATAACTTTTGTGTTTAAATTTTTTACAAGCATAAGACTTGTTTTAAAACAGATATTATTATTACAAACATGTGCTTCGGGTATTTTGTATTTTACTTGTAATTTTGAAGAATTAGCTGCTGAAAGACTTTGTTTTGTTTTTATAAAATATTTTGTTGGTATTATTCCTTGTTCAACACAATTTAGGTCTGCTCCTGAGTCTAACATGGCTAATCCTTTGTATTCGAAATCTTTGATTTTCATATGTATATGTACATACCATTTCTGGTATCTTACTCGGGTAAGAGCATATATACTTTCTTCTGTGTCTGTAGAGGTACTTGTATCTGTTTCTGAAGAAGATTTTTTAGCAAAAGGGTTTTTAAAATGTTTGTCTAATTCTTTATTAGCTTTAGAAGTAGAAGCTTCATCATTGTAAGTTGAATGTATTTGTTTTTTAATTTCTTGTAGTGCTAATTTTGTTTCTATTTCTTTTTGTGTTTTTTGTAAATCCAAATTACTTTGTTTTAATAATTTTATTTCTTGTTTTATTTCCCTAATTTCATGTTGTAGGTCTACTGATGAAATTTGTTTCTTTTTGTTTTGGAACATTTGTATAACATCTTTGTATTGAGCTGGCTTGGATGTATCTGGTTTTTCTTCGTTAATTGTTTTAGCTAATTGTTTTAGAAATTTTCTTTTTATAGTTGGTTCATCTATTTCTTTGATTTTTTCTAATATCTCATCGTATTGTTCTATTGTGTTTAATTTATTATTACACAGGCATATTTCTCTATTACAAGATTGGCATTCATCATCATCACTTGTATCAGTTTGATAAGAAGAGTTGTAACCATCAATATCTGTTGATAATTCAAGATTATCTATGTTTTGTAATATTTCTTCTGTTTCTTTTATTTTTAAATTATGGCAGATTTGTTGTATTTGTCTTTTTGCTGGGCAATTTTTAGCAATGTGACCAGGTTTTTTGCATAAAAAACATTTTATGTTTTTATTATATGGCTTAAAAGACTTAAAGGATTTTTTATATTTTGTATTATTTTTATTATTGTTGTATCTTTTCTGAAAATGTGATTTTTTATTTTTATTGTAATAAACAGGAGGATTATTTTGATAGTTTTTATTTTTTTTTCTATATTTTCTCCTATATGTACTATTTTTGTAATACGGGCTTCTATATTGATTGTAATTTTTCTTTTTATATGGAGATTTTAGTTTATCAAAACCAAATTGTTCACACCAATGTCCTAATTCTTTTCTGATTTGAGTAGTTTCCTTTTTTAATTTGTTTTGTAGTTTTTGGTCTTGACATAGTCTTAATCCTGTAATATTTACACAAGTGATTAAGTCTCCATAGGTAAGATTATCATAGGATATTTGTCCGTATTTTTGTTCTATCGTATCCTTTTCTTTTTCTGAAAATAGGCCTGGTAGTCCAGTAATAAATTTTTCTTTCCAATGATAATTATTTGGGTCGGCAAGATTAAAAACTCTTTTAAGAAAATTTTCTTTATACCATTTGAATTGTTCTAATTTTCTGCATTTTAGATTTTGTAATATTTCAGAATTTCTTTCAGTGTATAAATCTATGTCTCCTATAAAGTGAGTTGTGATATTAAATATTAAGTATATTAATTGTGCAGGAGTTTGGTTTCCATTTTCATCTAATACTGGGTGTCCATCTTGGTCTACTTTAAAAGCTTCTAAAATTTGTGTTTTTATTTGTTGTGCTAGTAATTTATCCCACCAAGTCCTTAATTGGCCAGTGAATCCTAATATAATGTTTTCAACTGCCTGTCGCTCTGTAATATTTGTAGATTTATAAATATTTCCTACAATTATCATTTCCTTTGTAATATTTATAATTTCCATTTCACTTAATCCGTCAATGTTCCATTCCTAAATATTTTTTGCATTGTATGATTTTGTTGGGTTTTTTAATATTTCTAAGTCTTCAGGATCTTTATAATTGTAAAAATCTCGTCTCATTATTTGAATGGGAATTGTATTTAAGTTTTCTTCTTCTGATTCTGTTGTAGAGTTATATTCATTATTAGAAGTGATATCTGATTCTGAGGTTTTGTCTGTCGCGCCCCGACCCGTGGTCCTACTTGGCCCCACGTCCGGGACACGCACGGAAGACGTCATAAAACATTTTTGAGAAATTTTTTTGAAATGTACTTTCTATAAAAAGGTTCACACAACCAACTTGATACTAAAACATGACTTCAAGTCACAACCAATCTTTCCCAAACAAGTACTAAGCCACTTGGCTACAACTACTAGCTTTACTTACTTAATTACAAACCGAACATCTACTAAAAGAGATGATATAAACTAAGTCACGAGTATACTACCCAAAATGTATTACATTTACATAATGTATCCTTTACTTACATAACATTTTCCAAAATGTCTTACCCAAAGATCTCCTCGACGTCCTCCCGGTGTGTGTGAACTATCCCCTGGGCTCCCTTTTATCTAAAACGGTAAACAAATAAAGGGTGAGAATAAATCTCAGTAAGCTACTAAAATGCAACTACATTACATGCCAATATGATAAACATAAAGGAACAATGCCACAAATGATCATATAACACATAGCACATAATATGAGAGGCTCCCTATCGCCAACCGTCCCATACCGGTTGGAAATAACGACCAACTCATCATGCAACACATAAAGCGGAAATGAACACTCATACATGGATACTGAGCCAAGGTTCTCAAACCAAACCATAGCCATCTGAGAGGCATCAACTGAGCAGCATCGAAGAGCTGAAACGGGTTCCGGAACCAAACAACAACAACAATAACGGGGGGAAAATGACACAAAGTCATAACCCAAAGTGCCCAACCTTTGGCCTAAGGAAAGGGGTTAAAAATGGGAAACCAATGATAGGAGCCTTACAATGTACTTGGCTCGGGAGACCATTATAATCCCTATCACTGCCCAACACACACAAAAGTACCAGCTGGACTTTACACGCAAGCACCACATAGAAATACTTGCTTAAACAACAACCAGGGACAATGATTCCAATGTAGGGAACTATGCCAAACACATCAAGAAGATGAATCATTCAACACATCACAAAGTGTTCAACAATGCTCACTTAATCCATTACTCACATTTCACAACACTTGTGTTCACAAAGGAACCAATTCTACCACTTTAGTGATCCACAGCAATCATCTAAGTACTTTAGGACACTACCCAAAATCTAGACCAAGATTGACCTCTAAACCCCTTGGGTTGAAAACTCTCAACTTTTTCAGAAGAATGGGCGGTCGCCCAAACTGGGCTGTGCGGCCGCCCAAAATGCTCTGCTCCAAGAAGAAAACCCTTCAGATAGATGTGCGGCCGCACGCCCATTTTTTGGCGGCCGCCCACATCACCCGGCAGACCTAAAAACTTAACCAAAATTCACTCCTTTTGTTTCACAACCCAAAATTACCAATACTTGCAACACTTAACATTGCAACTTACACAAAGGCTAAACTCAAACACTTAACATTGCAACTTACACAAAGGCTAAACTCAAACACTTAACATTGCAACTTACACAAAGGCTAAACTCAGCCTAACAACAATACTAACACCCAACAATAACCATTTCATACTACTCCCTTTGTCTCAAAATTTCAAGTATAAATAAAACATACCAAAACATTGTTTTAGCACTGATAAAGCATACAAAGCATACTTATGACCATTTTAACATTTAAAGGGGGATTAGTAACTTACTTATTTTCCGGAAAAGATGTCAAGAAAAATAATATGGATCGGTAGATATGATCTAATCAATACCCTGAACATTTATATATAATTAGATTTGAAAATGGAGTAGTAAATTAAAATAGGGAAAATTAACAAAACATTATTTTTACCTAGCTTTTCTTCTTCTTCTTCAACAATGGCAACTCTCAGGAAATGATTTGGAAAGTGGTGGTGCAAACTAAGGGGAGGGAGGGATGAAGAGGTGATGATCAACTAGTTTTTATCCCAAGTTCACAATTAAATCACCCAAGTTTCAAATTTTATCAATTAACCCCTCAACTCCCACTTTCATTAAAGCCCCCATATAATTCCACTAACTCAACTAACTCCCAAAATAAACTTTACTACTAACATTTTAACTAACACAAATAGTCAAATAAAATGTGCAATTCATATAAGATGATGCAACACATAAAATGCACACATAATTTTAAATAAAAATTATCAAAATATAAAATAAATATTAAAATAAATAAACGGATTTTGGGGTCGTTACACTCACTCCCCCTTAAAGAAAATTCGACCCGAATTTTAGGATTGCTTACCTCAACCCTCAAACAACCAAGGGTACTTTCTCTCGATCTCCTCCCGAAGCTCCCAAGTCGACTCTTCCACGTTATGATTTCTCCATACCACTCGAACAAGGGGAATACTCTTAGTTCGCAACTCTTGAACCTTCGAATCAATAACTTGGACCGGATGCTCCTCGTAAGACATACTCGGTTCAATATCCTCGGGAACCTCGGATAGGACATGAGAAGGATCATACACATATTTCCGAAGCATCGAGACATGAAAAACATTATGGATCTTGTCAAGAGAATGAGGTAACGCAAGACGATACGCTCTATCACCAACTCTACTCAAAATCTCGAATGGGCCAATGTACCTCGGTGCTAACTTGCCTTTCTTCCCGTACCTTCGAATCCCCACCTTAGGTGAAACTTTCAAAAACACAAGGTCACCTTTTTCAAACTCGATATCTCACCTCCGGTGATCGGCATAACTTTTCTGTCTACTCTGAGCGGTACACAAACGATCTCGGATAAGCTTAACCTCCTCAACTGACTTGTTCACCATATCAATACCCCAAATTTTTGCTTCTCCCACTTCATCCCAACAAATTGGAGACTGACATTTCCTCCCATACAAAGCTTCATACGGGGCCATCCCAATACTTGACTGAAAACTGTTGTTATAGGCAAATTCCACGAGAGGTAAATGAGAATCCCAAGAATCTGAAAAATCAACCGAGCAAGCTCGCAACATATCCTCGAGAATCTGAATAGTCCTCTCTGACTGTCCATCTGTCTGGGGATGAAATGCTGTACTAAACTTCAACTCTGAACCCAAAGCCTTCTGAAACGCTTGCCAAAACCGAGATGTAAATCTAGGGTCACGATCAGACACAATACTCACCGGGACACCATGCAATCTCACAATCTCATTTATATACAAAATCGCAAGCCTCTCCATCGAGTAACTAATCTCAATAGGTAGAAAATGAGAAGACTTGGTCAATCTATCCACGACCACCCAAACTGCATCAAACCTTCTTCGAGTGCGAGGTAATCCCGTCACGAAATCCATAGTAACATGTTCCCACTTCCATTCCGGAATCTCTAACGGTTGAAGTAACCCCGCAGGCCTTTGATGTTCAGCTTTCACTTGTTGACATGTCAAACATTTAGATACATAATCCTCTATCTCTCTCTTCATATTATTCCACCAAAAGTGTTGCTTCAAATCCTGATACATTTTTGTGCTCCCGGGATGAATAGTATATCTCGACTTGTGGCCCTCATCAAGAACTTGGCGTTTAATCCCATCCACGCAAGGCACACATAACCGACCTCTGAAAGTTAACACTCCTTCGGGATTAAGAGAGAAATCCTCAAATTTGCCATCTTCGATTTTATCCACGATTTTTACTAACTCCGGATCATCCTTCTGAGCTTCCTTTATTTGTTGAATCAAAACTGGTAATACTTAAATACTCGCAAAAATAGCCCCATGCTTTGACTCACAAGGATCCCAATCTCGAGCATCCTCTAACATATTCCATTCACGCACCATCAATGAAGCCATAAAAGATTTCCGGCTAATGGCATCAGCTACCACATTTGCTTTACCCGGGTGATAAGAGATTGTGCAATCATAATCCTTCAATAGCTCCATCCATCTTCTTTGCCTGTTATTCAACTCTTTTTGGGAGAAAAGGTACTTCAAACTTTGGTGATCGGTAAAAATCTCAAATTTGGCTCCGTACAGATAGTGTTTCCACTTATGCAACGCAAAAACAATCGCAGCTAGCTCCATGTCATGGGTAGGATAATTCTGCTCACTCGGAGTCAACTTTCTTGAAGCATACGCAATCACCCTTCCATTTTGCATTAACACACACCCGAGTAGAGCCGTCAATTTGGGTTGAGCCCATTGGGCCGGCCCGCCCCGCGCATGGATTAGGGATGGGTTGGGCTTGAAATATACCAACCCAAATGCAAGTGGGCCAATTTGGGCTAGCCCATTCGGGTTGTGGGCCAAACGGGTTTGGGCCGGGCTGGGCCGGGCCAACCCACCTTTTTTTTTTTTTCCTAAAAAATCGAAATAGGGTTTATTTGGTTTTGGATTTCGTTCTTCTCTTCTCAGTCTCTCCTTCCTCCCTCAACTCGACAACTCCCACTCACCCACTCGGCCACTACCAGTCTCTCACCGGCGCGGCGCCGCCACCAAGTCACCACTTCGCCAGTCGCCACCATAGCGGTCGCCGCCATCGCCGGTTTCCGCGATCGCCAGTCGCCGCATCACCAGTCGGCAGTCGGTTCCATCGCCGGTCGCCGTCATCGCCACCATAACTGGTAAGTCCACCATCGTCGTGTGCCACTCTCCTTCTTCCTTTATCAGATCTAGATCAATATAGCTTTATTTCTTGATTTGATTATATAGATTGATTTTAGGTATGATGCTTGGACTGATGTTGGTTTTACTTTTATTGGTTTTCTTCCTTCCATGTTGAATTGTTGATGCTTGGAGTTGGTGCAGTACTCAGGTCAGTTTGTGGACTGATGTTTCTGTTTCTGTTTGTGTAATATGCTTGGAAGGCTGGAAGCATGGAACCCGTTATTGTCATGCCTTTTTTTTTTTTTTGTGGACCTTGGCCCGCCTGGCCCACCTGGCCCACTAACCCAAGGTGGGTTGGACTGAGTTGGCATTTTCTCGGCCCGCCACGAATTTGGGCCAGCCCGCCCCGCCCCGTTTGAAGGTGGGTTGAAGGTGGGTTGGGCCCAGCCCACCCCGCCAGCCCAAATTGACGGCTCTACACCCGAGGCCTTCTTTAGAAGCATCGCTATAAATTACCAAATCATCATTTCCATTAGGAAGCGCAAGAATAGGAGCTGTAGTCAACCTCTTCTTCAATTCTTCAAAGCTAGCTTGGCACTTGCCATCCCACACATAAGGAACATTCTTTCGAGTCAATTGAGTCAACGAAGTAGCAATTTTAGAAAACCCCTCGATAAATCTTCTATAATACCCGGCTAGACCCAAGAAACTTCGAATCTCCGTAACTGATTCAGGCCTCTTCCAATTCACAATAGCTTCAATCTTGGAAGGATCTACGGATATTCCTCTATTAGAAACCACATGCCCCAGAAAAGACACTTCATCGAGCCAAAAAGCACACTTACTGAATTTCGCAAACAGTTGCTTCTCCCGAAGAACAGATAAAACCATTCGCAAGTGCTGCTCGTGCTCCTCCTTAAACTTGGAATACACAAGAATGTCATCAATGAATACAACCACGAAGGTGTCAAGATAAGGCTTGAAAACCCGATTCATCATATCCATGAAAACAGCCGGAGCATTCGTCAACCCGAAAGGCATAACAAGAAACTCGTAATGACCATACCTACTACGGAAAGCAGTCTTAGAAATATCCTCAGAACGGATCTTTAACTGATGGTACCCACTCCTCAAGTCAAGCTTTGAAAAGACGACTGACCCTTGGAGTTGATCAAACAAGTCATCAATGTGAGGTAGAGGATACTTATTCTTTACAGTTACCTGATTCAGCTTCCTGTAGTCGATGCACAGTCTCAAAGACCCATCTTTCTTCTTGACAAACAATACAGGAGCTCCCCACGGTGATACACTAGGACGGATGAATCCCCGATCAAGTAACTCTTGCAATTGAACCTTCAATTCTTTTAGTTCAGCTGGAGCCATTCGATAAGGTGCTTCAGATATGGGGGTAGTACCTGGAATCAAGTCAATACCAAACTCGATCTCTCTATCGGGAGGCATAGAATATTCAGAAGAAAACACATCACAAAACTCTTTAACAACATTCACATCTTCTACTTTAGGAGACTTTTTAGTAGTATCCAAAACACAACCCAAATACCCCACACAACCACGGTGCAATAGCCTCCTAGCTTTCACATAAGAAATAATACGAATTCCCTTACCCAAAGAAGTTGCCTCAAAAGTAAACACAGGCACACTAGGGATAGAAAACGTAACCACTTTCTTAAAACAATCAACAGAGGCATGATATTTACTTAACCAATCCATACCCAAAATAACATCAAAGTCTTGCAATGGCAAAATAACTAGATCAGCAAGTAAAACATGCTCACTAATATGCACATCACAATCACGCAACACCTTCTCAGCTATCAAACAATTTCCCATAGGAGTCGACACTTCTAGCACATAAGGCAAAGACTCAAAGCAAGGATGCAATCGAGATGCAAAAGACACAGAAATATATGAATGCGATGAGCCGGGGTCTATAAGTGCACGTGCCCTCAAACTGGACATAGAAATTATACCTCCAATTACGGTGGAAGCATCCGAAGCTTGTTGTTGATTGATTGCAAACACTCAACCTTGAACCTTTGGTTTTCCCGAGGCATACCTTTTCTGACCCTGAGACGGTCCAACACCACTCCCCGATGGTTGACTCCCCAATCTCGGGCAATTTCTTTGAAAATGGCCAAGTTGTCCACAGTTCAAACACTTTCCTTGTTTCTTCCAACACCGTTCCTCACTGTGCCCTTCCCTCTGACAATAATTACATACTCTCTTGCTTTGACCCCCGGAGAAATTACCTTGATTTCTAACACTCGGTTGCCCTTGTGGTTGTCCTCTAAATGGGGTTGAAGTCCCTTGTCCTCCACGATTATCATTCCTTTGTGGTTGTGGTCTACCTTGCCTTCCAGCACTTGTTAATTCCACCTTCCTCTTGTGTTCTTCAATGTCGTGCTCCACTTGATAAGCTCGGTCAACTGCATCTTGAAATTCTTGTAGCTTGTGGGACACCAATTGAGTTCGGATCACTGTTTTTAACCCTTTAACAAACCTTGTTGCCTTTCTCTCCTCTGTTGCAATTAAATGGGTACAATACCTTGATAACTCCGTGAACTTGGCTGCATACTGAGCCACCGACATTGTATTCTGTTCCAAGCTAAGAAATTCCACTTCCTTCCGGTCTTGATCCACCCTTGGAATAAAATGTTCCTTGAACTTCCTCAGAAAATTTGCCCAAGTATATGGTACATGAGCTTCATCCCAACTAGCCTTCAGTGTTCTCCACCAGTACTCCGCAGCTCCACTTAACTTGTAGGTAGCAAACCTAACTCGATCTTCTTCAGTACATACTAAGACATCAAATATCTTCTCCATGGATTCAATCCATCTCTCAACTTTGGTCACATCTGGTTTACCATCATAGCCGGTTGGTTTCATCTTCAAAAACTGTTTTAGACCATACCTCGGAGGTGCATGCTCTCCTCCTTGCCTCTGATCATGGATGGTTTTCATTGCGGCCTCGAACATCCCTTGAAACATAGCTCGAGCCTCTTCCCTTACATTACCCTGGCCTGCAGTACCAGACTGTTCACCCTCATGTTCCGGCATTTTTACTGAGTACCTGCATAAAACACTCAACGTTACTCACTCCATACTCAACTACCCTCCTAGGTCACTTAGTCATTCTAGACCATCTACAACCTAGCTCTGATACCAACTGTCGCGCCCCGACCCGTGGTCCTACTTGGCCCCACGTCCGGGACACGCACGGAAGACGTCATAAAACATGTTTGAGAAAATTTTTCGAAATGTACTTTCTATAAAAAGGTTCACACAACCAACTTGATACTAAAACATGACTTCAAGTCACAACCAATCTTTCCCAAACAAGTACTAAGCCACTTGGCTACAACTACTAGCTTTACTTACTTAATTACAAACCGAACATCTACTAAAAGAGATGATATAAACTAAGTCACGAGTATACTACCCAAAAGGTATTACATTTACATAATGTATCCTTTACTTACATAACATTTCCCAAAATGTCTTACCCAAAGATCTCCTCGACGTCCTCCCGGTGTGTGTGAACTATCCCCTGGGCTCCCTTTTATCTAAAACGGTAAACAAATAAAGGGTGAGAATAAATCTCAGTAAGCTACTAAAATGCAACTACATTACATGCCAATATGATAAACATAAAGGAACAATGCCACAAATGATCATATAACACATAGCACATAATATGAGAGGCTCCCTATCGCCAACCGTCCCATACCGGTTGGAAATAACGACCAACTCATCATCCAACACATAAAGCGGAGATGAACACTCATACATGGATACTGAGCCAAGGTTCTCAAACCAAACCATAGCCATCTGAGAGGCATCAACTGAGCAGCATCGAAGAGCTGAAACAGGTTCCGGAACCAAACAACAACAACAATAACGGGGGGAAAATGACACAAAGTCATAACCCAAAGTGCCCAACCTTTGGCCCAAGGAAGGGGGTTAAAAATAGGAAACCAATGATAGGAGCCTTACAATGTACTTGGCTCGGGAGACCATTATAATCCCTATCACTGCCCAACACACACAAAAGTACCAGCTGGACTTTACACGCAAGCACCACATAGAAATACTTGCTTAAACAACAACCAGGGACAATGATTCCAATGTAGGGAACCATGCCAAACACATCAAGAAGATGAATCATTCAACACATCACAAAGTGTTCAACAATGCTCACTTAATCCATTACTCACATTTCACAACACTTGTGTTCACAAAGGAACCAATTCTACCACTTTAGTGATCCACAACAATCATCTAAGTACTTTAGGACACTACCCAAAATCTAGACCAAGATTGACCTCTAAACCCCTTGGGTTGAAAACTTTCAACTTTTTCAGAAGACTGGGCGGTCGCCCAAACTGGGCTGTGCGGCCGCCCAAAATGCTCTGCTCCAAGAAGAAAACCCTTCAGATAGATGTGCGGCCGCACGCCCATTTTTGGGCGGCCGCCCACATCACCCGGCAGACCTAAAAACTTAACCAAAATTCACTCCTTTTGTTTCACAACCCAAAATTACCAATACTTGCAACACTTAACATTGCAACTTACACAAAGGCTAAACTCAAACACTTAACATTGCAACTTACACAAAGGCTAAACTCAGCCTAACAACAATACTAACACCCAACAATAACCATTTCATACTACTCCCTTTGTCTCAAAATTTCAAGTATAAATAAAACATACCAAAACATTGTTTTAGCACTGATAAAGCATACAAATCATACTTATGACCATTTTAACATTTAAAGGGGGATTAGTAACTTACTTATTTTCCAGAAAAGATGTCAAGAAAAATAATATGGATCGGTAGATATGATCTAATCAACACCCTGAACATTTATATATAATTAGATTTGAAAATGGAGTAGTAAATTAAAATAGGGAAAATTAACAAAACATTATTTTTACCTAGCTTTTCTTCTTCTTCTTCAACAATGGCAACTCTCAGGAAATGATTTGGAAAGTGGTGGTGCAAACTAAGGGGAGGGAGGGATGAAGAGGTGATGATCAACTAGTTTTTATCCCAAGTTCACAATTAAATCACCCAAGTTTCAAATTTTATCAATTAACCCCTCAACTCCCACTTTCATTAAAGCCCCCATATAATTCCACTAACTCAACTAACTCCCAAAATAAACTTTACTACTAACATTTTAACTAACACAAATAGTCAAATAAAATGTGCAATTCATATAAGATGATGCAACACATAAAATGCACACATAATTTTAAATAAAAATTATCAAAATATAAAATAAATATTAAAATAAATAAACGAATTTTGGGGTCGTTACATTGTCGTTATAGTCTGTTAGCATTCGGATATTTGTACCTGTACTTGTTTCCTCTTTTACTTTTAAATGTGTTTTTATTTTATTCATTAAGTCTTTTAAGGGATCATGGAGTGTTGGTTTGACTTCAGTCATTACTAAAGGATTCCTAGGAGGGGGAATTTGTTTAGTATACATTGTATTTTTATTTTTTCTAGTTGATGGATTAATATTATATAATTCTGAATATTCTGTAAATCTTTGGGATTTATAATGTTCATCATTTTTTGTTGGTATTGGTGTGGGTCCCATTTCTACTTCTAGTTGTGCTATATCCTTTCCTATTGTGGTTATTTTTTTAGTAGAATTATCAATTTTTTCTTCAACTCTATCTAATTGTTGTCCTACGGTATATAGGTATAAATTTGTCCAATTATTTTGTAAATGTAAATCTGTGTGTTTTTTATCTTCGGTGTTTAATTGATTAGATTTATCAATGGGGTATGCACCATATTGAATGTTGTCTCTACAAAAGTAAGTGGCTTCTAAAGGTGGTTTTTCGTTTTCGTATACTTCGTGAGTCGGTAGAAGATCTGGTCCTACTTTGTACCACCGTCTTAGTTTTTTCTGTAATGTAGTTATTTTGTATAGGTAATCATGTTTTAAGAAATCAAAAAATGGTACGTGGTCTTCTTGTAATTCACAAAATTCGTAATATTTTTCTTTTATTAATTTTTGTTCATTTGTATCATACATTTGAAAATATAGTTTTCTATTTTCTTTATTGTGTTTACTTGTAAAATCTTTTCTTAAAATACTTTTATTTAAAATAAAATTGTTTTTTATCATGTTTAAGGTAAACTCACTATCTTCGTAAGATTGAACATTGATTCCTTCATATGGTTGAACATTAATTCCTTCTCTGTTTACTCCAGTATTGTTTGTTTGTTGTGGAATTTCAATATTAGTTTCATTTTCAAAAACAGTTTCATTTTGTGAAGAACTATCTTCATATTTAGTGTTTTGTGGGAATTCATATTTATTGGTTTGTGGAAATTCATATCTTCCTGATGTAGATCTCCTAGATGGTGCTTGGACATTAAGTTTTTTGTTTCGACTTAGTGACCGAGTTCTTTTGAATTTTAGATCTACCGATCCATCCTCATATTGTGTAATTTGTTCTATATCAGTTGTTTGATTTTGTTCTTTTCTTGGGACAGTTTTAGCGGGATATGACCATTTATCGGGTAAAGTTATTTCATTCCATTTAATTGTTTTTGGTATATTTATATTAGCTTTTGTTTTGTCAATTTCCCAAAAAATGGTTTCTCCTATTTTGTTTCTGTTAAAAGCATTAGGACATAGTCCTGTATTCATATATATATATATTAAAGTTTAAAATGTGACAACTAAAATGAAAATTTTTAAAGTTGAAAATGAGACGTATAGAGTATGTGGAAGCGAAGCCGTTTTTTATTTTATTTTTTTAGTGATGGGTCTATAGGGAATAAAAATATTCGGGTAGCCATAATAAGTGGTGAAGCCAATATTTTTTTTTTTTTTTTTTTTTTTAATGGGTGTATAGGGAAAAATGTACTTATCATACTAGAAGTTTGAAATAAAATGGGTATAAAATATATTTCCTTTGTTCTGCCCGAAATAAAATATTGATAGCTTTTTTTTTTTGTATAATTTGACCATGTAATTTAAATAAGAAATAATTATTCTAATATAATTGTAAATATTATTATTGAAAGTATTATTAATTGTGATACAATAATAATTTTTAAACTTTTATTTGAATTATTATATTTTCTTAAAAAAACTTGGTCAAAGTAAAATCAAGTTTACCAAAATTCTATTTCGGATGGGAGGGAATGAGTATTCATTAAATCCTGAAAATATAATTTATTTAACTGAATTCTGACCTTGATTGTTTAAAAATAATTATCCTTCAACATTCTAAATTTGTTACTGATTTACAATTTGAAATACTATCAGTATTCATGTCTAAATAACATAGAGATAATTAGATTTTTATAAATAATAATAAAAATTTAATTGAATAAATTATAAAAATCAAAGTAAAATTATCTTTCAGAAATGAGAGAGTATGGTAGTAAACTTTTTAAAAAATAGGGTCAAAATTTACAACAAAATACCCATTTTCAAACTTTAAAGAAACTAAAATACTCCCTCCGTCCCAAAATGATCTTCGCGTTTGACTATTCAAACTTTTTAAGGATACGAACATTTGCTCCACTAGCTATGCTTTGTTTATGCAATTTTAAGCCTAAATTATAGAAATGTGAAGAATTTTTTGGGACAATAAGAAATGACAAATGAGAAGATCATTTTGGGACGGAGGGAGTAATATTTTCCAATGTAAAAGTAGGCCAAGTGCCCCATGCCCCCATGTCTATAATGTAGTATGGGACTATGGGCCATTATTCCCCAAACTGATATCCATTTACCAAATTCAATTTGATAAAGCATTATTAATAGCTCAGAAAAGTTTAAAATTCAATTTTTGTGTGGTGTTTCTTAAAACATGTTTTGATAAATTGTTACGGTTATTAATTTAAGAGCCGTATAAGAAAAGTTCATTTTTAAGTAATATTAGAAGCATATCCTTTTCTTTTTAAGAACAAATAATAACGTTCCTTATCACTCACTTTACGATCTACTTTTAAATTATACCATAAAAGTAGAAATAATGTTTTGTTGGTATTAGGTAGTATTTTATAAACCAAATTTTCAATACACGAGATTATAAGGTGGAAATTTTGAGAAGACATGAGTTTGTTTTAAGAGATTGAAAAATGTTCGTTGACATTTTTTTAGATGAATGACATTTAGTTTTAAACAAACGGTGGCCTTTTATGTATAACTAAAACTTATTTTAAAAAGATACGATGAAAATTTTATAAAATCAGAACTTATAAACACGATAAGACACATTAAAACTGCCATCATCACTCTTTAACACTACCACAAACACTCTTTTTATACTATTGCTGATACATGTTTAATTAGAAGTGTTCATATGTATGAGTATTTGTTTAAATATTTATGTGTCACAGTATAAATAAGTGACACTTTTTATCATTAGCACTGACGCAAAAATGCATGTTTTAAGAGATTGAAAAATGTACGTTGACATTTTTTTAGATGAATGACATTTATTTTAAAACAAACGGTGGCCTTTTATGTATAACTAAAACTTATTTTAAAAAGATACGATGAAAATTTTATAAAATCAGAACTTATAAACACGATAAGACACATTAATACTGCCATCAGCACTCTTTAACACTACCACAAACACTCTTTTTATATTATTGCTGATACATGTTTAATTAGAAGTGTTCATATGTATGAGTATTTGTTTAAATATTTATGTGTCACAGTATAAATAAGTGACACTTTTTATCATTAGCACTGACGCAAAAATGCATTTTCTGAATTTCCTCAAGCGCTAGAAAATGTGTTTTCTGCAATACCTATTCGTTTTAAAAATGAGAAATAATAAAGTTACAAAAGATGACTAGAAAATGTGGTTTACAAAATGAAGTGTCATAATTGTGTTGGTGTTTTTAATTAGAGTGTGGCGGGGTCAACACACGATGCAACAAAAATAATATCATCACCTTATTTTGTATACATCATTTTGTGAATTTCTTTTGTGATCCTAGCATTGGCCTTTAAAAACAGTGGACTGCATTCGAATCAAAGTTCTACAAAGCGCTAGGCGCCGCATAAGGGCCTAGCGCCTAGGCGGGGTGGGGTCTAAACGGACTTAGGCGGGGCCGAGAATTCAGAAATAATTATAATAGACGGGACTTAAGCGTTTCATGAACGCCTAACGCCTAGGCGGAGCCTAGACGGCCTAGACGATCGTCTTTATAGAACACTAAATTTCGAATAGAAGAAGGATGAACTGTTTTATACTCCCTCTGTTGCTGAGTAAGAGTCCTACCCCTCATTTGCACGCTTATTAATAAATATTGGAAGTGATGTAAATGTTGTGAGTGTAAAAGTAAAGTAGGAGAGAGAATGAGTGGGAGAGAATAGTGAATTGATTAGTGTTGTGAGTATAAAAGTAAAATATGAGAGAGAATGAGTGGGGTGAATAGTAAAGATTCTTTGCCATTTTAAGAATATGACTCTTACTCTGGGACGAACCAAAATGGAAAGTAGGACTCTTACTCTGAGACGGATGGAGTAGTTCTTTTTATTTTCTCTTATCGAGTTTTTTTTTAAGTGTTCTCTTTTGGGTTAGGGTGGCCCATTTAATGATGAAAACGTGGCTCTTTCTCTATACATTCATCATTTCAAAGTCTTTATGATTGCCCTTCTCCAGCAAGCCACTCTAGTAAAAGAATAGATTAATCAAAATCTAGCAAAGATTTAAAGGAGATATAAAATGCTTTGATTCTTCTTTGACAAACTTTATCTCAAATGGAGCCCCTCCATTTTCTTCTTTCCCATTCAGATTCTTCTTGCTGGATATCTAGGACCACAAATCTCTAGTCCAAATTGTAAAACAAACAAAATAGATAGGAATATCTTTAAGAAATACATACTCCCTCCGTCTTTTTAGTTTTTTTTAGTTTATTCACACTTTGACCAATGCATGGGTTTTAATGAAGAATATTTTATATTAGTAGTTGAGTGGGTGTTGTGAGTATGAAAAGTATGATGTGATATTTGAGTGGGGTTGGAATTGTGAGTGGGATAGTTATTGTGAGCATGACAAGTGGGTCCCATTGAATAAAGAATAATATAAACCTTCCCCTTTGGGAGTGTGAACAATCAAATGGGACACCCAAAATGGAAAAAAGTGAACAGACTAAAAAGACGGAGGGAGTAAATCTATAACACTGTTTTATCATAGAGTTGGTTTTGGGGGAAACTATAGTTCCTCCATAAGTTATAAAAAGTCTATTTTTTAACCTTTAAACCCTAAATTCTAAACCTTAAACCCTAAACCTTAACCTCTATAACATGACTTTTTATAACTTATGGAGAAACTAGTTTCCCCCCAAATTTTCTCTTTATCATAATAATAAGAGTTGTATTTTTCTTATCCATATGAAAATGAATGTTGCGTCTGTAAATAAAAATAACTTTAGTCTTTCAAGTCAGCTATAACACTTATTATAAATCACAAAAATGTAAACAAGGACTACAATGTTTCGATTTGTTTATATGCACCCTCAATCTAACTAACTATGACAAAAACTCTTGTGAGACTATCGCACCTTGTGAAATGGATCAACCACGGGCCAACGCGCCTTCCCAACCAGGTCCGCCCGGGCCAAGCTTTGTGAAGGAATGTAACAGTTGGATTCCGAAATGTAAATGTTTTTGTTATAAAATGTAATTGTAGTTTCGCTAAAGATTTTAAATAGTTTGATCTTTTTTTAAAAGAGAAAATTACAAATGAAAAAATAAAAACAAAATTATATACACACACACATATATATTATCTTTATTATGAAAAAATAAAAACAAAATTATCACTAATTCTTTTTTAAAGAAAAAAAAAGAAAATCAGCTGACACATTTTATTAGTTCATTTTTAAGCAAAATAGGCCCCAAGAAAAAAAAAAGTAAAAGAGGCCTATTTTATTTGAGAAAAAAAAAACGCAACCAAAGACAACTACATATATAAATTTGAAGGCCTTCACATTCTCTCATTCATATTATATTTGAGCCCTCATACTTTGTTGCTTCACGTTTTTAATATTTTTGTTATACTCCCATGACCTCATAAAATGTCTTATTTGACTATTGAAATAAATGTTGATATATTTTCCTTTCGTCATTATTCTTAACCGGAGTAAGATTTACATTCGTAGCAAATGACTATTTAAGCATTTTTGTGGTTTAGTTTAGGAAGTTCACTTATTTTAATAACTCAAAGAATATTATTTTTTTCTTGTGACAAATTGAAGTAAAAATGAAAACATCTATGTAAGACATGGATATGTATAATCTTCTTTGGACTAATTTTTTTAGTCTTCATATTCTTATTATATTATTATATTTTTGGTGAACATAATTTAATCTTATATAATGCAAGAGTTTTTAAGTCTCTTTTATATATTTATTTAATATGTTCTTTTGCAAATTTTAGGACGTTATATGTACATTTTTTTCATCATGTTTTTGTTGTACATATTTTTTTCCTCTTATAATTATACTAGGTTATATATATTTTATTACTATATTTTATGATAAAAATTTATAGGTTTGATTATAACTTTAATTTATCTGTTATTATGTTAACTTCAATCATTTGATCTTACAATTATTTTATACTTAAATAAAAACTCAAAGTACAAGTTAATAGAAAAAAAATTTGCTAGTAAAAAAACAGGAGTTTTGTGGGAAAAAAAAAGATTTATAAAAGGCCGTTCATTGTTTCAAAAAGAGAAAGGGCCCTTCATTAGACCTCGCCCAGGGCCCACAAAAAGCTAGGAACGGCCCTGCTACAAATGATTATATAACAAATTTTGTAGAGTCAATGTTACCTTTTTTTTTCTTTTTCTATTTTTTTTAAAAAGTAAAAAATCATGTATACAATCGGTTACATTCAATTGCTACTTTGTCTAAAAAAACAATCAAACTATTTCAAATTTTTCGCTAAGCTACTTTGTTACATTACATAATTTCAGTTGTTACATTCAACCTTGTAATTATCATTAAGTGTTTTACCAATAAAAAATTTCCACAACTGAATGTAACAATTATTATAGTAAAATGCAACCGTAGTTCGCAGTAAATCTTATGTTATCCTCAATACCTTTTGTGCAAACCTTACATTTTAGAATAAAAATTGTTACATTTCGTAAAAAAATAAAGATCCATTTCAGAATAAAAACTATTATAATAGCGAAAAAAAAGAAGTTAAATTCATTTATCATAAAATGTGACGCTAGTTTTACAATCACTCTTATGTTATCCTTAATATATTTTCTACAAAATTATGATTACTTTTTTGAATAAACACTGTCACATTTCAGGGAAAAAATCTTACATTTATTGACGAGAGCAAAAGCATAAAAATAAATTAAAGAGTCGTTCTTGTGTAAAATCTGTTTTACACTAAAAAATGGAAAAACGTGTTTTACGTAATTGTCTCCTCTAGTATCATTATGTGCTTCTTTCAGTGTTAAAAAATGTCTGCTTTTATATTACACTAATAAAACATTGAAACATGCACTTTTAATGGTAATGTTAAGAATGCATGTCCTAGTATTACAAACTGCCAATGAAAAATGTCTCTTGCATTGTCAACATATGCTTGGTGAGTTTTTACAAGTTCCAAAAACAAGTGTCTTCTCTAGTGTTAAAAAGTGTCTGCTGTAGTAATAGAAAATGTCTCCTACAGTGTCGTGTCTGCTATGTTTTTATAAGTTCTAGTTATTTTCAAAAATGTCACCGCGCTTTGTAATAATGTTCCGCTTATTTACAAAAATACCACTCCGCATATAGAATACCCGTTTTACGCTAAGATGAGTGTAAAACGCGTTTTTTCCTGAAATTTTTACATTAAAAAATTAGCAGCAGTAATTCTTAAAATTTTATTAGGATGATAAAGATTAAAAGAAAAGAGGAATTTTATTAGAATCTTTAAATTAATATTAATTATTTATTAAATTTCAAATCAATAACTACTTTTTTTTTTGAAATTGAAATTACCGTTAAATTTGTTGCAAAAGCATAAGAGTTCGAGTAGGCTCTCCACAAATTTTAGAGGCTCAATCCAAATATTATCAATCATTACATTGGCAATTCGAATTACATCAAAATAAATAGAGGGATAACAAACGAGGGTGTTAGTGCATAAAACTACTGTTGGTCCCAGAAGGCAACAAGGGTATAGAACCGCTAGAGGGGGGGTGAATAGCGTTTACAACTTTTTCGAAAATACCCTTAAAATTCAACCGAGTACTTATCAGTTTGGCTAACTGCGGTTCAAAGCACTAGAACCGAACTGATAAAATGCACAGCGAAGTTTGCGGTTTGGCCAAAGAGGATATGTAAAGAGAGAGGCGGCTTGACTGGGTTGAAAACACAATGATGCAAAAGATAATCAGAACTTAAAGATCAAAGGAAAATACAATTCATTTTTCAAGTCATTTCATAGATGAAGTGATAGACCACAAACAAGAAAATAAAGAACAAGACAGAAAATAAAGATCAAACACACAAATTTGAAGAGGTTCGTTCTTGAATTAACTACGTCCTCTACCTAGATGGTTAGTCTAGGATTTTCTAATAGCTACTAGACTTGTATTAATTTAGAGGAGCTTTTTACAAGATTACAATGAAGAATCTAAACTCTAAATAAACAATCTAACCTAACAAAGCTATTATAACAACCGGTGTATTCGAAGTGTATAATATATATGATCATACAAATCGGGTGTGTGTGTGGAAAAGAATCAGATGCTCTAATGATCTAAGTGATGTTGAGCAAGTGAAAATGTTCGGTGTACAAGGCTGAGTAATGAATGGATGAATGACTGAAGCTTTGATGAAGAATTCTGGGTTTGCTAAGGAGATCTTTGAAGGTTTGAATATCTGGGTAAAATCTTCAAAGTAAACTTTGAACACTTTGGAATTTCTCTCTTGAAGCTCAGTAACCGTCATTGTTGAAAAATGAAAGCTATTTATAGGCAGTGCACCCTTGTGACCGTTGGACAAAGATTTGAATCAAATCTGGATGGTACAACTGCTGTTGAAATCCCATTGGTGAGCTGTTATTTTTGTCCTTGGTTTTGTCTTATAGTCCTAGGTAGTTGTAGCACCACCACCTGACATTATCCTTTATTGCAGAGAGATGACTAACGGTAAACATTTGAATTTGCTGGACAAAACCGACATTCCTTGCAGAAACTCCAAGTTAACTCGAAGTTATTTGTCAAGTCATAAATCATTCCTTTATGGTTGTAAAGGGAATGAGTGTCTCAAGGAATGAATGACAGAAACATTCAATGATCTGCGGTTCCACCAAGGTAGCATGAGTGGTTCCATGACTGAACTTGAAGTGCGGTTTCATCAAAATTGCAGCATGCGGTTTTGATGAAGACATGCGGCTCCATGCTGGCGGTTCGAGTATAGCAACGAGTGCAGTTTGAAGAACCAAACTGCTGAGGACAAGCCGAATCAAAACTCAGCCTATGACAAATAAAAATCTAGAAATGGACTTATCTAAAAATTGAAGTATAACTTCATTACATGATTCCTAAAGTCCATAAAAAGACACGTGGCTGTGAGGATCCCCCCCTCGGGGCGAAATGAGGTTCGTTTCGAGGAAGAAAATCCAAACACGTGTAACTTCACATACTTAACGGAGTCGGCACATTTGTTAACTTTTAACCCAACAAATGAAAATGGTTAGAGATTTATGAGTTTGGAGGTTAGGTTACGGCTTGGGAAGAGTTTCACGTCACCCAAGACACCTCGAACAAAGCCGAGTCTCCCTTGTGTTTGTTAACGAAAAGTGCATGTGTGTGTGTGTGTGTGTTTAGAAAACGGGAGAAACTGACTTTAACAGAAAACGGTTAGGATTTTAATAGAAAGGGGTTCTTTTGTAAACATTCTGGATTAAAGGGGGACTGGACTGAATCATGCCCCTGGATAAAGTAGCCGTATGGCTAAAGGGGGCCTTCCTGGGAATTTTAACAGATTCCCAGAATCAGTCCAGTTTCATATAGAAACAGAGCATTCTGTCTGAAACTAGACTGTTTGATCATTTCCAGGCATTCTTTTGTAACAAAGCACAAATTAAATCATCCTTATGTCATTAATCACTAGATTAGACACCAAAACAAGAATTTTAGATGTGATTAAGACAATCATTAAGGAACTATTGAGAAAAGGTGATGAAAGTGGCCTTTGAGCCAAGATGGCCATTTTGATGAGTAAAGATTCAAACTTTACCCTCAAAATGGAATCTTTATACAAGATTAAACCTTTAGGGACAACAAAACGACATAAAGATTGAATCTTTATGACCCAAATGTGGGATTTTAGGCTAAATCAAGGTTGGGATGATAAAGATTGGAACTTTATCACCCAACATGATCATCATGGCCAAATACAACATAAAGATACATGCTTTCACCATGAAAATGGATCATCAAGCTATTTAAAGACAAGAAATTAACAAATCATGATCTTCTTTAGGTTTTATCCCTTTTCACATACTTGGATGTGAGGGCACCTTGAATCATTTCATGATTTGGTTCCAAGATACATATAACAAAAGTATAAGGTGCTTGAAAGGAGAAGACTTGCAATATAAAGATGCTTGACAAGGGCAAGACTTGCAATATAAAGGTGCTTGACAAGGGCAAGGCTTGAAATGCAAGTAAATAAACAATATAAACAAGAACAAAAGAGTTTGAGATGGAGAGAAGATGGGAAGAAGGAGGCTTCACCTATGGTGGTTATGGCCTATCTTCCTCTCTTTTCACTCAAGTGCTTGGTGATTTTACACTCCTGTATTTCTGCAGAGTTTAACCTACAAAACTATATTTCTCCCTCCTGAAATGATCAGTAAGGGTCTCAATTTATAGGGACTGAAGGTGCCTAAACCAGCCGTACGGCTAGGCCCTTCCCGTGTCCAAACCATCCGTACGGCTCAGCCTGGTGAGTTTCTGGATTTTTCCAAGTTTAATTCCAGAGCAGTCCTGGAATTTTCAGTTTATCCTAGTGAGGTCCCAGCCCATCAGTTTATCCCTGAATGGTGCTAAGAGTTCCTCTAAGTTGGTCGATTTCAGATTGGGGTACTTACAGTGGCATGGATCAATCAAATCAAGATGGTGTACTAACAAAGAATCCTAACAATCTCCCCCTATTTGATTGATGCCATTACCACACTATGATAAAGCAAACATTGTACTTGGTAATAACATGTCCAAAGGAAATTTTCTTGAAACTGCATGCCCCAAGTCAATGCACACACTATGCTTAACCATAGATTTCTAATCTATCAAAAATAAAGTAAATGAAGGACAGATAGAAAATAAATTCATTCAGTTGCATATATAAAGATATGATTTTGAAGATTTAGATATGCAAGTTTAAACTGAATGTTTAAAACAAATGCACATAAAAGATTTTTCAAGATGAATATAGTGCATGAGTTTTGAAAAATGCAAGCATTGTTTCACAAACAAGCAGTTTGAATAAACAAACTTTTGAAACTATAATGCAATGTATTCATTCTCATTATAATTCACTCATAAGGTTTGGAGATTACAAGTACAAGAATTATAAGAGAGCATTAAAAAAATGAAACAAGCCATAAAAATACTAAGTAACTTAAACAAACTATGCAGCTTGATCATCTGCGGCATGATCCTTCTCAGTTGTAACATCATCAGCAAGTTGATCCTTTGCGGTTTCAGTATCTGGGCCTTCATTTCTTACCTTGGTTGTATAAGTAGATGAGAACTCAAAGTCAGCGGCATGAAGACGAATCAGAGTCGGTTTCTTCAAGCATTTCTCAATATTTTCCAATCTTCTTATTGAGAAGAACCGAACTCATATTGACAGACTCTTTCAAAACTGAAAAATTTTCTTCCAATGAAGTCAATCTTGCATCCACAGCATCCATCTTCAAGTTGAACAAGTCTTTGTTGACTTCAAGTGCTTCCTGTAACTTGAACTGGTTTGAGAGAATCCCATCAAGCTTCTCTTCAAACTGATGTTGTCTTGGAAAGTTTTCTAGCCTCTCATCTAGTCTCTCCCCCTTAATGTCATCAATAGATGAATCAAGATTAGACTGAAGGGAGTGAAACTGAGAGTCAAATCGAGATGATGAGGCCATCTGATGCAGTTAAATGTTCCTAACCGCATCCACTAAATCTGCATTGGTTGCATTGAGGGGCAGAAGTGGATAGGTTGGAATGGGAGTTAAAGGTTCATTAGAAGGTGTATAAGTGGGATAATCATCACTATCATCATTAGAAGTTAGTTAGATTGCATCTTCGGTTTGAGGAGGAGATGAAGACATGGGGGCTTTATCTTTGAGAATGGTATGGGCATCATCCAGTGATTCACCCATAGAGACTTTAAGGGCCATTTCAAATTCCATTGGGTCAAACTGAAGAAACTGATGTGAAAGGATTATAGCTACAGTTTGATCGACAGGACATGGAAATAAGTTCATCATTTGAGCCAGAGAAAGAAAAATTGAAGGAAAAGGGGCATTAAATATATTGAAAATAGTGGGAAGAGATTTGTGATCAAACCGAACGAAGAATTTGGAGTGAATGCTTGGTTCAGTTAGGACTTGGACTACTATGGCTTCCAGTATCTCATCAACAGCACCAAGAATGATCTTGTTGGCAGCGGCTTCAATGTCATCGGCAGGGTATATGTAGAATGGAGGATTGCGACCAGACTTTTCAGTAAACTGATCGGCTTTAGCAGCGGCTTTAGAATGCTTCTCGCGCAATTTCTCATCCTTGAATATTTTCAAGTATGTGGCGATGTCTACGGCATGATTCCTCTTCTTTATTAACGGTTTGGTTGGAGATGATGGTGACGGCAGAATCAAAGATTGAGATTGACTAGACCTCAGCTGAACTGGAGAATATAGAACCGGAGATGGGGTTCATTCTGGTGAAGTATCAAAGTCTAGTTTACGTTTAGGTATTGGAGAAGAAAATTCTTCAACCAATTGCGGTTCTGGCTCAGTCAATGTCACTGCGGCACGTTCACGCAACTGCTTTGTGAAACTGCCTTCTTAAGGCGAATGATCCCTCTTCCAAAAAGCACTGCTAAAATCTACATCACCTGGTAATCTAGCCTGCCAATGTACTTCAAAGTCTGACTTCTTGATAAGTCTTCTTCTTTTCCTCAATGGTTGAACCTCAGGATCCTCCTCCTGCTCAGGTCCAACTACAGCCTTAGACACTGCGGTCTGCTCAGGCTGAACCGCAGCCTCAGACACTTCGGTCTGCTCAGGACCGGTTTCACCAACCGGTTTGAGAGTAGGGAAAGCTTTGAAAATCTCTTCCAACTTTTCTTTAGTGAATTGAACAAAGGAATATTGGGAAGATAACGGTTTGAAGGATGAAGGTTTGGATAGCGGTTTGGATTGAGATGGTTGGGAGATAGGTTGATTTGATGGCAATGGTTTGGTTTCAAGTGATTTGGCTTTGGCGGCTTTGAATGCGGCTGCATCCAGGGCAAACTGCATTGTTTTTTCTATGGGTGTAGTTGGTTGAGGTTTGATGGGAAGATATGTTGGTTTGGGCACAGACGGTTTGGAAGCAGTAGGTTTAGAGAGTGTTGGGGAAAGTTTGATGGCTGGCATAGATGAGGAGGGTTTGGAGGAAGGCTTGTGTAACGACCCCAAAACCCGTCCCTATTTATTTTATATTTTTGAGGATTTTAATTTGACATTATGTGTGCATTTTATGTGTTGCATCTATTTTATGAATTGCACATCTTACTTGATTAATTGTGTTATTTACTTAGTTAGTAGTAATAATGGTTAAAGGAGTTACATGATTAAGTTGAAAATTTAGGGTCCTTAGTGAAATTATAACTTTAGGGGCTTAATTGTTCAACTTGGAAGTCCAGTGACTAAAGTATAAAAATGGGTAAAGATTTTTTACAAAACATGTTTATCTCTCTCCCTCTGCATGGTCATTTTACTCAGCAAAACTCTCTCGTTCTTCCTAGGGTTAAAAGAGAAAGATAACTTCATCCTATTTCGATTTATATCTTTTTATTTACTACTCCGTTTTAAAATCTAATTATATAAAAATGATCAGGGCGTTGAGTAGGTCATTTCTACCTGAACAAAATATATTTCTGCGATACTTTTTCCAGAAATAGGTAAGTTACTAATTCCCCTTTTAATGTTAAAATGGTCACATATATGTTATATGTGTTGTAAATTTATGTTTTGAATAAGTTTTGTGATACTTGTAACTTTGGGACAAAGTGAGTATTTGGTATGTTGGTTTGGTTGGGTTCAAAGTGGTGTTAAAGTTGTTTTGAGACTGATTTTGTAGCCTTAGTAAAGTTATAAGTGTTAATGTGTAGTACTTTTGGGACGGTGAAACGAAGGGAGTAAAATTTAGTGCATTTGGCCTGTCGAGTGGGTTGGGCGGCCGCCCAAATAGGGCGTACGACCGGCCATCTATCTGGAAGGTTTTGGTCATGGGACAGAGCATTTTGGGCAGCCGCACAAGCTGGTGCGGGCGACCGCCCAGGGTTGCTGGAAAGTTGAGTTGTTTTAATCCAAGTGATTTAGAGTTCAATCTTGGTCTAGGTCTTAGGTGATATCCTAGAGTGCCTAGAGGGTTGTTGTGAAACACTCTAGTGTTTGAAATTGGTTCCTTTGTGAACAAATGTGTTATGGAATGTGAATAAGTGTTACATGGGGTATTGTTGAACATCTTTTGATGTGGTTTGGATTGGTTCATCTTTGTGATGTGTTTGGCTTGGTTCCCTACTTTGGAATCATTGCCCCCGGTTGTTGTTTAGCAAGTATTCATTACTATGCTCATGTTTAAAGTCCAGCTGGTACTTGTTGTGGAGTCAGGCAGTCGGAGAATTATATTGACATAAGTTAAGTTCACTATAAGGTTTTCCATTCGTACCTTGAGTCAGACAGTAAGGGAATTATAGTGGCACACAAGCCAAGTTCACTATAAGGTTTTCCACTGTTGCCTTTTCTGTTTTCCCCAGTCCAGATTGGCCTTGGATGGGATGAATCGCTCCCTTGGTTGAGCATTTGGGTTATGACTTTGTGTCATATTCCCCCCGTTGTTACTTTTGTTCTATGGTTATGGTTTGGTTTTCGGGATCCCGGCTTCATCTATTTATGCTGCTCAGATGGTTTTCTCAGTTGGTTTTCTCAGATGGTATTCTCAGACAGTTATGTTTATTGGGTAAACCTTGGCTTGGTATCCACCTGAGTGTGGCATTTGTGGTATTTGTAGTATATGAGTTGGTTTTACCTATCATACTATGTGCTATGTGATGCTTATGATATTGTTCTTTATGCTTATCATTTTAGCATGAAGCATAGTTGCATTTTAGTAGCTTACTGAAATTCATTCTCACCCTTTATTTGTTTACTGTTTTAGATAAATGCGAGTCCAGGGGATAGGACACTTTGGCACGGGAAGACGTTGGAGTGGTAAGAGTTGGGACTTGTTTTGTTAAGGTTACATTATGTAAATGTAAAACCTTTTGGGTAGAGTACATGTACTTCCTATTGTAACACCTATTTTGAATAATGTTGGTGTATGTACATTTGTATAAAAGTTTGTAAGCCTTCGGGCTAAGTACTTTCGTTGTGAAAGTTGGTTGTAAAGTTTTTTTAAATTTAAATGAAGTCTTTGAACTTCAAGTGTGATTTTGTTAAACTTTATGAAAGTACATTTCGAAAAAATTTCAAAAGTGTTTTATAACGTCTTCCACTCGTGTCCCGAGCGTGGGGCTAAGTAGGACCACGGGTCTGGGGCGCGACAGTTGGTATCAGAGCTAGGTTGTAGATGGTCTAGAATAACTAAATGACCTAGGAGGGTAGTAGAGTATAGAGTGAGTAATGTTGAGTGTTCTATGCAGGTATTCATTCAAAATGGTTGGAACAAAAGGTGATCAGTCTGGGCCTTCAGGGCAAGATAAGGTCAGAGAGGAAGCTCGAATAATGTTCCAAGGCATGTTTGAGGCTGCAATGAAAACAATTAATGATCAGAGACAAGAGATGGAACAGGCACCACCAAGAGATGGGTTGGCACAATTCTTGAAGATGGAACCCATAGGCTATGATGGAGAGCCTGATGTATCTAAGATAGAAAGGTGGATTGAATCAATGGAAAAGATCTTTGATGCTTTGAGATGTTCTGAGGAAGATCAAGTCAGGTTTGCTACTTATAAGCTGAATGGAGCTGCCGAGCATTGGTGGAAAGCTTTGAAACTAAATGGGATGAGACTCATGTACCCTATACTTGGGAGAATTTTCAGGGAAAGTTTAAAGAACACTTCATTCCCCGGGTAGATCAAGACATGAAAGAAATGGAGTTTCTTAACTTGGAGAAAGGTTCTATGTCAGTGGCTCAGTATTCAGCTAAATTTTCAGAGTTATCCAGGTATTGTATTCACTTAGTGGCAACTGAGGAGAGAAAGGCTACGAGGTTTGTGAAAGGTTTGAAAACTGTGATTAGAACTCAACTAGTATCCCACAAGTTGCAAGATTTTCAAGATGCAGTTGATCGAGCCTACCAGATGGAGCATGATACTGAAGAACACAAGAAGAAAATGGAGTTGTTGGGCGCAGGGAGGCAAGGTAGGCAACAACAACAACGTGGTGATAATAGAGGAAATCAAGGTGGATCTTCACAATTCAAAGGGTCTTCTCAAAGACAGTCAGGTAATAGAAATCAAAGTAACACTTCAGGGAGTCAGAACAGAGGAGTCTGTAATTATTGTCAGAAAGAAGGGAATTCAGAAGAAAGATGTTGGAAGAAGCAGGGCAAATGTTTGAATTGTGGTCAGTTGGGTTATTTTCAGAAGGATTGCCCTAGATTAAGGTACAGGCATTGGGAATTGCAGTTGGGTCTTCTCAGGGCCAGAAGAGGGATTGTTCAGGAAAGCCTAAGGTGCAGGGTCGTGTCTTTGCCATTACTCAACAACAGGCTTTATATTCCTCTAATGTGATAGGAGGTATTATTTCTGTGTCTAGTTTGAGGGCACATACACTTATAGACCCTGGCTCATCGCATTCTTATGTGTCTGTGCATTTTGCTTCTCGATTGCATTTGTCTTCTGAATCTCTACCTTATGTGTTAGAGGTGTCTACTCCTATAGGGGAGTGTTTGGTGACTAATGAGGTCTTGCATTCTTGTGATGTGCATATACGTGAGCATGTTTTACCTGCTGATTTAGTTATCTTACCATTACAAGATTTTGATATTATCTTGGGTATGGATTGGTTGGGTAAATATCATGCGTCTGTGGATTGTGCTAAAAAGGTGGTCACATTTTCTATCCCTAATGTTCCTAAATTTACTTTTGAAACTGTTCCCTGGGGTAGAGAGATTCGTATTATTTCTTATGTGAAGGCTAGAAAGTTGTCGAACCGTGGTTGTGCGGGGTATTTGGCCAGTGTTTTAGATATTACTAAAAGGGTTCCTGATATAGAGGATGTGCCTATTGTTAAAGAATTTTCAGATGTATTTTCTTCTGAGTATGCTATGCCTCCTGAGTGGGAAATCGAGTTCTGTATTGACTTACTTACAGGTAAAGCTCCTATATCTGAGACACCTTACAGAATGGCCCCAGCTGAGTTGAAAGAGTTGAAGGTTCAGTTACAAGAGTTACTTGATCCAGGATTCATTCGTCCTAGTGTATCCCCGTGGGGAGCTCCAGTGTTATTTGACAAAAAGAAAGATGGGTCCTTGAGATTGTTTATTGATTACAGAAAGCTGAATCAGGTAACTATAAAGAACAAATATCCGCTTCCTCATATTGATGATTTATTTGATCAACTTCAAGGGTCAGTTGTCTTTTCAAAACTTGATTTGAGGAGTGGGTATCACCAGTTGAAAATCCGTCCTGAAGACATTTCTAAAACTGCTTTCCGTAGTAGATATGGCCATTATGATCTTGTTATGCCTTTCGGGTTGACTAATGCTCCAGCTATTTTTATGGATATGATGAATAGGGTCTTTAAACCTTATCTTGATACCTTCGTGGTTGTATTTATTGATGATATTCTTGTTTATTCCAAGTCTCGGGAGGAACATGAACAATATTTACGAATGGTTTTATCTATTCTTCGTGAGAAGCAGTTGTTTGCTAAATTCAGTAAGTATGCTTTTTGGCTCGATGAAGTATCTTTCCTTGGGCATGTGATTTCTAATAAAGGTATATCAGTTGATCCATCCAAGATTGAGGCTATTGTGAATTGGAAGAGGCCAGAATCATTTACAGAAATTCGAAGCTTCTTGGGGTTAGCTGGGTACTACAGAAGGTTTATTGAGGGGTTTTCTAAGATTCCAACTCCCTTGACTCAGTTGACTCGAAAGAATGTTCTTTATGTGTGGGATGAAAAATGTCAAGTTAGTTTTGAGGAGTTGAAGAAGAGATTGACTACATCTCCTATTCTTTCCCTACCTAATGGTAATGATGATTTGGTAATATATAGTGATGCTTCTAAAGAAGGCCTCGGGTGTGTATTAATGCAAAATGGAAGGGTGATTGTGTATGCTTCGAGGAAGTTGACTCCGAGTGAGCAGAATTATCCTACCCATGACATGGAGCTTGCGGCTATTGTCTTTGCGTTTCACAAGTGGACACATTATCTTTATGGAGCAAATTTTGAGATTTTTACCGATCATCAAAGTTTGAAGTATCTTTTCTCTCAAAAGGAGTTGAATAACATGCAAAGAAGATGGATAGAGTTACTGAAGGACTATGATTGTACTATCTCTTATCATCCAGGTAAAGCAAATGTGGTAGCCGATGCCATTAGCTGGAAATCTTATATGGCTTCATTGATGGTGCGTGAATGGAAGATGTTGGAGGATGCTCGAGATTGGAGTCCTTATGAATCAAAGCATGGAGCTATTTTTGCGAACATTCGAGTATTACCAACTTTAATTCAAAAAATAAAGGAAGCTCAGAAGGATGACCCAGAGTTGGTAAAGATTATGGATAAGATCAAGGAAGGCAAATTTGAGGATTTCTCTCTCAGTTCTGAAGGGTATTGACTTTCAGAGGCCGATTATGTGTGCCTAATGTTGATGGGATTAAACGCCAAGTTCTTGATGAAGTCTATAAATCGAGGTATACTATTCATCCCGAGAGTACTAAAATGTATCAGAATTTTAAGCAACACTTTTGGTGGAATAATATGAAGTGGGAAATCGCGGATTATGTATCCAAGTGTTTAACATGTCAATAAGTTAAAGCTGAGCATCAAAGGCCCGTGGGATTGCTTCAACCATTAGAGATTCCGGAATGGAAGTGGGAACATGTTACTATGGATTTTTGTGACAGGGTTACCTCGTACACGAAGAAGGTTTGATGCAGTTTGGGTGATTGCTGATAGATTGACAAAGTCTTCTCATTTTCTACCTATTGAGATTGGTTATTCTATGGAAAGTCTGTCAACCTTGTACATTAATGAGATCTTGAGATTACATGGAGCTCCAGTTAGCATTATTTCTGATCGTGATCCTAGATTCACATCTCGGTTTTTGGCAAGAATTTCAGAAGGCTTTGGGTTCAGAATTGAAGTTTAGTACAACTTTTCATCCTCAAATATATGGTCAGTTAGAAAGAACCATTCAGATTCTTGAGGACATGTTGAGGGCTTGTTCAGTTGATTTTGCAGATTCTTGGGATATTCATTTGCCTCTCGTGGAATTTGCTTATAACAACAGTTTTCAGTCAAGTATTGGGATGGCTCCTTATGAAGCCTTGTATGGGAGGAAATGTCGGTCTCCTATCTGTTGGGATGAAGTGGAAGAAGCCAAGATTTGGGGTGTTCAGATGGTTAATGATTCAGTTGAGAAGGTTAAACTTATTCGGAATCGCTTGAGTACCGCTCAGAGTAGACAAAAAAGTTATGCCGATCACAGGAGACGAGATCTCGAGTTTGAAAAGGGTGACTTTGTGTTCTTGAAGGTTTCACCTAAGGTTGGTATTCGAAGGTATGGAAAGAAAGTCAAGCTTGCTCCGAGGTATATTGGTCTATTTGAGATTCTTGGAAGAGTTGGAGATCGTGCCTATCGTCTTGCATTACCTCCTTCTCTTGATAAGATTCATAATGTATTTCATATCTCTATGCTTCGGAAGTATGTGTATGATGCTTCTCATGTTCTATCTGAGGTTCCTGAGGATATTGAGCCGAGTATGTTTTACGAGGAGCATCCAGTCCAAGTCATTGATTCGAAGGTCCAAGAATTGAGAAATAAGAGTATTCCTCTTGTTCGAGTTGTGTGGAGGAACCATAATGTGGAAGAATCAACTTGGGAGCTTCGGGAGGAGATCGAGAGAAAGTACCCTTGGTTGTTTGAGGGCCTAGGTAAGTAACCCTAAAATTCGAGATGAATTTTCTTTAAGGGGGAGTGATTGTAACGACCCAAAAACCCGTCCCTATTTATTTTATATTTTTGAGGATTTTAATTTGACATTATGTGTGCATTTTATGTGTTGCATCATATTTTATGAATTGCACATCTTACTTGATTAATTGTGTTATTTACTTAGTTATTAGTAATAATGGTAAAAGGAGTTAAATGATTAAGTTGAAACTTTAGGGTCCTTAGTGAAATTATAACTTTAGGGGCTTAATTGTTCAACTTGGAAGTCCAGTGACTAAAGTATAAAAATGGGTAAAGATTTTTTACAAAACATGTTTATCTCTCTCCCTCTGCATAGTCATTTTACTCAGCAAAACTCTCTCGTTCTTCCTAGGGTTAAAGAAAAAGGTAAGTTCATCCTATTTCGATTTATATCTTTTTATTTACTACTCCGTTTTAAAATCTAATTATATAAAAATGATCAGGGCGTTGAGTAGGTCATTTCTACCCGAACAAAACATATTTATGAGATACTTTTTCCAGAAATAGGTAAGTTACTAATTCCCCTTTTAATGTTAAAATGGTCATATATATGTTATATGTGTTATATGTGTTGTAAATTTATGTTTTGAATAAGTTTTGTGATACTTGTAACTTTGGGACAAAGTGAGTATTTGGTATGTTGGTTTGGTTGGGTTCAAAGTGGTGTTAAAGTTGTTTTGAGACTGATTTTGTAGCCTTAGTAAAGTTATAAGTGTTAATGTGTAGTACTTTTGGGACGGTGACACGAAGGGAGTAAAATTTAGTGCATTTGGCCTGTCAAGTGGGTTGGGCGGCCGTCCAAATAGGGCGTGCGACCGCCCATCTATCTGGAAGGTTTTGGTCGTGGGACAGAGCATTTTGGGCGGCCGTACAGGCTGGTGTGGGCGACCGCCCAGGGTTGCTGGAAAGGTGAGTTGTTTTAATACAAGTGATTTAGAGTTCTCTCTTGGTCTAGGTCTTAGGTGATATCCTAGAGTACCTAGAGGGTTGTTGTGAAACACTCTAGTATTTGAAATTGTTTCCTTTGTGAACAAATGTGTTATGGAATGTGAATAAGTGTTACATGGGGTATTGTTGAACATCTTTTGATGTGGTTTGGATTGGTTCATCTTTGTGATTTGTTTGGCTTGGTTCCCTACTTTGGAATCATTACCCCCGGTTGTTGTTTAGCAAGTATTCATTACTATGCTCGTGTTTAAAGTCCAGCTGGTACCTGTTGTGGAGTCAGGCAGTGGGAGAATTATAGTGACATAAGTTAAGTTCACTATAAGGTTTTTCCATTGGTACCTTGAGTCAGGCAGTGGGGGAATTATAGTGGCACACAAGCCAAGTTCACTATAAGGTTTTCCACTGTTGCCTTTTCTGTTTTCCCCAGTCCAGATTGGCCTTGGATGGGATGAATCGCTCCCTTGGGTGAGCATTTGGGTTATGACTTTGTGTCATATTCCCCCCGTTGTTACTTTTGGTTCTTATGGTTAAGGTTTGGTTTTCGGGATCCCAGCTTCAGCTATTTATGCTGCTCAGATGGTTTTCTCAGTTGGTTGTCTCAGATGGTATTCTCAGACAGTTATGTTTATTGGGTAAACCTTGGCTTGGTATCCACCTGAGTGTGGCATTTGTGGTATTTGTGATATATGAGTTGGTTTTACCTATCATACTATGTGCTATGTGATGCTTATGATATTGTTCTTTATGCTTATCATTTTAGCATGAAGCCTAGTTGCATTTTAGTAGCTTACTGAGATTCATTCTCACCCCTTATTTGTTTACTATTTTAGATAAAGGCGAGTCCAGGGGATATGACACTTTGGCACGGGAGGACGTTGGAGTGGTAAGAGTTGGGACTTGTTTTGTTAAGGTTACATTATATAAATGTAAAACCTTTTGGGTAGAGTACCTGTACTTCCTATTGTAACACCTATTTTGAATAATGTTGGTGTATGTACATTTGTATAAAAGTTTGTAAGCCTTCGAGCTAAGTACTTTCGTTGTGAAAGTTGGTTGTAAAGTTTGTTTAAAGTTAAATGAAGTCTTTGAACTTCAAGTGTGATTTTGTTAAACTTTATGAAAGTACATTTCGAAAAATTTTCAAAAGTGTTTTATAACGTCTTCCACTCGTGTCCCGAGCGTGGGGCCAAGTAGGACCACGGATCTGGGGTGCGACAGCTTGGGTATCGGTTTGGAAGGCTCGTGGAAGGCTGGATCCTTCTCCTTTAGCATCACCACTCCAAGTGGTTTCCTAGCAAGATCTCCGTTTGTGATTTTGGAAGGAATCACAGCAGTTCCTTACCTCTTCCTTGGCACTGCGGTTTCCTTAGGCTGAGCCGCAGGTTTGGACTTAACTGCCGGCTCCCCCTCAGCCGCATGCTCCCTCAGACTGTGCATCGGTTTTAGTAATGCCACTTAACCCCAATTTATCTAATGTTTCATTCTGAGCTTCTCCTCTAAGCAGTGTGGCTTCGACTAGGTCAGCGTTAGCACCAGCATACGGCTTGCCTGACTTGTTTAATCTAGCCTCTGGATATGGACCTCTTGGATTTTCTGGCAAAGGGTCTTCTTTCCATACGGCTTGAGCAAACCTCTAGCCGCACTTGGTTCTGAAGGCATCAAACTTAGCCTTACAAAAGATAGTTTTGTCGGCTGGGTTCATCCAATAGTCTGGGTTAGCCGATGAGAACTTGTGAATAACTGGTTCTCAATTCAAAAACTTAGTCAGTAACCGACAATGAGTTCTGATCTTGGACTTGCTAGCGGCTTTGTCAGATCTATGTCGGTTGAGTGAATTGATCATCTCATTCATCAGAATCTTGGGCCAGTGCAGCTGTTTGCCTTCGTAAATAGGCCACACAATAATTGTACTGTTCAGTAGTAAAATTATTGTGGTTCCCATTTTTACACATGACCCCACTGTCCACTAAGTCACATAAGTGGGTCATCACCTCTCCAAAATCCTTCTTGGAGTATTGCCTTGTAGAGAAGGAGTTCATCCCAATCAACTCCATTGTTGTGCTCTTTACTAACTCAGCACTTGGACCCATAATACCAGAGAATTCTAATCCAGCAAGCACACCTATTTTGGTTGCGGTTAGGATCACTGTCTTGCCACAAACCCTTGACTTGATTGCATCTTCAATCAAGATTTCTCTAGTTTCCAGATCTCTTATTTCCGCACCCTTTCCATTTAATAGGGCAGTACTTGTCTTGACTCCTTTCTCAAAGAACTCGGCATAAATAATTGGAACAAATTGTAGCTCATCTAGCAAGAACAGCAGTTTGAGCTTTGACTTTGACAGCAACCGCAATAGCTTTCTTCCAACAGTGTCCTTCTCTTGAACTTATCCTCTAGGATTCTTGATCCTGGAACAAAGTTTGTTGGATCCTGAAAAATAATCAAAGTTAGAAAGAATTTGTGTAAATACGATTTGAACCAACAAGAAAGCCGTGCGATTTAAGCCAACTGATTTAACCAAGCGGTTAAACCAAATGGATAAACCTTGCGGTTTGAGTGAAGCTCACAAAACCGTAGCAATAGAATCCTAACAATATAACCATGCGGTACAATCAAGTGAAATAAAGAGGGTAAAAAGGTAAAAACATAAATAAACTACCACTAGAAGGATAAACAGATCAAAAGAGATGGTTTTTGAAAAAGGTTTTGAATGCACGAAGAACATGAAGAACATAGTATGAACATGCAAAACAAAAACTTAACCAAAACATGAAAGAATTATACCAAAATGACCACAAAGAGCAGTTTCTAACAAAGTCCTAAACAATTAAAGGCAAATAACCACAAAAGAACCCATAATCTGTCAAAATGACGAAGAACACAAAAGAACCCAAAAAAAATGTTCAAAATTGAACACAAGTCACAAAATAAAGCATATAAACAGCATATATAAGCATGTATAAGCATTATCCAACCAAAATATTGAAACAAAAGCAAGAAATATGCAAGGAAGATGAACAAGCTTTTCAAGCTTCAATAATGGCGGACAACAAAAATTCTAAAAATTGAGTTAAGGGTTCAAGAAATCATACCATATCAGGCTTCGATGATTTTGATGTAGAAGGAGTAGCATCAACTGATTTCTTAGGTGCCATTTCAATTTGATTAAGTAATAGAGAATTTAGAGAGAGAAAACAGAGAGGAAGTACAGATGAACAGTAGAGAGAGAAATTGTTTGCCAAATTGAGGAAGAAGGTAAAAAGGTAAAATGAATTAGAAATTGTCTTTTATACTCAAGTAACGGCCTCGGGTAGTGGAGCGGCCATGAAGGCTGAGAGAAGGTCAAACGTCAGCAGACCATGTCCATCGCATTAAATGTGGTAAGGTTAATTGTAAAAAGGTCCTTAAAATGAACTGACATAAAGTAGGGACTAAAATGCAATTATGCATACCTGAGCGGTTTGGTGAGCAAACCGACATACCTGTTCTCCTCATCCGGTTTGGATGAAACCGATGTCTTTCAATTCTATCAGTGGTTTCACTTGATCAAACCGACGTACTGGCTTTCACAATACATTTTGGATCAAAATGATGTCATCCTCCTTGACTCTGCAGTTTGACTGGAAATCTTCTACTAAACCTTTATTGATGTGGTTTCAATAGTGATAGCACCGCAAGCTATTTTTGTATTTTCTAAATAGATCCAAAATACTTAACAAAAAATTATTAGAAATATAAAATAAATAGACATGAAGATTTAGGTTAGTTCCAGCATACCCCATTTCTCCTTGTAAATAAAAGAACCTGTTATTTTCCAGCGATTTGGTGAGGATGTCTGCAATTTGATCATCGGTTCCCAACTTTGCTAGAAAAATATTTTTCTTTTCACCATATGGTCTTTGAGGAAATTATATCTTATGTCAATGTGGTTTGTTTTTTAGTGGTAAACTGGATTGTTGGAGATGGATATAGCTGCAGTGCTATCACAAAAGATAGGGCAGTTTTTTTCAAATACGTCATAGTCTTCCAACTGTTGTTTCATTCAGAGAATTTGAGAGCAACATCTTCCAGCCGCAATGTATTCAGCTTCAGCGCTTGAGACTGAAACCGATGCTTGTTTCTTGTTGGACCATGATACTAGCCGTGTTCTAAGGAATTGACAAGTACCACTTGTACTCTTTCTATCAATCTTACAAGCTGCAAAGTTAGCATCTGAATAACCTAATAAATCAAATGAAGATTCTTTGGAATACTAATGTCCAAGGTTAATAGTGCCACACAAATATCTAATAATACGTTTAACAACTATCATATGAGATTCTCTAGGGTCAGCTTAAAATCTAGCACAAACACAAACACTAAACATGATATCTGGCCTACTTGCAGTTAAGTAAAGAAGAGAGCCAGTCATACCTCAGTAGAGTGTCTGATTAACTTTCTTAACTTTTTCATCACGATCCAAATTGCATGCCTTTGTCATTGGGGTATCAGCTAGATTTGCGGTTTCAAGCTCAAATTTATTGATCAAGTCTTTAGTGTATTTAGCTTGGTTGATAAAGATTCCATCATGACATTGCTTGATTTGGAGTTCAAGAAAGAATGTCAACTCTCCCATCATACTCATCTCAAATTTACCTTTCATTAGCTTCTCAAACTTAACACACATAGTTTCATTAGTAGAAACAAAAATAATATCATCAACATAAATCTGAACTAGAAATGAATGACCTTTGTGTTTAGCAATAAATAAAGTTGTTTCAATTTTACCTCGAGAGAAGCCTTGTTCAATAAGAAATTTAGATAGAGTGTCATACCATGCTCTTGGAGCTTGCTTGATTCCATATAGAGCCTTCTTGAGCTTGAAGACATGATGAGGGAATTTGTTGTCTTTAAATCCTGGCGGTTGGGATACATAGACTTCCTCTTGTAGTTCACCATTCAGAAATGCACTCTTCACATCCATTTGATATAGCTTGAATTTCTTGAAGGAGGCATATGCCAAGAACAATCTAATGGCTTCAAGTCTGGCTACAGGGGCAAAGGTTTCATCATAGTCTATACCTTCTTCTTGCCTATAACCTTGAGAAACCAACCTAGCTTTGTTTCTTGTTATAGTACTATTTTCATCCATATTGTTTTTGTATACCGACTTTGTTCCATTTATAGTGTGATCTTTGGGTCTTGGAACTAGAGTCCAAACTCTGCATATTTCAAACTGATTAAGCTCTTCTTGCATTGCAACTACCAAACTTGGATCACTTAGAGCTTCATCAACCTTCTTCGGTTCCATTTGAGATAATAGTGCAGTTGAGAACAAACTGTGGTTATCTCTCTGAGTTAAGCTACCTCTTGTTTGAACACCAGAATTGATAGAACCGAAACATTTGTAGTTGGATGGTCTCTATGCTCATTAATTTCTGGAGGGAGGTCTTCATGAACCACTATTTCTTGAAGATTTTCTAGAGGAGACTCTTCTTGATAATCATTGAAATCTTCATTGAAGGTGATGGTTAGAACTGGTTGAATTACTTGGATAGGGTCAGAAAACAGCGGTTCTGTAGCAGCATCTTGAGTTGTTAGATTTGCTGCGGCTGGAGTACCAGATGGTGCGGTTTGAGTAGGTTGGTCATCAATAGTTGTATGATTTGGATAATTTGTACCTGTCTCAAAATCACTAAAATCATTAGCAATATTTGGAGCCATATGTAGCTCAAGAAGATCATGTTCATCAAATGTAACATGGACAGACTCTACAATTTTTAAAGATGTCTTATTGAAACAACGAAAAGCTTTGGAATGTTTAGCATAACCAACAAAAATACCTTCATCATCTTTATCATCAAATTTACCTTGATGCTCTCTGCCATTGTATAAGATATAACATTTGCATCCAAATATCTTGAAGAAGGCAATGTTGGGCGGTCTGCCTCTCCACAATTCATACGGAGTTTTGTTGTGGGCTTTGATGATGAGGGAGCGGTTCTGAGTGAAACAAGCTGTATTAACTGCTTCAGCCCAGAAGTACTTGGGAAGCTTAGCTTCTGTAATCATGGTTTTCCCGGCTTCAATCAAAGTCATGTTCTATCTTTTAACTACTCCATTTTTTTGTGGGACCCCAGCGGCAGAGAAGTTATGATCAATTCCATGATCATCACAATATTGGGCAACACCATTGTTTGTAAATTCGGTTGCATTATCTGAACGCACACTAACAATGTTATCCAATTTTTTGAGTTTTGAGCTGTCTAGAGAGAGCGGTTATGATGCCATAAGTATCATCTTTTGAGGCCATCATTTCCACCCATGTATATCTTGAATAATCATCGACAACCACCAAGGTATAGAGGTTTCCTCCTATACTTTCGGTTGGGACATGTCCAAATAAGTCCATGTGAAGCAACTGTAAGAAGCGGTTCGTTGAAGGTGCGGTTTTGCTGGGGGAATGACTGTTTGGGCTGCTTACCAAGCTGGCATGCTTTGTACTTCTTATCATGATGGTCATCCACTTTAGGTAGTCCCTTTACAAGGCCATCCCTTTGCAGTTTTGCTAAGTATTTGAAGTTCAAGTGGTTGAGCCGCTTATGCCATAAATCTAGCATATACACATAATAAGCATCTTTAATAAAACAATTTGTTGAAGTAAAGTTGCAGCTCATTCTTTTGTCACAAAATCGAGATATGGAGAGAAGGTTGTGCTTGAGTCCTTCTACTAGTGACACATTTTCTATGGTCACCTTTCTTTGTTTGATTGCTCCATATCCTACAGTTTCTCCTTTCTTGTTGTTACCAAACACTACTCGGGGGACTTTCATTTTGATGGTATCACAAAGAAGTTCATCATCTCCGGTCATGTGTCGTGAGCAACCACTGGCCAAGTACCATAAATCCTTCTTCTTCTTTGCACTACCAGCCATAAAGCATAAAATCTGAAAAATAAGACATGAAAGATTTGGTCCCCCTTATTCCTTGGGTCCTAGGGTTAGCAGCTTTTTGGGACCCACACCTGTTTGACCTTAGGACCTTTACTTCCCTTGGCATTGGGTGTGAACCTTAAAAGACAATGAGCAGCACCATGACCATAATCGGCACAAATAGCACAATGAATGAAACCTGGTTGTGGTTGTGGTTGCGGTTTTACAAACCCCTTAATATTCTTCGGTTTCTCATGTTTTACTGGGTCAGCGGTTTTGGATTTGACAAAGACCACCTTGTTTGTTGGGTTTCCTCATAATATGCGCAGCGTAATTAAGCATTTAAATTTTCATGAAACGCAAAGCCCATAGATCCATTCATATGATTAAGTCAAATATATGCATAATGAATACTGAATACTGAATACTAACCCTTGATGCCTTTGATTTTGCAACCTTGAATCTTGGTGGAAGGCTTGAAACTTGATCACGAACAGAGCAAGAACACGAACTTTGAAGATGATAAGTTTCACCCTCTATTGGTATCCACACCTTCGAATGAATATCAAGAATACTTGATCTTGGTTGCTAGACCGAATTGTGAAACACGCTTTCACAATTATAAGAACTATATGGAATTTATTATGTGTGTGTATTCTTGTTCTTCACCCAAGAGATCTTAGAACAAGAAAATAATCCTCTCAAACCCTTGGAGGAACTCACAAAGCTATGGAATGATTAGGGCAGCTAGAGGGGGTTTAAATACATGTTTGAGCTATTCCAAATAGGTAACATGTGACTAAACCCGCAAGAAATCGGTTTAGGAAAGTTCCAGGACGAATTCAAGCAGATCCGCCCGGGTCACAAGTGAGGTCTGGTCGGATCCTACATAGGTCCGTCCAGGTCCCTATCCAAGTCCGCCCGGACCACTTCCTTTTTCCCAAACTTTCTCGCTTTCTCCTCTAAATTCCTAAAATCCCCGAAAGGTCCTTCGAATCATAATTCCAATTAAGTCCTTTAGGATTCGTTCTATTTGTGTGTGACCCTATAGGATTACACTAAGTTGGCAATGAGCTTAAACATAAACCCATAAGATATGATTAGGTTCTAGCAAACCGTCATACCTACCCAAATAGTGTAACTATATACAAGTTCGCATTCCTTTATAGAACATGTCACAATCCCTTTGTCCACAATGTCATTGAACACAAGTCATGGTCAACAAGTCAACTTGTATTGTTCAATACTTTCTCGATCCCGAATATGTTGATAATCCAAATGACATTGATCCAATCAATTCACTTGAGTTTGGCCAATAATTTCATCAACATCATTCTACGAGGGGCCCAAGCTTGACATCTCTCCGAAGAGGGACAAATCCAACTTAGCTTATTATTCTTCCCTACGTGAATCCGATTATGCCAATCATACCCTTTATAACTTCCTGGTTAAAGGTAGCGTTTGAATATGTCAAACATAATGTTCATCAAGTGGAAGACTATAATAACTTCATGTCTAAGGATTCAAATGACATAACTAATATGAAATATATGTACGACATAGACCATGACATAAATCTCATACAGCGGGTCATGTCCAGTACCTTGTTCCAAACAAGTACCCATAAATCTAACATGATCATCCCATGATTATTTAGCCTTTATACAAGTGGTTCACAAGTACTAGGGACGGAGATTATTATAAGTAAACATGAACAACAATAATAATCAAACATCTCTTTATTAATATGAATAATATGATTCCAAAAAATGTTTAACAAACGTGCCTAGGGCACCAACACTAACAATCTCCCACTTGCCTTAGGCCCAATCTCCCATGTATCTAATAGCTATGGACCTAACATGACCATCATGTTTAGCTTATGGAAGTCCCTTTGTTAGCGAGTCCTCTATGTTATCATCAGATGGTACTCTGCATATATTCATATCTCCCTTATCAATAATTTCTCGAATGATATGAAAACTACTAAGTATGTGTTTGGATTTAGGATGTGCCCTTGGTTTCTTTGCTTGATCAGTAGCACCATTATTATCATAATAAAGGTCTATTGGATTAGCAATACTAGGAACCACCTCAAGTTCACCAATGAACTTCTTAATCCAAACAACTTCCTTTGCAGCATCCAATGCAGCAATATACTTAGTTTCAGTTATAGAATCAGTGACTGTACTCTGCTTGGAACTCTTTCAACTTACAGCTCCACCATTCAACATAAACACAAAACCCGATTGCGATCTACTATCATCTTTGTCGGTTTGGAAGCTTGCATCCGTGTAACCATTTACAACGAGATCATCTTTCATTCCTCCATAGATTAGAAACGAATATTTAGTCCTTCTCAAGTACTTAAGAATCATTTTCACAGCCATCCAGTGACTCTCACTGGGGTCGGACTGTCATCTACTCGTCATGCTCAAAGCATAAGATACATCCGGCCTAGTACATATTATGGCATACATGATGGATCCAATTGCCAAAGCATATGGAATCTCACTCATTTTCTCACGCTCATCTTGGTCTTAGGACATTGAGTCTTGCTTAGAGAAACTCCATGTAACACTGGCAAGCGTCCTCTCTTAGAGTCTTCCATGCAGAATCTTCTAATGACCTTGTCAATGTATGTACTTTGGCTTAAACCAATTATCTTCCTTGATCTATCTCTGTAGATCTTAATGCCAAGGACATATGTGGCTTCACCCATATCTTTCATTGCGAAACACTTTCTTAACCAAGTCTTTACAGACTGAAGTGTAGGAATGTCATTTCCAATGAGCAATATGTCATCCACATATAAATTAAGGAATAGCACTATGCTCCCACTAATCTTCTTGTATACACAAGGTTCATCTTCGTTCTTGATGAAACCAAACTCTTTGACTGATTCATCAAAACGGAGATTCCAATTTGCACCTTCCCATCCATGTCAGTTTTACTTTTGAAGACCCATTTGCATCCTATGGTTTTTACACCTTCGGGTGCATCAATCAAGTTCCAAACTTGATTATCATGCATGGATTGTAATTTGGATTCCATGGCTCCAATCCATTTATTCGAATTAGGTGATGACATCGCCTCTTGGTAGGTGGTCGGTTCATCATTCTCAATGATCTCCACCTCATTACTATCCGTTACGAGAAACCCATATCTCTCGGGCTCGGATCGTAACCTACCAGTTTTGCGAATTACTTGTGTATCTTGAACATGTTCCACAACTCATTGTGAGACTTGTTCTCGTTCCACTATCAGTTCAATGTCATTTTATGGGACTAGAACCTCTTCGAGATTTAATTTACTCCCACTGATTTCTTTGGAGAGAAACTCTTTCTCTAGAAAGACACCATTTCGGGCAACAAACACCTTGTTATCCATTCGGTTGTAAAAGTAATATCCTTTAGTTTCCTTAGGATATCCCACGAAAATACATTTGTCAGATTTGTGTGCAAGTTTGTCTGAGACAAGACTTTTGACAAAACTTCACAACCCCAAATCTTCATGAAAGATAAACTAGGTTTTCTTTCTGCTCCATATCTCATATGGAGTCTTTTGAACCGATTTTCTTGGAACACGATTTAGCGTGAAAGCGGCGGTTTCTAGTGCATAACCCCAAAAGGATATCGGAAGATCAACTTGACTCATCATTGATCAAACCATGTCCAAAAAAGTTCGATTACTCCTCTCGGACACACCATTTCATTGTGGTGTTCCGGGTGGAGTCAATTGTGAAACTATTCCACAAGTCTTTAGATGATCATCAAATTTTTGACTTAAGTATTCTTCACTTTGATCCGATCGAAGTGCCTTAATACTTTTGCCAAGATGTTTTTTGTCGCACCCCCAGACACGTGGTCCTACTTGGCCCCACGCTCGGGACACGAGTGGAAGACGTTATAAAACACTTTTGAATTTTTTTTTCGAAATATACTTTTATAAAGTTAACAAAATCACACTTGAAGTTCAAAGACTTCATCTAACTTTAAACAAACTTTACAACCAACTTTCACAACGAAAGTACTTAGCCCGAAGGCTTAGAAACTTTTAAACAAATGTACATACACCAACATTAACCAAAATAGGTGTGACAATAGAAAGTACGGTTACTCTACCCAAAAGGTTTTACATTTACATAATGTAACCTTAACAAAACAAGTCCCAACTCTTACCACTCCAACGTCCTCCCGTGCCAAGTGTCCTATCCCCTGGACCCGCCTTTATCTAAAACAGTAAACAAATAAAGGGTGATAATAAATCTCAGTAAGCTACTAAAATGCAACTACGTTTCATGCTAAAATGATGATCATAAAGAATAGTATCATAGCAATCACATAGCACATAGTATGAGAGGTAAAATCAACTCATATACCACAATTACCACATAGGCCACACTCCGGTGGATTCCAAGCCAAGGTTTACCCAATAACATAACTGTCTGAGAATACCATCTGAGAAAACCATCTGAGCATCATAAATAGATGAAGCTGGGATCCCGAAAACCAAACCATAACCATAAGAACCCAAGTAACAATGGGGAAATATGACACAAAGTCATAATCCAAATGCTCACCAAAGGAAGCAATTCATCCCATCCAAGGCCAATCTGGACTGGGGAAATAGAGAAGGCACAGTGGACACCTTATAGTGAACTTGTCTTGTGTGCCACTATAATTCTCCCACCGCCTGACACAAGGTACCAATGGAAAAACTTATAGTGAACATAACTTGTACCACTATAATTCTTCCATTGCCTGACTCCACAACAAGACCAGCTGGACTTTCACAAGAAGCACAGTAATGAATACTTACTAAACAACAACAACCGGGGCAATGATTCTAAAATAATGAACCAAGCCAAACACATCAAAGATGCACATAAAGAATCACTCACAAAGAGTCTATAACAACATGATTCAAGGTCACAATACATTCTTGCACACACTTGAATACCCTTCTCATTAACCATGACAATATCCCAGGACACTCATATATTGGTCCTAGACAATACCCTAAGGATTAAACAAAAGTTAACCTTCTATACCTTATCTTAACCAAACTATAAGATTCAGGGGAAAGTGTGCGGCTGCCCAAAACAGGGTGTGCGGTCGCATACATTCTGCTTTCCCAAGAAGAAAATCTTCCAGATAAGTGTGCGGCCGCACGCCCCTTTTGGGCGGCCGCCCAACACACTCGACAGGCCAAAACCAAAATGATTTATACTCATTTCGTTTCACCATCCCAAAAGTACAACACTAACGTTTATAACTTTACTAAGACTACAAAATCAGTCTCAAAACAACTTTAATACTACTTTGAACCCAACCAAACCAACATACTATATACTCCCTTTGTCCTAAAATTACAAGTATAACAAATATTACCCAAATCACAAAATAGCAATTACAAGTATCAAGTATAACATATATGACCATTTTAACATTTAAAGGGGAATTAGTAACTTACCTATTTCTGGAAAAAGTATCGCTGAAATAAGTTTTGTTCGGATAGAAATGACCTACTCGACGCCCTGATCATTTTTATATAATTAGTTTTTAAAACGGATAAGTAAATAAAAAGAATTAAATCGAAATGTGTTGAACTTACCTTTTTCTCTTTAACCCTATGAAAGAACGAGAAAGAAAGTTGCAGAACAATTTCCACACATAGAAAGAAGAGAGAGAAGGAGGATAAGTTTATAAAAATTTACCCCTTTCTTAAACTTTGGTCACTTGACTTTCAAATTCAACACTTAATCCCCTTAACTTATATTTTCAACAAGGACCCTAAAGTTTCAACTTAATCATTTAACTCCTTTAACCATTATTATTACTAACTAAGTAAATAACACAAATAATCAAGTAAGATGTGCAAATCATAAAATATGATGCAACACATAAAATGCACACATAAGTCAAATAAAAATCCCCAAAAATATAAAATAAATAGGGACGGGTTTTGGGGTCGCTACGATCACTCCCCCTTAAAGAAAATTCATCCCGAATTTTAGGGTTACTTACCGAGGCCCTCAAACAACCAAGGGTACTTTCTCTCGATCTCTTCCCGAAGCTCCCAAGTTGATTCTTCCACATTATGGTTCCTCCACACAACTCGAACAAGAGGAATACTCTTATTTCTCAATTCTTGGACTTTAGAATCAATCACTTGGACTGGATGCTCCTCATAAGACATACTCGGCTCAATATCCTTGGGTACCTCAGATAAAACCTGAGAAGGATCATACACATACTTCCGAAGCATAGAGATATGAAACACATTATGGATCTTATCAAGAGAAGGAGGTAATGCAAGACGATAAGCCCGATCACCCACTCTTCCAAGAATCTCAAATGGACCAATATACCTCGGAGCAAGCTTGCCTTTCTTTCCATATCTTCGAATACCAACCTTAGGGAAAACCTTCAAAAACACAAAGTCACCTTTTTCGAACTCAAGGTCTCGCCTTCGATGATCAGCATAGCTTTTCTGTCTACTCTGGGCAGTACTCAAATGATCCCGAATAAGTTTAACCTTCTCAACTGAATCATTAACCATCTGAACACCCCAAATATTGGCTTCTCCCACTTCATCCCAACAGATAGAAGACCGACATTTCCTCCCATACAAGGCTTCATAAGGAGCCATCCCAATACTGGACTGAAAACTGTTATTATAAGCGAACTCTACGAGAGGAAAATGAATATCCTAAGAATATGCAAAATCAACTGAACAAGCCCTCAACATGTCCTTAAGAATCTGAATGGTTCTTTCTGACTGACTATCTGTTTGAGGATGAAAAGCTGTACTAAATCTCAATTCTGCACCCAAAGCCTTCTGAAATGCTTGCCAAAACCGAGATGTGAATCTAGGGTCACGATCAAACACAATGCTCACTGGAACTCCATGCTTTGATTCATAAGGACTCCAATCTCGAGCATCCTCCAACATCTTCCATTCCCGCACCATCAATGAAGCTACATAAGACTTCCGGCTAATAGCATCAGCTACCACATTTGCCTTGCCCGGATGATAAGAAATGGTGCAATCATAATCCTTCAACAGCTCCATCCATCTTCGTTGTTTATTATTCAACTCTTTCTGGGAGAAAAGATACTTTAAACTCTGATGATCTGTGAAAATCTCAAACTTTGCTCCATAAAGATAATGTTTCCACTTGTGCAACGCAAAGACAATAGCTGCAAGCTCCATGTCATAGGTAGGATAATTCTGCTCACTCGGAGTCAACTTCCTCGAAGCATATGCAATCACCCTTCCATTTTGCATTAATACACACCCGAGGCCTTCTTTAGAAGCATCACTATATATTACCAAATCATCATTACCATTAGGTATGGCAAGAATAGGAGCTGTAATCAATCTCTTCTTCAACTCTTCAAAGCTAACTTGACATTTTTCATCCCACATATAAGGAACATTCTTTCGAGTCAACTGAGTCAAGGGAGTTGCAATCTTAGAAAACCCCTCAATGAACCTTCTGTAGTACCCAGCTAACCCCAAGAAGCTTCGAATTTCTGTAACTGATTCTGGCCTCTTCCAATTCACAATAGCCTCAACTTTGGAAGGATCAACTGATATACCTCTATTAGAAATCATGTGCCCAATAAAAGATACTTCATTGAGCCAAAAAGCACACTTACTGAATTTAGCAAACAACTGCTTCTCACGAAGAATAGATAAAACCATTCGTAAATGTTGTTCATGCTCCTCCCGAGACTTGGAATAAACAAGAATATCATCAATAAATACAACCACGAAGGTATCAAGATAAGGTTTAAAGACCCTATTCATCATATCCATAAAAACAGCCGGAGCATTAGTCAACCCGAAAGGCATAACAAGAAACTCATAATGACCATATCTACTACGAAAAGCAGTTTTAGAAATGTCTTCAGAACGGATTTTCAACTGGTGGTACCCACTCCTCAAGTCAAGTTTTGAAAAGACAACCGACCCTTGAAGTTGATCAAATAAATCATCGATATGAGGAAGCGGATATTTGTTCTTTATAGTTACCTGATTCAGCTTTCTGTAATCAATACACAATCTCAAGGACCCATCTTTCTTTTTGACAAATAATACTGGAGCTCCCCATGGGGATACACAAGGACGAATGAATCCTCGATCAAGTAGCTCTTGTAACTGAACCTTCAACTCTTTCAACTCAGCTGGGGCCATTCTATAAGGTGCCTCAGATGTAGGAGCCGTACTTGGAAGTAAGTCAATACAGAACTCGATTTCCCGGTCAGGAGGCATAGCATACTCAGAAGAAAATACATCTGAAAATTCTTTAACAATAGGCACATCCTCAATATCAGGAACCCTTTTGGTAGTATCCAAAACACTAGCCAAATACCCCGCACAACCACGGTTCAACAACTTTCTAGCCTTCACATAAAAAATAATTCGAATTTCTCTACCCCAGGGAACAGTTTCAAAAGTAAATTTAGGAACATTAGGGATAGAAAATGTGACCACTTTTTTAGCACAATCAACAGACGCATGATATTTACCCAACCAATCCATACCCAAGATAATATCAAAATCTTGTAATGGTAAGATAATTAAATCAGTAGGTACAACATGCTCACGTATATGCACATCACAAGAATGCAACACCTCATTGGTCACCAAACACTCCCCTATAGGAGTAGACACATCTAACACATAAGGTAGAGATTCAGAAGACAAATGAAATCGAGAAGAAAAATGCACAGACACATAAGAATGCGATGAGCCAGGGTCTATAAGTGTACGTGCCCTCAAATTAGACACATAAATAATACCTCCTATCACATTAGAGGAATCTGAAGCCTGTTGTTGAGAAATGGCAAAGACACGACCCTGAACCTTAGGCTTTCCTGAAGAATCCCTCTTCTGGCCCTGAGAAGACCCAACTACACTTCCCGATGCCTGCATCTTAAACTTAGGGCAATTCCTCTTAAAATGACCCAACTGACCACAATTCAAACATTTGCCCTGTTTCTTCCAACATCTTTCTTCTGAATGCCCTTCTTTCTGACAATAATTACAAACTCCTCTGCTCTGACTCCCTGAAGTGTTACTTTGATTTCTATTACCTGACTATCTATGAAAAGACCCTTTGAATTGTGAAGATCCACCTTGATTTCCTCTATTATCACCACGTTGTTGTTGTTGCCTAACTTGCTTCCCTGCGCCTAACAACTCCACTTTCTTCTTATGTTCCTCAATATCATGCTCCACCTGGTAGGCTCGATCAACTGCATCTTGAAAATCTTGCAACTTGTGGGATACTAGCTGAGTTCTAATCACAGTTTTCAAACCTTTCACAAACCTCGTAGCCTTTCTCTCCTCAGTTGCCACTAAGTGAGTACAATACCTGGACAACTCTGAAAATTTAGCTGAATACTGAGCAACTGACATAGAACCTTGATCCAAGCTAAGAAACTCCATTTCCTTCCTTTCTTGATCTACCCGGGGAATGAAGTGTTCTTTAAACTTTTCCAGAAAATTCTCCCAAGTGTAAGGTACATGAGTCTCATCCCATTTAGTTTTCAAAGCTTTCCACCAATGCTCGGCAGCTCCATTCAGCTTATAAGTAGCAAACCTAACTTGATCTTCCTCAGAACATCTCAAAGCATCAAAGATCTTTTCCATTGATTCAATCTACCTTTCAGTCTTAGATACATCAGGCTCTCCATCATACTCCATAGGCTTCATTTTCAGAAACTGTTCTAGGCCATATCTTGGTGGTACATGTTCCCTCTCTTGCCTCTAATCATTTAAAGTTTTCATTGCTGCTTCAAACATTCCTTGAAACATAATTCAAGCCTCTTCTCTGGCATCCCCTTGCCCCGAAGAGCCAGCCTGATCTCCTTCATTCTCAACCATTTTTAATGAATACCTGCATAGAACACTCAACGTTCTTACTCTATACTCTACTACCCTCCTAGGTCATTTAGTCATTCTAGACCATCTACAACCTTGCTCTGATACCAACTGTCGCGCCCCAGACCCGTGGTCCTACTTGGCCCCACGCTCGGGACACGAGTGGAAGACGTTATAAAACACTTTTTAAAATTTTTTCGAAATATACTTTTATAAAGTTAACAAAATCACACTTGAAGTTCAAAGACTTCATCTAACTTTAAACAAACTTTACAACCAGCTTTCACAACGAAAGTACTTAGCCCGAAGGCTTACAAACTTTTAAACAAATGTACATACACCAACATTAACCAAAATAGGTGTGACAATAGAAAGTACGGGTACCCTACCCAAAAGGTTTTACATTTACATAATGTAACCTTAACAAAACAAGTCCTAACTCTTACCACTCCAACGTCCTCCCGTGCCAAGTGTCCTATCCCCTGGACCCGCCTTTATCTAAAACAGTAAACAAATAAAGGGTGAGAATAAATCTCAGTAAGATACTAAAATGCAACTACGTTTCATGCTAAAATGATGATCATAAAGAATAGTATCATAGCAATCACATAGCACATAGTATGAGAGGTAAAATCAACTCATATACCACAATTACCACATAGGCCACACTCCGGTGGATACCAAGCCAAGGTTTACCCAATAACATAACTGTCTGAGAATACCATCTGAGAAAACCAACTGACAAAACCATCTGAGCAGCATAAATAGGTGAAGCCGGGATCCCGAAAACCAAACCATAACCATAAGAACCCAAGTAACAATGGGGAAATATGACACAAAGTCATAATCCAAATGCTCACCAAAGGAAGTAATTCATCCCATCCAAGGTCAATCTGGACTGGGGAAACAGAGAAGGCACAGTGGACACCTTATAGTGAACTTGGCTTGTGTGCCACTATAATTCTCCCACCGCCTGACACAAGGTACCAATGGAAAAACTTATAGTGAACATAACTTGTACCACTATAATTCTCCCATTGTCTGACTCCACAACAAGACCAGCTGGACTTTCACAAGCAGCACATTAATGAATACTTGCTAAACAACAACCGGGGCAATGATTCTAAAATAATGAACCAAGCAAAACACATCAAAGATGCACATAAAGAATCACTCACAAAGAGTTTATAACAACATGATTCAAGGTCACAATACATTCTTGCACACACTTGAACACCCTTCTCATTAACCATGATAATATCCCAGGACACTCATATATTGGTCTTAGACAATACCCCAAGGATTAAACCAAAGTTAACCTTCTATACCTTATCTTTACCAAACTATAAGATTCAGGGGAAAGTGTGCGGCCGCCCAAAACAGGGTGTGCGGTCGCACACATTCTGCTTTCCCAAGAAGAAAATCTTCCAGATAAGTGTGCGGCCGCACGCCCCTTTTGGGCGGCCGCCCAACACACTCGACATGCCAAAACCAAAATGATTTATACTCCTTTCGTTTCACCGTCCCAAAAGTACAACACTAACATTTATAACTTTACTAAGACTACAAAATCAGTCTCAAAACAACTTTAATACTACTTTGAACCCAACCAAACCAACATACTATATACTCCCTTTGTCCCAAAATTACAAGTATAACAAATATTACCCAAATCACAAAACAACAATTACAAGTATCAAGTATAACATATATGACCATTTTAACATTTAAAGGGGAATTAGTAACTTACCTATTTCTGGAAAAAGTATCGCTGAAATAAGTTTTGTTCGGATAGAAATGACCTACTCGACGCCCTGATCATTTTTATATAATTAGTTTTTAAAACGGATAAGTAAATAAAAAGAATTAAATCGAAATGGGTTGAACTTACCTTTTTCTCTTTAACCCTAGGAAAGAACGAGAAAGAAAGTTGCAGAACAATTTCCACACAGAGAAAGAAGAGAGAGAAGGAGGATAAGTTTATAAAAATTTACCCCTTTCTTAAACTTTGGTCACTTGACTTTCAAATTCAACACTTAAGCCCCTTAACTTATATTTTCAACAAGAACCCTAAAGTTTCAACTTAATCATTTAACTCCTTTAACCATTATTATTACTAACTAAGTAAATAACACAAATAATCAAGTAAGATGTGCAAATCATAAAATATGATGCAACACATAAAATGCACACATAAGCCAAATAAAAATCCCCAAAAATATAAAATAAATAAGGACGGTTTTGGGGTCGCTACATTTTTCTTCTTCATTTTGAAATATTCTAAATATCTCAAATGCTTCACTTTTATGTTTCATTAGGTAAACATACCCTAATATACTATAATCATCAGTGAAGGTTATGAAGTATTGAAATCCTTCCCTAGCATTGCTACTTAGTGGTCCGCATACATCGGAATGTATCAACCCCAATAAGTTGCTTGCCCTTTCAAACAACTTGGTGAAAGGTGTCTTTGTCATTTTTTCAAGAAGACACGACTCGCAAGTATCATATGACTCAGGGTCACATGAACCCAAAAGACCGTCCCCATGGAGCTTTGAGATACGCTTTTCATTAATATGACCACGACGGCAATGCCACAAACAAGTATGATTTACATCATTAGGTTTAGATTGACGTTATCATTATTTTCATTCTTGACATCCAGGATATAACTTCATTACATGATTCCTAAAGTCAATAAAAAGACACGTGGCATGGATCAATCATATCAAGAGGGTGTACTAACAAAGAATCCTAACAACTACAATGCCACCAAATGCACTAGTACCATTGTGAAGCCATGTATCACTCAGGAAGTGGATTTTATGACCATTCACAATCTTCAATCTTGTATCTCTCTTCACAATGTCTTGGGACACGCAGCTGCCTTTCCAAGCATAGCTTGGACATTGCCCAATCTTGGCATTTATAAAATCCTCACTCGGAAAAAATTTAGCTTTGAAAACACAATACACTAAGGCATCTGGATTGGCTAACCACCAACCAAGGTTCCCAAACACTTCTAGGATGAAGAAACACAAACAATTGCACAAAAACCAAGCCTCCCAACAAGGGGAGAATGCAAAGGCTCCCAAGTAGGGGAGAAGGCAATAAACTCAAACACGAATTAACCATCATTCCTCTTGACTTATTCAAATCAAAGATGGAAAAAAAATCAGATTTTGTGCTTAGAGTTATCTAAATAAGAAATCTCAAAATCAGATCTGAGATTGAATTTAGAGAAAGAGTTTGAGATTTATAGACCACCCTAATCGATAAAATCTGAATTATAAACAAAGAAATACCAACAAAAAGATTTTGGAACTAGTTTTCAAAGAAAAGAAAAGGAAATACTGTTGGTCCCAAAGGGGCAACAAGGGTATGAAAAATGCTAGAGGGGGGTGAATAGCATTTTAAAATTCTTTTCAAACCCTTTTGAAAATCAATGGCTTATGCGCACAGTTCTCAAATAAGCTAAGTATAGCGCGCAGTGAGAGTGGGAAATGCACAGCGAAAGTTTTAAGCAGCACATGCGCAGTAAAAAGCTGCGCAAGGATAAAAACGCACGCGCTAAGTTTTGGCTTAAAGAGTTGGATAAAATGTTCTAAGGCAATAAGCAATAACAAGCACAGCAGCAAAGTATAGCAATCTGAAAGATCAAACAAAGCAGTAATTCAGAAATGATTAAGCAGGAAGTAAATAGCGAGATTAAAGAACAAGCTATTTGGAGAGGTTCGATCAATGAAAGATCTACGTCCTCTACCAAGATGGTTAGTCTTGGATTTTCTAATGGAGATCTTATTATATGAGAGAGTTACAAGATACAACAATGTAGAACAAACTAACTCAAAGATCTATAATCTATGAAGAGCAAATCCTAGACTAAACCGGTGTATCTCAAGAAGTATGATCGAAATAATCAAAGCTTCAAGAGGTGTGTGTGTGTTCAGAAATTCTGGGCTCTATGAATCTATGAGATGAAGAGCACGAAGAATTCTGGTGATACAAGGCTTATAGGATCTGGGCTTGGTTGAGTATGAGGGTATGAAGGTTGATCTTGAGAATTCTGGAAATGAGCAAGCAATCTTCAAATCTTCAAAGTTTCTTTTGGAAGCAAAAACTCAAGCAACTTGGAAATGAAGATGAGCAGGCTATTTATAGCAGAGAGCTTAAAACTAGCCGTTGGTGCTCTGAGCAAGGACGATGAGCTGGCACAATATGATTGGTGCGCATGTGTCCTTTATAGCCGTTGGAGCTCTAATAAAAAGTTGATGACCTGGCACAATATGATTGGTGCGCAGGTATATAGAGCCGTTGGAGCTCTAATCAAAGTTGATGACCTGGCACAATATGATTGGTGCGCAGGTATATAGAGCCGTTAGAGACTGAGCATGAAGACCAAATTCAAAAAGCTTCTTCTAGAAGGTTGACAGCTGTCTTTATTTGAAATATATCTCTTGAGCGCGTCTCCACCGTTGGATCTGCTGAGTGTGCTTGCTTTGTCGTTTCTGCACACCTCAGCATTTTTAATAAGCGTGCATCTTCTAAGCGCTTTCCAAGTTGTGTAATCTGAATGTATCAAAAACTGAGCAAGGATGCATGCTGCGTAGAGGAGACCTCCGCAGTGATGTCCTGCGCAGGGAAGTCCTGCGCAGAGACTACAGTCTTGCTTAGATCATTCCTTTTCGCTCCAAGTTTCAAGAATATGAGGTTGTTGAAAGATAAGCATAAGGACCAAGTTAATCTGCTCTGCTCATAAAAGCCATGCGTATGGAGAATGAGCAAGTGATGCTATGCGCGCGGAGAATAAGCAGCTAATGCTATGCGCGCGGAGAATAAGCAGGTAATGCTATGCGCGCGGAGACTGAGCAGGTAATGCTCTGCGCATGAAACGTGCTGCGCACGAAATGTCCTGCGCATTATACTTGGTCTTCAGTAAATGAAACCTCAATTCCAAGCAAGCCCTAACCGCTAAGCCTATTCTATAAAATTGGACTTAGCTAAAAATAGAAGTTATAAAACTTCTTACATAGGATCCTAAAGTCCATAAAATACTTAGGTGATGGTATCAATCAATTCTAAGATAATTGGGAGGGTTAAGAAATAAGCATACCCAACAATCTCTCCCTAAATGATTGATGCCATTACCTATTATAACAAAGGCAATTCATTGTACTTGATAATAACATGTCCATAAAAATGTGAATGGTAAATCATGTCTCAAGTCAATGTACACACTAGCCAATGTCATAGATTTCTAGTCTATCCAAAAGATATAACTTACAATATGGGAAAGACAGAAATATCATTCAGTGCATACAGATAATATGAGTTTAGGATTGGTATGCGTTTAAACTGAATGTTTAAAACATCATGCACCGAAAATATGAGCAGTTAAGTATATGCGCATGAAGTTTGAAATAATGCGTTCATTGTTCCACAAACAAAAAATTTGAATTGAACAAGGTTTTGGGAAAAGCAATGATGCATTATAAGTTGAGTTCACCTTTGAGAGAGCTCTGCGCACTTCATCTTGTAGCTTCCCAAATTGCTTTGCGCACTTCAATTATTTGAAGCGGGAGCATCAAATCGGAGCTTTTTGCCTTTGATAGATTACTCTCACCCTTAATCTCTCCCCCTTAATGCCTTTGTTCTCTCCCTATTTGCCTTTGTTAGATAACTCTCCCCCTTAATGGCATAATCAATGCCTTATAGCATACTGGCCTGCGCATCGAGCCTAGCATCTTGCGCATCCAGTTGCTCTTGAATCTTTGCCTGCACAGTGACCACTTGAGGGATCTAAGGGAGCAGACACCGGAAGAATGATATACTGAGGTCCACGGGGTATGCGCGTGAGGTTCATGCGCATCAATATAATGTGCAGAGTTTCTTTGAAAACTCATAAATATTTTGCCTTGTGCGCAACATCTTGTGCGCTTCATATGCGCAGGCGCATGAGGCATTTCCTATCTTAGAGAATTTTCAAGTAAACACAAGATCATTAGTATTGACAAATCATATGGACAATTAGCTAAGTTCAAGCATACCCATTTCTCCTCTCAAGAAAGCAAATCTCTTTGCGTCAAGAGCCTTTGTGAGGATATCAGCAATTTGATTATCTGTGCCCACGTGCTCTAAATGAATGTTTCCTTTTTCCACGTGGTCCTTGAGAAAGTGATATTTGATGTCGATGTGCTTTGTCTTTGAATGCATGATAGGATTGTTGGAGACAGCTATGGTGGACATATTATCGCAGAAAATTGGACAATTTCCTTCATTAATTCCGTAGTCTACTAGTTGTTGCTTCATCCAAAGGATTTGGCAGCAGCAGCTTCCAGCAGCAATGTATTCAGCTTCAGCAGTGGAAATGGACACAGCAGCTTGTTTCTTGCTTGCCCACGCAACAAGTCGATTTCCAAGGAAATGACAAGTCCCACTTGTGCTCTTCCTGTCTATTGTGCATGCTGCGTAGTCTGCGTCTGAATAACCTAGCAAATCGAAATTCGAATCTTTGGTGTACCAAAGTCAAAGGTTAACAGTTCCAGAAAGATAACGAATAATGCGTTTAACAGCAGCTAAGTGTGCTTCTCTAGGGTCCGCTTGATAGCGCGCACAGACACAAACACTAAACATAATATCTGGCCTACTTGCAGTAAGATAAAGGAGAGAGCCAATCATACCTCGATATAAGGTTTGATCAACTTTCTTACCTTTCAAGTCTTTGTCAAGCTTGTTGCCCGTGGCCATTGGAGTGTCGTATGCTTTAGCATTCTCAAGTCCAAATTTCTTGATTAAGTCCCTTGTGTACTTGGCTTGATTTATGAAGATACCATCATTCAATTGCTTGATTTGAAGCCCGAGGAAGAATATGAGTTCTCCCATCATGCTCATCTCAAACTTTCTTTTCATGAGCTTCTCAAAGCGCTTACAAAGTAACTCATTAGTAGAACCAAATATAATATCATCGACATAAATTTGAACAAGTAAATAATGATCATTATACTTAGCAATAAAAAAAGTTGTATCGATTTTACCGCGCTTGAAGCCTTTCTCTAGTAGGAATTTTGATAGTGTATCGTACCATGCTCTTGGAGCTTGTTTAAGTCCATACAAAGCTTTTTGAAGCTTGAAGACATGATTTGGAAATCTGCTATCTTCAAATCCAGGAGGTTGAGCTACGTAGACCGTCTCTTGGAGTTCTCCGTTGAGAAATGTGCTCTTCATATCCATTTGATAAAGCTTGAATTTCTTGTGAGAGGCATAAGCTAAGAAAATTCTTATAGCTTCAAGTCTTGCTACAGGCGCAAATGTTTCATCGTAGTCAATTCCTTCCTCTTGCCTATAGCCTTGCGCAACCAACCTTGCTTTGTTTCTTGTGATGCTTCCATTCTCATCCATCTTGTTTCTGAATACCCATTTTGTACCAATAATGCCTTGATCATGAGGTCTAGGTACTAAGGTCCAAACCTTGCAGCGCTCAAATTGGTTAAGCTCTTCTTGCATAGCAGTAACCCAGCTTGAATCTTGGAGCGCTTCATCAATCTTCTTTGGTTCGATTTGAGAGATAAAGGAGTGATATTCATCATCAAAGTTTGATGCTCTCCTAGTACGAACCCCTACATTGAGATCACCAATGATGTTTGAAGTTGGATGATCTCTAACTTCACGAACCTCGGGAGGTAAGTTAGGTTGAGTGGTAGGAATACGAAGATCTTCAACGGGTACTTCATTTGCTCCAGCATCGAGATCATCAAAAGTGATTTGCTGAAGCGGAGAAACATTATGCGCAGGAGGAGGAGTTTGCGCATCAGGAGTCGTCACTTCTGGCGCAGCATCTGGTGTATGCGCATGGGATGGACTTGCTTGATTCTGATTTTGATAATCATTCTGCGCAGGTGCAGTTTGAGGCTGCGTACCTGTCTCATCATTCTCAACAGAATCATCAAAATCATTTGGAGCCAAATGTGGCTCAAGGAGAGAATGCTCATCAAAAGTAACATGTACAGATTCTACAATTACTAGAGTAGTTCTATTAAAAACACGAAAAGCTTTAGAATGTTTGGCATACCCAACGAAAATACCTTCATCTGCTTTCGCGTTGAATTTACCTCTATGATCTTTGCCATTGTAGAGGATATATCATTTGCAGCCAAAGATCTTGAAGAAAGCAATGTTGGGCGCTCTTCCTCTCCATAGCTCATATGGAGTCTTGTTGTAGGCTTTGTTGATGAGGGATCTATTCTGAGTAAAGCAGGCAGTGTTGACGGCTTCTCCCCAGAAATACTTTGGAAGCTTAGCTTCTGCTATCATTGTTTTTCCAGCCTCAATCAACGTGCGATTCTTTCTTTCCACAACGCCATTTTGTTGAGGAACTCCAGCAGCAGAGAAATTGTGATCAATTCCATGGTCATCGCAGTATTGAGCAACACCGTTATTCTTGAATTCAGTTCCATTGTCTGATCTAACACTCACGATGTCGTCTTCTTTTTGAGTTTGGAGCTTTCGAAATAGAGCAGTCAATATATCATAGCAGTCATCTTTGGATATCATCATTTCAACCCATGTGTATCTTGAGTAATCATCCACCACGACTAAGGTATATTTGTTTCCTCCAATGCTTGCGGTGGTGACCGGTCCAAACAAATCCATGTGAAGCAGTTGTAAACATTTGGAAGTTGAGGAAGCAATCTTGCTGGAGAAAGACTGCTTAGGTTGTTTACCGAGCTGGCATGCTGCGCATTTTCTATCATGATGGTCAGCTACTTTGGGAAGTCCTTTGACAATATTTTCCCTTCCAAGCTTAGCCAAATATTTGAAGTTCAAATGACTTAAGCGCTTATGCCATAGCCAGCTGCTTTCACTAACATTCTTTGCTACAAAACAGAGATTAGTGATAGAATTTACAACAGTAAGATCAATAATGTAAACATTAGTCTTACGAGTTCATGTGAGCAAAGTTAGCCCGGATATGCCATCTTTGATGTAGCAGTGCGTAGCAGTGAAATGACATTCCAAACCTTTATCGCAGAATTGAGATATGGATAGCAGGTTGTGCTTGAGTCCTTCTACGAGTGCAACTTTCTCAATGCACACTTTATCTTTTCTGATTCTTCCATATCCAACTATGTGCACTTTGTTGTTATCACCAAAAGTTACTGAGGGACCTCTTCCTTCATGCACATCTTCAAGAGCTGTGACATCTCCAGTCATGTGTCTAGAACATCCACTGTCGAGATACCATATATGCGCTTTAGGTTGTGAAGAGTGCGCAGTAAAACAGGAGACCTGAAAGATAGACATTAAAAACGCAGGTCCCCTTTATTCTTGGGTCCTAGAGTTAGCAACTTTTGACAACCCACTCCTGTCTGACCTTAGTATTTTTACATCCCTTGGCATTAGGAGCAAATCGCAAAAGGCATTCTGCAGCCTGGTGACCTAAACCATCACACACAACACAATGATGAAAGCCACTTATAGATTGGGTTTTTACAAACTCTTTACTTTTCTTTGGCGCAGCATTCTTTACTGGAGCAGATGAACTTGCTTTGACAAATATCATTTTCTGAGGTTTGGGTGCGCTTTTCTTAAGAATGCGCATCTGGCGTTGGGGCGCATGGCTTTCATGCGCATGACCCTTTTGCGCAGATTTGACATCTGAAGTTGAAGCGCAACCATAGTCAGAATATGAGTTGTCATGCGCAGGTTCAACTTTAGCCTTACCCTTGGCTTTTCCAGTTTGCTTCTTTGGGTAGACATAATGGAAATTTTGTCTCTGGACTTTCTCCTGTCTTTTACCCATTGAAGCAGAATGCTTTGCTTTAAGAATTTCAATAGTTTGTTGTGGTGTAAAATCCTTTTCTCTTTCAGAGCAAACGGCGCATTTAAAGTTGTCACTAGTTGAGAACCCTAAGCCTTCCTTATCTCCACTGGCTTTTTGGGATTCTAGAATTTGATCCATAGTGACACGAGATTTGGTCCACTCATCAGTGATCTTTGTGAGATCAGCTACTTGAGCAGCCAATTCTTTGTTTCTTACTTTAAATAGCTCATTTTGATCTGTGAGAAAACGGTTTTTTTCAGTAAGGGGAGTCATGCTCTTAATCTGCTCCTTAAGGAGGGTGATCTCAGATTTTAAAAGAGTTTTCTCCGTCTTAAGCTGTGAAATTTCTCCAATTGATAAGTCCACTGCTTCTTTCATAGAATTGAATCTTTTGATTACCTTTTCAGCTTGCTGAAAAATAGACTCGTGCTCAGCAGCAGAGTCATCCTTTTCTATTACAATTTCACCAGGAATTTCAAGAGATTCTTTGCGTATTGGCGCAGCAACAAATTTCTTCGTTAGGTCAGCTCTGGCAAATAAGTACTTGCCATTCTGTCTGGTTGGAGTTAGATGTCCCATTTCTGCCAGTTCTATGATGGTGGGACCTTTCTTCTGAATAGTACTTGGCACAGCCTTTGTGTCCATTTTGGGATCATTGTCTGAATCGCTATCAGCATCGGCATTGGCCACTAAGCAGAGCAGTCCATCCTCAGAGTCATCATCATCACTATCTTCAGTGTCAGTCTCTATCCAGGTCTTGAGTTGCTTCTCAGCAGGGTCTTCTTCAGCAACCATTCCGCGCTGCTTTGAAAATCTCTGCGCAGTATTCTTCTTTATGTACTCAAATCTTGACGTAGGGCATTTTGATGCAAAATGACCAGGATTTCTACAGTTGTAGCAAACCAAGTCATCTTCTTTCTTTGAGTCTCTGCCACGAGAGAATTTAGCTGGAGCTTTACTTGAGGATTCAGGTTTTGAGAATTTCCTGAATTTTTGGAATCGCTTAACAAACATAGCGAAATCATCATCATCCATTTCAAGCAGAGAAGAAGTGGAGACTTTGTCTGAGGTTTGAGCAGGCGCAGGTTCTCTTTGAGAAATCATTGAAATTGCTTTTCCTTTTCCTTCAGTTTCATCAATTCGATCAAGCTTAAGCTCATACACTTTTAAGTTGGCGTATAAGCTGCGCAGAGGCCAAGTATCTAAAAATCCAGAATCTTCCAGATGACTTGCCTTGTGCACATATCTGGAACCTAGCGCATCTAAGAATTGAGAATTTACTTCTTTATTGGTGAAGGTAGTTCCAAGAGACTTACAAGAGTTTACAACAGCACATAAGCGGTCATAAGTTTGTCTCAAGGTTTCACCATCCTTTCTCATGAAGCAGTTGAATTTTCTTTGCACCACAAATCTTTTGTTTTCCTTGCTTACTTTGTCACCATTCACATAGCCTTCAATAGCATCCCATAGATCCTTTGCAGTTCCACCGCTCACAATTTGATTGTGCGTGGAGAGGTCTAGAGTGCTGAGAATGATGTTTCTAGCTCTTCCATCGTAACCAACCCATTTATTTTCTTCATCGGTCCATTCCCCTTTATCCTTCATGATTGTAGGATTATCCTTGTTGGTAGCAGCATCTGGATTGGCCTTCATTGGAATGTAGGGTCCTTCAAGAACTATGTCGTGGAGGATCTCGTCGATAGAAGAAAAATGAGTGAGCATGCAGTGCTTCCAGATTTCGAAGTGATCTTCATTCAGCACTGGGACATGTGAATAGTTAGCCATTGCCCAAGATTTTGAAGCCATCTTGAATCGGCACCCAAGCTGTTAAGCTTGAAAACCAAAACAAGTTTTATGAAGGTGTTAGCTCTGATACCACTTGTTGGTCCCAAAGGGGCAACAAGGGTATGAAAAATGCTAAAGGGGGGGGGGTGAATAGCGTTTTAAAATTCTTTTCAAACCCTTTTGCAAATCAATGGCTTATGCGCACAGTTCTCAAATAAGCTAAGTATAGCGCGCAGTGAGAGTGTGAATTGCACAGCGGAAGTTTTAAGCAGCACCTGCGCAGTAAAAAGCTGCGCAAGGATAAAAACGCACGCGCTAAGTTTTGGCTTAAAGAGTTGGATAAAATGTTCTAAGGCAATAAGCAATAACAAGCACAGCAGCAAAGTATAGCAATCTGAAAGATCAAACAAAGCAGTAATTCAGAAATGATTAAGCAGGAAGTAAATAGCGAGATTAAAGAACAAGCTATTTGGAGAGGTTCGATCAATGAAAGATCTACGTCCTCTACCAAGATGGTTAGTCTTGGATTTTCTAATGGAGATCTTATTATATGAGAGAGTTACAAGATACAACAATGTAGAACAAACTAACTCAAAGATCTATAATCTATGAAGAGCAAATCCTAGACTAAACCGGTGTATCTCAAGAAGTATGATCGAAATAATCAAAGCTTCAAGAGGTGTGTGTGTGTTCAGAAATTCTGGGCTCTATGAATCTATGAGATGAAGAGCACGAAGAATTCTGGTGATACAAGGCTTATAGGATCTGGGCTTGGTTGAGTATGAGGGTATGAAGGTTGATCTTGAGAATTCTGGAAATGAGCAAGCAATCTTCAAATCTTCAAAGTTTCTTTTGGAAGCAAAAACTCAAGCAACTTGGAAATGAAGATGAGCAGGCTATTTATAGCAGAGAGCTTAAAACTAGCCGTTGGTGCTCTGAGCAAGGACGATGAGCTGGCACAATATGATTGGTGCGCATGTGTCCTTTATAGCCGTTGGAGCTCTAATCAAAGTTGATGACCTGGCACAATATGATTGGTGCGGAGGTATATAGAGCCGTTGGAGCTCTAATCAAAGTTGATGACCTGGCACAATATGATTGGTGCGTAGGTATATAGAGCCGTTGGAGACTGAGCATGAAGACCAAATTCAAAAAGCTTCTTCTAGAAGGTTGACAGCTGTCTTTATTTGAAATATATATCTTGAGCGCGTCTCCACCGTTGGATCTGCTGAGTGTGCTTGCTTTGTCGTTTCTGCACACCTCAGCATTTTTAATAAGCGTGCATCTTCTAAGCGCTTTCCAAGTTATGTAATCTGAATGTATAAAAAACTGAGCAAGGATGCATGCTGCGCAGAGGAGACCTGCGCAGTGATGTCCTGCGAAGGGAAGTCCTGCGCAGAGACCACAGTCTTGCTTAGATCATTCCTTTTCGCTCCAAGTTTCAAGAATATGAGGTTGTTGAAAGATAAGCATAAGGACCAAGTTAATCTGCTCTGCTCATAAAAGCCATGCGTATGGAGAATGAGCAAGTGATGCTATGCGCGCGGAGAATAAGCAGCTAATGCTATGCGCGCGGAGAATAAGCAGGTAATGCTATGCGCGCGGAGACTGAGCAGGTAATGCTCTGCGCATGAAACGTGCTGCGCACGAAATGTCCTGCGCATTATACTTGGTCTTCAGTAAATGAAACCTCAATTCCAAGCAAGCCCTAACCGCTAAGCCTATTCTATAAAATTGGACTTAGCTAAAAATAGAAGTTATAAAACTTCTTACATAGGATCCTAAAGTCCATAAAATACTTAGGTGATGGTATCAATCAATTCTAACATAATTGGGAGGGTTAAGAAATAAGCATACCCAACAAATACTAACTAAGAACTAGAATGGAAGAAATAAAGCAAATCTAAACACAAAATCTCTAATTTTACATTTAGTAATTTAGTAATGAGGTGGTCTCCCATGAGAACAAGGGGATCCGTCTCATTTATGAGACGGGTCGACCCATGACCCATGGGGCATAACCCGCCACGTGGCAGCCTCTCATAGCCCCCCCTCCCCAAAAAAAAAAAAAAAAAAAAAAAACGAAAACAAAAACAAAAGCTCGTAACTTAATGTAATGACTATATACATATAAAGTAACATTGTTCATAAGTAAACGTAACACCTGTTTTACAAAAACAAAAGCTCGTTTTACCCATTTTTTCAAATGTAATACTAACTATAATTACATGTAACCCAAACAATATCTAAATGTAATTATCATTTAGGGAAAACTTCGTTTTTGTCCATCGTACTTTGGGTCGTGTTTCACTTTTACCATCGCACTTTATTTTTTTCATTTTTACCATCGTACTACAAATAATAGTGTCATTTTGTAACAAATTTGGGTATAAAATGACACAATTGTTTATAGTATGATGGTAAAAATGAAACAAATTTGAGCATAAAATAACGAATTTGGTATAAAATGACACCATTGTTTGTAATACGATGGTAAAAATGAAACAAATAAAGTACGATGGTAAAAGTGAAACACGCCCCAAAGTATGATGGACAAAAACGGAGTTTTCCCTATCATTTATACTGAAATGTAATAGTGCTTTTGCAAAAATGTAAAATATTGTGTATTTTGATTTAATTTTTTGAAAGAAAGTAACATTTGAAAAGTAACAACTCATATATATGAATATATTTGCTTGTACAAGTAATGTAACACTTTAATAAAAGAAATTATAACATATTTCTATAAATAATGTAATACTTTTACATGTAACACTAATCAAGTGTTTTTTGCTCTAAAAATGTAAATGGTTGAATTATTACTTTTTCTATACTTATGTGTTACAATTATGTATAAACTTTATTACATATAAGTAACACGTTCGTTACATTTTAGTTGTAATAAGTATTACTTTTGGCAAACGAAGAAAACATAGAAAAAAACACTGTTACTTTTCTGTATATATGTATTACTTTTATGTATACAAACTGTTACTTTATATGTATACAGCCATTACATTAAGTTATAGTAACTATTACTTTTGACAAACCAAAAAAAAAAACCAAAAAAAATAATATAAAATTTTTTAAAAAAGGCAATTTTTTTGGCCTATGAGTGGCTGCCACGTGGCAGGGTCGCCCCCTGAGTCATGGAGCTAGTTTAATGGGCCGGATCAGGCGGGTAAAAAAACCTGATTGTGCTGTTCGCAAAAGAGTTTTTGTCTTTCCCCGCTACACAAATTGGCCAATCCGATCTGGTGTTAGTACAAAATTAATGAAATGGTCCGTCCACGGCAACTAACTCTTATTAAACTCACGGACAATGATACACATAGGGAAAACTCAAAGGGAAAACTCAAAGGAAAACACTTTAAACCGTTGGATGAGTTTTTATTAGTGGGGCTCTCAAACATTTATTACAATCCAACAGATTACAGTGTTTTACTATGAGTTTTCCCTTTAAGATTTCACTATACATGTCATTATCCTAAACACTCAATGTTTCACATGACAATTCATTCCTTACCTCAATCACAAGTTATGGCCACCATGTGCATTCTGAGTCAAATTTAATTAAAAAGAGAAGTTGATGTTTTGTGTTGGATACTGGATAGTACTCCCTCCGTCTCAAAGTAAGAGTCTTTCTTTCCATTTTGGTACGTCTCAGAGTAAGAGTCTTATTCCTTAAATGGCAAATAATCTTTACTATTCACTCCACTCATTCTCTCTCTTATTTTACTTTTATACTCACAACACCAATCAATTCACTATTCTGTCCCACTCATTCTCTCTCCTACTTTACTTTTACACTCACAATATTTACATCACTTCCAATATTTATTAATAAGCGTGCAAATGAGGGGTATGACTCTTACTCCGAGACGGAGGGAATACATAATATTGTCAACAAACAAGTGATGTTATATTACTTCCGTTTGAAAATATAGTCTCATTTAATATTTAATACTCTTTCCGTCCCACTCAGATTAGAATTTTTGGGTTGAGCACATAGATTAAAGAAAAAATGTTAGTGGAGTAAGTGTTGTGAGTATGAAAAGTGAAGTAGGAGAGATAAAGTGAGATAGAGAATAATGAGTGGAAAGTTGTGAGTGTGAATGTGGGTCCCATTAAATAAAACACTTCTATTTTTGGGTTGTCCTAATTCGAGTAGGACACCCAAAATAAAAATGTGTCTTAATTCGAATGGGACGGAGGGAGTATATAATAGTAAACATAAGTAAATTTTGTTCAATTATTCATTTCAATTTGATTATTTTACTAAAAGTTTAAAAAAATGTTATTGTAAATTATAAAGTAATTTATCAATATCATTTTCTTGAAGTTCATTTAGATAGTGAGATTGACATTATTTTTTTTGTCAAATTTACTCCGGACCGGAGATAGTTATTAGTTGTGATTATTTTTAATTTTTTTATTATTATATTTTATGAATTGTGACACTTCACACATATTTGTAGGGGTGTAAGTGGTTTGGTTCAAACCGCGGTTTGAGACCGAAACTAAATCATGCGGTTTGGTTTTCAAGCACGAATAGTTCAGTTCGGTCTCATATATTGACAAACCACTTGGTTCGGTTTGGTTTGTGGTTTGACCTCCCAAACCGCGGTTTGAAACCACCAAACCGAACCGCCAAACCAAACCACATAACATAAACTAATTATCCTACCCCCCCCCCCATTTTGTATCTTATTTAAATATTTTTTCCGTATATTTATTAGTACTTATTGTTGTACCAATAAAAAAAACATTACATAGACTAATTCTAGCCCATATTTTGTATCTTATTCAAGTATTAATTTCATTATTTGTTATCTTAATTGTGACACATGAAAAACTAAGTTTTCTCCCACATCGATATTGTACAGTGTTTTTCTTCCTTCGGCCTCTCTCTTCCTCTGACTTTCCCCTTAAAGTCACGCATCTTTCGCTCTTCCTCCGTGATCACGGAAAATTCAAACAAATAATGAGTTACGGTTTGAATCGTGGTTTGAACCGTAGTCTAAACCACGGTCTAGACCGCGGTTTGAACCACACAATTGAACCGCGGTTTGAACCGAACCGAACCGAATTGAATCATAGCGGTTTGGTTTGGTTTGGTTTGAATTTTTTCATGGTTCGGTTCGGTTTGGGATTATCCCAAACCGATGACTAGCGGTTTGGTCCGTAAATTCTCCCAAACCGAACCATTTACACCCCTACATATTTGTAACTTGTTTGTATTCATTTTCTAAAAAATAAATTAATTTTAATATGAAAAAAAAGACAATATGATAATTATTTTTGGGCATATAAAGTAAAGAGGTGGTCTCTTGTGAGAACACCTAGATCCGTCTCATAGAAGAGACGGGTCGACCCATGACCCGTGTACAACATTCTCTGCGAAGCGTAGGATCCCAACCCATGCTCCACTCAAAATCTGCCATGTGGCAGCGACCCATTTGACCTTTTTTTTTCCCAGAAAAAAATCATTTTTTTTTTAGTTTTTATATTTTTTTGACTGTTTTTTTCGTTTGCCAAAAGTAATACTTAGTACAACTAAATGTAACAACTGTGTTACTTATAAAGCAACATTGTTTATAAGTAAACGTACGTAACACCATTTTTACAAAAAAATAGCTCACTTTACTCATCTTTCAACTGTAATACTAACTATAAATACGTGTAACACTAACAATAACTAAATTTAATTATCGTTATATTGAAATGTAATAGTGTTTTTCCATAATATTTTTTATTTTTGAGTATTTTGATTTTATTTTTTAAAAGAAAATAACATTTGAAAAATAACAACTTATATACATGAATGTAATTATTTATACAAGTAAATGTAACACTTTAGTAGATGAAATTGTAACAGATTTCTATAGATAATGTAATACTTTTACATGTATCATGATAAATTGAACTCATTGTAACTTATTATTTGAAAACATATAGATATACTATTATACAAGTAAACGTAACTGTTTTACAATGTTATTATACAAGTAAAATGTAACATTCGTTTATAAATATTGTTATTTTCTTATTTTTACAATGTTACTAACACAGGTGTTTTTAGTTCTAAAGTGTAAATAGTTGAATTATTACATTTTCTATACATATGTGTTACAATTATGTATAAACATTGTTACATATAAGTAACACGTTCGTTAGTTGTAATAAGTATTAATTTTGGCAAACGAAGAAAACATAAAAAAAAACACTTTTATTTTTCTGTATACTATATGTATTACTTTTATGTATACAAATTGTTACATATAAGTAACACGTTTGTTACATTTAGTTATAGTAACTATTACTTTTGACAAATCGAAAAAAAAACCAAATATATATATATATATAAAGTTAAAAAAAAATTGTTGCCTGTGTGTCATGGATCCGGATCATGGGTCAAAAATGACCCGTTTCTACTATGAAACGGATCATAGTGTTCTCATGCATGCATGCATGAATGTTTTTGTCTAAAGTAAAGAGCAGGGAAACGAAAAAGCGAATATGAATACTATAACTCTACCATCACTTTCAGTTCCAAACATCTTTGAATCCAACATCTTTGAACAGATAATGGGTATTGTTTGAAATGACCGGAGCAATTGTCATTTTCTCTCATTAACCGAAAAATATATCGTTACTGATTTAATAATTATGTATGTTTTATCATATTATCAGTTTATAAGAGTAAGTCTTATTAAAAAAAAAATCTTAAGGATTGGAGGGTGTTAGTTTTAAAACATGCGGTGTCATTTTTGTAAATAACTGGCAAGCATCGTAAATGTCAAGTGTTAATATTACGAAGTGCTAGTAATTCAAACTGGCGTTTATAAACATTGAAACTGATACTTTTCATAAGTGTCAGCAGTAGTGTTAAAAATTGTCAGTCATTACACTGACGCTTATCAACATTGCCACTGACACATATCAAAAGTGTCAGTGGTTGTGTTAATAAGCGCCAGTTTACATGGCTGATAATTTTTAACACTAACACTGGCACTTACGACAAGCGTCAGTTATTTACAAATAATGTCACCGTCTGTTTTAAAACAACTTCCCGTTTATTACAAAAATGTGACCGCATCATTTTAAAACACATGTTTTATGCGAATTTAAGGAAAAACACGTTTTTTCCCCAATTTTTCATGTCTTATAATTAGTACTCCCTCCGTCTCAAAATAGATGTTGTTTTGGGTGTTAAATTTTGTCACAAAATACTTGTCGTTTTATTATTTTCAAAGCTTTTTTGTTGCCCTATACCAATTATACCCTTAATAATGATAGTGAACTATCTCTTACCTAACCATTTAATTACCTAGGTAGTTGAATTATTTTGGAGGTATTTGGGACTTTTTCACATGCATAAATGTCATTTTTTAATGTGTGAAACACTCCAAAACGACATTATTTTGAGACGGAGAGATTAATTTTTAAATCATTTGTTGTCCATCATATAGTATAGTGTGAATTGCATTTTAGGCCACAAAATACAGGTGTGTTTCGCAAAGTGGGCCCCAAAATTTCACTATTTATAATTAAATCCCCAATGTTGTCATTCTGTTAATAAGTTAGGGTTTTTAATGATTTTCGTTAAAGATCCCCGTTAAGTGATCACGTGCAACTCACGTGTCATTTAACGGAGGAATTTTTGACCAATAATTCTTTCATTACTGTTTTAATGCAAATGAAATGAAAATGAATAGCCAAAACTGAAATACTAGTATTCCTAAATATAAAAATAAATAAATGATATTTTATCATAATAACATCTAAATGTACTACACCATTATGAACGAACGTTGCATTTGATTTAATTTTACAAACCAACAACTGTCATCGCTTTAAAACTCAAACCGACCACATCTCCACCAGAACCAACACCCACCACCTTCCCTTCACCCACCAATCCTCATTACTAATCACCCATCACTACCTTCTAACACCACCAATCCGACGCCATTGCCATTGCTACCGTCGCCACCAACACCCAAACCGACCACCTACACCACCACCACCCCTGCACAAACACACCCAGATATATGCACACAAATGCACCCAGTCCGCACACACAAGCAGATGCACACACACATCAATATTATGCACACACACATCAACATTAATACATAATCTGCAATTGGGTTTGAAAAAAACAAAAGGGGTGAGGGGGAAAGGAGAATCAGGTCGGAGAAATAAGGGGGCGGGCAGCTCGAAAAGAAGTGGAGTTTCAAGGTTTAGATCTAGCCTTATGAAGGACGGCTGGATGTAGCCGGAGTTGGGTGGGAATTGAAGGGGTCGCCAGAGGAGAGGAAGTGCACAAGTAGGAACCGTGATCGACTTGGAGCTAAAGAATAGAAATTTGATTCTCCACCAACTACTAAGAGGATTTCAAACATTCTTGAGAAGCCACCACATTTTGGAAGGCTAAAATATTTCAAGGCTAGTCTAGAATCATTACAACACACAACAATAGTCGAAGACAACTTTCGTGTAAAACACATCCTTGCACAAGAAAATATCATACATTCCTTGTTTCGAATAAACCACATTTTCTCATACTCATTTCCACTTTTTGAAATCTCTGATTGAAAGAGTGTCTTAGCTAGGATAGACTTTTGTGTATTAATTTTAGTCGTTTCATAGAGCATATATTGTAATAGCTATAGAGAACTTTCGGCCTTGTACGTATCACTCTTATACATAGTAAAAGTCTTGCCTTTTGAGGCTAACTCAATATATATAAACAATTTCTTGTGTTTTAATTCCGCTGCAAACTCTGTTTGAAAACAGTTTTTAACTTGAGTGTGTGTGTTGTTTATTGTTAGTACTGCCAATACTTTTGATAACACTTACTGAAAAATAGACCATTGTTATTTTCATTAACATTTTTTTTTTTCAAATTTTGATCTCAACCACACCTTAATATTGGAGTATGTATTATTTGAATTGATGTTACAGATACAAAAAGAATTTTGTTAGGCAAAAAATACTACTCCCTCCATCTCATTTATAATGCATACATTTAAATGTTTCTGTTAACACAAACAAGTGAACATTGTCAAAAATTTAAAGTCAACATAATCATTCTAGTGATATCTTAGAAAATGTTAATGATAAATCACTAAAAATATTTATCAATTCAGTCTTCATTGGGATGGTTATAAGATTGACATTTATATTTAGTCAAAGTTTATTTGTTTTGACAAAAAAAACTTAAAAGTGAACAATATATATGGAACTGAGAGAGTAATTATTACTCTGAATCTTAAAAATGAGACGGAAAACAGATGGCGCGAGACGTCTATGAGCGATTTCTAGAGAGATAAGTATCATTCGTTGTAATATGTTTCAATATAGGAATTTGTAATAAACATGGTTATAGATCTGTAATAGGCTTCTTAAGAGTTTGTAACACGATGACAATTGCCTTGAATTGAATGAATGATATAATACAAACTTTAAAAAAATAAAAATAAAATATCTTTATAATTGTTCATTTTGTGAGTTTGGTTGTGAATCGTTAACTTGAAGCATCTTTTAAAATAAAATTTTAAAGCTAAGCTGAGGTTGAGAAGCTAGAGAAACAGGCCTGCTGCAGCTTAAAGCAACAAAAAAAACGAAAAAAGCGCAACAAACAAGATTTGTGTGACAGTTTCCTTCCCCACTGCATGCCCTGTCTCTCCCTCCTCCTCGTTCATCACTCCCAGTCCCACTCTCTCTCTCTCTCTCTCTCTCTCTCTCTCTGTATCTATGTGTGTGTGTGTGAGAGAGAGAGAAAAAGCAACAAAGACGTGCACACACACATTCCGTCAGACCCACCTCACTCATTAACATTCAAAAGCTAAATTCCAGTAATTAAAGTTCTCAAAGCACAACCCATAAAGCCATAAACCCATCATTCTCTCTTTCCCCTTTTTTATCTTTTTTGGTACGAATTACTAATCATATTTGATCATTCCTTCACCTGTTAAATCTGTTTTTTGAAATTGGTCCCCTTAATGCTTGACATCATTGCTCCCGTCAATCGATTCGTGGACTCTTTCTCTGTCCGTCTCAGAGCTAATTTAAGGGACAAAGAGGGGTTTCAGTTTCCAATCAGAAATTCACAATTTGTTGGTGAGTGTTTGTTTTCTTTGTGAATTTCAAGAAAATGTTTGAATTTGCGCATTTCATGAATCTGTATACAGTACTTGGTTTCTTTAGAGGGGTTTTCCCAGTAATGCATGCATTTTAATTTCTGAATTAAATCTTGAAATTTGATGGTTTTGAGCTTCTTTTATCTTAGGGTTCTTTCTTGTCTCTATAGTGTTTGGTAGCTTGAAATGGAGTAACTTATTACTTTCTTTGGGTTTCTTATGCAAACAGGTTCAAGAAGTTTTCAATGTTGAAGGTATTTTTGAAATCTGAATTTCAAATTTAGGCGATTATACTTCTGAGTTACTGTAAAAGTTTATGTTCTTATGCTCATGGGTGGAATTTGTTATCAAATTAAGTGAGCTTTAAAATTTTTGGGCTAACCATGGCTGAGATTAGACTCACAAGGGTAGAAAAAGGTCAAACCAAAATTAGGAATGTTCCTATAGCAGTAACCCCTGAAGGTTTCTGGTGTTGTCCTTCTCCTGTTATGTTTCAGAAGAACCTAAAGCCACAAAACTCACTAAACAAGCCCAAATCATCATCTTCAACACCCACACCCAAGACATCTGTCCAAAAGAAACAAACCCTAGATGCAGAGAGAAAGCCATCACTCACATCATCAAGATCAGGACATATTTCTGATAACGAAATGAAAAACAGTAGTGAAACACCCGTTGAGCCTGATACACCAGTTGCTAATGAGAGAGCAGCCCGTCCCAAGATTGAAAATTTGCCCAGAAAGGTATCGATTGAGTTTGGTGAACCTGGAAGTAGTGATTTGAAAGTAGTCTTAAAGGGAAAGCAGGGGTTTACTGTGAAATTGAATACTCACAGAAATGTTCTTGTGGAAAATACTCGGTTTTTTGCTGAGAAATTATCAGCACAGCAGCCGTGTTTGCGCTCTCTTGAAATTGATGATTGCGAGGATGTTGAAATATATGTGGAGACGGTGGGACTGATGTACTGCAAGGAGCTGAAGCAGAGGTTGATTAAACAAAGCGTTTCGCGTGTTCTGCGAATCCTTAAGGTAACTTGTAGTGCAATTAATGCTTTCCGTTTATGCTTGAAGAATAAAGCTTATTGCATTTATGTTGAAGATATTCTGTTCAAGTGTAGTTTTTTATACTCGAGCTTAGAAACAAATCATGGGGTCTTCGGCACTGTTTTTCCTGATAAAGTCTGAGGTTCCATCCCAAAACCAATTGGCTATAAGAGGAGTAGCCCAGGATCTTTATATAGTCAATGCTTGGCTAGTTAATTCCCGATGTGGGATAATTGTCTCTAACACGCCCCCTCACGTGTAGCCGGGATTTGCCGAGGCTTACAACGTGGACTTGTTACGGGTGGCGCGGAGCAACACCGTGGGCCGTTGGGCCTGCACGTGTAACAAGCCAGCTCTGATACCATGATAAAGTCTGAGGTTCCATCCCAAAACCAATTGGCTACACGTGAGGGGGCGTGTTAGAGACAATTACCCCACATCGGGAATTAACTAGCCATGCATTGACTATATAAAGATCATGGGCTACTCCTCCCATTGCCAATTGGTTTTGGGATGGAACCTCAGACTTTATCATGGTATCAGAGCTGGCCCTTTACACGTACGAGCCCAAAGTTCGGCCCACGATGATCTAGCCCCACGTCACCCAATTATATGTCCACGCGTAAACCCAATGTTCGGCTACGCGTGAGGGGGGGGGGGTGTATTGGAGCATTTATCCCACATCGGGGTCCAGGGCCACTCCTCCCATTGCCAATTGGTTTCGGGATGGAACCTCAGACTTTATCATTTCCTTCATATGGATTGTGTTGCTATTTACCTTTACGTTGTCTGATTAGATGGGTAGTTTTATAGTTTTGTTTCTGCTTGTATTTCTGGTTCTTGTTGTGTGAATAGAGGATCTTCCTTTTCCAGTTTATCTCTTGCATGAAATTGCTATAAAGGAAATAATTTAGTTACTACTCAGTCTTGAAGTTGCACAAGGAAACTTAAATAGTTATTGTTTTGTCCTTTCACACCTGCGCTTACTCCTTTTTTGCTGCCCAAAGGAGTCATAAATTTGTTTTAGGATATTCCATAAATGGTCTTCTTATAAATGTTGTAAGATTAAATTTTGACCTTATTGTGTTTATCTTCTTATTCACCAACTAATTTAATCCTTAGAACGAGTATTTATGGAAATATATTTTATTCCTTGTATTGTTTGGCTTTCAAATGGAGAACTTATAGTTGGATGGAAAGGAGTAAGCTCTTGAATAAATGAACTAAAAGAGTTATAACTGTTATAGCACTTCGTACGTAAGTCTTATTTCTTTGGGCATGAACCCAGGAGATATTAATAAAAATAAGAGCGATGCCGAAAAATTCTCTTTCCTTGGTAAGTCTTATTTCTTTGAGTTTCCTTGTTAGCTAAATTTGTTAAATTAGAATAAAAAATCTTCTTTCTTTGGTTGTAGACTTGTAGACCTTAGTTTGTAAAGATTCCTTTAGGGTTAATGAAGGTTCATTCCTTTTTCCTTCGTCTGCTTTTCTGAGGTTCATGATTAAGAAAATTATCAGCTATGACCTTAGTTTTGAGTTTTGACCCCCTTTCCATTATGTAAAAATTACTATCTATTATTTTCATGACCGCCATTTAATCTGAATTGAATTACTAATGTATACTCCCTCCGTCCCAGACTAGGGTTCTTACTTTCCTTTCTGGTTTGTCCCAGACTAAGGTTCTTACTTGTTTTATTACCTAAAATGGATAATGGGACTTACTTGTCATTCTCACAACAAAAACTTTCTACCCACTTTCTCTCTCCTACTTTTTTCTACTTTACTTTTTATACTCACAACATTTACATTTTCTTAAGCTCCGTGTAAAATCAAATTAAGAACCTTATTCCGTCTCGGAGGGAGTACACATTTCTATCACTACATTAAACTCGACCCCGTAAATAAAAATTCTGGCTTTGCCACTAACTCATAACCTCAGTTTTCTGAAACCCATAACGCCCGAAGGGTCATTGAAGCAAGTATCGTTGTTAATCGACTCACTGCATTTGTACTCATGGAGATAATGCGATGTTGTTTGTAATGTATATTGATACGTTGAACTTTCCTTAGGCCTTCAGCAAGTTTCCTTTATTAAAACTTGTTGAAGAGTAATGTTAGTCTAAAAGCGTGTTGCCTTGCTTGTATTGGAAGAAAAAATAATGCTAGAAATGATTAATGAATTGAATCCGTTTCCAATTATTATCACCTCGGAAATAATCCCTCCATTCTTCCCAGAGTCAATGTTGAAGTAGAAATTATATACTGCTAGTTTCTCGGAAAAGTTTCGCCAACTTTAAGTTTGATGTAATCAAGATAAGTTCGGAACTCATGAAATTTATAAGCAGAAGTTTTGAAACAAGACTTGTGTAGGTTGAACATCCCACAGTTGAAAGTAACGGTAATGACTTCCCATTTTTGTACCTTCCGGTTTCAAAAATGGCAAAGATATCTAGGCTTAATAGACTGTTGAGAAGAATAAGGTCACAACTGTATTGTCATTCATACTTTTTCTCCTATCCCTTCCTGTTTTCTCGATATCTTAATTTCAATATCAGCATTCACAGATTAGAATTTTCTTGTATAGACTCTTCAATTTTATTTTTTCTTCAGTATGTTGAATTTTATTTGTGCTTACTTATCATAACAGGTAGTTAATGTCTCTGTTTGTGGCATTTATGCAACAATCTATTGATTTGGAGTGCACAAAAGTCAATTGTGTTATTAACGTGTATCATGTTTGGATACATATACTAAGCAAAACTAGGATTCTAGGAAGCATGTTGTAGCAACTGTTCTCGTAGTTGTTGAGTTAGTAGTGACTACAACATGAAGATTTGGACCTAACTACTCCATCCGTCCCAAAATAATCTTCCCATTTGACTATTCAACTTTTTAAGAATATGAACACTTGCCCCACTAGCCATGTTTTGTGTTTGCACTTTTAATCCCAAATTGTAGAAATGGGAACATTTTGGGACAATGAGAAATGACAAATGAGAAGATCATTTAGGGACGGTGAGAGTATTAATTGATAAAGCATAAACGAATGTAGTTGGATATTATTTCGATAAGCTTTGGTATGTTTGCCAGTCAAATCATTCTCGAAAATATTTGTACAATCATCAAATCAACCTTCATGGAATGACTTCACAGGTTGCAGAGCTACTAGGCTTCAATGCTTGCATGGACTCGTGTTTAGAATTCTTGGAAGCCGTCCCTTGGGTGGGTGAAGAAGAAGAGGAGAAGGTGGTTACTTCAGTCTTGCGCCTCCAGGGTGAAGGAATCGGTGTCACACCCATACTAAAACGCGTATCCTCCGATATTTCAAAACCGGCCAATGACACGCTTTCCCACGTACTCGAACTCGTTCTCAAAAGCACGGAAGAAAGAAGCCGTCGTGAGATGAAATCTATTGTGCTCAAACTCCTTAGAGAGAACAACAATGTTTCCTCAAGCACTTCTTCTTCAACCTCCATTGATATCTGTATTACAACAATCTATACGTCATCTAGGAGCTGTTTGGATTCGTTGCTATCTTTGTTCAGGCAAGCTGCTGAGATCGAGTTTAATGATAAACCAGGAAACCTTAAAGAGGCTGTAATGAAACAGATGGCTTTGGAGGCTGATAATCTCACCTGGCTGTTAGAGATTTTAGCTGACAGGCATGCGGGTGATGAGTTTGCAGTAATGTGGGCCAGCCAGCAAGAATTGGCTTCTCTCCATCCAAAGCTTCCAATCGTGAATCGCCACCACATCAGCTGCATTACAGCGAGGATATTTGTTGGGATAGGAAGAGGAGAGGTTTTGCCTACTAAGGACACCCGCCATTTGTTGTTGCAGACGTGGTTACAGCCGTTGATCAACGACTACAGCTGGCTGCAACACGGGTGCAGGTCGTTTGATCGGAAGGTGGTGGAGGAAGGAATTGGGAGGACGATTCTGACACTCCCACTAGAGGACCAGCAGGTAATTTTACTGGGGTGGCTAAGCAGTTTTCTGAAAGCGGGGGATAATTGCCCGAATCTTCAGAAAGCGTTTGAGGTGTGGTGGAGGAGGACTTTTGTTAGGCCGTATGTGGAACAAGGAAGTAGCGTTCATCACCAGTCAGATAACTTGATGGCATAAAAGGTGCGTGTTGACCATATGTATCCATATATATATAACCGACCGAAGTGACTGTATAGTTATGAAAGTGAAGATGATTTCACTGAGTCTGTGTCAAGGGCGGATATAGAAGCTGAAGAATGCAGTTTTAACCGGTGTCTTTGTGAGTTGACTAGTAATAATGGTAGAGGTTTTCATGGGTTTAGTAGAGATTGTATTGATATGTGTAGAGAATGTAATATGAAGTGTTGTGTTGCGTGGATTTGCATGTTATGGAAGTGTAATTTTAAATACGTTAACTGCTGGAGGCATCCTAAAATAATGTCGGAAATTGTAACTGTTACTCACTCTGTCCCAAAATGAAATTGTAACTGTTACTCCCTCCGTCCCAAAATGAATTTACTAAGTTTCGGATGTTTGTAATAATTCTTTCCAGCATCCATGTTATGCATGTTGGTGCATATAGGAGAACTTAAAATGTTTCCTACTTTTCCTCAAGACTTGCTACCAGTCATGTTTTGCCTTGAATCTGAGCTTCCCTCACTGCTCTTATCTTGTCTCCTCTTGCTACTAGTAGCCAAAGCCGCCCCAAAGTAACGCCCGATTTCGCGATTTTCTTAAATCCTTGACATTCTCACACTTCAGATTGTCCTTAGCGTGGGCGTCTTGCATGTGGCCACGCCCACGCTAAGGTCTGATACTCTTGAGAGAGTTGACCTCATCACACCCATTGTTTACCAATCTAACAATTTTCAATTCTCATCATTTTAACTCATCCTTAATTAAACTGATCATCGTACTTTTCCACCACTAATTTCTTTTCTTTTTACTCATTTTGATTGCTTAACCGTAGGATCAAAGAGCCTGAAACTCTAATACTAGTTGCCGGGAATTCCAAATCCTAATAGTATAATACCGGCATATCGCAAGATGATGTGAGTGCAAATCAATCAACCAACAAGAACAAGAAGAATAATTAAAGAACAAGAAATTGTTAACCCAGTTCTTCAACATAATTGACCATGTTGGTTGGGTAATGTCAGGTTAAGATCTTCCGTTAGAAAAATTAATATTGGTAATCAATGAGTTTGGAATGCACATTGTTTATACAGGCTAACAATGAATGTGTTGGCTTTCGTGCAATCATGCGCAACGGAAGACATTACATGAAGAAACCCAAAAGCTTAGATCCGCTACGATCAATAACTCATAATATGTAAGATGAAAGAAACTAACCCTATGTAGATCGAAATATGAAGCCTTGGATTTAAATGCTAAGAAGAGCACCCTCTACCAGTGATCCACATGTCGAACGTATTCAAGAACTCTTCTTGACTTGACTGCTAGGTCCTTCGGATCGAAAAACTTGATGAAGAACGATTCTTCAATTGCTCCCTTTGATTATTATGGTTTGATGATTGAGAATAATCAAACCTGAAAGAGTATGAAATACTCATTTACTTATTTTTATGTATCTTTGTGATTCTGATAATAATTATTGTATATAATTAGTTTAGAGTTTATTTAATTTAGTAATTAGTTGTAATTATTTAGGAATAGTTTATATTAGGATTATTTATTTTAGTTAAGATTTATTTCACTAACCTACTAATGTTTATCTTTGGTAAGTTGTGTGTCTTTGTATTGTAGAAAAGGAAGGACTCTACTTAAAAAAGGAGATGGGATGATTGGTGAAGATCTCCACGAAAATAGCTATCAATAGGTCTTATAAATATGGCGATCTCAATCAGTCCATCATACGCCTTCACAGAATTATTCAGAGAGAGTTCTCATTGTTCTTGAAGTTCTTATTCATTAAGAGTTCAAATATTTTTATGTTTAGTCTATTCAAAATAGAATAGGTTTTGATCTTTTAATTGTTTTTGTTTCTTTCATCTTTTTGTACTCTGAAAGAGTTTTAGTAATGAAAGTTTTCCAGCAAGACGTTTCTTGCTGAAGTGTTTATTTATGCTCGTTTTTAATCCGCTGCGTTTTCTGGGTTTTTCTGTTTTTCTGCGTTTCTGAGTTTCGTCAGTTGACAGGACAACTGTCAACACAGTTGTACGCACAGTTGGTTGGTTCCCAGAACAGTCCTAGCCGCATTAATTTCTTTCAATTGGCACCAGAGCCTGGTCTCGACATACTGAGACCGATCTTTGAAAGTGGTCATTATGGACTGTACTCATACTCGTAATAAGCCGCCTACTCTAGATGGTTCAAACTATACCATTTGGAAGGCAAAAATGATCATGTACATCAAAAACATTGATCATCGTGCATGGGTCAGTATTCTAGTGGGATATACATCCCCTACTATGGAATTAGTTGATCCAAAAGGAAAAGCTTCTGTTTCTGATGAAGAGAAAAAGGAAAAGATTTTTGTTCCAAAACACGAGCAAGATTGGAATGCGGAAGAAATTGCCCTTGCAAATTTCAATGCAAAGGCAATGGCTTCCACATCTGATCATGTTGATCACAATCTGTATCGGTTATTCTCTAACCATACAGTTGCCAAAACTGCTTGTGATATTTTACAACTTCATTGTGAAGGTCTGATAGTGTCAAACAAACAAAATTAAGGAGATTGATGACAGAGTTTGAAAATTTAAGAATGGGAGATAATGAAACTATTCAAGACTATTCTGCTAGATTAATGGATATTTCAAATGAATCATTTGCATTAGGAGAATCCATCCCCAATGCAAGGTTGGTTAGTAAAGTTTTAAGAACTCTCCCAGAAAAATTTAACATCAAAGTCTCTGTCATTGAAGAAACTTGTGATACTCGGACCGTGAGTCTTGAAAAGGTTCTAAGTATTCTAACTACGTTTGAATTGAACCTTCTAGCAAAGTAAATTCAATTGCTCTTGCTAGTGCTCTTACTGTGTCCAAAGATTTTTTTTGAATTATCAAAGGATATTGATGACTCAAACTTAGAGAAAGATGAATGTGACTTGATCACTCAAAAATTTAACAAAATGTTGAACAAAAAACGTCAACAAAGGTTTTCTAATAAGGGTACTGCTTCCTCCCCTAAGATTGAGTCATTCAAGAAAGAAACAAGTAAGAACAAATTTTCTTCTGAAAACAAAAGATCTATTGAGTCTGTTCAGTGTAGAGCGTGTTTAGGATTCGGACACTATGCCAATGAGTGTGCTAACACACTCAAAAAGAGAGGGATGGGTTTTTCTGCAACCTTAAGTGATTCAGATGATGACGATCAGACAGCAAACCTATCATTTTTACGATCATCACAATCATCCCTTTCTGACAGTGAATCTGACAATGAATATGACAGTGAAGATGAACAGTCAACTGTCAGCACAACTGTCAACTCAAATGGTACTAACATGTATATCTGCCTTAACTCCACATCTACAGGTGAATCTGAGGAATCCCAACAGGAAGAAGAGGATAGTGCCACGTATGAGGGCCTGCACAATACATACGTTGAGTTGTTTACAGACTGGTCCAAACGAATGGAACAACTCAAGGAGTTCAAGAAGGTAAATGAAAAACTCACCTCTGATAATCTGAAATTAAAGTCTGAGAATGAGAGGTTGTCAAGTGAAAGTGATACCCAAAAGGACTCCATAGCTAGGTTAGAAGTCATGCTTACCAAAAAGGATAATGAGTGTGAAAAGTATAAAAGCGATCTTGACAAAGAAACTAACACTCTTACAAAGCTTAACAATGGTAAGGCTAAGTTAGATGAAGTTCTAAAAATGGGGAATCAAGGAAAATCAGGACTAGGCTATGGAGATCCAATTTTTGTCAAGGAAGGAGAAAGCACTTCAAAAAATAAGAGATTTAATGCTAATCGCGTATCTCCTCACAAAAAATAGAAGAAATAGAAAAAGGAGATACGTGTGTCACCATTGTTTTTCCACTGGACATATACGTCCATTTTGTTACAAGTTGAAACAGGAACTTGGCTTGGAGAAGAACAGCAGCCATCTGACAAGACAACTGTGGGCACAGTTGGAGTCACAACTGGCCAGTCAACAGCAGTCTGCTCTAAAAGCCACATGGGTAAGAAAGGACACTCTAAAATGTCAAGTGGTGTTTACCTCCTTGAAGAGCAGTGTGGAAGGAGCCTGATACTTTGACAGTGGCTGCTCCCGCCACATGACTGGCTCTTTTGAGCATTTCAAAGACTATAAATCCTTTAAAGGTGGAAAAGTCGATTTTGGTGGAGGTGCTCAATGTGAGGTAATTGGCAAAGGTACGCTGAATGTTAATGGTTTGCCTAACTTGCATAATGTCTTGCATGTTAATGGGTTAAAGGCAAACCTAATTAGCATAAGCCAATTGTGTGATGATGATCTACATGTCAAGTTTGATAAGAAGATCTGTGAGGTCTTCGATGATTCAAACAGATATGTTTTGAAAGGTGTAAGATCCTCTGATCATTATTACAAGTTGGTTGAAAATCATTCACGTTTTAACTCAATTTTTGGTAATGCTCCTGATCTTATTGTCAATTGTGTTGAGGATGATGTTTCAGGTTGGACTTGGGAGCATGAAAGGATTAATGATGAATCTGAACCTAAATCCACGATAGAATCTGCAGATGCACCAACTGTGAGGACAACTGACGGTCAAAATGAACAGTCAACTGACATGACAGATGGTCAGACCGCAGCTGATTCTGGTTCAGATTCTGAAATCGTTGAAGATCAGGTAAGCAGAGGCAATGATGATACTGTAAGCATACAAGGAGATCATCTAACTTCCCAGGTCATTGGGGGAGTGGATGAAGGAATAAAAACAAGAGGGAAACGAATAAATTACCGGGAATTAGCCGGTTTGGTATGCATGCAATCCGCGTACCATGAGGTAAGCTCTTGTTGTTTCGTTGCTAACTTTGAGCATGAGGATGAGTCAAAAAATTTAAAAGTTAATAATTGGAACAATGTCATGCAAGAGGAAGTGGTAAAATTTGAAAGGAAATATGTTAGGTTCTTGGTTCGTAGGCCATCTAATACTGAATATATGGTAGTTGTTACTTGTTGTACTCAATTGTTGAGGATGAACCATATAATCAAGGATTATGGTCTTAGAAGTGAAATCTTGACCGTATTTTGTGATAGCTTAAGGTCCTTGAATATTGCCAAGAATCCGGTACAATATTTCCTAACAAAGCACATAGATATTATGCACCATTTTATTAGATATCTCGTTGATAAAAAAATCATTACTCTAGAACATGTAAGCACAACGGATCAACTTGCTGATATATTTACCAAGGCTTTAGATTTCGAGAGATTTTCTCTCGGACTGTGTGATATCAGTTGACTGCACAAGTGTGCAGACAACTGACTGCATAACTGTATAATTGTATATTACAGTAAATACCAAAAAAAAATAAAAAATAAAAAATAAAAAAAAATTGTAGATTGCATTCATCCTTGCACGATTGTTTCTTGTGATCACTTGGTCTTCTTCAGTTCCTTGACTCCGAGCTTTGACCCTTGAATGTGAGACCCTTCTTAACCTGATAATGAAAATTGTCTTGTTAATTCCTTCGTGTTGTTTATCATGGAGTGGGCACTCAATCTAAGGTTGCGGGGAAAACAAGCTGCCTCCAATCTTTGAAATTACTACTCATTTAGGCAATGTGCTGACATGTATTCATACATAACTTGAGAATCAGTGTAACACTGTATTGTGAGAGTGAAAAGCTCCTCCCCGTAACTGATTCATAAGTCATAAGCCTTCAAAGGGAGTGTTCTAGAGGCTGCATGATTGAAGGTGAATCTCATTGAATTCTTGTGAGTTGAAACCGAGTCATGAACTGAGTTGACCATACTATGTCACACCAAAATTGAGACAATCTTCACTTGTGTGTTTAGGCATATTTTTTCTAAGTTTTTTTTTCTCCCTTGGTATTAACATCAGCAAATTGAATTGTTGTTCTTATGTGTTAAAGATTGATGCTTTTCATGTGATTAACGATAATCTAATGGCGTGATGTTCAAGTTTCATTGTGCAGTTGGTGGAAATTATGGTACATTGTGGATAAATGGATTCAGTTGAATTTGGCAAGTTCTAATTCTGGGACGGACAATTTATCACAAAACATGGAAAAAGTTTGAATTTTAAAATCAAAATCCTTGTTTGTTTTGGAATTCAAATGGGTACTTCAAAGTCACTCTGTTCTCTACTCCTTGGCCTACCCGAGTTCTTAGGAAGAATCTCTGTCCTCCCGTGATATTTCCTCCATGTCAATTATAGTTGTGAATTGTGGTTTAGTGTATCTTCTTCCTCATGTTTACTAGCTACATTTCTCTCATCTTATCTTGTTCCTATTCTGCAAATGCACTCTCTCTAACATTTTTTGCAGATAAATCTGAGAATTCAGAAGAAACTCTAAGTGATTGTGTGTAACACAAAATGATTGTTTGCCACTGCTCTGATCAAGCTCAGGCATTTTTGTTGTTAAGCATCCAGCTGGTGCTAAGCAACTTGTTCGTGCAACTGTGCGGACAACTGGACAGTCAACTGTACAGTCAATTGTACAGTCAACTGGTAAGTCATCTGGTAAGTTTGCAGAACTCACTGGTCTATAAAGGTTTGCTGCGATGTGAGTTGAGATTGATGATGCTCTTAGAGGTATTTTTGTTGGGGAGATTCAAATTTAGGGGGAGTGGAAGATATTCAAAATTTTCTTTCTTTGTGTTTGATGGTTCTTCTCAAAAAGGGCGAGAAAGATGTGGTTTTCATATTCAGGGGGAGAAAAATGTGTTCTAAAGATGTATTTAGGAGGAGTAGAATCCAATGTACAAATTCAGAGAGAGAGATTATTGTTTTGGATGTTTTGATCAGAACCACAAAGATAGGGGAGATTGAAAGAGTATGAAATACTCATTTACTTATTTTTATGTATCTTTGTGATTCTGATAATAATTATTGTATATAATTAGTTTAGAGTTTATTTAATGTAGGAATTAGTTGTAATTATTTAGGAATAGTTTATATTAGGATTATTTATTTTAGTTAAGATTTATTTCACTAACCTACTAATGTTTATCTTTGGTAAGTTGTGTGTCTTTGTATTGTAGAAAAGGAAGGACTCTATTTAAAAAAAGAGATGGGATGATTGGTGAAGATCTCCACGAAAATAGCTATCAATAGGTCTTATAAATATGGCGATCTCAATCAGTCCATCATACGCCTTCACAGAATTATTTAGAGAGAGTTCTCATTGTTCTTGAAGTTCTTATTCATTAAGAGTTCAAGTATTTTTTATGTTTAGTCTATTCAAGATAGAATATGTTTTGATCTTTTAATTGTTTTTGTTTCTTTTATCTTTTTGTACTCTGAAAGAGTTTTAGTAATGAAAGTTTTCCAGCAAGACGTTTCATGCTGAAGTGTTTATTTATGTTCGTTTTTAATCCGCTGCGTTTTCTGGGTTTTTCTGTTTTTTTGCGTTTCTGAGTTTCGTCAGTTGACAGGACAACTGTCAACCCAGTTGTACTCACAGTTGGTTGGTTCCCAGAACAGTCCTAGACGCATTATTTTCTTTCAAAACCTAATAACCATATATGTGTATTCTCTTTCTCCAAGAAAGAGTTTATGATTTCACAAATCAATGTTATGGGACTGAATCCCGGTTGTACATATTATATACTAGAGGTCTCCAAGATCCTTTAGTGTTTAGGAGTTCTTGTCCAACAAAAAAATCCTAAAATGAACTGCAGTGCGGCGGACCAGCCGTACGGCTCCAAGACAGCCGTATGGCTCTCTATCCGTACTGCCTCATTTTTCGCTCCTTTTAATTATCCGCTCTGTGTGTGTGACCCAATAGGATTATACTAAGTTGGCAACGAGTCCAAACTATTCAGAACCCATAAGTCATAAGCAGACTCTAGCAAGCCATTATGATTACCCAATTAGTATAACTTTGAAACCCAAAGTTTCATAAATAGAACATAACACAATCTCTTTGTTACACGATGTCTATTTGAACGTAAGCGATTGTCAATGGTCAACTTACTTTGTTCAATGCTTTCTCGATCCCGAATTTATTGATAATACAAATGACATTGATCCAATCAATTCATTTGAGCATGACCATGCATTTCATCAATACCATTCATCGAGTGGCCAAAGCTTGGCATCTCTCTTGACGAGGAACAAATCCCTTCTTGGCTTATTACCTTTTCCTACATAATTCTGATTATGCCAATCATATTCTTTATAGCTACCCGGTTAAGGGTAACGTTTGAATATATCAAACGTAATGTTTATCATGTGGAAAATTGTAATAACTTTAGGTCTAAAGATTCAAGTAATATAACTATATGAGATTTAATTATGACATTTGACCATGACATAAATCTCATAGGGGTCAGTCCAGTATTTGTTCTCCAACAAATACTCATAAGTCTAATTGTATCGCATACACATAATCATCATATGATTATCTATTAAACTTATACTAGTAATTAATCATAATTACTAGGGACGAAGATTATGTTGGGTTTCATGCAATCATCCACAGCGGAAGAATAACATGAAGAAACCCAAAAGCCTAGATCCGTTATGTTCAATAATTCATAATATGAAGATAAAAGAAACTAACCCTTGTAGATCGAAATATGAAGCCTTGGATTTAGATGCTAAGAAGATCACCCTCTACCGGTGATCCACACTTCGAACGAATTTAAGAATGATTCTTGAACTTGACTGCTAGGTCCTTCGGATTGAAAAACTTTGATGAAGAACGGTTCTTCAATTGCCCTAACGATTATTGAAGTTTGATAATTGGGAATAAGCAAACTCAAAAACCCATGTATATTATGTGTATTCTCTCTCCAAGAAAGAGTTTGTGATTTTGAAAATCAATGTTATGGGAACAATTCTCGGTTGCAAACATTATATACAAGAGGTTTCCAAAACCCTTTAGGACTTAAGTCTTCTTGTCCAACACGAAAAGACCAAAAATAAATTGCATTACGGGGGGGGGGGGGGAGGGAGGCGTACGGCACCTTTCCAGCCGTACGGATGCCCCTCTCAGTTTCCTTATTTTTCACTCCTTTTTAATTATCCGTTCAGCGTGTGTGACCCAATAGGATTACAAAAATAAATTGCATTACGGGGGGGGGGGGGGGGAGGGAGGCGTACGGCACCTTTCCAGCCGTACGGATGCCCCTCTCAGCTTCCTTGTTTTTCACTCCTTTTTAATTATCCGTTCAGCGTGTGTGACCCAATAGGATTATACTAAGTTGGCAACGATTCTGAACCATTCAAATCTCGTAAGTCATAAGCGGACTCTAGCAAGCCTTTATGACAACCCAATTAGTATAACTTTGAAATCCAAAGTTTCCTAAAATAGAACATATCACAATCTCTTTGTTACACGATGTCTATTTGAACGTTAGCCATGGTCAATGGTAAACTTACTTGTACAATGCTTTCTCAATCCCGAATATATTGATAACACAAACGACATTGATCCAATCAATTCATTTGAGCGCGACCGTGCATTTCATCAATACGATTCATCGAGGGGCCCAAGCTTGACATCTCTCTTAAAGAGGAACAAATCTCATCTTGGCTTATTACCTTTCCCTACATAATTCTGATCATGCCAATCATATCCTTTATAGCTACCCGTTTAAAGGTAACGTTTGAATATGTCAAACATAATGTTCATCAAGTGGAAGACTGTAATAACATCAGGTCTAAAGATTCAAGTGATATAACTATATGACATTTAATTATGACATTTGACCATGACATAAATCTCATAGGGGTCAGTCCAGTATTTGTTCTCCAATAAACACCCATAAGTCTAATTGTATCCCATACACATAATCATCATATGATTATCCATTAAACTTATACTAGTAATTCATAATTACTAGGGACGGAGATTATTATAATAAACATGCAAAAGATATAATAATCAAACATTCAATATGTTTATTAAAGCATAAAGCAAATGATAACAATAATCGTTCAAATAAGATGCCTAGGGCAAACACACCAACAGATTATTATAATAAACATGCAAAAGATATAATAATCAAATATTCAATATCTTTATTAAAGCATAAAGCAAATGACAACATTAATCGTTCAAATAACGTGCCTAGGGCATACACACCAACAATCTCCCACTTGCACTAGGCCTAATTAATGTATCGAATACCCATAAACCTAACATGACCATCATGCTTCGCTTGCGGAAGACCCTTTGTCAATAGGTCAGCAATGTTATATTCAGTTGGTATTCTGCATATATTCACGCCTCCTCTATCAATGATTTCTTGAATAATATGAAAACACCTAAGTATATGTTTGGATTTTTGATGTGATCTAGGTTCCTTTGCTTGAGCAATAGAACCATTATTATCACAATAAAGGTCTATAAACCACCTCTAGTTCACCAGTGAACTTCTTAATCCAAACAGCCTCTTTAGCAGCATCGGATGCATCTATATACTCAGCTTCAGTTGTAGAATCAGCTACGGTACTCTGCTCAGAACTCTTCCAGCTTACAGAACCACCATTAAGCATAAACATAAATCCATATTGCGATCTTGAATCATCCTTGTCGGTTTAGAAGCTTGCATCCTTGTAACCATTTACAACGAGATCACTTTCCATACCTCCATATGTCAAGAACGAGTCTTTAGTCCTTCGAAAGTACTTAAGAATCGTCTTGACAGCAATCCAGTGACTCTCACCAAGATCCGATTTGTATCTACTCGTCATGCTCAAACCATAAGAGACATCGGGTCTAGTACATATCATGGCATACATGATGGATCCAATTGCAGAATCATATGGGATTCCATTCATTCTCTCACGATCATCAGTTGTCTTAGGACACTGATTCTTGCTTAGAGTTATGCCATGTGCAACTGGCAAATTTCCTCTTTTAGAGTTTTCCATGCGGAATCTCTTAAGAACTTTGTCAATATATGTATTTTGACTCAAACCAATCAACTTCTTAGATCTATCACGATAGATCTTTATGCCAAGGATGTTAGCGGCTTCTCCCATATCTTTCATTGAGAAACACTTTCCTAACCAAGTCTTTACACACTGAAGTGCAGGAATGTCGTTTCCAATGAGCAATACATCATCAACATATAACACTAGAAATAATACTATGCTCCCACAAATTTTCTTGTATACACAAGGTTCATCTTCGTTCTTGATGAATCCAAACTCTTTGACCGATTCATCAAATTGAAGATTCCAACTCCTAGAGGCTTGCTTCAATCCATAGATGGATCTTTGCAACTTGCATACTTTGTTGGAATTTTTTGGACTTACAAAACCTTCAGGTTGTGTCATATACACATCCTCAAGTAAGTGCCCGTTAAGGAACGCCGTTTTGACATCCATTTGCCATATCTCATAGTAATAATATGCGGCTATGGCAATTAAAATTCTTATAGACTTGATCATTGCTACGGGTGAAAATGTTTCATCATAGTCAATACCATGAATCTACCTATAGTCTTTTGCTACAAGTCTAGCTTTATAAGTATGCACCTTTCTATCCATGTCAGTTTTCCTTTTGAAAACCAATTTGCATCCTATGTCTTTTACACCTTCGGGTGCATCTATCAAGTTCCAAACTTGATTATCATACATGGACTTGATTTCAGATTCCATGGCTCCAAGCCATTTATCTGAATCAGGAGCGGACATCGCTTCTTGATAGGAAGCATGTTCATAATTATCAATGACTTCTACTTCATTTCTATCCGTCATGAGAAATCCATATCTCTCAGGTTCGGATCTCACCCTACCAGTTCTGCGAAGAACTTGTGTATTCTGAATGGGTTCCTCAACTCCTTGTGAAACTTGTTCAGATCCAACCATCGGTTCTATGTTATTTTCAGGTTCTCGAACCTCCTCGAGATTAATTTTACTCCCACTAATTCCTTTGGAGAGAAACTTTTTCTCTAGAAAGGTACCATGACGTTCAACAAACACTTTGTTTTCCGCGCGGTTGTAAAAGTAATAACCCTTAGTTTTCTTAGGGTAACCTACGAAAATACATTTGTCAGATTTTGGTGCAAGTTTGTCAGAAACAAGTCTCTTAACATAAGCCTCACAACCCCAAATTCTCATGAAAGAAAGACAAGGTTTCTTTCCAGTCCATATCTCATATGGAGTCTTTTGAACCGGTTTAGTTTGGAACTCTATTTAGTGTAAGTGCAGAAATTTCTAATGCATGTCCCCAAAAGGATAAAGGAAGATCAACTTGACTCATCATTGAGCGGACCATATCTAATAAAGTCCTATTTATCCGTTCGGACACACCATTCCATTGTGGTGTTCCAGGCGGAGTTAGTTGTGAAACAATTCCACAATCTTTAAGATAATTGTCAAATTCTTGGCTTAAGTATTCACCACCACGATCTGATCGAAGTGCTTTAATAGTTTTGCCAAGTTAATTTTGTACTCCATTTTGAAATATTCTAAATATCTCAAAAGATTCACTTTTGTTTTTCATCAAGTAGACATAGACATATCTACTAAAATCATCAGTGAATGTTATGAAGTATTGATATCCTCCCCTAGCATTGCTACTTAATGGTCCACATACATCAGTATGTATGAGTCCCAATATGTCACTTGCCCTTTCACTACTCTTAGTAAAAGGTGTCTTAGTCATCTTTCCAAGTAAACAAGACTTACAAGTTTCATATGATTCAAAACCATGTGAATCTAAAAGTCCGTCCCCATGGAGTTTTGAGATACGTTTCTCATTAATATGTCCAAGACGGCAATGCCACAAATAAGTGTGATTTACATCATTAGGTTTGGATTTCTTATTTATATTAAAGATATCATCATTATTTCCATTCTCAACATCAAGGACATAAAGGCCATTAAATGAATATGCAGTACAATAAAGCATATTATTTAAATAAATAGAAAACTTCTTATTATCAATAAGAAACTTAAAACCTTCATTATCCAAACAAGAAATTGAAATAATATTCTTACTCAAATCCGGAACATAGTAACAATTGTTCAAAACAAGAATTAAACCACTAGGTAAAATGACTTCATAGGTTCCTACGGCTAATGCAGCAACTATTACTCCATTCCCCACGCGTAGGTCTACTTATCCATCTTTGAGTAGCCTCCGATTATTTAGTGCCTGCACATTTAGACAAATGTGAGATCCACACCCGGTATCTAATACCCAGGAACTAGAAGTATAAAGGAGTACATCTATAACATAGATTCCTGAAGTAGAAGTAATCGCATTGCCCTTCTTCTTTTCTTCAATGTAAGCCTTGCAATTATGTTTTCAATGATCAATCTCATTGCAGTAGAAATAAATTGCATCCTTTTGAGAGTTGGGTTTAGCCACCACAGCATTGGCAACCTTTGCCTTGCTTATTTTGGGTTTGACAGATTTTGCCTTTCCCTTTCCTTTGGCTTTAGATCCCTTTTCTTCCTTTGTAACCACGAGCACACGAGAGGCCTCCTTAATGATTTTCTTTTCTGCTGTCTTTAGCATCCCATACAACTCAGACAGAAACTTAGTCATACCATTCATATTATAGTTCATGACGAACTGATTATAGCTTTTGGGTAATGAGTTCAAAATCATATCAGTTTCCTACTCAACATGGATGGCATAGTCGAGCGTCTCTGAATTCTCAAAATGGGCCTTCATCTTCAAAACATGAGGAACCACCGACTGTTCTTCACTCATCTTGCATGAGGTTAGAGCAGCCATGGTGTCGAACCTTTCTTGCCTTGCTTGCTCTTGAAACATATCTTTCAACTGAGCGCCTATATCATAGGAATCCAAGTGTTCAAGAGTCTTTTGAAGCTCAGAACACATGGCAGCAAGCATGAGAAAACCGACGTCACGAGAATCACTTTTTTGTTTCTTGTGAGCATCCTTGTCCGCCCTAGGGGCATTGGCAGCATGTTCCTCAGGAACGGGTTCATCAAGAATGTACAACTTTTCTTCGTGCGTTAGAACAATTCTAAAGCTTCGGATCCAATCCATGAAGTTAGCACCATTCTCTTGAAGTTTTTCCTTCTCAAGGATAGATCGCAATGATAGAGTTTGTGTGTTTTGTGCCATTATCTACAATTATGCAAACATGTAACCATACATAAGTACCAACTTAATTAAAGATATTTTTAATTAGTATTTCATAAATACTCTCACTAAATTCTATAACCTTCGTTATACAATTTATGTATAATATAATTTAAATGGGATAAAATCCATATTTCACTTATCTTTGAGTCGGCTTTGGCACGACTGCTCAAAAGAGGTTATTTAGGTAGACAACACCTTGTCAATCATATCGTATATGACTCTTAGATCCTTTATGAGATTTTAGACATCTTATGTCTAACATGTTTTTAATCTCATCTGTGCCTTAGGCCCAAAACTGTTTTGATAGCCTAAATAAGTCAAACCATTTTAAACGTATAGGAATCACTGTTTCCTCATCTTGCTCATAGATGAATAGAATTAATGAACCTCGCTTTGGCAGAGCCCACATAAAACTACACATGTACTCACAAGTATTTTAACCATGGATTGACACATGACTTAAATTTTCAAGAAGGTTCAAACACATAAAAGTTAATCAATTAACCGAATTAATTTTATGTGACTTAGTTGCACTAGTTATAGGATTAAATTCTGAAATTGAATCCGCAGAGCATCTTAAAATTGAGAGCCCAAAATGTACGGCCGAAACTAAGCCAAAAGGCATCCACATTTCCGTACTAAGATCAAGAAACCAAGTAATTATTCTATACGGCCGAAACTAAGCCAAAAGGCATCCACATTTCCGTATAGAGTGGTCACTTGTTTCAAGATCCTTCTATTGTCTCATCAATCTCATAGATTACAGCAAACATAAACTCTTTAGAATTCTGATTTCTGCAATTTTTCTGGATTTCTCAATTGAAATTTGTTTCAGGAAACACGGTTTCGAAAACCAGTCATCTGAAAAGAGTTTCAGTTTCCAGATTCGAATTCTGTAAACAATTTCCAGAACAATCTGAACACCAGAAAACGAACCAGATTCTGGGAAATCTGGAACACCGCCGTACGGCGCCATAGCAGCCGTATGGCGCTGAAATAGCCGTACGGCTCCAGTGTCCAGATTCCTAGATTTCAAGTTTTTTCAAAAAATTTCCAATTCGATCAATCCCAATATCGTGTTCATACATAATCAGATTAAAATAACACGAATTTACAGATTACAAATTTTAACCAATCTAATCTATATAATCAATAACCAATTTATTCCACATACAAATTAGATCTAGATCATCAATAAATATAATCCAATTATAACATGATCATCTAAGCATGCTATCATACATATGAATCCAATTAATATTACAATCACATAATCCCATCATAAACTAGCATGCATATTTCATATTTCATATAAAATCCAATCACATAAATTCATCTTAGCATGATCATAACAATTAAATAATCTAATTAAATAATTATATCATGATAATATTAAAACTATTTATCATAAACAGTGCACTGATACCAATGTTGGGTTTCGTGTAATCATGTCCAGCGGAAGACATTACATGAAGAAACTCAAAAGCCTAGATTCGCTACAATCAATAATTCATAATATGTAAAATGAAAGAAACTAACCCTTGTAAATCGAAATATGAAGCCTTAGATTTAGATGCTAAGAAGAGCACCCTATACCGGTGATCCACACGTCGAACGGATTCAAGAACTCTTTTTGACTTGACTGCTAGGTCCTTCGGATTGGAAAACTTGATGAAGAACGATTCTTCAATTACCCCCTTTGATTATTATGGTTTGATGATTGAGAATAATCAAACCCAATAACCCTAGTATAATATGTGTATTCTCTCTCCAAGAAAGAGTTTATGATTTCACAAATCAATGTTATGGGACTGAATCCCGGTTGTACATATTATATACTAGAGGTCTCCATGATCCTTTAGGGTTTAAGAGTTCTTGTCCAATAAGAAAAATCCTAAAATAAACTGCAGTGCGGCGGACCAGTCGTACGGCTCCAAGACAGCCGTATGGCTCTCTAGGAGCCGTACAGCTCCTAGTCCGTACTGCCTCATTTTTCGATCCTTTTAATTATACGCTCTGTGTGTGTGACCCAATAGGATTATACTAAGTTGGCAACGAGTTTGAACCATTCAGAACCCGTAAGTCATAAGCGGAATCTAGCAAGCCATTATGACTACCCAATTAGCATAACTTTGAAATCCAAAGTTTCTTAATTAGAACATAACACAATCTCTTTGTTAAACGATGTCTATTTGAACGTAAGCGATGGTCAATGGTCAACTTACTTTGTTCAATGCTTTCTCGATCCCGAATGTATTGATAATACAAATGACATTGATCCAATCAATTTATTTGAGCATGGCCATGCATTTCATCAATACTATTCATCGAGTGGCCAAAGCTTGACATCTCTTTTGACGAGGAACAAATCCCTTCTTGGCTTATCACCTTTCCTTACATGATTCCGATTATGCCAATCATATTCTTTATAGCTACCCGGTTAAGGGTAACGTTTGAATATGTCAAACGTAATGTTCATCATGTGGAAGACTGTAATAACTTCAGGTCTAAAGATTTAAGTAATATAACTATATGAGATTTAATTATGACATTTGACCATGACATAAATCTCATAGGGGTCAGTCCAGTATTTGCTCTCCAACAAATACTCATAAGTCTAATTGTATCGTATACACATAATCATCATATGATTATCTATTAAATTTATATTAGTAATTAATTATAATTACTATGCAAAAGATATTATAATCAAACATTCAATATCTTTATTAAAGCATAAAGCAAATGATAACATTAATCGTTCAAATAACGTGTATAGGGCATACACACCAACAGAATGTCCAAAAGTACGAAATCGGGAAATATTAGGATTCTCTAAACTTACTCTAACAAAAAATCTCAAGTAAGCCCAAAATGGTTGAAATTTAATTTTCATTTCCTTATTGATTTTGATTTCACAACCTAACAGTGTATATAATACTCCACCGTAGCACAAGAAATTTATTGCACTCCTGCAACCTTTACAATGTTTGACTTTCAAATAAACTCTGTAAGAAGAATAAAAATTAATAACATATGAACTTGTATTTGCACTCCTCTAACCTTTACAATGTTTGAATTTCAAATAAACTCTCTAAGAAGAATAAAAAGCGATAAAATATGAACTTTTAGGTGGGTTTAACTTGGCCGAGATTTGACTATCTCAACAAATTCAACAAAGGAAAAATGTGAAATTTACATCAAACTCTTACTACATCTGTCCCTAAATGAGTGTTCAAATTTTATTTTAAAGGACATCTGAAATTCTCAATTTTTTATATAATTTGGTGGCAAAGATTCATATATAATCTTGTAATCTCCTTTCTAAACATTTAGTTTTGCACGTATAAAGAAACCGGTGAAAAAAAATTCGAAAAAAAAAACATTTAGGGACAAAGTTATGTTTAAAAAAAAAACACTCATTTTGGGACAAAAATTTCTTGAAAATAAATACTCATTTAGAGTCATTTAGAGACCGAGGGAGTACAATTTTTTTTTAATCTATGTGCAATTTGTATGTTTATTTTATGAAAGTAAGAGAAAAAAATGAAGTAAAAGAATAAGGGGACGTACAGCAAGAAAGTAAATGTGGAGATAGAAAACATAACATGGGCACAAAAATATGATTGTGAAGACAAGAGACCAATTTATGTCCGGACCATCGGGTGGTCCTGCTCGGTCATGAGTGATGTGCATTCATAATTGACTGCACCCCTGTACCAATATGTGGTCCTTTCATAATCATCATCATCTTGATTGACTCTTATTTATTTTCCGCTTCTCCAAAATAAATCTTGCATTTTTTTTAGTTCACTCGTAAATAAATATTACATTTTTAAAAATAAATTTGTTTTACTTAACAATAAGTGAAATATATTTAAATAGTTTGCAAGTCAACTGAGACATTATGGATTGAACAAGCATATTTACATTTATTTCTTCGCACAATCCGTATACTCAGATTTTAAGTTCTATGCAGTTGAACAACATATCAGTTCACTGCATTGAACGATTGTAGTTAGATTTCCTTCAAATAAATAACACATGTTAGTGAGAGTTAGAGGCGAAAAACGATCATACTTGCTGCTGTTGTGAGTTACGACCGCACCAATCCCAACTGTAAATACTGTTATCATGTTACTGAGCACTCCTCATTGTTGGCCTTTACCCGAACTTTCTCAGAACCAAAACTGAATACCATGACAAAATTAAACTCTTGCTAACCTCAGGCCCACATTTTAATTTTCAGAGTACGGCACTGAATAGTTGTCGAGGAAGAGATTCATGTGTAAGAAAATTGAAAGGAGTAATTATGAAAATCTAATTCAATTAGGGTGTAATTTTCTGAATTTAAAATATGTCAGAGTAAATTGAGGTATTTCAAAAAAGAAAGAAAAGTAACTTCTTTCAACTTCTCAGTTCTCTCTCTCTCTCTCCCTCGAAAAGGTTTCTCAAAAAATTACATTCATCTTCATCTTCAACAGTTACTTGATCGATCAGTTTTCTCATTTTTTTCACATGAGGTGGATCTCATTTTTCTTCCTACGCGCGGATGTTTTGTGGCTTTTGGGATGTCTGGTAGGTGTTTTCTAGTTCACCCGGATTCTTCAGTATACCGAGTGTCCAGCGCAAAATCTTATCCGGTCTTTGTATGTTTGAACGTAAAACTACTATTGATATTCGGGATGAGCCTCCGATCTTTGTGGAGTGTCGTCTATTTTATTATTGTGAATGAAATAAATCTGTGGTTTGCTTAAAAAAAAATATCAAGAGTAAATTGACAATATGGGCTGAAGCCCAAAGAGGATGTCACAATCAAAGTGGGCCTAAATTTACAGCACAGATATCTGGCGTGTTACAGATGGATCGAGTAATTGGCCTGTGACTCAATCGGCCAAGGGCGGGCCCACTCTCTTTGTCGCCTAAATCCAGAGTTTGATAAGGGAAACCCATAAGCTAAAAACACAGTGTAAATCTTGACATTGATATGTGCACAGCAAGAGACAAACAAACCATTCTCAAGGCAGAGACAAATGTACAATCAAGGGATTGGGTGTGATCATTTGAATGACTCTTTCTTAGTGCATGTCTTGTAATATACTGACTCCGTCTCATCTCACTTTACACTTATTATCATTTTGGTCCGTCCCAACTCACTTGACACTCTCTCAAAATAGCTTACTTTTTATAATTTTATGTTCACTCTACCCCACCACCTATTCCCTCTCTTCATTTTTCACCACTCAATTTATTTAAGCAAGACTACTATTTATCCCACTCATTCGCTCTCTTCATTTTCTACCACACATAAATTACTTTTCCTTAATTCTTGTGCGCAACTCATAGGTGTCAAGTGAGGCGGGACGGACAGAGTATGTCACAATTTTTTAATGTATATTTAAATAATTAAATATTATTTTTCATGTATAATATTTTGTTACAGAATATGGATCTCCTAATGGGTTTAGGAGATCCGATTGCTATTAATTACAGATATGATAGATATTTAGTTAGATTAGAATTAATCTTTCTTGTTGTCTACTCTTTAGAATCCTTTCCTAAATAGGATTCTCTTTGATGTACTATAAAACCATATCAAAATCAATAATATGATCAAGCTTTGAAACCCTAAATATTATTCTTTCTCTTATGCCGTGTCTAGTTTAACATGGTATCAGTTGGTATTTTTTAGATCAAGATCATCATCATGACCGAACCTGAGTAACCAGTCGACCGAACAACTGGTCACACAACTGGCCAACCAACCCCGCCACATAAAATTGAACCCAACTCTCCCTTCTTTCTTGGACCACAAGATCGTCCAAAAGACTTTATAACCCCTACACGCATGCGTGGTGATAACTATGATGATTGGGCCGGCGACATTCAAACGGCGTTGGAGGCACGTCGGAAGTTTGGTTTTTTGGATGGCTCCATCACAACCTTTTCTCCTCCATGCACAGATTTAGATTGGACAACGATTCATGCTATGATCATCTCATGGCTTATGAATACCATAGATCCTGAGGTAAAAGCTTCTCTCTCTAAATATCGAGATGCTAAATGATTGTGGGACATATTAAAGTCAAGATATGCTTTAGTGAATGGTCCTAGAATTCAACAACTTAAAGCCTCCATTGCTAAATGCGAACAAACGAAGACTATGTCGGTCTCTACCTATTTTGGAAAACTAACTGCTTTATGGGAAGAACTCTACCATAATGAGCCTCTCATCACTTGTGATTGTTGCACCGGTTGCGCAGCGGGTATCAAGCATGAATTGAGGCGCAAAAATAGCATGTTCCATCAATTTCTTATGGGTCTTTATTCAGATTATTATGCTCAGACACGCACTAATATTTTGTTGCAAGATCCATTACCTTCTTTGGACAGGGCGTATCAATTGGTGGCTCAGGATGAGCGTGTTCGGCTGGGAAGCTTAGCACCTGACGAACCACATGATGTTGTTAGTTTTGACCTTTGATCTGGTAGTCAAAGGTGTGGAAAGGTGGTACGTCAAGACAAATCACACCTGAGTTTTAGTCATTGAAAGAAGACTGGTCACGAGGATGCTTTGAAATTACAGGCTATCCGAAATGGTGGCCCGATGGTGCCAAATATGATACTGGAGGAGGAAGAGGAAAATATGCTTCTTAGGGGGCTGGATGAGGCAGGACTAGACAGAATGGTCCAGTTCGAGCGAATGCAGCAGCCAGCGGTGGATTTGTGCGGTCAGATGTGCGGCCTGATGTTCACACAACTGCCCGACAACTGCCGACACAACTCAAGCGTCTGTAGGAGAAGCTATTGCATGAGCAAATTCTATCAATACAGCCTCTCATCCTTTCTCAGCAGAACAGTGGAAGACTCTTTCTGGACTTCTCGGTAATTCTAGGCTTTCAGAAGATCGCTTGAATGGTATGTTTGATAATTCTGTATGGATAATCGACATAGGAGCCTCTAATCATGTCACTGGTAGTATGGATCTCTTATGTCACATTAGTGATATTCTTTATTGTCCAGTTGGTCTCCCCAATGGTGATTTTGCCATAGCTACAAAAAAGGGATATGTTGTTCTGACAGACAAAATAACTCTTCGAAATGTTCTTTTTGTGCCAAATTTAAGTTGCAATTTAATTTCGGTTTCACAATTAAATGATGATATGCAGTGTATTTTCCAATTTAACTCTCATATATGTGCTATGCAGGACCAGTCGAGGGAGTTGATTGGAACGGGTGTTAGACGAGATGGACTTTACTACTTCAAAGGAGCGGATACTCTGCATCATATTTCAGTTCATGGAGCAACATCTACTTTGGAACTGTAGCATAAAAGAATGGGACATCCGTCAGAAGGCATAGTAAAGTTACTTCCCCCTGTTAGTGACTCTAAGTGTAGTTTGAATAAAGCATGTAAGGTATGCTTTCGTGCTAAACAACATAGAGACAAATTTTTGTTAAGTGATCATAAGTCTACTAGAATTTTTGAAAAAATACATTATGATTTGTGGGGATCTTATAGACATGCTTCTTCTTATGGGGCACATTATTTTTTTACAATTGTTGATGATTATTCTCGTGCTGTTTGGGTCTATTTGTTGATTGACAAAACTGAAGTTTTTCAAGCGTTTATGACATTTGTTGCTATGGTCAATCGTCAATTTAATCAAAAGATCAAAATTGTTCAAAGTGATAATGGTACTGAGTTGAGGTGTTTGTTAGATTTTTTTTCTACTACAGGGATCATTGTTCAAACATTTTGTATTGGAACTCCTCAACAAAACGGAAGAGTTGAAAGAAAGCATCAACATATTTTGAATGTTGCAAGGGCTTTGAGGTTTTAAGTCAATCTCCCCATTTATTTTTGGGGAGAGACCATTCTTGCTTCCGCTCATTTAATTAATCGTACCCCATCTCCCTTGTTACATAACAAAACCCCTCATGAGATTCTTTTTGGCAACCCTCCTTCTTATAATACTATTCAATTTTTTGGCTCTTTATGTTTTGCTCACAATAAAAAAGCAAGTGGTGATAAATTTGCCAGACGTAGTCGAAAGTGTATTTTTTTTTTGGGTATCCATTTGGGAAAAAGGGTTGGAAACTCTTTGATCTAGACACTAAAGATTTTTTTGTCTCTAGAGATGTTAAATTTTTTGAGGATGTTTTTCCTTTTCAAGAACCAAAATCAGTAAACATAGTTCCTGAGCAGATTGCCGACTTGAATGGGGATATAGACTTAGATTTTGCTGATTATGACATTATGGAAACCCCAGCTTCTGTTGCACCAGTTGTGTATCCGAATGTTCAGACAACTGCCACCACATCTCCCGGCTCAACTGCACCTTCTTCTTCAACAACAACTATGATTGATGATAATTTGGCTCCTGATCTTACTCCTCAGCCTGCCGACCTGGGTAGGGGAATGCGTGAGAAGATTCCTTCACTTCGTCTTCGTGACTATGTGGTTCACACTATCGATGCTAAAAGTCCATCTCTCGCTACACCTCTCCTCAACATTCCTCAGGTGCTCCTTACCCTATAGCACATTATATGAATTGTGACAATTTCTCTGTGAAACTCCAAAATTTTCTTGCTGTACTAACGTTGGGCAGGGAGCCAAAGTCTTTTTGTGAAGCCATGACAGACGAAGGTTGGAAAAAGTCCATGCATGAAGAAATCAAAGCCTTAGAAGATAATGGCACTTGGACATTAGAGCCTCTACCACTAGGAAAAAGGGCATTGGGAAATCAATGGGTTTATCGCATCAAATATTGTTCTGATGGAAGCATTGAACGATTGAAGTCTCGGTTAATGGTCTTCAGAAATCATCAAAAAGAAGGAATCGATAATGCAGAAACATTTGCCCCAGTTGCAAAAATGGTGACCATTCGTGCCATTCTAGCAGTTGCTGCTTCTAAAAATTGGGAACTTCATCAGATGGACGTACATAATGCCTTCCTACATGGAGATCTTGATGAAGAAGTCTACATAAAGCTGCCTCCGGGTTTTGAGACCTCCAAAACAAATATGGTGTGTCGTTTGCGAAAGTCATTATATGGGTTAAAACAAGATCCAAGGTGTTGGTTTGCAAAACTCGTTACCGACTTAAAAGGGTATGGATTTCTTCAATCTTACTCTGATTATTCCCTGTTCACCTTCACAAAAGGCGATGTTCAGATTAACGTACTTGTATATGTTGATGATCTCGTCATTTCGGGGAACGATTCCGCTGCCTTACTTGAGTTCAAATCATATCTTAATGACTGTTTCAAAATAAAGGATCTTGGGTCCTTGAAATATTTTCTTGGCATAGAAGTCGCTCGCTGTGACTCTGGGTTGTTTTTATGTCAAAGAAAATATGCTCTAGATATTATTTCTGAAACTGGCTTGTTGGGAGCAAAACCTGCAGATTTTCCCATTATTCAAAATCACAAACTGGATCTAGCTACAGGTAAGGAGCTCTCTGATCCGGAAAAGTATAGACGTCTTGTGGGAAGACTTATCTATCTCTCTGTTACCCGTCCAGGTTTAGCCTACTCCGTCCACATTTTATCTCAGTTTATGCAAGTTCCTCGAGTTGAACATTGGGAAGCTGCCTTGCGAGTTGTCAGGTACCTTAAGGGCACACCTGGTCAGGGTATTGTCTTGACTAGTGACAATAATTTGTCTTTAAGTGGTTGGTGCGATTCAGACTGGGATGCTTGCCCCACTACCCGAAAGTCACTAACAGGATGGTTGGTTTTTTTTAGGTAATTCACCTATTTCGTGGAGAACTAATAAACAGGACACAGTGTCACGGTCTTCTGCAGAGGCCGAATATTGATCTATGGTGGCCCTTACTTGTGAATTGAAATGGTTAAAAGGTCTTCTACTTAGCTTGGGAGTGCATCTTCTAAAGGCTATTCCTCTCTTCTGTGATAGTTAGTCAGCAATCCATCTTGCTCAAAATCCAGTTTTTCATGAAAGGTCAAAACATATTGAAGTTGATTGTCATTTTGTTCGTGATGCTGTCAAGGACGGTCTCATTGCTCCTTCTTATGTTCCTACATCTACGCAGTTGGTGGAAATATTTACCAAAGCTCTTGGAAAGAAGCAGTTTGATTTTCTTTTAAGCAATGGGGGGTGGGTGGGTGTGTGTGTTACGGAATATGGATATCCTAATGGGTTTAGGAGATCCGATTGCTATTAATTACATATATGATATATATTTAGTTAGATTAAAATTGATCTTTCTTGTTGCCTACTCTTTAGAATCATTTCCTAAATATGATTCTCTTTGATGTACTATAAAACCATATCAAAATCAATAATATGATCAAGCTTTGAAACCCTAAATATTTTTCTTTATCTTATGCCGTGTCTAGTTTAACATATTTATATAAAATATACTCATGTGCCGAAAAGTTAGTTTCATTTTTTATTGTTAATTTGAATCAACTTTGAACAATAATTTAAGTTAATTTAATCTATTCTAATGAAAATTTAACAATGGCTATTGATAAACCATTATAAATACTATCACTAACAATTTTTAAATTTTCATTAATGAAGATAGTTAAGACGGACCTAAATTATTACTTTAAAGTCGAATTTAGTTGATAATCACAAAACTGGGACTAACTTTTCAAAACACAAAAAATATACTTTTTACAAAAATCTTTTATCTTTTATGAATTTTATGAAATTGTGCACTAATTTAATGTACTTATGATTAGAATTGCAGACTTATTTCTTACACTGCAGATTGTTCAACTGTAGACAACCATCAGGGAAAAAATAAAAAAAGAAAAAAGGGCCACCACTGGCACTGCCCGACACAACTTGATAATTCAATATCACACCATTAAATTTGAATGGTATGGTTATGGTAGGCCCTTTTACTCTCATTCATTGCCACCTTCATCACATTAAATTATGAACTAGGTTTATTTCGTTTAGACGACAATGTTTTTAAATAAAAAACATTATTATTTGATAAAATTGCACTTAAATATAAAAAGAAATTGCGATATTTGTTATAAGACGAATAGAGTGTTTGTTATCAAGGTGCTTGTCATAACTTCCTAAGCCGCAAGGGCCATACTAATACTAACAATCTTTTTTTTTTTTTTTTTTTGATAAATGAGGTACTAACTAGCTAGACAAAAACTTGTGTGAGAACACTCCAACCCGTCTCATGGGTGAGACGGGTCATTTTTTTGACCCATTACCCGACCCACAACCCTGCTCCAGGACCCATGGGGGGACCCTGCCACGTGGCAGCCCCTCATTGGCCCCAAAAAAAAAAATTTTTTTTTTTTTTTTTTGCTTTTTTTAAATTTTTATATATATTTTTTTGGTTTTTTTCGGTTTGTGAAAAGTAATAGTTACCATCTCTTAAAGTAATAGTTACCATCTCTTAAAGTAATAGTGTTATTCCTATGTTTTCTTCGTTTGCCAAAAGTAATACTTATTATAACTAAAATGTAACAAACGTGTTATTTATATGTAATAGTAGTTGTACATAATTGTAATACATATGTATAGATATCTATATGTTTTCAAACAATAAGTTACAATGGGGTCAAATTTATCATGATACATGTAAAATTATTACATTATCTATAGAAATCTGTTACAATTTCGTCAATCAAAGTGTTACATTTACTTGTATAAACTTACTATTACATTCATATACATAAGTTATTACTTTTCAAATGGGTAAAAACGAGCTTTTGTTTTTTTAAAACAAGTATTACGTTTACTTATGAACAATGTTACTTTAAGAGATGGTAACTATTATTTTTTTGCTAAACCACTGAAAATCCGAAAAAAAATATAAAAACTCAAAAAAAAAAAAAAAAAAAAAAAGATTTTTTTTTTTTTTTTTTTTCGGCCAATGGTGGGTTGCCACGTGGCGGGTTCGGCCCATGGGTCATGGGGCGACCCGTCTCATGCATGAGACGGATCCCCTTGTTCTCATGGGAGACCACCTCAACTAGCTATCACAATGTTCAAATCTTGTACTCCATCCGTCCCGGTTTAAGGTTTTTAGTTTGATTTTACACGCTTATTAAGAAACTAAGGCTAATTTGAGTCAATAAAAGTAATGTGTAAAGGATATAATTATCCATTCATAATAGTAATGTGTGAGTGATGGTTTTTTTGTAATATATGAACTTTATAAGGACAAGAATGTCCAAAACACTATTCATAATTTGTCATTTAAGGAATAAAACAACTAAGAAGCTTAAACTGAGACATACAAAAAAGGAAAATAAGAACCTTAAACTGGGGCGGAGGGAGTATCAAATAAAATTAAGTTATTTTTTATAGCAAATAAAATTAAGTTGTTAAAACTAATAATAAAATCAGGGTTGAGACCACATACACTAATTAATAGAGTGTCATGTTAGGCCAAAAAATATCGAGGAAGGGCATCTTACTTTTATTGTGCATTATTGAGATTGTAAGAAATAAGAATAAGGTTATATTAGAGTAAGTGTACTGTACAGTCTTTTATTTTTGTTCTATTAGAGTTAATTCTAGATCTTTTGTACCAATTTATTTAAAACAATTTGTATTATTAGATCAGACTTACATATCCTTTTTGTCTCTAACTTATATAATTTTTTCCTTTTGGTCACTGATTTTTTTTTTTTTTTTTGATTTAGTCTTAAACGTATGTCGTTGTGGGACGATGTAGTCCTACCGTTAACAGGCCGTCACATTTTCGTTGTTATTTTAAAATAGGAACACACTTAACCCTAAAATCGTTGTTGAAATGGTTGTGTTTTATGCGTGTCTTTATGCAGATTTGGGTGGTTTCTGTATTGTTTTTCTGTCTGAATTTTGTGAATTAATTTATGGCTATATTGATTTGAATCTAGAAAATGAGATTTGGCGTGTAGATTATGGAACATGGGTAATATTTGAGTTTATTAATTGGGTTTATGGTGGAGATGGAAGTTGATGGTGGGGGTACATGGGTAGGCAAAGGTTGATGGTGGGTGTTAACTAATGGTGGAGATTGATGGTGGAGGTTGACGGAGGTGTTAGTGGATTGCGGTGGAGATGGTTTCAAGAAAATAAGTATTTTATTTTAGAGTTTTTCAATATTTATTTAGAGTTGAAAATTAATATTTACACTTTCACCCTTTATAAGTCCACATCAGCAACTATTTCTATGGACACTATCATGTAAGCTAAAAGTGTGACATCATTATGCCAATCACCGGATTTAACAGACAAACTAACGGCCTGTTGAGGGTCGGACTACAATGTCCCACAACTACATACGTTAAAGACTAAACCGGAAAGACAATGGTTCAGTGATCTAAAAGAAAAAAAACTTGTATTGTATAGGTTAGGACTAAAAGAGTATTTAACTCGTTAGTTCATAACATCATCATGAAGTCAGTGCTTATAATTTATGATTGTCTTTTTTTATTTAAAAAACAAAATTAATTTGTAACTGTTAGATCAAGTTTTATTATTATTATTTTTTTTTTTTTGAAGGAACTGTTAAATCAAGTTAAAAAAAGAAGAAAAAACTGAAAATATCTCATTTGTAGCTAGATGTAACAATTTGTGTCGCTAAACTAGGCCCAATAATTTGGTAGTTGCTGTATACTTCCTCCGTCTCATATCAAATTGTAAAATTTATCATTTTGGTTGTCCCCTATAAATTGCAAAATTTGAAAATGGAAAGTTTTTACCCACTTTCATATTCACATCAACTAACCCACCAACTATTCACAACCCACTTTCTTTCTCTTACCAAACTATCTACACTCACAATGCATCACCTTTTTCACTATGGGGTGGACTCTTGTGAGACCGTCTCACAGCGTGAGATGGCTCACAGCCGAGCCAGCCAAGCCGAGCCAAGCCAAAAAAAATTTCCCCTGCCATTTTTTGCTTGCCAACAAAAGTAACACTTTTTATAAGGAAATGGAACACTTTTTTCTCATGTAACATTTTTTTTTTTCAAAAATATACCACAATTTTGCTGAAATAAATTAAAGATAACATAAGATTGACAACTAAACTAATGTAACATTTTATAATAAATGAATGTAACCTTCTGTTTTCTCAATTGTAACACTTTTCTAGGGTTTTACATTCAATTAAAATGCAAAACCGATTATATTCATGATTTTTTACTCTCTCTCTTTTTTTTTTTTTAAAAAAAAATGTAACATTTAACCTATAAACTGTTACATTCATTTATATAACATATTACAATCATATATGCACTGTGTTACATTCAATTATTACTTTTTCTAACCACAAAAATTATTTATATTATTTTGCGAAACTGTTGTTACATCTTACAATAAAGTGTTACTTTTTTAAGACCAAACTGTTACTTTCTTTATAAGAACGTGTTACATCTCAGGAGACGAACAACCTAATTTTTTTGTGTGTTAAAAAATATATATTTTTTTTAAAAAAAATCAAACCATATCATGACCTATCTACTTTTGTTCGTCTCGTTGAGACGAACACAACGGTATTTTTAAATATTTTTTGACTTCAAAATCTAAAGATATAACATTTTAAAGTTGTTGGGGGTTTTTTTTTTTTAGGAATGCCAGGTGTCGCGATTTGAGAGGATATGGGCTGTGGCTGGGCGGGTACAGCTGGGCGGTGGATCGGGTTTACCCATGGAGCGGCCCGTCTCACGCTGTGAGACGGCCGCATATAAGTGTTTGTCTTTCACTATTTCTTTAATTTTTGTGCAAAGACGGTTTTGTGCAGTTTGAAATGAGATGGAAGTGAGTAAGTATAAAGATTTCCATAAAAAATTAATCTTAAGGAAATTCAATTAAACCACTGCAAGGTGACGTAAAGAGTAACAGGCAGTTGGGACCAACCGGTCTTTATCAATAATATGCTAATGTTTGATTGCTCATAGGAATAGGATGGAGGGAGTTTGAGTATTATAAATTTGGTGAAATAAAAGCCTTTAATTTTAATTTACTATTACTCCACTACCTTAGCTTTGATGGAAAATAAGTGAAAGTGACAAAGTTAGATTGTTTGATACCAACAGTACTACTACTACCACTAGCATTTTCAGGCCTATGCCTAATTATATGGTGAAAAGGCTAAAGACAAGAGAAGTCACCTGAGAAGAGAAGAATTGCTTTTGTGTTGTGAAAGCTCATTTCTTAGTATTTTTCACCTACTCATGTCACCCTCAAACAGTAACACCTCACCTATTTATGAATGCAACTTTCAACATACTCTAATATTCCATCCGTCCCATTTAAAACTTCACCTTTTACCTAAATGGATGTTTCGTTAGAAGCTTCACCCTTTCCTAAAATGATAATAAATATAGGTCTCACTTGTCATACCCACTCATCTCTTCCTCTCACATACTTAAATTATGTGGCCCACTTGTTATATCCACTAACTTTCCCCTCTCACATATTTAAATTGTAGGTCTCACTTGTCATACTCACTAACTTCTTTCCTCTCACAACATTTCTTACACTCATCACTTTTTTTAATTTGTGTGCCATCACCAAAATGATGAAGCTTTAAATGGGACGGAGGAAGTATATGGATCGCAATAACAATAATCTCTCCGTCCCGGAATAAGAGTCTTACCCCTCATTTGCATGAAAATTAAGAAATTGTGGAAGTAATATAAGTGTTGTGAGTATAAAAGTAAAGTAGGAGAGAGTATGAGTGGGAGGAATAGTAAGTTGATTAGTATAAAAGTAAACTAGTAGAGAGATAATGAGTGAGATGATTAGTAAATATTTTTTGTCATTTTAAGGATTAGACTCTTACTCTAAGACATACCAAAATAGAAAGTAGGACTCTTATTCTAAGACGGTGAGAGTAATAATTATCTATCCATAGCAAATGAAATACTCATTTCCAATTTAAAGTTTTTACTTTCTTTTTTGATATGTCACAGTTTAAGGTTCTTATATAGTTGTTTTATTCCTTAAATGACAAAGGATGAATAGTGTTTTGGAAAATCTTTTCCTCATAAAATTCATGTATTACAATAAAACCATCACTTACTCATTTATTTTTCACTCACTTGCTTTATGAATGGACAATTATATCATCCACACACTATTATTCTTAACTCAAATTTGCCTTAGTTCTTTAATAAGCGTGTAAAGTCAAACTAAGAATATTAAACCGGGACGGAGGGAGTATTACTTCAATAAGTAAAAAACGTTTTTTGTTTCATAAAAAATATTGAAAAATCAATTGTGTTATTTATTTTGTGACGGAAGAGTACTAGAAAAGAAAATGCTTAGTGTAACACTATCTCACCCGATAAAAAACAGTTCATTCTACTATAAAATATAACTTGTTTATGATAACAAATAACTGATACTCTCTGTGTCCTAGAAAAATAGTCTCATTTTGACTTTTTATGGTCAACAAAAATGAACTTTGACCAACTATTGGTGACGATCTAATCACTCTAGTGAAATTTTAAAATTTGTGATTGATAAATCATTAAGTGATTTATCAATAACAATTTTAAAAATTTCATTATAATCATTAAATTGACACCAATGTTTGGTCAAAGTTTATTTTTGTTGACTATAAAAAGTGATGGAGATAAGAAAATGAATAGTTTTATTTTGATTATTTTAGGTCTTTTCGGGTTTAATATTTAGTAGGTAATATTTTCATGATTAGAAGTAGATTTAAGGTTTATTTTGTTATTTTAGGGTTCCATTAGGTTACCATATAGGTTAGAATTGTTTTTAGTAATGTTTGACTTGATTTACAAGTCTTAGGAGTACTATAAATATAGGTCAAAATGTAATTCCGAAAATTAGTTGATTTTATTGAAATTTTTATTTAATAAACTGGAGAGTTTATTTATTCTTCCTAAAAGTTGATTAAATTCATTTTGGATGCCAATTATCGGTAATCGTGCGCGATTCAACGAGAATTGAAGATCATTCACTGGCAATCGTGCGCAATTCAACAGTGTTTGATACTATTATTCCGGTATTGTTGCGACAATCAACGGATTAATAGTGTTTTTATCCCTTTTATTCCTTCCGCCGCTACATCAAAAAGTCAAAATAAAACTATATTTCTGAAATAGATGGAGTATTTTAATAGTCTGTAAAGGAAGCATTTTACATAATTAGGTGTGATGTTACTATTGCTTTGCATATAATCCATTTGTAGTTTACGAAATGTTGTTGCTGCTTGCTGGTGCTAAATTTAATGGTCTAGTCAGCACCTTACCAACTTGTATTGTTACAGTTAATAAGTAACTGCACGGGCATCATTTTCTTGCACACATACAAAAGTCTATTGGAAGTCTATTTTGCAATGATATTTGTGATTCACATTGTATTAAGTATTTGTATAAACCAAAACGTTTTACCTCAAGCTACATCCGATGTTAACTTCTCACGCAGATGTTAAGAGTTCGAATCTGTTTAGGAAGATTCGTATTAGCCTACTTATAGGCCAGTTGTAGCTTTCATGTTATTATGAATTAATATATATATATATATATATATATATATATATATATATATATATATATATATATTTTATTTTTTATATATAAAAAAGTATTTGTAAACCTATTCTGCAGCATTAGGAAACGAATTGCCAATGTCATTTAGAACTTACCGTTTGATTGTTTGATGGACGATTTAGTAATTTATTTATAATACTAAGGTAATTCATCTTAGGACTATATATTTTGAAATTGAATATGTATTTTAGGAGGAAAGGAGTAATTATTTAGTGTCAAATAATTGTTCATCTTTCTGATCTGAAATCAAAAGAGACATCAATTTTATTTTATTTTTGAAAGCAAAGAGACATCAATTTTGAGGCAAAGATAAAAAGTAATACTCCCTTTGTCCCGGAAAGATAGTCTCATTTTGATTTTTTATGGTCACCAAAAATAAACTCTGACCAAACATTTGTGTCAATTTAACGATCACATGAAATTTTAAAAATTGTTATTGATAAATTACTTAATGATTTATCAATTACAAATTTTAGAATTTCACTAGAAAGATTAGATCGTCACTAATAGTTGGTCAAAGTTCATTTTTGTTAACTATAAAAAATTAAAATGACACTATGTTTCTGGGACAGAGTGAGTATTTATAATGAGCGTTTATTCTGAAGATCATGCCAAGCATTCAATATAATTTTTCAAACAAGTAAATACACGTGACAAAAGTATTCAAAAGCAAGGTACTATACAATTAGAGTACATGACCTTAATTTAACTAGCTAAGCTACTAACATAATGTCTACATATCTGCATAATAATAAATATAATTATAACCTTCATGTGTAAATATAAATTATGATTATTTATTACTAGTAGTAACTTTTCTCAACACGCCTCCCAAATTCTCTAACTGAAAAAAGTGGTCTTCTCCGGCATGTTGCCAGCATGACGTAGCCCTAATGTGAGTGACACGTCACCAGTAGTAGCCCCAAACCTTATTAGTGTGGATGACCCAATGTCTCCAGCTGTACTACCGCCGTAGTCAGCGCCAACGATGCTGCCACGGTGGTGATACGTGTCAGTGTTCATCATGACAGGTGGCTGCACGGCGGTGGTTGTGGTGGCATAGGGGTGGTGATGATGGGGCCGAGAATTGATTGCGAGGAGTGAGGGGTCGTTGTTGGGGGCATTAAATTCTGATGATGATCTTTGGATAGGGCCAGGCGGGGGGTTTGTTGTTGGGGCGGAGGCGGAGGCGGTGGCGGTGGCGGCGGTGGTGGTGGCGGCAGACATTGGAGTTTGTGAAGGGGAGGGTGGCCCACTTGTGGGGGGACTGTTGTTGTTGTCTTGATCATCTGCAGCAGCAGCGCCCTCTTCTTCTTTGCTTTCCTGTTGATACATCTCTTCCACCATGGGTTTCCACAACCGGACCCTTGCATTTATGAACCAATTTGATACCTGATTTTTTTTTTTTTTTAAAAAAAACACACCATCAACAATATTATCAATAACAAGTTTTAGATTTTTACTAAGATAATTAAATCAATCAACAATCATTACTCAAAATAATACGTAGTAACGCTAAAAAAATTATGAATAACATTTTGAGACGGAGGGAATATTAATAAAAAAATTAAAATTTTACTAAAATAGTATTAAATTGACATTCATGTATACGAGCAGTGAGCAGGAACAGCCTATAATTTAATTTAGAGTACCATATAACTTAGCTAGTGGATACAGGTCTCAAAATCCGATTGCCATACAGTCTGCCTAACTCATTCATTATACTCAATCTGTCCCGGAAATATAGTCCCTTTTTTTTCGTTGTTATTACAAATGAACTTTAAGCAATAATTTATGCTACTTTTAATCATCCTAATGAAAATTTATAACTTGTTATTGTTACACCATTATAAATACTATCAATACCAATTCTTAGATTCTCATTAGGACAATTAAAAGTAGTCTAAACTATTGCTCAAAGCTCATTCGTAATAATAATGAAAAAAGAGGGACTATCTTTTCGGGACAAATGGAGTATTATACAATTAGCCTACATTAACATACAGCTAGCCTATTTTCGGGACAAAGGGAGTATTATACAATTAGCCTACATTAACATACAGCTAGCCTATTATAATGTACAACTCGTGGTAAAATTAGTTAAGATATTACTCCCTCCGTCCCAGAAAGATAGTCCACCTTTTTTCGTTGTTACTACGAGAGAACTTTGAGCAGTTATAAATGCTATTTATAATTATGTTAATGTGAATCTAAAAATTGATATTAATAGTATTTATAATGGTGTATCAAAACAATTTCAAAATTTTCATTAGAATAATTAAAAGTAGCCTTAATTATTACTCAAAATTCCTTCTTAAAACCCATGAAAATAGGGGGACTATCATTCTGGGACGGGACAGAGGGGAGTATAACATATGCATGACATATTCAAAAAATCTATGCTAGATGGTCCAACTTCAGTCATTCAATGTACAAAACATAGTTGATGAGTGGGACAAAATAATACTCCCTCCGTCTCAAAATGATTTTCACATTTGACTAGTCAAACTTTCTAAGGATATGAACACTTGATTCACTAGTCATGTTTTGTTTAGGCACTTCTAAGCCTAGATTGTCGAAATGTGAAGAATTTTTTGGGACAATGAAAAATGCCATATGAGAAGATCATTTTGGGACGGAAGGAGTATAACATATGCATGACAATTTCAAAAAATCTATGCTAGATTGTCCAACTTCAGTCATTCAATGTACAAACATAGTTGATGAGTGGGACAAAATAATATTATCCTAGCGGGGATAAATAACAAAATCCTTTTATGATGGACAGTCATTTTTATTTAAACTGACAAATTAAAGGGTGCATGGTACACAAGTCTTAATAATATCGTGGAATGTGTCTGTGGGTATTACTAGCTAAGTATGAGCCAAGATTATTATTTTCACTTTTTCATGTATGTGTGGTCCTAAAATGTTGCAGTTGGATTTATTTATTGTTTCATCAGTTATCGATAATTGACAAAAATATCAACAGCAATACGTTAAATAATGATTTAAATGATAGTAGGACAATAGAAATTGTGCTTCATGGTTTCATATATAAAGAAAAATTTATTGAAGTATGAAATTTGTTTCTTAAAACAATGGATAATTACTCTTAAAGTTAGCATATAGTAACATAAAGGAATGTATTTGTTAATGTCTAAAAAATTCAACTTTTATATTTAGTTATATATATATACTCCCTCCGCCCTAGCTCACTTCGGTCCTAGCTCACTTGATACTTATTTCTATTTTGGTTTGTCCCATCTCACTTGACACTTCTCAAAATGACATAGTTTTTTATAGTTTTATGTTCACTCTACCCCACCACTCATTCTCTCTATTTATTCTCCACCACTCAATTTATTCAATCGACACTACTATTTACCCCACTCATTTCCTCTCTTCATTTTCTACCACACATTTTCCTTATTTTATTCTTTTTCCTTAGTTATTGTGCCCACCTCTTGGGTGTAAAGTGAGGTGGGACGGAGGGAGTATATATATATATATATAATGCAAAAATAAAAAAATGGATGCCGTTAGCAATGGTTAAGGCCTTGATCGATGACAGAATAAACACCCGTTAAAAAAAAAACTAACAACCGTTAACCCCTCCCTCTTCCCTAACCCTCCACACGTACCCTCCCTCAGCTCGGCCCCTCCTCTTCACCCTACTCAGACCCTCTGCTTCCCCCCATGCAAAAAATAAAATAAAATTGTCTGCGGTTATGTCTCAATAAACTATCTCGCTTTCTATATTTATAAACGAAATTAATTAATGTTTTAAACACTTACAAAATTTACTACCTTCTTTCTAAAATGGATGTAAGGTTTTGTTATTGATTAAAGCAATCTTGTTGCGACGAAAAAAACATAGTGAGTTTGTCCCATATATAAAATGTTGGGACCATGCATATAGATATAGTGAGTTGAGAGTTGAAGACATAGCATGAGTATGATTAATGAATATAGAGATAGAGAGAGAGAGAGAGAGAGAGAGTGCACACGGGAAAACCATACACTATTTCAGGTCACGTACGTATATTTACTTTACATGCTTTTAATTAATGACTTTTTCATTGTGTAGTTATAGGATCTTGTTTCTACATGTGTACTTGTGCGTGTGCTCATTCCACTGTTTGTTTCAGGATTGTTATTACTACAAAGAATCCAAAGATTCAAAACAATGGTTAGATAACGGAAACGAAGATTGATTGTCGACCAAAATCATGCAAACCCAATCCCACCTACTCTAGACTAAGGTTTTTGTGAAAATCAACGAAAGAACGTCGCAAAAGAAATGAATGTTTTTGGTGTATGTATTCTCGAAATTCGTCAATGATAGTCGCGTTTACATTTTGATGGTTAGTATTAGTGAATATTGATCAAGCTCTAGTGAAAATTTAACAATCCTAGTCAAATTCTAAAATTTGTTTTTGATAAATCATTAAATGATTAATCGATAATAGGTTTTAGAATTTCAATTAGATTGATGCTAATGTTTGGTCAAAATTCACTAATACTGGCCATCAAATTGTAAATGCGACTATCGGGAGTAAATTAGTTGCAGAGCCAGCAACATTGATGTAAGAGCAATAAGCACGACACAAAAGACCTCGGAACAAGTGAGTCCAGATCTCCTGTGCCCCCATGTGCCCCTCCCTGTGCCCCTTTAATTTAGCGTCTACTGACTCAAGTCATTAGATCACTACTCGAGTACTCGCTCAAAAAATGCTTTATTTATTTGACTGCCAACTAATATTACTCTCTCATGAATGAGTGTCCAAATTTCATTTTAAGGGACATCTGAAAAATCTCAACTCTTTGTACAATTTGGTGGCAAAGATTCATATATAAACTCGTAATCTCATTTCCAAACATTTAGTTTTGCACTTATAAAGAGACCGGTGAAATTTTTTTCGAAAAAAAAACATTTAGGGACAAAGTTATATAAAAAATGACACTCATTTAAGGACATAGAGAGTATATGAATTCTAATGTTTAAAATTAATCACCAAATTCAAAGTAAAATTATCACTTTTGGGAAAAATTGAGTCATAATTAGAGACATAAATGGATGAAAATTAGAAGGTAGGATGGAACCTGGTTTCTGGAGAGACCAGTCTGTCTAGCCAACAGGTGCTTATCTGCATCACTTGGATACCTGGAAAACAAGAGGGAGGGTGATCAGATATTTTTGTCATCACAGTTTTTGACTCAAACAGTGTAAACACAGCACCCTGAATATAATAAAAGCAACATTTGTTTTATTTATGTACCCCCTAGATTGGAAAATTAACCTTTTTCTTTATTTCCTTCCTTCCAAAAAAAAAAAAAACCTTTTTCTTTATTTCCCTGTTTGGAAGGGACTGCAATCTAACAAGAAATTAAAAAGCTCATCACCTTCTGTGTATACCAGTACTGTAACTCTCTCACACTCATCTCTCTCTCTCTCTCTCTCTCACACACACACACACTCCAACAACAGTGTTTCATTAGATTCTGTATCTATATGATTATTTGATTTGTCCGTATATATGTACATTTATTGATTTATGATGGATTTCGAACCGCTGCACCAATGCCTTAGCTGCACCGCTGCACCGATGTGAAAATTGTACAACGTTTTGTAAAACGTTTTCTACCTAATGTAAAACGTGTGCTTGCAAATGTAAAACGTTTTTCAGGAGCTAATTGATTTCGGTCGTTTTTACGTTGTGTAGTGCACTAAAAACTTTGTGTAAAAAACGTTTTACATACGTTGTGCAACTTTTATTAGGTGCAGCGGTGCACCTAATTTCGGTGCAGCGGTTCCATACCCGATTTATGATTAATGGATAGGATGCAAAACAGCCACATGATAGAACCTCAAGAAATCTTACACATACAAATCCTATTCCTATCTACATATTGATAACCTTAGAGATGCCTTAAATAAGCTGCCATAAAATTCCATCTGAATGGCATATATATATGAGATTACACCATCATGAAGTAGGGATAAAAAAAAGGAGCATGATACTTGCAGGAGAGTATTATGTGAAAGAATTAAAAGGAAATTATATGAAATTTTGCTTGATACTCTCTCTGTCCCGAAATAAATAAATGTCACAGTTGACAAGTCAATGTTTTTAAGATTTTAGTTACGTTTCCTTAATTTCCACAATCTATTCATATGGATAGAGTGACACCTCCTATAAGATTGAAATGATTGTGCCTATTAGATTGGTGGTAGTATTAGAAGATCACCAAATTTCATACCGTATTTTAGTAAAACGACATTTATTTTGGGACAAAAAAAAAATGGAAAGTAGGACATTTGTTGAGAGTACTATAAATATGTATAGAATGAGGTGGCTAGGTCAGCAGATAGAAATTCTGTTAACCTCCCAAAATGTCAAATTAGATAGATTAATAAAAAGTAAAATGCGAGATTTATTTTGTTACTCTATCAGAGAGTATATTCAAAACCTAAAATTTAACATATAGCATGACTGTATGTATGCATATATTTTAATATATACTCCGTATATGCATGTATATATGTATGTATAGTATACTCCTCCGTTCCATACTTATTGCTATCAAATGAGAGTGCACGGGGATTAAGAAAATACTCCCTCCGTCCCACTAGAAGTGAGACTAGAGGAGTGGGCACAATATTTAAGATAAAGTGATATATATGTGGTAGAAAATGAAGAGAGAGAATGAGTGGGGTAAATAGTAGTGTTGGTTGAATAAAATGAGTGGTAGAAAATGAAGAGAGAGAATGAGTGGGGTTAAATGGTGGGGAATAATGAATATAAGTATATTAAAACATTTCCATTTTGGGTAGTCTCACTTGATATGGGACGGACCAAAAAGGAAAGAAGTCTCACTTCTAGTGGGACGGAGGGAGTATGTTGGAAAAGTAAGTATTGTGAGTGGGTAGGAGAGAGAAAATAAGTTAGTGAATAATTGTTGTGAGTGGATAGGAGAAAGAAAAGTAAATATTTTGGGTAAGTAACAATAAGTATGAGACGCACAAAATGAAAATAAGTAGCGATAAGTATGAGACGGAGGGGAGTAGATCACGATGATAGGATTAATGGGGTTCTTTTTACGTAAGGCAAAGGGTGAACTAGAGACTAATGGTGCATAATGCAGCAGCTTTTGTTTGAGCAGAAAAACAAAAAGAGAGGATTAGCCAACAATTGAAGGCAACCCGCTTTTATCAGCTTTTATCATCCAACAACCTCATAAAAAGAAGCAAAAAAAAAAAAAAAAAAAAAAAAACAAAACTGCAACATTCCTAGCTAATCATAAATCTAAAACATTATAGCATAATCATCTTTCTAATAGTTAACGAAAAAAACAACAAAGTTAACAGAAAGTTTAAGGTTAGAAAAGAAAGAGAAAACGTACGGGTGTAGAAAATGCTCGAAAAGCCAAGCTCTCAAAATATTGACAGAGCGTTCAGGCAAGCCTCTTTGAGGTCTCCATGCTTCTTGTTCCATCATCCCCATCTGATGAAACGCCCTTTGCTGTCTTAAGCTTTGTTCCAAAAGCTTAAGTCTTGGGGTTTCTCCTTTCGTGACTCCTGAAGTGCCTGCGTCTTTCTCTCCCAAGAGCTCGCAGCTGTGCTTTAATTGGGCGGAAATTGCATCTTTAAGACACCGGAAATGCCTCGACATTGCCTTTTGTGCGAGGGCTGTGTAGGGGACGGCTGATCCGAATCCCATGACTAGGTCGAATGAGTTTACTACCATTTGCATTTGCTCGCAGTAGTGGTTGTATCTCCTATCCACCTGCATAATGCATCACATCAAATTTTATTTCATCAGAAACGGAATTAATCAATACTCCATCTGTCCTAGAATGATAGTCCCCCTATTTTTATGGGTTTTACGAATGAACTTTGAGTAATAATTAAGGCTACTTTTAATTATTCTAATGAAATTTTTGAAATTGTTATTGATACACCATTATAAATTCTATTAATATCAATTTTTAGATTCACATTAACATAATTATAAGTAGCATTTATAACAGCTCAAAGTTCCTCGTAGTAACAACGAAAAAAGGTGGACTATCTTTCTGGGACGGAGGGAGTATTATGTAACAAACAAATATAAAAACGGATGAAAATATACTTAGGTATATCTTTATTAAATTGTGTGATAAAATTATTTTCATCTTTAAACGTGCATATGATTCTTGTGCTTGGACCGTAAGGAGTATAAAATTGTGAAAGCGTGAGAAGATGATCAATTAATAAAGGAAACAATGAATATTCTAAGTATGAATTGTTTACCTTCTTCAAATGCAGCCAAAATCAAATTAGAAGCATATGCATATTTCAATGCATAGGAATAATAGTATTGGTTCATTAATTAAAATAGAAATATTTGAGCTAAGAACAAAGAAAAAGTATTGCTTTCATTTCATTCTGACGGTCAACTATATTGCTAATTCGGTGACTTCTTCTGCAGGTTTTGGAAATGTTTTCCGGTATGAATTTGAGAAGCTAACAACTCTAATTATAATCACAAGAAATTGTTGTTGCTGAGTAGATTTTCACAGTTTCACCAAACTCAAAAAAGAAAAGAAAGAAAATCTAATTTTCTATAAGAAAGATCTTATTTCTTAAATGATCTTTGTATATTATAATTATAAACAAAACCCTATTTTAGAAGCCGGCCTTTTTTTTTTTTTTTTTTTTTTTTTTCCCTGTGTCTTTTTAAATTTTAAAGTAATGGATTAAGCAACAATAATTGGCAATTAATAGTAGTATTAGTAAGTGAAGAGAGAGAGAGAGAAATTACGTGCCTCGTCAAGCATCGCTAAAAGTTTGACCTTTCGTCGTTGGTGCTCAATTCTGTCACCAGCTGATAATGGTGGAAGATCCTTTGAAGCCGATGATGATGAACCACCCGCCCCACTCGGATTCGGGTTATTCGGATTGTTTTTGTTCGACCCGATCTTGCTTTTCTTGAACTGGCCTCTCCCCACACTACAAAACTCTTCCAACAATTCTTGAGCAGCTTTTACATATTTTGAATTCCTCAACACATTCACCACTCCCAATGAAGAAGAAGAAGATCCGAACCCGACGTGTACCGGGTGGGTTGCTTGATGACCTATTAATGACCCGCCTTGCTGCAAATGCAAATTCTTGTTTGCGAAATGGTAATTTGACTGATCCGACCCGACTTGGTTGAAGTATAGCATCCCGGCTTCCTCAACTTTGGCGCCTTCTAGGTGTTGCAAGGAAGAAGACAATGACAAAGATAGCCCTTGACTCTCTTGACCGGTGCCGGTACTACTACCGGGAGGTGGCCATGAGAATTGGGTGGATTGACCAAAAGGCCCTTGTCCCGATGGAGATACCGAACTAGTATTTGTATTGGTATTACCAACTGAGTGGTTGTGAAAAGCTTGATGATGAAGGGCAGTATTGGAATTCGGTAGCAACATGTGAAGTGTAGAAGAATTAGGAGATTGTGAAGAAGGTGATCTTTGAGCCGCCGCCGCCGACTGTGTTGGGTTCATAAGGAAAAGCTGCATGGCTTGAACCGCCGACTCATTCATATTCCCAACCACCATCCCACCGGCGCCGCCTCCTTGTCTGTTACTACTGCTGTACCAATCTCCGGCAGGACCATGGTTGTTCCGGTGGTGATGATAATTTTGGCTCTCCAACAATTCAGTGGCGGTGGTAGCCGTACCGCCAGATGGGAAATTAAACATTTCCGATAACATTCCGGCGGTCTCGTAAGCAGCCGGATTAATTCCGCCGGCGTCTTCTTCATCTAAACCGACAAGTGACGGCTCAATAAAACCCTGAACTCTCAACTTATCTCTCCGGATCTGATTCGCAATATGATTTTGTTGCTGCTCTTGTTGTTGAGATCTCTCAAATCCATGTGACTCAGAGAAATTAAACATATAATCCTGTGACATATAGAATTATTCGAATAATTCTCTCCCAATTATCAACTAGTATACACGCTCGCTTTTCTATTTCCATATCATCATCATCATCTTCTCTTTTACCTCCAATATCAAGCTGCTCCAAGATTCATAATCAGATAAGAATTGAAGAAGAAAAAGATAAAGCATCAAATGGGTTTCTTCTTAAGATCGATCCCTTTTTTTTTTTTTTTTTTTTTTTGCTTTGCTTTCTGAATTTATATTTATGTAAATAAATTTTGTTAATTTTTAAATCTGGGCATAAAATACCACTACCACATACTAGCTACTAGGCTAGTAGCTAAGTAATAATAAGAGAAAATAAGAAATACTGTACCTTTTATTTTAGAGAGTTAATTAATGGAGGTCGGAAAAGCTGGGAACAAAGTTCTCAAAACATCGTTTTCTTTGTAGGCGACGGTGAGAATTGCTTTCTCTGTGTGGGATGTTTGGCCTGAGAGACACTGTTTTTCGTCTGTCTTTCTCTTTCCTTTTCTTTTTCTCCAGACTTTACTGTACGTACTGTGTTTGTTCTCTCTGCAATCGCCTTCTTGAAAGTGAGAAACACAACCAAAAACAATCAAACAATATATATATATATATAAATATTCGTTTATATAATAATATGATCAAGTCTTTGCAAAAAGTATACTTATATATTGTTTGTATCTCTTTCTCTTCACTCGGAAGAGAGCAGCACCAAACCAAATCTAGAGAGAGAGTGAGTGTGTGTGTGTCTGTCTGTGTGTAAGAGAGAGAAAGAAATAGAAGAGAAGAAGTCGCTGTTCTTCAACACCTCCCTTTGCACTCAACAATATTCTTTATTCATTTAATTTTCTTGTTCAATTTTGAGCTTTTTAGCTCATATTTTTATTTGTTTTGTATACCATGATATTGGAGATAATAAGCTTGAATTATTATGGTATCCAATTTACCAAAATGGCCACCTCCACAACCTCGCGAATACCTGAAATATTAAAGTTGATGGTAAATTTTTTGATATGCCTATGTTAATTGGACCAATTTCTTCCGATAATTAGCTTTATATGTCTCCCTCTCACTCTCTCCTAAATTTGACCTTACAAGTTTAATACTTGATTGATGGATATGTAACGCTTCCTCCATTGTAAAATAATCTTTTTCATATACGTCTTTATTAAGAATGAATTTTAAACAATAATTTTATGTTGATTTAGTTATTTTAATGAAATTCTAAAACTTTTTATTGATAGTATTGTTTATGATGTTTCAACTACAAGTTTTACATTTCTATAAGAATAAAACGATCAACCTAGCTATAATTATTGCTCAAATTTCATTTGTAGTAACGATAAAAAAGTAAAAAAAATCATTTTGAGATGGAAAAATAATAATATTTAAGTTGTCAACACATCTGTTAGAGCAATAACAAGACCGATGGCGAAAAGCGATAAACAATCAAACATAAGAACACTAGATTTACGTGGTTCACCAACTTAACTACATCCACGGCGAGGAGAGAGAATAAAATTATCACTGGAGAATTCAATACAAGATCACACTAACCTATTTTGCACGAATTTTGGTCACAAAATCTTGACTGTGCAAACCCTAAATCTAGAATTACAGATCTCTTTATGAGATATTAAATTTATGATTGTGCTATGATGCGAAAGCCTTAATACTTTCCTAATCCCTAACCCTAAAGACATAAGGAGTTATTTAAACCTTGTTCCAAATAGAGCTATTAATCCCACACTTAATACCATCAGGCCGCCTTAGGCCCAACTCGGGCAGACGACCCTGTCGCCTGAATGGGCATGATCGTGTTACAATCTTCGAATCAATAAGAGTCCAAACACTCGGCCAGCACGCCCAAGTCGACTACATTGGCACGACCGTGCTGGACGTCGGGCGTGCCATCCATAAGGCACGATCATCCAGTGCTGCTTGTCTCAGAATCACGAAATATTTTGTACAATCCTCTAAGAAAGCGTCCCAACTTCAAAGATATTATCCCAACAATCTCCACCTTAACTTTAAATCACCTGAACAACAAACTGATCTCTCCCCTCGCCTCCCATGCTCTCTAACATCTGCGAACATTCAACAGGTACAAACACCGACACGAACTTTGTGAATATGTTACCACAAATCATCGTTCGGCTCCACTCTTGACCAACAACATCAGCTATCGGCTCGACTAGAGGTTTGAATCCTATCCCCGCCTAAGAAGTAGATTTTTTCACATATGACGCTCTGCGCACATCACATCCAGGGTCTAGTTTGGCAGGAGGCGGCTCGGGCATAGTGGGTCTAGACAGCAGGATTGTCCGCGGTCCCCGCTTTATTCACCTTAATTTGCTTCTCATTTCTTAGGAAATGATACATCACATCAATGTGCTTAGTTCTCTGATGAAGAACTTGATCCTTGGCTAAGAAAAATGCGCTCAAACAATCGCAATATATAATAGCCTGATCTTTATGTAACCCAAGATTACAGATCAACCCCTCCACTCATATTGCCTCCTTAGCTACTTTTGTCAATGCCATGTACTCTGCTTCCATAGTTGACAAAGTCTATATATCCTACAAAGTAGCCTTCCAACTAACAACTGACCCACCAAGAGTTAACACATATCCGGTCATCGATCTTCTCATGTCAGCATCTCTAGAATAGTCCAAATCAGTATAACTCTCAACTACAGATTATGTACTACCTCCATAAATGAGACCGATATCATATCTCTACGGTACCTGAAGATCCTCTTTATTGCCTGCCAATGTTCCTTACCAGGATTCCCCATGAACCAACTAACAATACTAATTGTCTGTAAAATATTTGGCCTAGTGCAAACCATATTATTCATCAAACTACCAACTGAAGTAGCATAAGGTACTCGAGCCATATACTTTTTCTCCTTAACCGATTTAGGTTCAAATGCGAGTAACAATCGTGCATTCACTACACTTTGAGTATCTATAAGCTTCACTGTAGATGTGCCAAACCTCTTTAAAACTTACTTGATGTAACCTTTCTAGGATAAGAACAGTTTCCATTTGCCTCTGTTCTCCATACCCAAATTTTTCTTTGTGACACCTAAATCCTTCATCTCAAACTCAACAGACAATTGGCTCTTCAATTTCAAAATTTCTAATTTCTTGACTGCTACTATCGACATATCATCAACATATAGAACCAAATAAATTTCCAAGATGTCGTCCTCTTTTCGAGTTTGGAGCTTTTGAAAGAGAGCAGTCAAGATATCACAGCAGTCATCTTTGGATGTCATCATTTCTACCCATGTGTATCTTGAGTAGTCATCCACCATGACTAAGGTATACTTTTCCTCCAATAATTGGGGTGGTGGCTGGTCCAAACAGATCCATGTGAAACAGTTGTAAATATTTTGATGTTGACGGCGTAGTCTTGCTGGAGAAAGACTGCTTAGGTTTACCAAGCTTGCATGCTGCGCATTTTCTATCATGATTATCAACTACTTTGGATAGTCCTTTGATAAGATTTTCCCATCCTATCTTAGCCAAATAGTTGAAGTTCAAGTGGCTCAAGCGCTTATGCCATAGCCAACTGCTTTCACTTAAATTCTTTGATAGAAAATAGAGATTAGTGATAGAATTTATAGCAGTAAGATCAATAATGTAAACATTATCCTTACGAATCCCTGTGAGTAAAGTGAGTCCAGATTTGCCATCTTTGATAAAGCAGTTGAAGTGAAATGGCATTCTAATACCCTGTCGTAGAATTGTGATATGGAGAGCATGTTGTGCTTGAGACCTTCTACAAGCGCAAATTTTTCGATGCATACATTATCTTTTCTGATTTTTCCATATCTAACTATGTGCCCCTTGTTGTTATCACCAAAAGTCACGGAGGTACCTCCTCCTTCAAGTACTTCTGAAAGTAAGTTGATATCTCTCGTCATGTGTCTAGAACATCCACTATCGAGATACCATATATGCGCTTTAGCTTGTGAAGAGATTGCCGTGAAGCAGGAGACCTGAAAGATAAACATTAGAGCGCAGGTCCCCTTTTTTCTTGGGTCCTAGAGTTAGCAACTTTTGACAACCCACTCCTTTTTAACCTTAGGATTTTTACGTCCATTGACATTAGAAGTAAATCGCAAAAGGCATTCTGCGGTGTTATGACCTAAACCATCACACACAACATAATCATGAAGACCACATATAGATTGATTTTTTACAAACTCTTTACTATTCTTTGGCTTAGCATTCTTAAATGGGTCAGATGAACCAACTTTGACAAAGATCATCTTTTGAGGTTTGGAAATGTTTCTCTTTAGAATGCGCATCTGGCGAGGAGGCGCGTGACTTTCATGCACATGGCTCTTCTGCGCAGAAGTAGCATTAGAAGTCGAAGCGCATCGATAATCAAAATAGGTTTTGTCAAGCGCAGGTTCAACTGGAGATTTTCCTTTAGCTTTCCCAGTTTGCTTCTTTGGGTAGACATAATGGAAATTTTGTCTCTGTAGTTTCTCTTGTCCTTTATTCTTTGAACCAGAAATCTTTGCTTTGGGAATTTTATGAGTTTGTTCGGGTGTAAATTCCTTGTCCTTTCCAGAGCAAACTGCGCACTTAAAGTTGTCACTAGTTGTGAACCCTAACCCTTCTTTGTCACCACTAGCTTTTTGGGATTTTAGAATTTGATCCATAGTGACACGAGATTCCGTCCACTCATCGGTGATCTTTGTGAGATCAGCTACTTGAGCGGCCAGCTCTTCGTTTTTAACTTTAAGCAGCGCATTTTGTTCTATCAAGAAAAATGTTCTTTTCAGTAAGAGGAGTCATGCTCTTGATTTGTTCCTTAAGGAGGGTGATCTCAGATTTTAATAGAGTTTTATCTTTTGGTGTGTATGCCCTAGGCACGTTATTTGATTGATTAATGTTATCATTTGCTTTACGCTTTAATAAAGATATTGATTGTTTGATTATTATATCTTTTGCATGTTTATTATAATAATCCCCATCCCTGATAATTATGATTAATTATTAGTATAAGTCTAATAGATAATCATATGATGATTATGTGTATGCGATACAATTAGACTTATGGGTATTTTTTGGAGAATAAATACTGGACTGACCCCTATGAGATTTATGTCATGGTCACAATGTCATAATTAAGTCTCATATAGTTATACCACTGGAATATCTAGACCTGAGGTTATTACAGTCTTCCACATGATGAACATTACGTTTGACATATTCAAATGTTACCCTTAACCGGGTAGCTATAAAAAATGTGATTGGCATAATTAGAATTATGTATGGAAAGGTAATAAGCCAAGAGGGGATTTGTTCCTCGTCAAGAAAGATGTCAAGCTTTGGCCACTCGATGAATGGTATTGATGAAATGCATGGCCATGCTTAAATGAATTGATTGGATCAATGTCATTTGTATTATCAATACATTTAGGATCGAGAAAGCATTGAACAAAGGTAAGTTGACCATTGACTATGGCTTACGTTCAATAGACATTGTGTAACAAAGAGATTGTGTTATGTTCTATTTTAGGAAACTTTGGATTTCAAAGTTATACTAATTGGGTAGTCATAATGGCTTGCTAGAGTCCTCTTATGACTTACGAGGTTTGAATGGTTCGGACTCATTGCCAATTTAGTATAATCCTATTGGGTCACACACGCAGAACTGATAATTAAAAGGAGTGAAAAACGTAGAAAAACTGGATCCTGCTGGAGGATCTATATGGATGGTTTGGGAGCCACCAAACCAATCCGTACGGATGGTTTGTCCCGACAGAAACAGTTTTAGGTAAACTCTTGTTGGACAAGAAAACCTAAGTCCTAAAGGGTTTTGGAAACCTCTTGTATATAATGTGTGCAACCGGGAATAGTTCCCGATACATTGATTTTAGAAATCAAAAACTCTTTTTTGGAGAGAGAGAATACACATTATTTAGTCGAGTTATTAAGTTTTTTTATTCCCAATTATCAATCTTTAATAATAAAAGGAGAGATTTAAGAATCGTTCTTCAACATAGTTTTTCAAACCGAAGGCCTAGCAGTCAAGTTCAAGAAGGCGTTCTTGAATCCGTTCGTTGTGTGGATCACCAGTAGAGGGTGCACGTCTTTGCATCTTAATCCAAGTTTTCACATATCGATCTACAAGATTTAGTTTCTTTCATCGTCATATTATGTGTTATTGAACATAACGGATCTAGGATTTTGGGTTTTTCATGTGATGTTTCCGCCGCGCATGATTGCACAAAACCCAACAGTGGTATTAGAGCCCCGTCGATAAACAATAATTCTAATATTATCATGATATAATTTTTTAATGCGATTATTTAATTTGTATGATCATGATAAGATGAATTTATGTGATGAGATTTTATATGAGATATAAAATATGCATGCTAGTTGTTGATGGGATTATATGGTTGTAATATTAATTTGATTGATATGAATGATCGCATGCTTAGATTATCATGTTGTAATTGTATTATATTTATTGATGATCTTGATCTAATTTGAATGTGGAATAAATTTGTTATAGATTATATGAATTAGATGGGTTAAAATTCATAATCTGTATTTTCATGTTTCTGTAATTTGATTATGTATAAACATGATATTGGGATTGATCGAATTTTTGAAATCTGAAAAATCTGGAAATCTGGGATCCTACCAATAGGATCCGTACGGATGGTTTGGATGATACCAAACTGATCCGTACGGATGGTTTGGTAATTATAGATTTGATTCTGTTTTCTGGTATTCAGATTGTTCTGTAAATTGTTTACAAAATTCGAATTTGGAAATTGAAAACTGCTTGCAGACAGCTGGTTTTTAAAACCGTGTTTCCTGAAACAGTTTTCGGTCGAAGAATTCAGAAAGGATGCAGAAATCAGAGTTCTAAAGAGTTTAGAATTGCTGTAATATGTGAGATTAAGAGACAATGAAAGGGTCTTGAAACAAGTGACCAATCTATACAGGAATGTGGATGCCTTCTGGCTTAGTTTCGACCGTATAGAGAAGTTACTTGGTTTCTTGATCTTAGTACGGGAATGTGGATGCCTTTTTGGCTTAGTTTCGACCGTACGGTTTGTGCTCTCAATTTCAAGGTGCTCTGCGGATACAGTTCTAGAATTCTAAAGAGTTCGGAGTTTCTGTGACCTGCATGATAAGCCGTACGGATGAATCTGGAAGCTTCCAGAAACATCCGTATGGATGGTTTGGGCAGTACTGTTTCTGATCTGTTTCAGATGGCTGGTTTTGGAAACCGTGTTTCCTGAAACAGATATAAGTTCAGAAGTTCAGACAGTTAATGAGATCAGAATCTTAAAGGAGTTTAAGATTTGAGAAATCTCAAGGTTTCAGACTTTAATCCTATAACTAGCGCAACTAATGTCACATAAAATTAATTCGGTTAATTGATTAACTTTATGTGTATGAACCTTCTTAAAATTTAAGTTATGTGCTAATCATGATTAAGACACTTGTGAATACACGAATAGTTTTATGTAGGCTACGCCTTAGCGAGGTATATGAATTCTATTTTTGTACAAGCAAGATGAGGAAACAGTGATTCCTATACGTCTAAAATGGTTCAACTTAATTAGGCTATCAAAATAGTTTTGGGCCTAAAGCACAGATGAGATTAAAACATGTTAGACATATGATGTCTAATATCTCATAAAGGATCTAAGAGTCATATATGATATGATTGACAAGGAGTTGTCTACCTAAATAACTTATTTTGAGCAGTCGTGCCCTAGCCGACTCAAAGTTAAGTGAAGTATAGATCTTAGCCCATTCAAATTATATGATACATTGGATGTATATGAAGGTTATATAATTTAGTGGGAGTATTTGTGAAATACTATATAGATAATAATGTCTTTATTTAAGTTGGTACTTATTGTAAGTACTCCAATCTGAATTAAAACCAACTTAGAGAAGTTCTTAGTACAATTTAAGGATAAAGCTGATAGGCTAGGACCTTGCTAGGATAAACCAAAAACCTTAGTTCTAGAATAAAAAGTAGAAAGTTTCAGATATCGCCAAGATAAACCGTACGGATGGTTTGGCCTCGAGGAGTCACCAACCGTACGGATGGTTTAGGACCTCCAGGTTCTTATAAATTAAAGCCCTTGCTGATCATTTCAGGGGGGGGGGGAGAAATTAGCTCAGGATAGAGTAACTCTATCCAAATTAAAGCAGAAACACAACACCATGAAACTTGAGTGAAAAGAGAGAGGAAGATAGGCCAAAACCAAGATAGGTGAAGCCTCCTTCCCCCCCCCCCCCATCTTCTCTCCATCTCATATCTGTTGTATTATCTTGTTTATATTGTTGTTCATTTATATGTTTGTCTCTTTTACATTCAAAAGTCTTTATATTTATGTAATCTTATGACTTGTTAAGTTTATGTCTTTACTTTCATGCCTTTACTTTCATGTCTTTACTTTTGGCTTGGTGATCTATTGCACATATGGAGAGAGCCATGTACATTTATCTTGTATTTGTTCATCTATGGCCATGATAATCATGTTTGGGGTGATAAAACTCCAATCTTTATCATCCAAACTTTGATTTAGCCTTAAAAATGTCACCTTTGGATGGTAAAGACTCAATATTTATCCATCAAAAGGTTGATTTTGTTGTCCCAAAGGTTTAATCTTGGATGAATCATCCATTTGGATGTTAAAGTTTCAATCTTTACTCATCCAAATGGTTGTTTTGGCTCAAAGGCATGTTCATCACCTTTCTTGTTTTTCTCCCATAATTTCCTTGATCACACCCAAAATTCTTGTTTTTGGTGTACAAATGGATGATTAAAGGCATAGGAATGATTGTATTTAGTGTTTATGTACAAAATAGTAAACAGAAAATAAAAACAGTTCAGTCCAGTTTTAGGCAGAATGTTCTGTTTCTGCATAAAACTAGACAGTTTTGATCAAACTGTGAAATCCTCTGGATGGCCCTGACCATCCGTACGGATGGTTTGGCCAGAAAGGATTTATTTGTCTTTTAACCAGCTTCTGTTAAGTTTCTTGCAGTTTAACCTTTTTTGTTAACTGGTCTGCCTTTTTTGTTAACTTCCAGTCCTTTCTTCCTAAACACACACACACACACACACACACACACTTTGCACATTTTTTGTCAACAAAGTTAGGGAGACCCGGATTTCCGGGGCAGATTGGGTGAACTATGTTCTTCCTAAGACGTAACTTGACCTCCGAACTCATTTTCTCTAACCATTTTCGTTAAATTGGGTTTAAAATTAATTTAACGTGGTGACTCCGTTAACTTGTAAAATAAAGTTCCGTGCAAGTGTGTGTGTATTTTAAAAAATGGGAGAAACTGCCCTTTTAACAAAAACTATTGGAAAATTAACAAAAAAGGGGTTTATTCGTAAAGATCTTGACAAAATCAGGTTTAAGCAGAAGAAGCATCCCATGGAAAAACCATTCGTACAGATGGTTAGGGTCGTCATGGGGTTTTACAGATTTATCAGAAACAGTCCAGTTTCAGGCAGAAACATAGCAGTCTGCTGAAACTGGACATAAATGTGACCTTTTCAGTTTATTATTGTACATAAACATTTAAAATGTTCATTCCTATGCCTTTGATCATTAGATTGAACACCAAAACCAAGGATTTGGGTATGATCAAGACAATCATTGGAGAAAGAAAGACAAAAGGTGATGAACATGGCTTTGAGCTAAGACAACCATTTGAATGGGTAAAGATTGAAACTTTAACATCCAAATGGATGATTCATCCAATATTAAACCTTTGGGACAACAAAATCAACCTTTTTATGGATAAATATTGAGTCTTTACCATCCAAAGGTGACATTTTTAATGCTAAATCAAAGTTTGGATGATAAAGATTGAAACTTTACCATCCAAACATGATCATCATGATCAAAGATAAATAAATACAAGATAAATGTACAAGGCTCTCTCCATACGTGCAATGGATCAACAAACCAAAAGTAAAGACATGAAATTAAAGGCAAGAATGTAAATGACATAAACATAACAAGTCATGATCATCCTTTGATTTCAACCCTTAATCACACATAAATCATGAGGGTATCTTGGAATCACCTCATGACTTGGTTACAATTCATAAAATTACATAAAGGTAAAGACTTGAAATGAAATAGACAATAATATAAATGAACAATAATGTAATCAAGGTAAATAACAAGGGATATGAGGTGAAGAGGAGATGGGGAGAAGGAGGCCTCACCTATCTTGGGTTCGTTATCTTCCTCTCTTTCACTCAAATATGGTGGTATTTCTGCATAATTTTCCCTTTGAAATTATGTTTCTCCCCCCTGAAATGATCAGCAAGGACTTTAATTTATAGGGACTGGAGGTCCTAAACCATCCGTATGGCTGGTGACTCCTCGGGGCCAAACCATCCGTACGGTTTATCTTGGCGATATCTGGAACTTTTTACTTTTTATTCCAGAACAGTCCTAAGGTTTTTGGTTTATCCTAGCGAGGTCCTAGCCTATTAGGTTTATCCTCAAATAGTACTAAGAACTTCTCTAAGTTGGGTTTAATTCAGATTGGGGTACTTACAGAGCCCCTCGGCAACGTTGCTTTAAGAAAGCGGGGTTGTCGACTTAAAAGCATCCCAATCTGTCTATGATGGGAGGGCGGTTTGACCGATTGGGTTAAATGGCTGGACCTAGGGATATAGGATTCATACGTATCCCATTTACAGGGAATCAAGCCTAACGTAGTTCAAGTGAAGGAAATTTTGGAGACATGGGAGCTGCTTAGCGGGAGCTTACCCGGAAGGTGGACATCTTTCATCATCTCCTAAGATGTTTTGGTAGGTGGATATCTTTTATCCTCTCCTATGACCTTTTGTCACAGTAGTCTAACTGAAAGGCGGATATCTTTTATCCTCTCCTAAGATGTTTTGGTAGGTGGATATCTTTTATCCTCTCCTAAGACCTTTTGTCACAGTAGTCTAACCGAAAGGCAGATATCTTTTATCCTCTCCTAAGATATTTTGGTAGGTGGATATCTTTTATCCTCTCCTAAAACCTTTTGTCACGGTAGTCTAACCGAAAGGCGGATATCTTTTATCCTCTCCTAAGATCTCACCTCAGTGGTTTTCCTAAGGTTCTATCGGAGTCTTTGGCCTTACGCCCAGTTAAGACTGCCGGGAAATTATGACTTGACCTCTTTGGTCAAAACTAGGACTTGGTCAACACTACTCTATGGGATGGTTTGACTAAGAGAATGGGCTTACGTCATATTTGGACTGCCGGGCAATTTTAACTTGACCTTTCTGGTCAAAGTTTGGATTTGGTCAACATTACTCTACGGGATGGTTGACTAAGAGAATGGGCTTACGTCAACATTTGGACTGCCGGGAAACATTTGATTTAAAAGGAATGGGTTTACGTCACATTTGGACTGCCGGGAAACATTTGATTTAAAAGGAATGGGCTTACGTCACATTTAGACTGCCGAGAAACATTTCATTTAAAAGGAATGGGCTTACGTCACATTTGGACTGACGAGAAACTTTTGATTTAAAAGGATTGGGCTTACGTCACATTTGGATTGCCGAGAAACTTTTGATTTAAAAAGAATGAGATTACGTCACATTTGGACTACCGAGAAACTTTTGATTCAAAAGGAATGGGCTTACGTCACATTTGGACTGCCGAGAAACATTTGATTTAAAAGGAATGGGCTAACATCACATTTGGACTCCCGAGAAGATTTTAATTTAAAAGGAATGGTCTTACATCACATTTGGACTACCGGAAAACATTTGATTTAAAAGGAATGGGATTACGTCACATTTGGACTGCCAGACAATTTTAACTTGACCTTTCTGGTCAAAGTTTGGATTTGGTCAACACTACTCTATGGGATGGTTGACTAAGAGAATGGGCTTACGTCATATTTGGACTGCCAGGAAATATTTGATTTAAAAAGAATGGGCTTACGTCACATTTGGACTGCCGGACAATTTTAACTTGACCTTTCTGGTCAAAGTTTGGATTTGGTCAACACTACTCTATGGGATGGTTGACTAAGAGAATAGGCTTACGTCACACTTGGACATGTATGTATAAAGTTATCTAAATAAAAGAGTCATTTTCATTCTCTTCTTTCTAGACTTGAGACATTATTTGCAATATACATTTACTCTTGAAATTGCCTTGCTTGTTATAATCAATTGATTGGTACGTCCCAAAAATGATGAATTGACTTCTAAGGATACTAGTCAATGACGACTCATTAAGGACGAATGGACCTAACACAAATGAAAAATGCTAAATTCAAACAATTAATCTTGATGTGAATAAATGTTGTGATCAATTGGTATGAAGAAATCATTTGTCACGACCAGAAAACTAGGCTCTATTTTATTAGTAATAAATAATTATTATTTATTTAATTGCTTATTTATTTATTTAGATTATTATTTATTTAAGTATTTATGTGTGCACTTTATGTGTCATAATAAATTATGTCTAGCATTTTGATTGGTCTTTTGTGTATAGTGTAGAGGAGGGGCCTGAGTGTAAGTTTTTGGAAATAAATCCCCCTACACCCTCTCCTCTCCCTCATTCCCAACTCATCTCTCTCTCACTCCATCTCCCTCTCTCTTCCATTTCCCCCTTCTTTGTCAATGGCGTTGATTGAGACGCCGGAGAGAGTGGAGTCTGGTAGACCATGCTGAACTTGGTGGACGGGCTCACCTTTTCTGTGGATAGTGATGTTTTCAGCCATTACGGTCACTATTTCATCGCCATTTCGGATCTTGACACATTGGTGGAGAGTTGACGGTACGACATTAGCACTGTAAATCCATGGTCGACCCAACAGTAAGTTGAACGAGGCCGGGATATCAAGCACTTGGAATGGAACGGACATGACCATGCTCCCAAACTCAATGTCTATTTCGATCATACCCATGACTGTACGGGCGGTGCTGTCATAACCTCGGATTACTTGAGTAGAAGGCTTCAAATCAGAATCCTTAAGCCCCAGTATGCCCATGATTCTACCAGGCATGAGATTGAGCGCGGAACCACCGTCCACTAAGACTCTTGAGACGGGCCTCCCCCTTGCTCGTACTTTGAGGTAAATAGCTTCGTTGTGGTCGGAACCAAACGGTGGCAGGTCCATATCGGCAAAGGTGATGACGTTGCTAAAATGAATGTGACCAATCATTGCCGTGAGGTCCTCAGGAGTAGTATCGGGAGAGACTGATGTATCATCGAGATTGCGGATGACAAGATCTCAGTGTTTCTTTGAGGATGCAATGAGGTCCCAAATAGAGATGTTGGCATGAGTTTTCTTGACTTGGACAAGTAGAGGATCTTCGGGAGTGTTTTGAGCTTGCGGCTTTTGAGAAGAGGAGCTCGGTGCTGAAGTGGAAGGGTTGCTTGCTATGACTCGACCGGATCGAGTTAGCATGTTGACGTTCCCATCTTGCTTCTTTTTCCTATTCTCTAGTACTTCCCTCATTACTTCATCGTAAGTCACTACATAACAAGAATTGTCAAGTTTATTCATAATATTGGGGCCCCCATTCACAATTGGGATTGAATGGGTGGTCCCCTCGAGCTCTCCTATCTCTATTACATTGACATGCTCGTCATTAGTCACTACAAATTCTTTCTTATCTATGAGATCTTGAATGACATTGCGTAGAACGAAGCATTCCTCGGTGGTGTGGCCACTATATTGGTGGTAGCCACAATATTTGTGGTGAGCATGATTGGAGAGGATCGTCTTGGGTTGGTACCCTTGCACGGGTGTGACTTGACCCTTTGCCTTGAGGACCTCGAACACTTCGGTTTGAGTCATGCCTTGGAGAGGCGTGTAGACACGGTCACTTCGGGACTTCTTCCCTTGAGGTGGAGGAACCTTTTTGTAATTCCCCTTGTCAATAGTGACGGCGTTGACCGAGGCCTCTTTTGTGGAGTTGGAAGCGGCCTTTTAGCGGTAAGTAGGAGTGGCCTTCTTAATCTCCTTGAGCAAGTCATCCATGCGTACCCCACCTCATACATTTGGGAGAAGTCGGAGTAGCAAGCCCCACTTAGGTGAGTGCGGAGATCAATCTTGAGACACTTGAGAAATATGTCCATTTGCTCTTTTGTGTTCGGCCTCTCAACAATTTCAGAGAGTTTGTCATTCCATCTCCTTGTGAAGTCGATGAAGGACTCATTGTCTCGTTGAGTAGTGTTCTCTAGCTCTTTCCTTGTGGGCCGGTGAGTGGTGTTGCCTTGGTATTGGTTCTTGAAGGCAAGCATGGCGGAGTACCAATCAAGACGGACAGTGAGCGGGAGAGTAGCATACCAATCTTTTGCCGCCCCCTCGAGAGTGAGAGGAAAGCATTGAGCCATCACCTTGGGGGAGACCTTCTTTGGAACCATTGCCCAAATATAAGTCTCAATGTGAGCCATAGGACAAGAGTTGCCCTTGAATTTTCTTATGTCGGGCATCTTGAACTTATCGGGAAGAGCGGCCATAGTACTCATGAGGATGGATGATTGATAAAGGCTTGTGTCGGAGCCTTTCCCCATGTTGAGCCCATTGAATTTTTGGTCGATGTAGGCCATGATAGAATCCACCATTTTGGGCTCATTGTTCTCGGAACTTGGTTCCCCCATCTTCTTGGTGCGGGTGTTGACATAAGGACTCTTGAACAAACCCTCGGTCCATTCGGATTCATCATCATTGTTCTTGTTCTTTCCCTTGGCAAGGTTGGTGAGCTTTTCTTTCATTAGCTCCATTTCGGCCTCGTGGGCCTCCCTTTGGCTGTCGAGGTGGGATTGCCAAATGTCGTCTTTGCTTTGTGCCTCTTTGTTAAGGGTGGAGACTTGCTCTTGGAGGAGTTGGACCATGGTTGAGAGCTGTTCGAGAGACATGGTGTTGCTGCTGCCGGTCATGGTTGATGTTGGAGCTGTTGGAGTGATCTCTTCACGGACTAACCGATTTGCTGAATCCCGGTAGACTTTGTAAGTACCAATTGAACCTATATTGCAGAAGAGGCCCTTGTCAGTCTTGGGTAACACTTGCGGTCCATGAAGGGGTTAGAACACACAGTTGGGCACACGACTCGAACCACATAAGAAAAGACTCTTTTTTTTTTTTTTATAAGTCGGAGGGAATGAATCCCTTTTGGGGTTTCTAAGGAAATAATGGAATCGTCACACTAGTATATAGACCATCTCGCGGTCCCATATACTCATCGGATTCCATCGCGCTTGTGAATCCTACATGTATCGGGATTAAACTAAATTAATGTAGTAAAGCATACATGCGGGGACGGATTTTTATTTTCGTCCAAAGTAACCAATTTTTGGGGACGGATTTTTATTGCGTCCATTTCAACAAGTTGGCATGTATGATTTGAAGACATTAGTTTAGGGAAATCTCGGTACATGGAAACCGACTTGAGTCACGGAGTGTTAGACCCTAACTAGAATTGTGTGGTTTGTGCTCGGCTTGAATATGAGGCTCAAAGGTCACCCCCGGCATGTAGTCTTGAACTACGCCACGGGCTGAGGTTTACCGCTTCGAAAGAGCCAAGGTCTGGTGGAGCTTAAAACTTTCTAGGACGGGCCTCGACGGGTTTGGGGTTGGACTTGTGCGACTCGATAGTGAGCAGTTCATAGGAATATGTGCATGTAGTGTGAGGTCTAACAAGTGACAAAATTTTTTATTTATTTTTATTTTTTTTCTTTGAAAAGAAAGAAAAACACACAAACACATAAGCACATAAAGTTACAACTCCCGAATCACCCGTGTGACCGGTAAATAAAACACAAAATTAAAACAGTCCGAGGGTTCAATTCTGTTCTGATGCAGGCCACTGTGCCCACACCCCACTGTTCTGCTCAGTCACTGAAACCTGTTTCTGTTCTGGGAACCAACCCAGAAGCGTGCGCCTCTGAGTACTGATATGGGAAGCGCGCGCATGGCGCAATGCTTATGGGAGGCACGCGCTTCTGGGGCACACCTGTCAGAATGTCAGACTTTGGACTCAGGGGATTGCCCTGGTCCCATGTTCATATTGTAACCCCTGCAGAAGTGATTAGTGCAGAATAATAGAAGAAGAAGATGAAGAATATGAAGAAGTGGGCGATTCTGGTTCTTGATGCGGGATGCGCGCGCCTTAGGCTTAAAAGGCCAGACGCGCGCACCTCCCCCATCAGGAAACAGAATGCCCAGAAAAGATGTAGATTTCAATCAGAATGCAAGTTTAACCCTCAAATAACGTCCCCAGCAGAGTCGCCACTGTAGATACCCCGGGGAACCACGGCTTGGCTAGAGCGGTGAATTATCCTAGGATGTCTAACTTGTTTTTAGAGTCGCCACCTATGTTTTGAGGAACATAAGAAAAACCTATTGATTGTAGCCTAAGTTTGATTACGAAAACAGAGATTCTTTGTTTTGAGGTTCGGGGGTTAGATTACGAGATGGGAAGTACCGAAACACCCATCCCGTCCAACTAAAGTTGGTCTTGCTTGATCAAAATCTACAAAAATGAAAATGTTCTTCTTCTTCTTCTTTAAGTCATGAAAAGGGGGGATTTAAAATAGGATTTGGAATGTAGGAGATGACTCCTTAACCAACCTCAATGAGATGAGGTGATCATTAGAGTCATGTCCCAAAATGATTTGGGTGATTGAACATTTGATTAAAGTAAAAAAGATAGAGAGGAGATGAAGTAGAAAAGAAAGGAAAAGATGGACTTTTACCTACAATTTGAAGAACTTCAAATGTTGCTTAATGAGATCCTTGGAGAACCTTTAGAAAGTGATTTTTTTTGTCTAGTTTTCGATTGGGTTTTTCCGATTATTTTTCAATCCTTGAAAATGGAGGTAAAGAGAGGTTTTTATAGGTGAAAGAGGGGTGTTTTTGGTGCCAAAACTCAGTCACCAAGAAATCCTTCCCGGGCAAAATCTTGTAAATTGAGCAAGTGAGGGAATCCTGGCCAGAAATCTGTAACTGACGCCCAGAGGCGCGCGCTTCCTGCTTTGGGGGCGGAAGGCGCGCGCGCTTGGCTCCTCCTGTCGGAGGCGCGCGACTCAGAGAAGGCAATTTTGACAGAATGGACTAGAAAGTCAGCCCTGTCATTCAGTTTAGTCCCTGGACTTAACGAAGTCAGTCAGGAACTTAACGGAAGTGACAGAAACTAACAAGAAACACTTAAAATGGGGAGAAACACAAAATCAAATGTGCAATCGGGGTGAGCGGTCCAAGGCGGGGTGTCTACAGGACTGTTCTGCAAATCTTGAAGGGATGTCTCGTACGAGACATTAGATGTCTCGTACGAGATATCTCTCCTGGAGCCCAGATTCAAAACAGATCAGATTAAAAAAAGAGCAGTCCGAAAATTCACAGAAAAATTCAGAAAAAAATATATTTTTAGCAGAAAATTACAGAGATTAAAACCACCTAATTTACACGCAAGTCTAACCCACTTAGTTTATCCCCAGAAGAGTCGCCTTTGTTTGCACCCGAGAAGATACCCGCTTTACCTTTTTGATTTGAGAGTCGCCACCATGTTGTTGAACGGAACACGGACCGTGAGATTCTTGAGTTTGGGGTTAAGTTATGGATTGGTAAGGTCAAGGAGCACCCAATCCACCCAATCTAGGATTGGTCTTGCTGAGGTGTTTTTAATCAAATAAAGAATAAACAATTAAAACAAATAAAGTCAATAATTAATTTCTTAATTATTGGAATGTCGGATCATGTGCTTCGAGACCATCTCCATAGATTAGAGAGGCTCTAGGATGATCCTTTTGATGGGATTACACTACTCTAAAACAAAGAAGTAGATGAGAAGTAGAGATTAAAAGCGTAGGAGTTTACCTAAAGCGTTCTTGAGATTCCAATTGATGGCCTTGACTAAGGCCTTGATAATCCAAGAGTTTTGTGATGATTTTGGCTTGAAAGGATGAGTTTTTGATGGTGTTTTGGTGTGAGGGGAGAGGGAAAACGGGATTTTTGAGAGAGAGACTGATTGGAAAGTTGTTAACCTCTTTTTTGTGGTTAAGGGATCATTAACTAGCCTTAGGAGTGAAATACTCTTTATTTATAGGCTTAGATTGCTTAGGGACCAAGTAGAGAGGTTTAATAAGGTAAGGAATCAATAGGAAACCTCCAGGAAGTCTCCTACTGATATGCTTCCCGGATTAGGAGAGTGTTGGCCAAGAAAGAGATCGGGATGGAGAAGGAAAGTGAATCAAACTCGCAGACAGAGGAGATGTCTCGTACGAGGCATCCAGTACAGAAGTACTGTTTTGTCCTTATCTAAAGTTCTGTTGTTCAGTTTAGCCCCTAACTAACGGAGTCCGTCCGAAACTTAATGAAACATGACAAAACTAACGAGTTTTCATAAAAACACAAAGGCGAGACAAGAGAGTAGTGTAATCATAAATGTGAGTTCAAAATGGGGTGTCTACAGGAAGACTTGCCATTAATGATGTCGCGACCCCGAACCCCGCGGCCCGAGATCGCGAGCTGGACGTCGACTTAGAACCAAAACTCTAAAATATAGAAGTTAAAAATTCCATTTTGAACCAAAAGATGATAACACAAGGTTTTACAAATCCAAGTTTAAATCAACAAATTACATCTAACATAAGCTCCACAGCTTATACTCAAAAGAATAAAATATACAATTCTTAATGACGTCAATAATGGTAAAACTATCCCCAAAAGGTTATACATTTAAATAATGTAAACCGATCCATAACAACCTGCCCCAAAATCTCAAACCTCTCGACGTCCTCCTCGATCCGCAAATCCTAATCCTTTTCCTCCTAGGGGGGGGGTTAAGGAAAAACAAAGATGGAAATAAACGGGGTGAGATAAAATCTCAGTAAGTTACTAATGCAACTACATGCCATGCTATTATGCAATAACCAATAGCAATTAACATATGACAGATAGCAGCGGAATAATAAGTGACATGCTGTCAAACAGTAACATCCAATAATCAATCATATAAATAAACATATAACAACAAATGAGAGGCTCCCTATCGCCAACCGTCCCATACCGGTTGGAAATAACGACCAGCTCATCATGCAACACATAAAGCTGAAATAAACACTCATAAGTGGATACATAGCCAAGGTTTTCCAAACCGGAACATCCAAATAAAGGATCGCTGCGCAGCTTCAATAATCAACAATCAACATCTTCATAGCAGCATGAAAGCTCGAAGAGAAAACCCCGGTACCGGAACCAATAACCAAATGAAGTGTCACAAGGGACAAGGACCATGACACAAAGTCATGCCCGTTAGCCAGATACATTCACAAAGGAACGCTGACTTATCCTTTCCAAGGCCAATCTGGAGAAGGGGTATAGAAGGGGGCAAAACAATGGTCAACATTATAATGGACTTGGCTTTGCCATTATAATCTTTCCCATCGCCCAAACACACACAAAATACCAGCTGGACTTTCAAATAAATGCTAAGTAATAATAATTTAGCATGAATAACAACTTAAGGTTCCAAAGTAGGGAACCACACCAATTAATCACCATAAAGATGCAAACGATTACTCATGAAGAGTTCAACAACAACGAACACAAGAAGTTTCTCATAAAAGAGCACAACAACGATAAACGGAATTTCTCATAAAGAGCACAACAACAATAAACGGTATTGCTCATAAGGAGCGCAACAACAATGATTATTAGAATACGATAATTCCATAAAGAGGAACCATACCAGATACATTTCAAAGATGATACCCATAAGTTACTCATAAGGAACACAACCCAAACGGTCGCTCACAAATAGTACAACGACTACAACCCAAAATTATCCTAAACGTTTACTCATAAAGATGTACTAGGACTATGAACTCAACCATCTCATCACACCTGAAATTCCAAAGTAGGAATCAGAATGAATACACTTTAAGGTTAATCAAACCGTAAGAACCCAATTGCCAATACACGCTTCACCTCCGTTCATAACGAACCAATTCTAAACACCCCAAACGAATCCAAAAGGTTTCACTTATTAGAACATGATCGCGACCGGACTAAACCCTACACTTTGGTGTTCAACCACAACCCTCTAGGTACTATGGGACATCGCCTAAAACCTAGACCAAGTCTTACTCGAAAATCAATTCGATTGGAACAACCACGAACACATCATAAGATGCCCAAACACCCAATAAAATCCCGAAGTATAAAACTTATAACTTAACTGAACAACCTATACCATATTGTAGTACTCGAAGAGATCTTCGAAACGATAGTTTACACGCCTAAAACGGAGTCCGGATGAGAAAGTTATGGCCTCCGGAAGATCGAACGAAAAAACGGACAATCTGGAAAAAGAGGGATGCGCGCGCACCCTTTTCTGCTTCGAAATCGCAACCTTCTGACCTTAGGAGGCGCGCGCATCACTTTTTATGGAGGCGCGCGCATCCCTCTTTTTCCAGATTGTCCGTTTTTTCGTTCGATCTTCCGGAGGCCATAACTTTCTCATCCGGACTCCGTTTTAGGCGTGTAAACTATCGTTTCGAAGATCTCTTCGAGTACTACAATATGGTATAGGTTGTTCAGTTAAGTTATAAGTTTTATACTTCGGGATTTTATTGGGTGTTTGGGCATCTTATGATGTGTTCGTGGTTGTTCCAATCGAATTGATTTTCGAGTAAGACTTGGTCTAGGTTTTTAGGCGATGTCCCATAGTACCTAGAGGGTTGTGGTTGAACACCAAAGTGTAGGGTTTAGTCCGGTCGCGATCATGTTCTAATAAGTGAAACCTTTTGGATTCGTTTGGGGTGTTTAGAATTGGTTCGTTATGAACGGAGGTGAAGCGTGTATTGGCAATTGGGTTCTTACGGTTTGATTAACCTTAAAGTGTATTCATTCTGATTCCTACTTTGGAATTTCAGGTGTGATGAGATGGTTGAGTTCATAGTCCTAGTACATCTTTATGAGTAAACGTTTAGGATAATTTTGGGTTGTAGTCGTTGTACTATTTGTGAGCGACCGTTTGGGTTGTGTTCCTTATGAGTAACTTATGGGTATCATCTTTGAAATGTATCTGGTATGGTTCCTCTTTATGGAATTATCGTATTCTAATAATCATTGTTGTTGCGCTCCTTATGAGCAATACCGTTTATTGTTGTTGTGCTCTTTATGAGAAATTCCGTTTATCGTTGTTGTGCTCTTTTATGAGAAACTTCTTGTGTTCGTTGTTGTTGAACTCTTCATGAGTAATCGTTTGCATCTTTATGGTGATTAATTGGTGTGGTTCCCTACTTTGGAACCTTAAGTTGTTATTCATGCTAAATTATTATTACTTAGCATTTATTTGAAAGTCCAGCTGGTATTTTGTGTGTGTTTGGGCGATGGGAAAGATTATAATGGCAAAGCCAAGTCCATTATAATGTTGACCATTGTTTTGCCCCCTTCTATACCCCTTCTCCAGATTGGCCTTGGAAAGGATAAGTCAGCGTTCCTTTGTGAATGTATCTGGCTAACGGGCATGACTTTGTGTCATGGTCCTTGTCCCTTGTGACACTTCATTTGGTTATTGGTTCCGGTACCGGGGTTTTCTCTTCGAGCTTTCATGCTGCTATGAAGATGTTGATTGTTGATTATTGAAGCTGCGCAGCGATCCTTTATTTGGATGTTCCGGTTTGGAAAACCTTGGCTATGTATCCACTTATGAGTGTTTATTTCAGCTTTATGTGTTGCATGATGAGCTGGTCGTTATTTCCAACCGGTATGGGACGGTTGGCGATAGGGAGCCTCTCATTTGTTGTTATATGTTTATTTATATGATTGATTATTGGATGTTACTGTTTGACAGCATGTCACTTATTATTCCGCTGCTATCTGTCATATGTTAATTGCTATTGGTTATTGCATAATAGCATGGCATGTAGTTGCATTAGTAACTTACTGAGATTTTATCTCACCCCGTTTATTTCCATCTTTGTTTTTCCTTAACCCCCCCCCTAGGAGGAAAAGGATTAGGATTTGCGGATCGAGGAGGACGTCGAGAGGTTTGAGATTTTGGGGCAGGTTGTTATGGATCGGTTTACATTATTTAAATGTATAACCTTTTGGGGATAGTTTTACCATTATTGACGTCATTAAGAATTGTATATTTTATTCTTTTGAGTATAAGCTGTGGAGCTTATGTTAGATGTAATTTGTTGATTTAAACTTGGATTTGTAAAACCTTGTGTTATCATCTTTTGGTTCAAAATGGAATTTTTAACTTCTATATTTTAGAGTTTTGGTTCTAAGTCGACGTCCAGCTCGCGATCTCGGGCCGCGGGGTTCGGGGTCGCGACATCATTAATGGCAAGTCTTCCTGTAGACACCCCATTTTGAACTCACATTTATGATTACACTACTCTCTTGTCTCGCCTTTGTGTTTTTATGAAAACTCGTTAGTTTTGTCATGTTTCATTAAGTTTCGGACGGACTCCGTTAGTTAGGGGCTAAACTGAACAACAGAACTTTAGATAAGGACAAAACAGTACTTCTGTACTGGATGCCTCGTACGAGACATCTCCTCTGTCTGCGAGTTTGATTCACTTTCCTTCTCCATCCCGATCTCTTTCTTGGCCAACACTCTCCTAATCCGGGAAGCATATCAGTAGGAGACTTCCTGGAGGTTTCCTATTGATTCCTTACCTTATTAAACCTCTCTACTTGGTCCCTAAGCAATCTAAGCCTATAAATAAAGAGTATTTCACTCCTAAGGCTAGTTAATGATCCCTTAACCACAAAAAAGAGGTTAACAACTTTCCAATCAGTCTCTCTCTCAAAAATCCCGTTTTCCCTCTCCCCTCACACCAAAACACCATCAAAAACTCATCCTTTCAAGCCAAAATCATCACAAAACTCTTGGATTATCAAGGCCTTAGTCAAGGCCATCAATTGGAATCTCAAGAACGCTTTAGGTAAACTTCTACGCTTTTAATCTCTACTTCTCATCTACTTCTTTGTTTTAGAGTAGTGTAATCCCATCAAAAGGATCATCCTAGAGCCTCTCTAATCTATGGAGATGGTCTCGAAGCACATGATCCGACATTCCAATAATTAAGAAATTAATTATTGACTTTATTTGTTTTAATTGTTTATTCTTTATTTGATTAAAAACACCTCAGCAAGACCAATCCTAGATTGGGTGGATTGGGTGCTCCTTGACCTTACCAATCCATAACTTAACCCCAAACTCAAGAATCTCACGGTCCGTGTTCCGTTCAACAACATGGTGGCGACTCTCAAATCAAAAAGGTAAAGCGGGTATCTTCTCGGGTGCAAACAAAGGCGACTCTTCTGGGGATAAACTAAGTGGGTTAGACTTGCGTGTAAATTAGGTGGTTTTAATCTCTGTAATTTTCTACTAAAAATATATTTTTTTCTGAATTTTTCTGTGAATTTTCGGACTGCTCTTTTTTTAATCTGATCTGTTTTGAATCTGGGCTCCAGGAGAGATATCTCGTACGAGACATCTAATGTCTCGTACGAGACATCCCTTCAAGATTTGCAGAACAGTCCTGTAGACACCCCGCCTTGGACCGCTCACCCCGATTGCACATTTGATTTTGTGTTTCTCCCCATTTTAAGTGTTTCTTGTTAGTTTCTGTCACTTCCGTTAAGTTCCTGACTGACTTCGTTAAGTCCAGGGACTAAACTGAATGACAGGGCTGACTTTCTAGTCCATTCTGTCAAAATTGCCTTCTCTGAGTCGCGCGCCTCCGACAGGAGGAGCCAAGCGCGCGCGCCTTCCGCCCCCAAAGCAGGAAGCGCGCGCCTCTGGGCGTCAGTTACAGATTTCTGGCCAGGATTCCCTCACTTGCTCAATTTACAAGATTTTGCCCGGGAAGGATTTCTTGGTGACTGAGTTTTGGCACCAAAAACACCCCTCTTTCACCTATAAAAACCTCTCTTTACCTCCATTTTCAAGGATTGAAAAATAATCGGAAAAACCCAATCGAAAACTAGACAAAAAAAATCACTTTCTAAAGGTTCTCCAAGGATCTCATTAAGCAACATTTGAAGTTCTTCAAATTGTAGGTAAAAGTCCATCTTTTCCTTTCTTTTCTACTTCATCTCCTCTCTATCTTTTTTACTTTAATCAAATGTTCAATCACCCAAATCATTTTGGGACATGACTCTAATGATCACCTCATCTCATTGAGGTTGGTTAAGGAGTCATCTCCTACATTCCAAATCCTATTTTAAATCCCCCCTTTTCATGACTTAAAGAAGAAGAAGAAGAACATTTTCATTCATGTAGATTTTGATCAAGCAAGACCAACTTTAGTTGGACGGGATGGGTGTTTCGGTACTTCCCATCTCGTAATCTAACCCCCGAACCTCAAAACAAAGAATCTCTGTTTTCGTAATCAAACTTAGGCTACAATCAATAGGTTTTTCTTATGTTCCTCAAAACATAGGTGGCGACTCTAAAAACAAGTTAGACATCCTAGGATAATTCACCGCTCTAGCCAAGCCGTGGTTCCCCGGGGTATCTACAGTGGCGACTCTGCTGGGGACGTTATTTGAGGGTTAAACTTGCATTCTGATTGAAATCTACATCTTTTCTGGGCATTCTGTTTCCTGATGGGGGAGGTGCGCGCGTCTGGCCTTTTAAGCCTAAGGCGCGCGCATCCCGCATCAAGAACCAGAATCGCCCACTTCTTCATATTCTTCATCTTCTTCTTCTATTATTCTGCACTAATCACTTCTGCAGGGGTTACAATATGAACATGGGACCAGGGCAATCCCCTGAGTCCAAAGTCTGACATTCTGACAGGTGTGCCCCAGAAGCGCGTGCCTCCCATAAGCATTGCGCCATGCGCGCGCTTCCCATATCAGTACTCAGAGGCGCACGCTTCTGGGTTGGTTCCCAGAACAGAAACAGGTTTCAGTGACTGAGCAGAACAGTGGGGTGTGGGCACAGTGGCCTGCATCAGAACAGAATTGAACCCTCGGACTGTTTTAATTTTGTGTTTTATTTACCGGTCACACGGGTGATTCGGGAGTTGTAACTTTATGTGCTTATGTGTTTTGTGTGTTTTTCTTTCTTTTCAAAGAAAAAAAATAAAAAAAAATAAAAAATTTTGTCACTTGTTAGACCTCACACTACATGCACATATTCCTATGAACTGCTCACTATCGAGTCGCACAAGTCCAACCCCAAACCCGTCGAGGCCCGTCCTAGAAAGTTTCAAGCTCCACCAGACCTTGGCTCTTTCGAAGCGGTAAACCTCAGCCCGTGGCGTAGTTCAAGACTACATGCCGGGGGTGACCTTTGAGCCTCATATTCAAGCCGAGCACAAACCACACAATTCTAGTTAGGGTCTAACACTCCGTGACTCAAGTCGGTTTCCATGTACCGAGATTTCCCTAAACTAATGTCTTCAAATCATACATGCCAACTTGTTGAAATGGACGCAATAAAAATCCGTCCCCAAAAATTGGTTACTTTGGACGAAAATAAAAATCCGTCCCCGCATGTATGCTTTACTACATTAATTTAGTTTAATCCCGATACATGTAGGATTCACAAGCGCGATGGAATCCGATGAGTATATGGGACCGCGAGATGGTCTATATACTAGTGTGACGATTCCATTATTTCCTTAGAAACCCCAAAAGGGATTCATTCCCTCCGACTTATAAAAAAAAAAAAAAGAGTCTTTTCTTATGTGGTTCGAGTCGTGTGCCCAACTGTGTGTTCTAACCCCTTCATGGACCGCAAGTGTTACCCAAGACTGACAAGGGCCTCTTCTGCAATATAGGTTCAATTGGTACTTACAAAGTCTACCGGGATTCAGCAAATCGGTTAGTCCGTGAAGAGATCACTCCAACAGCTCCAACATCAACCATGACCGGCAGCAGCAACACCATGTCTCTCGAACAGCTCTCAACCATGGTCCAACTCCTCCAAGAGCAAGTCTCCACCCTTAACAAAGAGGCACAAAGCAAAGACGACATTTGGCAATCCCACCTCGACAGCCAAAGGGAGGCCCACGAGGCCGAAATGGAGCTAATGAAAGAAAAGCTCACCAACCTTGCCAAGGGAAAGAACAAGAACAATGATGATGAATCCGAATGGACCGAGGGTTTGTTCAAGAGTCCTTATGTCAACACCCGCACCAAGAAGATGGGGGAACCAAGTTCCGAGAACAATGAGCCCAAAATGGTGGATTCTATCATGGCCTACATCGACCAAAAATTCAATGGGCTCAACATGGGGAAAGGCTCCGACACAAGCCTTTATCAATCATCCATCCTCATGAGTACTATGGCCGCTCTTCCCGATAAGTTCAAGATGCCCGACATAAGAAAATTCAAGGGCAACTCTTGTCCTATGGCTCATATTGAGACTTATATTTGGGCAATGGTTCCAAAGAAGGTCTCCCCCAAGGTGATGGCTCAATGCTTTCCTCTCACTCTCGAGGGGGCGGCAAAAGATTGGTATGCTACTCTCCCGCTCACTGTCCGTCTTGATTGGTACTCCGCCATGCTTGCCTTCAAGAACCAATACCAAGGCAACACCACTCACCGGCCCACAAGGAAAGAGCTAGAGAACACTACTCAACGAGACAATGAGTCCTTCATCGACTTCACAAGGAGATGGAATGACAAACTCTCTGAAATTGTTGAGAGGCCGAACACAAAAGAGCAAATGGACATATTTCTCAAGTGTCTCAAGATTGATCTCCGCACTCACCTAAGTGGGGCTTGCTACTCCGACTTCTCCCAAATGTATGAGGTGGGGGTACGCATGGATGACTTGCTCAAGGAGATTAAGAAGGCCACTCCTACTTACCGCTAAAAGGCCGCTTCCAACTCCACAAAAGAGGCCTCGGTCAACGCCGTCACTATTGACAAGGGGAATTACAAAAAGGTTCCTCCACCTCAAGGGAAGAAGTCCCGAAGTGACCGTGTCTACACGCCTCTCCAAGGCATGACTCAAACCGAAGTGTTCGAGGTCCTCAAGGCAAAGGGTCAAGTCACACCCGTGCAAGGGTACCAACCCAAGACGATCCTCTCCAATCATGCTCACCACAAATATTGTGGCTACCACCAATATAGTGGCCACACCACCGAGGAATGCTTCGTTCTACGCAATGTCATTCAAGATCTCATAGATAAGAAAGAATTTGTAGTGACTAATGACGAGCATGTCAATGTAATAGAGATAGGAGAGCTCGAGGGGACCACCCATTCAATCCCAATTGTGAATGGGGGCCCCAATATTATGAATAAACTTGACAATTCTTGTTATGTAGTGACTTACGATGAAGTAATGAGGGAAGTACTAGAGAATAGGAAAAAGAAGCAAGATGGGAACGTCAACATGCTAACTCGATCCGGTCGAGTCATAGCAAGCAACCCTTCCACTTCAGCACCGAGCTCCTCTTCTCAAAAGCCGCAAGCTCAAAACACTCCCGAAGATCCTCTACTTGTCCAAGTCAAGAAAACTCAAGCCAACATCTCTATTTGGGACCTCATTGCATCCTCAAAGAAACACTGAGATCTTGTCATCCGCAATCTCGATGATACATCAGTCTCTCCCGATACTACTCCTGAGGACCTCACGGCAATGATTGGTCACATTCATTTTAGCAACGTCATCACCTTTGCCGATATGGACCTGCCACCGTTTGGTTCCGACCACAACGAAGCTATTTACCTCAAAGTACGAGCAAGGGGGAGGCCCGTCTCAAGAGTCTTAGTGGACGGTGGTTCCGCGCTCAATCTCATGCCTGGTAGAATCATGGGCATACTGGGGCTTAAGGATTCTGATTTGAAGCCTTCTACTCAAGTAATCCGAGGTTATGACAGCACCGCCCGTACAGTCATGGGTATGATCGAAATAGACATTGAGTTTGGGAGCATGGTCATGTCCGTTCCATTCCAAGTGCTTGATATCCCGGCCTCGTTCAACTTACTGTTGGGTCGACCATGGATTTACAGTGCTAATGTCGTACCGTCAACTCTCCACCAATGTGTCAAGATCCGAAATGGCGATGAAATAGTGACCGTAATGGCTGAAAACATCACTATCCACAGAAAAGGTGAGCCCGTCCACCAAGTTCAGCATGGTCTACCAGACTCCACTCTCTCCGGCGTCTCAATCAACGCCATTGACAAAGAAGGGGGAAATGGATCATGGACCCCCAGCAATCACAAAGTCCTCCGCATGATGAGGAATATGGACTACTTCCCTAGTTTAGGCTTAGGGAAATATCAACAAGGAATCCTACATCCTGTGCAAGTCCCATTTGTCAAGAACACCTTCGGTTTGGGGTATGAGCCTTCCAAAGAAGACTTGAAACAAGAGCAAGCAATCAAGAACGAAAAGGCCCGAGCTCGTAGAGAAGGCCATCGTTATGAAGTCCCTAATCTAAGGCCTTACCGCAAGACGTTGAATGGTTATTTTGTCCGCCAAGGGGAAGACGTCCCGTACATGATCTTTCCCGAGCCGTGGGTTAACAATAAAGGTGTCAAAAAGCCCGGCCTCGAAATCTTCTTCGATTGTGAGATCCAGATATCCGAAAGAGAACCAACTCCCATGTCGCCCCGTGAATGGTGGGGGAGGAAGATGACTATAGAGTCCGAGACAGAAATCACCGTGGGGGAAGAACTGACAGATTTAGCCTCCATGTTTGAAGAGCTTGCCATGATGAATGAATGCCAAGTTAACGCCATCCATGACACCGTCATCATGAACGAGACTATCAGTGAGATCCCGCCAAGCTCCGAGCCGATCAATAATTGGTATTCAACAAAAGGGCCCGTGGTATCCGAGGAGTTCTTAGTCCAAGAAATGGGTTGCATACCCCGCACAGCAACAAAGGAAGAGCAGCTCACACTTACTTTCGAGTCTGAGAGTGTCTCTAATACCCTCACCCAAGAGGATTTGGAGGCCATAGCCGAGCGTGTGCTTCCTTTCTTTGCTAATGAAAAATTTGATATTTCTGAGTACCCTGAGATTGCAAACATCATAAATGATGAATTAACTAATAATGAACTTAACAAACAAGTTAATAACGATTCAAATTATGATGAAATAGACCACGAAAACACAACATACTTAAATGAACTTGCTCAACAAGTCCGTAGTCGTGGCGAGAATGGTCCAAAGGCTGACGAAGAATTGCATGTTGTTAATCTGGGTACCAAAGAAGAGCCAAAAGAAACCAAGATTGGAAGCTTCTTCAAGGGAGACGACAGAGACAGATTGACTGCATTACTACGGGAGTTCGTGGATGTGTTCGCATGGTCATACAAAGACATGCCGGGTTTAGACAGAAAGGTAGCAGAGCACAGGATTCCGATCAGAGAAGATGCCAGGCCAGTAAAGCAGAAGCTCAGAAAGATCAAGCCAGAATGGTCTCTGCAGGTCAAAGAAGAGATTGAGAAGCTCCTCAGTGTGGGTTTCATCAAGGTTATCGAGTATCCGACATGGTTAGCCAACATTGTGACAGTCAGGAAGGCGAACGGCAAGGTTCGAGTTTGTGTAGACTTCCGAGATTTAAACAAAGCTTCCCCAAAAGATGATTTTCCACTCCCTAATATCGACATGATAGTCGACTCCACTGCTGCCTACGAGGTCCGCTCATTCGTGGATGGGTTCGCTGGGTACAATCAGATTCTCATGGCCGAGGAAGATCAACATAAGACAGCCCTCACAACACCGTGGGGTACCTTTTGCTACACAGTCATGCCATTTGGGTTAAGAAACGCTGGGGCTTCCTACCAAAGAGCCGTGACAGACTTGTTCCACGATATGATTCACAAAGAAATCAAGGTCTATGTGGACGACATGATCATTCACTCCAAAGGGACCGATGGTCAACATTTAATCGATCTCTGCAAGTTCTTCGAAAGGCTTCGTCAACACAAGATGAGGCTCAACCCTGCAAAGTGCACGTTCGGGGTTATCCGAGGCAAAGTTCTTGGTTATATGGTCACTGAAAGGGGAATTGAAGTAGACCCCTCCAAAATCAAGGCAATCATTGACATGCCTCCTCCAAAGACGCAGAAAGAGATTGAAGGTTTCATGGGCAGACTACAATACATCAGTCGGTCTGTGCACCAACTCACTTCCATGTGCGAGCCAATCTTCAAGCTACTCAAGAAGAATGCGGCTCTAGAATGGACCGATGCGTGCCAAGAAGCCTTCGACCAAGTGAAGCATTACTTAACGTGCCCTCCTGTTCTAGTTCCGCCGCACAAAGAGAAACCTCTGTTGCTCTATCTCACTGTCAATGATGAAGTCCTAGGGGCTATGTTAGCACAAGAGCAACGAGAGTCCACAAAGGAGAACGCCATTTATTTTTTCAGTCGCCGATTCCAAGGAGGCGAAAAGAATTACTCTGTCTTAGAGAAGTCATGCGCAGCATTGGTTTGGGTCACTCAAAAGCTCAAACACTATATGGAAGCTTTTCCGATCAAGCTAGTAGCAAAGGTGGACCTGCTCCGCTACATCTTCGAGAAGCCTTTCATGTCAACAAGAATAGCCAAATGGTACTTCATGCTTGCCGGCTATGATATCACTTACGTCACACTAAAATCCGTCAGGGGGAAAGTGTTCAGTGACCAGCTTGCCGAATTCCCGTATGACGAAGTGAAGGGGGAAGATGCACAGTTCCCCGACGAGCATTTAATTTGTACTGCAACCGAGGAAGACAAGTGGCAACTTTTTTTCGATGGCACCGCCAATAAACACGGTTTTGGTATAGGGGTATTGCTTGTCGATCCAAAAGACATCTACACTCCCATTGCCATACGCTTGGAATTCGAAGCTACCAACAACATTGCCGAGTACGAAGCATGCATAGCAGGGCTCGAAGCAGCTCTCGAAAGAAACGTCACGGAACTAGAAGTGTTTGGCGACTCTCTGCTCCTTATCAATCAGCAATCGGGTAAATGGCGAACCCAAGACCCGACTCTCCAACAGTATGGTCAGCACCTTGAAGAACTGGTTGAATAATTCCAAGAGATCACTTTCAAATACCTGCCAAGGGATAAGAATCGCTTCGCCGATGCACTGGCCACTATAGCTTCATTAGTTGAAATGCCCAAAGGGAAAATGGTGAAGCCTTTCAAAATTGCTCGAAGGAACAGTCCGGAATATTGCATGAGTATCGAGATCAACGAGGTTCAAACAAAATCTCCGTGGTATTCAGATATCATGAACTTCCTCAAAGACGGCACTTATCCCGAGAACATCAATAAGAAGTCTCAAGCAGCTCTGCAAAGGTTAGCCTCTCGGTACGTACTGATTGGGGACCGAGTCTATAAAAGGCACCACGACGGGATCAATCTCCTATGCGCTAATGAGACCGAAGCTCAAGAGATAATGTGTGAAGTGCACGAAGGAGAATGTGGACCCCACATGAATGGGTTTATGCTAGTCAAGAAGATACTTCGCATTGGTTACTATTGGAGCACTATGGAACGAGACTGTATCGAGAAAGTCAAAAGGTGTGCCAAGTGCCAATTCCACGCTAATCTGCAACATGCTCCACCCTCACAACTTTACAACATGGTCATACCTTGGCCTTTCTCTTGTTGGGGGATAGACATCATCGGTAAAATTCATCCTGCCGGGAGCAATGGGCAGTCATTCGTCCTAGTGGCAGTCGACTACTTCACAAAGTGGGTCGAAGCACAAGCCTATCGAACCCTCAACGCCAAGAAAGTGGCCGAATTTGTAAAGATTAATATCATGTGCCGATACGGCGTGCCTCATGAAATCATTTCCGACAACGGCTCTTACTTTGAGAAGGAAATGGATGCACTTTTGGTAGAATACAAGATCACCAAGCCGGCCCCAAGAAAATGGCGCAGTCGAAGCAGCAAATAAGACCATCGAGACCATCGTCAAGAAAATGGCCTCAACAGGAAGGGATTGGCCCGAGAAGCTACCATTAGCATTGTGGGGCTACCGCACATCCATACGGTCCACAACAGGAGAAACTCCTTATACATTGGTCTATGGTTCTGAAGCCGTACTCCCTATCGAACTTGAAGTCCCATCTCTATGGGTCCTCCTCGAGAATCAAGTCAACGAGGTCAACTGGATGCAAAGTCGATACGAACAGCTAGCCTTACTCGACGAGAAAAGGTTAAGAGCACTCGAACGCACGAGGGCATATCAGCAAAGGATGGCAAGAGCTTTCAACAAAAAAGTGATGCCTCGAAACATCAATGTGGGAGATTTGGTTTTAAGACAACATCCTCCTAATGCCATGAATCCCCTGGGGAAATGGGGACCCCGATGGATCGGTCCGTACGTGGTCAAAAAGATACTAAGCGGTGGTGCAGTCCGGCTCGTGGATTTAGATGGTGACCAGCTGCCAAAGGAGGTCAACCTCGACAAGCTCAAGAGGTTCTACGCTTAATAAACAAAGACCATTAAAAAAAAAAAAAAAAAAAATTGCTCGCTAGGTTGAAAACCCGCAAGGGCGGCCAAGGCAAAAATTAGAGCACGTGCAAAAAAAGAAGCCCGCTAGATTGAAAACCCGCAAGGGCGGTCTAGGCAAAAAACAGGGTGCACAAGAAAAAAAAAAAAGATGGTCTTTGTTTGTTTGAACTACGAAGACCTGAGCCTCCCAACTGGAGGAACGTAGGCAACCTTCGGGTGCGGTCTAAAACATATCAAAAATACCCAATTCACTTCAAATAACAAAATGCAATTTTTATTCATTCAATGAATTATTAAAACCATTACAACGGATTTATTGAGCAACAAAAGACATCAAAATATTAAATCCTAAAACAAAGTGGTCTAATTGCAATCTCTTAGGGTACTAAGAAAAATCCAATTTTCTCTTAGCTTTCGAAGGGCCGCCCGATCGTCTCTCAATCCTTTTCTTCTTGGGTAACAAAGGAGCACTAATACGCACCGAAACCTTCTGTGCTGCAACACGTCTCCTAGAATAAAAGTCATCCAAAGGAGTACCGAAAGGGTCAGCGAGAATGTTACTCGAATCAGCAGCAACCTCCCTATATCTCAAAGTGCTGCTAGGCTCAAAACCCTGTCCCAACAACTCGGCACGAAGCACATCAACCCAAGTGATGCCACGGTAAAGGGTGCCAAATAAATAATCCAAGTAGCTCTCGGGAAGGAAGACACTCCCCCGATGCAGAGGAGCGAAAGCCCAACGATTGCGGTCATCTCCCCAAGCCGACTGAAGCTCACTCGAGAAGTCAGGACCCATGTAAGCAACTGGACGAAGCATTCCATCCCTCGGAAAAGGAATTGTCTGTTGGCGACCGAACTGCCGCAGAACTCGCTCTGGCTGGTAAAATGAAGAATCTCTCAAACCGGGTACAACCACGTGCTGAAAACCAAGAGTCCATTCCACAAAAGGACGAAGACCCCAAGAAGGAGGACACCACTCAATATCAACGGTCGCCCGAGAGGCAAAGAATTTCTTCCAATCATCTTCAGATAAATCCCGGATCAACAACTTCCTCCTATGAACAGCAAAAGGAGACAAATCACCATCCGGAGAATAAATTCTGAAGTGTTCTCGGAGCCAAATGGTCAAGAGCAAAGGGCTTCCCCGACACATCTTGCCCGTCCTATGTAACTCATCAAGGCCGTGCAACGTCTCCCCTACAATAAGAGGGATTACACTAAATTGCTGCTCCTTAGCTTGCAAAATAATCTCAGCCAACTGCACGTCCGCAGTCCCGAAAGGTGTAACAAACAGTACTTCGCTGAAGAGACAAACGGCCATGGCATTTCTTTTGAAAGATTGAACCATCGGGTCCTCCGAGTGTAAACTGAAGAACATCGGCAATTCAGTTATGTCAATCACGGTACCATGCAACATCTTCCTCACGTCCTCAACAGAGAGATCCAGTAACCCAACCCAAGAGTCGATGGCACCACGGTGATATTTAGGGACGGCAATCCGACCGGCCAAAGGCGTGCCAAGGATGGCCCCAAAATCGTCAACAGTCGGCACCATTTCATTAGCTGAAAGGTTGAAGGTATGGCTGTCGCAATCCCAGAAAGCCGCGGCAGCTCTCAACAAATCCCAATCCGGCTTCAACGTCCGCAAGGTGAAAAGAATTCGAAACCCGAAATCTTTAATGAAGGCCTTCTTGGGATGGGTCTTGAAAGAATACACAAAAGTGCCCAAGTCCTTTTCATACGCACTAACGACCTTGGCATCAAGGGCAAAAGAATTGGAAGCCATGGAAAATGTTGATCACAAGCGAAGTTAAGCAATAATATGATATTCAAAAATGGAAGAAAGGAGCTGTGAGAATCAAGTGGTCGAACAGAAGATGATATTATAGCTGTTGGGGCTCTTTTGGTCAGCAAATGTCAAGCCCGGAATTCCACCTCCCAGACGCGCGCGCCACCCGCCAGCAGTCTGAAGTGCGCGCGCGTCCCAAGCCTACATAGGAAGGCGCGCGCCTCCCAGGTCTAAATCGCTTCAAGAAAAGGGCCTTGTCAGAGATCTCCAGCCTAAATCAAGACACTGTCCCGATCCTCATACACCCAGTCGGGCACACCTTTTTCTGGTCCGCCCTTAAGGCATGTCAAAAATCGAAAGTAGGATAGAAACTCCCACTCAAAAGTAGGCTATCCTCTTCAAAATTCCGAACTCCCTAAGTTCTGTCACGGGTGCCACACCCCCCTCAAGAGTCAATCTCAACATTTCATCCCCAGCAGGAACATTTTTCTGGTCGCGGTCAACTGTGCCCGCACCCCACAATTCAAAAAGTCAAGTGTGACTCCAAATGGCACGAGACTTCAAAGCAATATTTCATCAAACGGATTCACTAACGGATTCGTCAACAAGGGTTCACCAACGGACTCATCCAAGGGATTCACTAACGGATTCATCAAACGGATTCACTAACGGATTCGTCAACAAGGGTTCACCAACGGACTCATCCAAGGAATTCACTAACGGATTCATCAAACGGATTCACTAACGGATTCGTCAACAAGGGTTCACCAACGGACTCATCCAAGGGATTCACTAACGGATTCATCAAACAGATTCACTAACGGATTCGTCAACAAGGGTTCACCAACGGACTCATCCAAGGGATTCACTAACGGATTCATCAAACGGATTCACTAACGGATTCGTCAACAAGGGTTCACCAACGGACTCATCCAAGGGATTCACTAACGGATTCGTCAACAAGGGTTCACCAACGGACTCATCCAAGGGATTCACTAACGGATTCATACGGATTCACTAACGGATTCGTCAACAAGGGTTCACCAACGGACTCATCCAAGGGATTCACTAACGGATTCGTCAACAAGGGTTCACCAACGGACTCATCCAAGGGATTCACTAACGGATTCATACGGATTCACTAACGGATTCGTCAAGAAGGGTTCACCAACGGACTCATCCAAGGGATTCACTAACGGATTCACCAAATGGATTCACTAACGGATTCGTCAACAAGGGTTCACCAACGGACTCATCCAAGGGATTCACTAACGGATTCATCAAACGGATTCACTAACGGATTCGTCAACAAGGGTTCACCAACGGACTCATCCAAGGGATTCACTAACGGATTCATCAAACGGATTCACTAACGGATTCGTCAACAAGGGTTCACCAACGGACTCATCCAAGGGATTCACTAACGAATTCGTCAACAAGGGTTCACCAACGGACTCATCCAAGAGATTCACTAACGGATTCAAACGGATTCACTAACGGATTCGTCAACAAGGGTTCACCAACGGACTCATCCAAGGGATTCACTAACGGATTCATCAAGCGGACTCACCAACGGATTCGTCAACAAGAGTTCACTAACGGACTCATTCAAGGGATTCACTAACGGATTCATCAAAAGGTTCACTAACGGCCTCATTCAAAACATTCAGCCAGCAGGTTCACCTAACGGATCATGCCACCCCTATCAACAAAAGCCGCTCACACAGGGAGCGCACCACTATCTCTCGCAATTTCAAATTCCTGCTTTCATCGAGTCTTTGCTTTTTTCTTGGTGATGTCCTCGGCGGGTGTTTTTAACTTTCGTCGACGCGTTCTGCTTTGCAGTCCACGTCGCCGAGGGGCTTTGTAGACACCCCACCTTGGACCGCTCACCCCGATTGCACATTTGATTTTGTGTTTCTCCCCATTTTAAGTGTTTCTCGTTAGTTTCTGTCACTTCCGTTAAGTTCCTGACTGACTTCGTTAAGTCCAGGGACTAAACTGAATGACAGGGCTGACTTTCTAGTCCATTCTGTCAAAATTGCCTTCTCTGAGTCGCGCGCCTCCGACAGGAGGAGCCAGGCGCGCGCGCCTTCCGCCCCCAAAGCAGGAAGCGCGCGCCTCTGGGCGTCAGTTACAGATTTCTGGCCAAGATTCCCTCCCTTGCTCAATTTACAAGATTTTGCCCGGGAAGGATTTCTTGGTGACTGAGTTTTGGCACCAAAAACACCCCTCTTTCACCTATAAAAACCTCTCTTTACCTCCATTTTCAAGGATCGAAAAATAATCGGAAAAACTCAATCGAAAACTAGACAAAAAAATCACTTTCTAAAGGTTCTCCAAGGATCTCATTAAGCAACATTTGAAGTTCTTCAAATTGTAGGTAAAAGTCCATCTTTTCCTTTCTTTTCTACTTCATCTCCTCTCTATCTTTTTTACTTTAATCAAATGTGCAATCACCCAAATCATTTTGGGACATGACTCTAATGATCACCTCATCTCATTGAGGTTGGTTAAGGAGTCATCTCCTACATTCCAAATCCTATTTTAAATCCCCCCTTTTCATGACTTAAAGAAGAAGAAGAAGAACATTTTCATTCATGTAGATTTTGATCAAGCAAGACCAACTTTAGTTGGGCGGGATGGGTGTTTCGGTACTTCCCATCTCGTAATCAAATCCCCGAACCTCAAAACAAAGAATCTCTGTTTTCGTAATCAAACTTAGGCTACAATCAATAGGTTTTTCTTATGTTCCTCAAAACATAGGTGGCGACTCTAAAAACAAGTTAGACATCCTAGGATAATTCACCGTTCTAGCCAAGCCGTGGTTCCCCGGGGTATCTACAAGTCCCTGCACTTCAAAACTGTAGCTTAGTCCCTGATTTCCAGCAAACTGCAGAACAGTCCCTAAATTTCCAGAAAACTGTAGATCAGTCCCTGGACTTAAAAAAAATCTTTTCTTTGCTTGTTTTTACTCCATCCCCATATGAGCAATAAATGATTTATGTTATATATATGTATTTTTTTTGCTAACATCTTTTGCAGCGGAGTATAAAAAAATGAATAAATTAGGGATGACTACAGTACTCATTCCCTAGTTTATTTTGCACCCATTAATGGGTAATGCAAGCACTGTGAGTACTTCTATCCCTCTCTTCTATGTGCTCCTATGTGCTTATATGCTCCTCTTTCTCTTCTCAAAATCTTTTCAAACTCGAACTACGTTGACCTGAGTCTCTCTTTCTTTTTCTGAAGATTGAGAGAAACGTAGGCAACCATTTTGGTGCGGTCAATCTTTTACTTGTTTTAAAAAAAATCTCTTTTTTTTTTTCCGTTGATATCTAGAACTTGGCTCTCATACACGTGCATGCATGTAGAATAATTTCACTACTTACCCTATAAACCCGGGTCCCAATCAGAGGACGGATGTCGGTCAGCACCCCCATTCTAACGAATGGCCCTCGCCGGTCTCTCCAAAGATGGTGTACCCACTCCGTGACATACTCCTAGACTGTGTTCATGGGGATCCTTAGCCGTAAGCCCTGCATCAACCTCATGCATACATAATAGTCAATAGGACACTCCCTGTGACCGGTCGGTTTGATTTTTAGGATTGTTTTAATCTTTGCCCAAGATAACGCTTTTCATACAATCTATAATCCTCCCTTCATGAATTCTTGACGAATGTCCCTTCGGAAAATTGTTGAACAAAGGGTTGCGATGGTGAGTGTTGGGTATGCTTATTATAAACCACTCCTATTACCTTAATTTGATTGATCCCATAACCTTATTTTACTCTTTGTGGACTTTAAGAGATATTGTAAGAAGTACTTGTACTTCATTTAGAATAGTCCACTTTCTAGTTTGATAGGCTTAGCAGATTAGGACCCTCAATTTTTTCTAAGTCTGGAGATATGAGGTAAGGCCCTTGCCTACCGCATGAAGCCTACCGCAAAACCAGGGTGACGCAGATCACCTTTCCTCATGGAACCAACCTACCGCGTGAATATCTACCGCATGGAACCATGGTTGAAGAAACTCAAGTTGGTTCAAACTTAACCATGGTCACACTTGTGTCCTTACCTTGGTTAGTTTTGAACGTTGCAAATTTAAATTTCAAATTTTAATACAACTGTCATCGTAGTACAGTTGGACCACCATGACTCTGCAACAAAAGGACAGCTCAGACTGAGCTCCAATTAGAAATCAACAGCTCATTGTCCTTCAACTTGGACCCCAAGTATTTCCAACGGCTAGTTTCTCATTCAAGGCTATAAATAGTCTGTCGCGACCCCGAACCCCGCGGGCCCGGGACCGCGATCTGGACGTCGACTCTAAAACCAAAACTGAGAAATACTGAAGTTAAAAATTCCATTTGATACCAAAAGGTGATGATCCAAAGTTTTACAAAACCAAGTTTGATAAAAACCAATTACAACTATCATAAACTTCCACAAGTTTATGCCCAACAAAATACAAATATACAATTCTTAGTGACGTCATTGTTTGGTACAACTATCCCAAAATGGTTACACATTTACATAATGTAAACCAACCTATAACAACCTTCCCCAAAAGAATGTATCCACACTCGACGTTCTCTTTCTCGTGATCAGCGAGACTAATCCTTAGCACCTGGGGGGGGGGGTTAAGGAAAAACAAAGATAAAAGAAAAGGGGGTGAGATAAATCTCAATAAGTTACTAATGCAACTACATGACATGCTAAGATGCAAGAAGCAATAAGCAATATTAAATATCACATAGCATATAGCATTTATCACATAACAGATAGCAGCGGAAATAAACACATAACAAAGGATATAGCCAAGGTTTTCCAAACCGGAACATCCACATAAAGGATCGCTGCGCAGCTTCAATAATCAACAAATCATCATCTTCATAATAGCATGAAAGCCGAAGAGAAACCCCGGTACCGGAACAAGAACCATAAAAGTGTCACAAAGGACAAGGACCATGACACAAAGTCATGCCCGCTAGCTAGATACATTCACAGAGGAACGCTAACTTGACTTTTCCAAGGCCAATCTGGAAAAGGGGTTAAAGAATGGGGCAAAACAATGGTCAACATTATAATGGACTTGGCTTTGCCATTATAATCTTTCCCATCGCCCGATTCAACAAATATGCCAGCTGGGCTTCCAAATAAATGCTAAGTAATAATAATTTAGCATGAATGAACAACTTAAGGTTCCAAAGTAGGGAACCATCCCAATCGTTCTAAAATATCCACACTTTAGGTTGTTTATAACCTTTTAGGAATGCATAGGGTTGAAGAGAAATTATTAGACAAAAACCGGCTTAAAGTCGAGGACGTGTCATTTTGAAAATTCGGACATCGAGGCTTTTGATGGATGGCTTGCATGAGGCTTACACCCGCAGTGACGACTAGTAGCCGCGCTTTGGGGCGGGAATGTCAACCGGGAGCCCTATCGGAGGATCGGTGACCCCCCTTCACTCACCTGGCTATACCCCCTAAGGTTTGTATGGTTTCTAAGTCGCAAGTTTGAAAACGTGAACCGTGTGTGAAGTCTCTAATTTTGAAAAATGATTTTTTGAAAGAAAGAAAGGAATTTTTTTTTGTTTTTTGTTTTCTTTTTATTTACACAAACAAAGAGAAGGTAAAAAACCTGCAAAACAAAGTTAGGACATGTATATACAAGGCAAAGGCAAGTAATGGCGAAAGCACACAAAATTGAGTCTAGCCCACTTTTGAAAATGATCCCCAGCGGAGTCGCCACTGTGAGAGCCCGCGCCCGTACCCGCGTGGGGATCCGTGCGAAACGCGGCTGGAATCCGCTCGGTTTCTCATAATGGTTTCCCTACTTTGGTTTTGAAAAAAGAAGAGTCGCCACCTCATTTTATTTAGGAAAATAGAGATAAAACCTTTTTGATTGAAAAGTGGGTTCGGGGGCTATGTTACGAGAGGAGAAGGTGTTAGGCACTCCGCTCGCCCTTTCGGTCTCTAGCATGCTTCCGCCTACGCTTGATTTTAGTTTGCCTTTTGAAAATGTGTTTTATGTCCTAACTTATAAAAAATGTGTATGTTTATGTACAGAGGAGTCTCCTAGTCTAGGCACGTTTGTTTTAATTCGCAACCGGGAATCGGTTTGGGTGGATTCCCGATTGGTTTTGAAAAAAGGTTTGAATCATATATACAAGTATGAGCAATTAAAGGGGGAAGGGGGAATATTGTACAAATAATACATATATACAAAAAATGGGATAAATCCCATGAAAAGAATATCCGAGTGAAAGATTGATCCTCCAGGTTCACGGGGCTGCTGTGGGTCGCCATGGATTGTACCTGTGAAACACCTATCCAAAAAGAGATATAAAGCTTGGGGTTCACTCCCAAGATGTTATATAACATGTATGAATTTTGGTTGGATTTATTGATAAATATTTCATGCTTAACTCATGCCAAAAACATTAACATAAAATCAGCCCAGCACAGCAAAGCATTGCATATCAGATTTTGACGGACAATTTACACTATCATAACCTATGAGTCTGAGAAAACTCAAAACATGAAACTTGAAGATCAAATATTGAATATTATTTAACTAAAACAGTTCGTGAATAAAACGAGTTTAAGTGCATCAAAAGGCCTCTGACATTTTCATGTCAGAATCTGGAAATGTTAGTCTGAGAGAAGACGATTTATAAAATGGAAAGGGGCCTTTCCTTAGGTCATAAAATTATTTCAATAACATGAACATATTTATTAGTCTTTTGAGAACAATTTCATGTTTTGAGTTAGATCTAGAAATGAAGGTAAGATAGAGTAAAAAGCACATCAAAAGGCTTGATGCAAACAGAACGTACTGGACAGTTTAAACATGGCATGAAGATAGGTATCAAAACATGGCATAAACTTGGAATAAACCCATGAAACTTGGGGAACTCGTTTATATATGTGTTATTAACATTATCATCCATCTATTTATGAAAAACAAGAGCAAAAATGAGAACAATCATGAAAGAAGAGCAAGGGGGCAGATTATGCACAAGCTGGGTAAGGGAGCCATATCTTGCATGGATTTAAGATTTGAGCCATGAAATCAACACCAAAATAAACTTAAAACATATATGTACATATTAGGACAGATATTTGAACATTTAGCATATATTAAACATGTTTATTTATAAAGTTAAAACATAGATTACATATATAGCAAGGAAGACCTAGTCATTAGTTGACTAGGTTCCCACAAATTCATATAAAACTTACATGTTTTAAATCTATGATTTACAAGAAGTAAACTTACCTAGATTAGGGGGGGTGGTGTGCTTCCTTTGTCTCCAAGGGAAGACTTTTTTTTGTTTGATTGAAGTTGTTGTTGTTGTTGTGGTTGTGGTTGTTGTTGTTGTTGTTGTTGTTGTTGCTTGTTGTTGCTTGAGATTTGAAGGGGTTGTTTGAGGTGTTTGGGTGGTGGTTTAGTAGTGGAGATGTGGTGGAGGAGTGGTGGTAGTGGTGGTGGAATGGTGGTAGTAAGAGCAAGAGTGAAAGTGTATGGAGGGAGTGTGTAGTGTAATGTGTGTGTTGAATCAGTCCTCCCTTTTCTTGGATCAACCTAGGAAGTATATGGAGGAGGGAGGTAAGTTTTTTGACCAAAATGCCCCTAGAGTAGGGGTAGTATGGGGGGGGGTGGTGGTTTCTTGCCCGAAATTCATGCAAATGGGGTGGAAAAAATGGCCAAAAGTGATGGTGTTGCTTTGACTTGGTGATTTCCACTTTTTGAAATGCCACTTGTCCATTTTTGGTTGATTTTTGGCCCATGTGACCCCCCCATATTGCAGCCATGTGCTGAGTTTTGTGGGAGTGAACATGCATGATTTTCTGGCTCCGTGTTCCCGCTCCGCAACAGCTTGCAACTGCTCCGTTGTGCGCGTTCCGGTGTCCCGGTTGTCCGCGGGTCCAACACAAAAGTTGCTCCTCGTATTATTCTGGTCATAATGGCATATCTATAATATGTTAAAGAGTAAGGAATAAAATAATATAATTTTAAAATGCAAGGGATATCCGGTAAAAGGCGTTCTAGGGGTGCGGGGCCCGTCGTAGGGTCCCGACGCTCAATTTTCGAAGAATACGCCTGTTTACTCGGTTTTGAGCCCTGATCATGAATCCGGACACGGTTTTTCCATCCGATGCACCGATAAGGCGTACGGTAATCCCGAACGGCCAAATCTGGGGTTTTAGGCCAATTATCGCGCTTAGACCGAATCAAATGGTTGGTTTTAGGGGTGCGAGATCGGGGTGTCTACAGAGCCCCTCGTCGAATTCACTTGTGATGTAAAGGGGATTCGACGATCCAATATAGACAACCGATCTCGTCTAGGGTTTGACGGCTGAGCCCAAAGTAGGGCTTCCTACGTATCCCTTGCGGGAATCAAGCCTCCGTAGTTCTACTCAAGCAAGCAAACAACAAGTATGGTCGAACCCGGGTGTCCGAGATTCCTACGTATCTCTTGCGAGAATCAGACCAATCGTAGTTCGGATGGATGCTGGGGATGCATTGAGAAACTGAATTCTCTTTGCTGGGGATTGGAATGGGCAAACGGCTTATGGGTTGGTGAGATCACATACATCTCTGAGCCGGGGTTGAGGTAACATCAATTCGATAGAACGTCCGACTGAAACTCTTGTTATCGAGCTGCCTACGTATCCCTCGCGGGAATCAAGTCGGGGCGTAGTTCTGAGGGAGGTCCAACCCGAGCGCTCGAGTGGACCAGAGAGTGACCAAAAATTCGAGGGGGGTCAAATTCGGGGGACGGCCGAACAGACCGGGGTAACCAAGCATTTTGAAAATGTCAAATTCGGGGGACGGCCGAACAGACAGGGGTAACCAAGCATTCGAGGGGGGTCAAATTCGGGGGACGGCCGAACAGACCAAAGTAACCAAATTTTTTGAGATTCAAGACATTTCAAACACTCGAGAGAAATATCATGAAGGAAAATTCAAGGATACGCTGCACGTTGTGGTTTTGCTCCAATCCTTTAGCTTTGAGATTGCAACGTGATGAGATTCTGAGCTTTGCCTTACAGTGAACCACTGTTAAGCGGGAACGGAGTTGATAAGCTCGGGAGCGCACCTGTTCAAGCATAAACATTTGCAAGCCACAAAAGTACTTATGCTAGTGCCGATTGCATTTGATTTTTGATTGTGACCTAGATGCACAAGTTTCTTTTCTCTTTTAAAAACTCACATTTTTACCAAAGATTATGATTAGATTTGACGTGATGGTGGCCGCAATTACGATGTTAGCATGGTAAGTATATGGATGTGAAAATGACATGCTGGGGATGGGGGGTGCAACATTGTATATGACATTACATGATAATGGCATGATAGGAACAAGATGATCTAAAATTCAACACACATTCATATTTGATAAATCAAGGATACGCTGCAAGCTGCTGCCATGGGGGGATCCTTTGGCTTTGTAGTTGCTGTGTGATGAGATTTTTGATTCTTGGCTTGAGGAGAATGATCCAATTACCATGCTTTCATGTCTGGAACTGTTTGGATTTATCGGGGGGCCATCTCGGGTTTCTGCGAGCTGCTTCGATGAGTGCATGAACAAACTTGCTTTGGGATATTTTGAGGCGTTTGTGGTCAAGCTCCCCTTCTCAACATTTTGATGCGTTTTGTGGCCGGACTTGCGGTGCCAAGATCTCCATTGCAACGTTTTGATGCGTGTGTGGTCGGACCTGAGGTGACAGGCTGCCTACGTATCCCTTTCGGGAATCAGACCTTACGTAGTTCGAGTTTGTGAAAAACTCGAAAAACACAATTTGATTGGAACAGATGTGGTGTGATGTTGAAGAAGACCTTTCTTGAGGGGTTTGGACGTGACCTGGCCTCGGAGATTGGATTTGAGTACCTGCATAAGACCTTTCACAAGCATACATATATATCGTGACATTCATGTGCAGAGAGTGTATCATACACGCAACCAAATCATCATGATTAAAAGATCGAGAGATAAAGAACATATCACGTTGAGAACTGCTCGCTTTCCATCATTTCGATGTGTTTGTGGTCGGACTCGCCGAAGCAAGCTGCCTACGTATCCCTTTTGGGAATCAGACCTTACGTAGTTCGAGTTTGTGAAAAACTCGAAAAACACAATTTGATTGGAACAGATGTGGTGTGATGTTGAAGAAGACCTTTCTTGAGGGGTTTGGACGTGACCTGGCCTCGGAGATTGGATTTGAGTACCTGCATAAGACCTTTCACAAGCATACATATATATCGTGACATTCATGTGCAGAGAGTGTGTCATACACGCAACCAAATCATCATGATTAAAAGATCGAGAGATAAAGAACATATCACGTTGAGAACTGCTCGCTTTCCATCATTTCGATGTGTTTGTGGTCGGACTCGCCGAAGCAAGCTGCCTACGTATCCCTTTCGGGAATCAGACCTTACGTAGTTCAAGTTTGTGAAAAACTCGAAAAACACATTTTGTTGACAGACGATTTATTGGAGATGACCCTTCTTGCGATGGGGTACCTGCATGGGATTAGATTTGGACACCTGCAAAAGATTTTCACAAGTATGCAATATCATAGCGCGCATTTTTCACTTCCAAAACTTCTCATTGTCATTGATGATTGAAGGACTTCAAACGAGGATTTCCTTTGCAAATGATTTTGAAATTTAAATCTTGCCATCTTTCTTTCAGAATTGAAAACACTCTCTTTTTTCTTTTTCTTTTTTTTTTGGACACGTGTGCATTGCTTGCATTTCAGCCTTTGCTTTTTATAAAATGAACAAAATGTTTATGTGCAAAGAGGGAGAATCTGAAAAAGGAAGGAATTGTGCATTTTTCTTTTGAAAACTTTGCGAGGAATGGGAGTTATGGTGAGATATATGGTGGAGTAGAAGTGAATGTCTAGCGCGAGTACTCGAAAGGTCAATTCCCTACACCCATTTGATCAAGTTTACTCGACGGTGTCTCTCCTGGTGGATTGCTTTGAATTGACCCATATGTCGGCTGTAGAAGCCCCATTTGTTCTTTTTGATATCAACCCTCAACATTCTTGCTGGTGAAGCCCCAGTGTCATTCAAAGATCAACCTCAGATGTTGGCTACGGAAGCCCCAATCATGTTATAGGACAAGCCCCTGAATCTGGCATATGAAGCTCTTGTTTCACTTGAAGGGTGAATCTCATGTTGATCCAAACTGTCGTATCGAGACCACTTCATGTTTTGTCCTAGGGGCTCTAACTGTCATTGCGAGTTATTCAAATGTTCGATGTCTCGCTGTTGGAGGTACTTCACAATTTCTGCCATACGATACCCAATCGGTAGGGGGTCAACTGTCTTTGAGAGTTGTTCAATCATTCGATGCTTCTCTGTCGGATGCAATTCACAATTCCTGACATGCGATACCCAATCGGTAGGGGGTCAACTGCCTTTGAGAGTTACTCGGCGGGACACAATCCCGATGTTGCTAAAGAAAGAGCTTTGAGCTTTGCGGGCCATACTGACAATCCGAGATGGCACTTTGTTTCTATTGATTCCCACATTAAGGAACCGACTGTCTATGAGAGTCATCCCACATTCGATGCTTTGCTGCTGATCATAATTCACGTTTTCTGACATTCAATACTCCTTCTTTGAGGAATCAACTGTCTCTGAGAGTTGTTCGGCGGGGCACAATCCTGATGTTGCCGAAGAAACAAGCTTTGAGCTTTGCGGGCCATACTATCAATCCGAGATGGCACTGTGTTCTGATGATCCACACATAAGGGACCTAAGTTCCTATGAGAGTTGTTACAGATTTGATGTTCCACTGCTGGGAGTAGCTCACACAATGTGATAGTCATATTGCATTCGACGCTTTGATGGTGGAACTCAACTGTCTTCGAGAATTAGTCAATTATACACAGCCCCCAGTATTGCCGGCGATTGAGCTTTGTGACCTGTGGCCCAAACTACTAATCTGAGAAACTTCCCTCCGATGATTCTCTTGAAAGGGACCTAACCATCTGTGACGGTTGTCTCAAAAATTCTGATGATTTTTGATGTTAAAACTTCCAAGGACCAACTATCTGTGAGAGTTGTCCTACCCCTGAGACGTTTTGCATTAACGGGGAACCCATCTATCATTTCTGAATCCTGACGCGCAGCCCCAGTTCACATTCATACATTTGAGCATACTTCCCGATTTTGGATTTTGAGAGTCAGAGGATCACATTACCTCGCCTCCCTTGCTGTGACAAATTACAGGAATTGACTGGGGAAGGCACAAGGCCAGTGTTTTGGGAAAGCAAAGAAAGATCCCGTAGGATCTTTGACATTGTGTTTGCGCAGAAAAAATTGACGGAAGGACGAGAGTAGGGGGAAGCCCCTAGACTCGAGGAAATTGCTCACATTCGAAATCAATGACTCAAGATTAGAATTCGAATTAATGGTCAAGTGCTTCAAAATCAAAAAGTTAATTTTTATTTTTTAGAAAAGATTTATTTGGACTCAAATTAGACCGTGACAAATTGAGATGAGAACACCACCAAACAATTGTAATTAGCACCGCCTGTTGACCTCGTGGGTGGGAGGTCCTTGTCGTCGCTGTCGCACTTTTTGAGATTGATTAGAGGCTGTATGACCTTTGGCCGCAGGGCTCCCTCAGTGTAAGGGTTTGGCAGAGCATGCTGGTCTCCAACAAAAGACACCAGTTGTCGTCGTTGATGGTGCTTGCCCAAAGTTGAAAGATCGGGATCTTCTTTAGTGCAGATTGGCTTCGCATGCGCGGTGCTCCTTGAAATTGATGACGTCACACGAGATTGCCGGACCCTCAGTCCATGCCTTGTCTTTGTGCAACAAGTGATGAAGTCTTCATAATGAAATGCCAATTGCCATCATTGACGGCACACACATGAATTTGTAGTGTCGCGATATCCTTTCTAAAACAATTGAATTAAACAATAAAGCAAATGGAATATGTACCAAAATAAATGACTAATGCTTCTTCTTTTTTTTTTTTTTTTTTTTTTTTTTTTACCTCCCCTTTTCTGCTCTCTTTCGATTTTTTTTTTTTTTTTGCACTCAAGAAGAAACATCATAGCGTGCGGAATACAACAATTTTTACATAAACATACAATATGCGAGAATTTACAATGCATCGTACATTAAAGGAAAATCGCCGACACTTGCTCTTGCATCAGTGTGATAATCTTCAGTCTTTACCATTTGATTGGCCTCTTTGATTATGTCCTTGATTGCACCCTAAAATCTTCGTTCGTCGGATGACTTTGTCGATCGCCTTCGTGAACTTCGTTTGTGAATTCCATTGAGCACTGTCAACCCTAGTTCTCCCCTCAATTAATCGCAGTCTAAAATTAGTCCATTTATTATCGTTTGCTTTTAATTAAGTGAGATTAATCATTTGTGGGACCAAATTTATAAAATATGTGATTATGAAGGCACTTGATTATAACGCGAGTTCATTAACTGAAAACATATTTACAAGACAAGCAAGCAAATAAATATATTACGGAAAAGATGACACGCAAGCATGGATTTGGAAAGCAAAAGAAATGTGAGCGCATTTTAGGACGGGCCCGAAAGCAAAAGGGATTAGAGTTGGGCAGGTTGCCTTATTCACAGCGAAAGAGACATAACCTCTCGGGTCAGCAAGCTTCTACTATCAGCAAAGGAACATTTTCTCGCGTTGATAAACTGCGGTCATCACCTAACAAAAGAGAACTCCTTCCTGGGGCTCGGTGAGTCCCTAGGATAACATCTTCGAACTTGAATCTTTCAGCGAAGGCTTCCACATGTTCATCAAACCAATTACGCAACTCTACTGGCACTTGGTGAGAGGATATATCTTCGTGTCCTGGGGCTGTTTCGTGTGGTTGAATCAGAGGTGGCGTGATGCCCGGGATGATAGATGACTGGGAGTTCATAAGCCCCACGTGCTCTTGGTTTTGTGAGAAGATTGGTACACAGTCTATTATTTTCCCCTGGTGTCCCTGTGGGATACTTGTTGCATACTTTGTTTGGGTTTCCAACTGTTTCCCCAACCATTCTTCCATCACCTTTTCGAACTCAATATCGGGCGAGCCCCTAGTCGCATTTACTGATGTTTCGCCATTACTAGTCATTGCTGATGAGAGAACTCGGAGCAGACCTTGATCAAAGTAATGTCTGGAACTGACCTTGAATGTCGCGCTAGAAAAAGAAGCGAGATTCTCCCTCTACAAGAATGGATTGGAAAAAGAATGTTTTAAATTTTTGAAATGGGCTTTCTTTTATGTACAAGAATAGAAGCACAAAGAGAAGAAAGGTATCAGACTTTGAAACAACATTGTTTTCGAAAAAGGTTGAAGCACAAGCAAAGCACAAAACCTAGGAAGCCGAACAAGCACCTCGCTTTGTTTTGACACGTTCAATGATTAAATCCTGGAATAGTGGATACCGTCTCCAAAGTATAGGACCAACGTTTTTCACCTGTACTAATGGCCGTCCGAAACCCTTAGCGAAGGGCCTATACTCTTTCTGGGATCCACCATTCGGGTTACGGTCTATGTGAAGGTCTTGATAATTTCAGGTCAACCCAATCGTTCTAAAATATCCACACTTTAGGTTGTTTATAACCTTTTAGGAATGCATAGGGTTGAAGAGAAATTATTAGACAAAAACCGGCTTAAAGTCGAGGACGTGTCATTTTGAAAATTTGGACATCGAGGCTTTTGATGGATGGCTTGCATGAGGCTTACACCCGCAGCGACGACTAGTAGCCGCGCTTTGGGGCGGGAATGTCAACCGGGAGCCCTATCGGAGGATCGGTGACCCCCCTTCACTCACCTGGCTATACCCCCTAAGGTTTGTATGGTTTCTAAGTCGCAAGTTTGAAAACGTGAACCGTGTGTGAAGTCTCTAATTTTGAAAAATGATTTTTTGAAAGAAAGAAAGGAATTTTTTTTTGTTTTTTGTTTTCTTTTTATTTACACAAACAAAGAGAAGGTAAAAAACCTGCAAAACAAAGTTAGGACATGTATATACAAGGCAAAGGCAAGTAATGGCGAAAGCACACAAAATTGAGTCTAGCCCACTTTTGAAAATGATCCCCAGCGGAGTCGCCACTGTGAGAGCCCGCGCCCGTACCCGCGTGGGGATCCGTGCGAAACGCGGTTGGAATCCGCTCGGTTTCTCATAATGGTTTCCCTACTTTGGTTTTGAAAAAAGAAGAGTCGCCACCTCATTTTATTTAGGAAAATAGAGATAAAACCTTTTTGATTGAAAAGTGGGTTCGGGGGCTATGTTACGAGAGGAGAAGGTGTTAGGCACTCCGCTCGCCCTTTCGGTCTCTAGCATGCTTCCGCCTACGCTTGATTTTAGTTTGCCTTTTGACAATGTGTTTTATGTCCTAACTTATAAAAAATGTGTATGTTTATGTACAGAGGAGTCTCCTAGTCTAGGCACGTTTGTTTTAATTAGCAACCGGGAATCGGTTTGGGTGGATTCCCGATTGGTTTTGAAAAAAGGTTTGAATCATATATACAAGTATGAGAAATTAAAGGGGGAAGGGGGAATATTGTACAAATAATACATATATACAAAAAATGGGATAAATCCCATGAAAAGAATATCCGAGTGAAAGATTGATCCTCCAGGTTCACGGGGCTGCTGTGGGTCGCCATGGATTGTACCTGTGAAACACCTATCCAAAAAGAGATATAAAGCTTGGGGTTCACTCCCAAGATGTTATATAACATGTATGAATTTTGGTTGGATTTATTGATAAATATTTCATGCTTAACTCATGCCAAAAACATTAACATAAAATCAGCCCAGCACAGCAAAGCATTGCATATCAGATTTTGACGGACAATTTACACTATCATAACCTATGAGTCTGAGAAAACTCAAAACATGAAACTTGAAGATAAAATATTGAATATTATTTACCCAAAACAGTTCGTGAATAAAACGAGTTTAAGTGCATCAAAAGGCCTCTGACATTTTCATGTCAGAATCTGGAAATTTCTAGTCTGAGAGAAGACACTTGATTTATAAAATGGAAAGGGGCCTTTCCTTAGGTCATAAAATTATTTCAATAACATGAACATATTTATTAGTCTTTTGAGAACAAATTTCATGTTTTGAGTCAGATCTAGAAATGAAGGTAAGATAGAGTAAAAAGCACATCAAAAGGCTTGATGCAAACAGAACATACTGAACAGTTTAAACATGGCATGAAGATAGGTATCAAAACATGGCATAAACTTGGAATAAACCCATGAAACTTGGGGAACTCGTTTATATATGTTTTATTAACATTATCATGCATCTATTTATGAACAAACAAGAGCAAAAATGAGAACAATCATGAAAGAAGAGCAAGGGGGCAGATTATGCACAAGCTGGGTAAGGGAGCCATATCTTGCATGGATTTAAGATTTGAGCCATGAAATCAACACCAAAATAAACTTAAAACATATATGTACATATTAGGACAGATATTTGAACATTTAGCATATATTAAACATGTTTATTTACAAAGTTAAAACATAGATTACATATATAGCAAGGAAGACCTAGTCATTAGTTGACTAGGTTCCCACAAATTCATATAAAACTTACATGTTTTAAATCTATGATTTACAAGAAGTAAACTTACCTAGATTAGAGGGGTGGTGTGCTTCCTTTGTCTCCAAGGGAAGACTTTTTTTTGTTTGATTGAAGTTGTTGTTGTGGTTGTGGTTGTGGTTGTTGTTGTTGCTTGAGATTTGAAGGGGTTGTTTGAGGTGTTTGGGTGGTGGTTTAGTAGTGGAGATGTGGTGGAGGAGTGGTGGTAGTGGTGGTGGAATAGTGGTAGTAAGAGCAAGAGTGAAAGTGTATGGAGGGAGTGTGTAGTGTAATGTGTGTGTTGAATCAGTCCTCCCTTTTCTTGGATCAACCTAGGAAGTATATGGAGGAGGGAGGTAAGTTTTTTGACCAAAATGCCCCTAGAGTAGGGGTAGTATGGGGGGTGGTGGTTGCTTGCCCGAAATTCATGCAAATGGGGTGGAAAAAATGGCCAAAAGTGATGGTGTTGCTTTGACTTGGTGATTTCCACTTTTTGAAATGCCACTTGTCCATTTTTGGTTGATTTTTGGCCCATGTGACCCCCCCATATTGCAGCCATGTGCCGAGTTTTGTGGGAGTGAACATGCATGATTTTCTGGCTCCGTGTTCCCGCTCCGCAACAGCTTGCAACTGCTCCGTTGTGCGCGTTCCGGTGTCCCGGTTGTCCGCGGGTCCAACACAAAAGTTGCTCCTCGTATTATTCTGGTCATAATGGCATATCTATAATATGTTAAAGAGTAAGGAATAAAATAATATAATTTTAAAATGCAAGGGATATCCGGTAAAAGGCGTTCTAGGGGTGCGGGGCCCGTCGTAGGGTCCCGACGCTCAATTTTCGAAGAATACGCCTGTTTACTCGGTTTTGAGCCCTGATCATGAATCCGGACACGGTTTTTCCATCTGATGCACCGATAAGGCGTACGTACGGTAATCCCGAACGGCCAAATCTGGGGTTTTAGGCCAATTATCGCGCTTAAACCGAATCAAATGGTTGGTTTTAGGGGTGCGAGATCGGGGTGTCTACAGGCGGGCGCTCGCTTGAATGGACAGAAGGTCAGGCGCTGGAAAAAGTGGGAGTAGGCGGGCGCCTGGGAAAGGGCAGGCGGGCGCCTGGTCTACGGGCTGGGAAGAATTCCCAGCTGGGTTCTTCAAATCTCCTTACCATTTTCATACCATTTTCATAATACCCAAAATCAACACTCCCAACAAGGTTTCTAAGGTACCCAAACATCTTTTAACTAGAAAGGGGATCTTAACAACACCCTTTATCAACCAAATTCAAGAATCAAAACCAACATTCAAGATTTCACCATTTTTAACCAAAAACTCAATTAAATTCCAAACAAATTCAAAACCCAACCAAACTTCAAATATAACACATTAAGCATTATCTAAACATGATATGAACATTTTATCATCAAAATGGGGGAAAAGTAACTTACTTGATAAATCTCAAAGTTGACGGAATTCAATTCTTTTTTATTCTACGCGATCCTATCGACGATCTAATCAAGGTTCATGTTTTAAGAAATGAGAGATGATGATGGGAAGATGGAGAAAATGAAGAGAGAAGTAAGGAGAAGAAAACTTACCACAATGGAGGAGAGAGGGAGGGAGTTGGCTGGGAAGGAGAGGGGAGAGTGAGGGAGAAGGTGAGGGAGGTGAGGGGGAAATAGGGAAATTATTCAAAAACTTACACTTAGGCCCCCTCTCTCACACTACACACAATACTACACTCCCTACTAACAATTAAGACTCAACATTTCTACACTAGCACAAATGACCCAAATAGAATGCTAGGCATAATTATTATAACACATAAATTGCACACATAAATATTTAAATAAATAATAATTTAAATAAATAAACAAGCAAATAAATAAATAATAATTATTTAATTACTAATAAAATAGAGCCTAGATTTCGGGTCGTGACATTCACTCCCCCTTAAAAAAAATTCGACCCGAATTTTAACGAGACTCACCTTAAACAAAAAGCCACGGAAATTTCCTCTCGACCTCATCTCGGAGCTCCCACGTCGACTCCTCGATGTTATGATTCCTCCAAAGGACTCTAACCAACGCAATGCTCTTGCTCCTCAACTCTTGAACTTTAGAATCTAAGATCCGAACCGGTCGTTCCTCATAAGTCATATCGGGCTCAATATCCTCCGGTATCCTCGGTAACACGTGAGACGGATCATGAACATACTTCCGAAGCATAGAAACATGGAACACGTTGTGCAACCGGTCCAAAGATGGCGGTAACGCAAGACGATACGCTAGAAGTCCAACCTTTCCCAAAATCTCAAACGGACCAATAAACCTTGGAGTCAATTTGCCTTTCTTCCCAAACCTACGAATACCCACCTTCGGAGACACTTTCAAGAATACCAAATCACCAATCTGAAAACTAAGATCTCGCCTTCGGTTGTCTGCGTAGCTCTTATGTCGACTCTGGACTGTTTTCAATCTATCCTGGATAACTTTAACTTTCTCAACTGAATCCCGAAGCAAATCGATACCCAAAACTTTCGCTTCACCGACCTCATCCCAACAAATAGGCGATCTACATTTCTTTCCATACAAGGCCTCAAACGGCGCCATCTCGATACTAGCCTGATAACTATTGTTGTAAGAGAATTCCACTAACGGTAGGTGCGAATCCCAAGAATCGGAGAAGTCTATCGCACAAGCTCGCAACATATCCTCCAAAATCTGAATGGTCCTCTCGGATTGACCGTCGGTCTGAGGATGAAAAGCTGTACTGAATCGCAAATCTGTACCCACAGCTTCCTGAAACACCTTCCAAAATCTGGAAGTAAACCTCGGGTCTCGATCTGACACAATACTAACCGGAACCCCATGCAATCTAACGATCTCATCGATATAAAGGGTCGCAAGCTTCTCCATCGAATATCTGATGTCAATAGGCAAGAAATGGGCACTCTTGGTCAATCTATCCACTATTACCCAAACACTGTCATACTTCCTACGGGTACGAGGTAGTCCCGTAACGAAATCCATAGTCACATGCTCCCATTTCCACTCGGGAATCTCTAACGGCTGAAGTAATCCCGCGGGTCTCTGATGCTCGGCTTTGACCTGCTGACAAGTTAAACACCTCGATACATACTCGGCTATTTCCCTTTTCATATTAACCCACCAAAACTGTTGCTTCAAATCCTGATACATCTTCGTACTACCCGGATGAATAGTATACCTCGATTTGTGACCCTCGTCAAGAACTCTATGTTTAATTCCATCAACATCCGGAACACAAAAACGACTACGGAAAGTCAACACTCCACTCGAACTCAAAGAAAAATCCTCGAAGTTCTTTTCCTTCAATTTACCCATTACCTTCACCAACTCGGGATCTTCTTTCTGAGCTTCCTTTATCCTCTGAATTAGGGTCGGAGACACCCTAATATTCGCAAAAATAGCCCCATGTCTCGATTCACGAGGAGACCAATCTCGAACATCCTCAAGCATTTTCCATTCTCGAACCATCATCGAAGCCACATAAGATTTTCTACTAATCGCATCGGCTACCACATTCGCCTTCCCCGGATGATAAGAAATCGTACAATCATAATCCTTCAATAATTCCATCCATCGACGCTGTCGGTTATTCAACTCTTTCTGGGAGAAAAGGTACTTCAAACTCTTGTGATCGGTAAAAATCTCAAACTTCGCCCCATAAAGGTAGTGTTTCCATTTGTGCAACGCAAATACAATAGCCGCTAACTCCATATCATGAGTCGGGTAATTCTGTTCACTAGGGGTCAACTTCCTCGAAGCATAAGCAATTACTTTCCCATTCTGCATCAACACACAACCCAAACCCTCTTTCGAAGCATCACTATAAATCACTAGGCCATCGCTCCCATTAGGCAAAGTCAAGATCGGTGCGGTAGTCAACCTCTTCTTCAATTCCTCGAAACTCTTGTCACATTTCTCGGTCCACACAAATGGAACATTCTTCCGGGTCAACTGAGTCATCGGAGTAGCAATCCTCGAAAACCCTTCAATAAATCTTCGGTAATACCCGGCTAAACCAAGAAAGCTTCTAATCTCTGTCACTGATTCGGGTCTCTTCCAATCCACTATTGCCTCTATCTTTGAAGGATCCACCGAAATCCCATCTTTAGAAATCACATGCCCCAGAAATGACACCTTCTCGAGCTAAAATTCGCATTTACTAAACTTCGCAAACAATTTCTCCCTCGCAAAAACGGATAAAACTGTCCTCAAGTGTTGCTCGTGCTCCTCCCGGGATTTAGAGTAGACGAGTATATCATCAATAAAGACCACCACGAACGAATCCAGATAAGGATGGAAAACTCGGTTCATCAAATCCATAAACACGGCCGGCGCGTTAGTCAACCCAAACGGCATAACCAAGAACTCATAATGACCATAACGAGTGCGAAAGGCAGTCTTCGGAATATCCTCCGATCGAACCTTCAACTGATGGTACCCACTCCTCAAATCAAGTTTAGAGAAAACCACGGACCCTTGAAGCTGATCAAATAAATCATCGATGTGCGGTAGAGGATACTTATTCTTCACCGTAACATGATTCAACTTTCGGTAATCGATGCACAACCTCAACGAACCATCTTTCTTCCGCACGAACAAAACCGGTGCTCCCCACGGGGAAACACTAGGGCGGATAAACCCTCAATCAAGCAACTCTTGTAACTGAACCTTTAACTCCTTCAACTCTGCGGGAGCTAACCTATAAGGTGCTTTCGAAATTGGAGCCGTACCCGGCAAAAGATCTATACAAAACTCAATCTCACGATCGGGAGGCATATCATACTCGGTAGAGAAAACATCGGGAAATTCCCGAACTACCCGAACACTATCAAAACTAGGGGATTCTTTCCTAGTATCAAGAACACTAGCCAAATACCCCTCACACCCACTATGCAATAATTTTCTCGCTTTCATAAAAGAAATTAGGCGAACCTTTCTACTCAGAGGACTAGCCTCAAACACAAATTTAGGCACATCGGGAATAGAAAAAGTAACAGTTTTCTTACGGCAATCAACAGAAGCATGAAACTTGCTCAACCAATCCATACCTAAAATGACATCAAAGTCTTGGATAGGAAGAACCACCAAATCCGCACGAAGGACTCGACCACAAATAACCACATCACAAGCACGAAAGACTCGATCAGAAATCAAGCAATCTCCTATAGGGGTCGACACCTCTAGCACGTACGGTAAAGACTCGAATGCAGCATTTAACATGGAAGTAAATTGCACAGAAATGTATGAATGAGATGATCCTGGATCTACTAACGCTCGTGCGCTCACATTAGACACAGAAACAATACCTCCAATAACGGATGGATCATCGGTAGCTTGTTGTTGATTCATGGCATAAACCTTCCCTTGAACTTTGGGCTTCCCTGCGGCATCCCTTTTCTGACCCTGATTAATACCAACTCCTGACCCGGATGCTTGACCTCGGTACCTCGTGCACTCTCTCGCAAAGTTCCCCATTTCACCACAATTGATACACTTGCCTTGCTTTTTCCAACACCTATCCTCCGAATGACCTACCTTCTGACAAAAGGTACAAGGCTTCCTATTCTGAATCCCCAGAGTAGTACCCGGATTCCTCGGGATCGGTTGCCCTCGGGACTGAGATTGTCCCCCAATGTTACCTCGATTATCAATCCTTGGTTGTGACTTGCTCTGCGCTCCTTGCTTACTCGGGTTGGCCACCTCGGTCTTCCTCTTATGTTCCCCAATATCTTGCTCTATTAAGTAGGCTCGGTCTACCGCATCTTGGAAGGTCACAATCCGTTGAGCAATAAGTTGAGTACGAATGGAGGTCTTCAATCCCCGAATGAATCTCATAGCCTTTTGTTCCTCGGTCCTCACCAAATAGTCGCAATACTGGGCTAATTCTATGAACTTAGCCGAGTATTGTGCTATAGACAACACACCTTGCTCCAGGTTGAGTAGCTCGATCTCCTTTCGGTTTTGATCAACAACCGGAATGAAATGCTCCTTGAATTTGCGCACAAACAACTCCCACGCATACACCGTGTGAGTATCATCCCAAGTAGCTTTAATACCTTTCCACCAATGCTCGGCGGCTCCCACAAGTTTGTAAGCCGCGAACCGGACCTTGTCCTCATCCGTGCACCCAAACACATCATAAATCTTCTCCATCGACTCTATCCACAACTCAGCTTTCCGAACATCGGGTTCCCCATTGAATTCAACCGGTTTCAACTTCAGAAATTGCTCCAATCCATAGCGGGGTGGAGCTTGTTCTACCCTCGGACCTTGATCATGTATGGCCTTCATGGCCGCCTCGAACATGCCTTGAAACATAGCACGTGCTTCTTCCCTTGTATCATTCTGATTCTGTGCCCCACTAGTACCTCCGCTGTTTCTTCTTCCAGACATTGAGAACAATTACCTGCATAAAACATCAACTGTTAATCACTCCGCACACTACTACCCACCTAGGTCATACTAATCCATCTATACTTATACGTAGAGCTAATGCCATAGCTCTGATACCAACTGTCGCGACCCCGAACCCCGCGGGCCCGGGACCGCGATCTGGACGTCGACTCTAAAACCAAAACTGAGAAATACTGAAGTTAAAAATTCCATTTGATACCAAAAGGTGATGATCCAAAGTTTTACAAAACCAAGTTTGATAAAAACCAATTACAACTATCATAAACTTCCACAAGTTTATGCCCAACAAAATACAAATATACAATTCTTAGTGACGTCATTGTTTGGTACAACTATCCCAAAATGGTTACACATTTACATAATGTAAACCAACCTATAACAACCTTCCCCAAAAGAATGTATCCACACTCGACGTCCTCTTTCTCGTGATCAGCGAGACTAATCCTTAGCACCTGGGGGGGGGTTAAGGAAAAACAAAGATAAAAGAAAAGGGGGTGAGATAAATCTCAATAAGTTACTAATGCAACTACATGACATGCTAAGATGCAAGAAGCAATAAGCAATAATAAATATCACATAGCATATAGCATTTATCACATAACAGATAGCAGCGGAAATAAACACATAAAGCCCATTCCTTTTAAATCAAAAGTTTCTAGGCAGTGTATATGTAATGTAAGCCCATTCCTTTTAAATCAAATGTTTACCGGCAGTCCAAATGTGACGTAAGCCTATTCTTTTTAAATCAAATGTTTCCCAGCAGTCCAAATGTGATGTAAGCCCATTCCTTTTAAATCAAATGTTTCTCGGTAGCCCAAATGTGACGTAAGCCCATTCCTTTTAAATCAAATGTTTCTCGGCAGTCCAAATATGATGTAAGCCCATTCTCTTAGTCAACCATCGTGTAGAGTAGTATTGACCAAATCCAAACTTTGACTAAAAAGGTCAAGTAAAAATTGCCCGGCAATCCAAATATGACGTAAACCCATTCTCTTAGTCAACCATCTCGTAGAGTAGTGTTGACCAAATCCAAACTTTGACCAGAAAGGTCAAGTTAAAATTGCCCGGCAGTCTAAATGTGACAAAAGCATATTCTCTTAGTCAACCATCCCATAGAGTAGTGTTAACCAAATCCAAACTTCGACCAAAAAGGTCAAGTTAAAATTGCCCGGCAGTCCAAATGTGACGTAAGCCCATTCTTTAGTCAACCATCCTATAGAGTGGTGTTGACCAAATCCAAACTTTGACCAGAAAGGTCAAGTTAAAATTGCCCGGCAGTCCAAATATGACGTAAGCCCATTCTCTTAGTCAACCATCCCGTAGAGTAGTGTTAACCAAATCCAAACTTTGACCAGAAAGGTCAAGTTAAAATTGTCCGGCAGTCCAAATATGACGTAATCCCATTCTCTTAGTCAAACGATCCCGTAAAGTAGTGTTGACCAAGTCCTAGTTTTGACCAAAGAGGTCAAGTCAGAATTTCCTGGCAGTCCTAACTGGGCGTAAGGCCAAAGACTCCGATAGAACCTTAGGAAAACAACTAAGGTGAGATCTTAGGAGAGGATAAAAGATATCCGCCATTCGGTTAGACTAACGTAACAAAAGGTCTTAGGAGAGGATAAAAGATATCCACCTACCAAAATATATTAGGAGAGGATAAAAGATATCCGCCTTTCGGTTAGACTACCGTGACAAAAGGTCTTAGGAGAGGATAAAAGATATCCACCTACCAAAACATCTTAGGAGAGGATAAAAGATATCCACAATTCGGTTAGACTACCGTGACAAAAGGTCTTAGGAGAGGATATGTTGTTCAAATAGATACCTAGGTCCTAGAATTACTTAATCCCAATCATGTCTACACTTAGGGTCCCCCAATTTTATTAGAACCTTTTTAGGTACCCTTAGGATCCTTTGTGACCAGCACAGGTGTATTTCAACTCTTCATTCAAGACAAACCAGCAAGAGGAAGCAAATCAGCAGACCAGTAAACAAGTTGCCGATCAACTCTATTCTTAACATGCGACAAGTTGCCGATCAACTTGCTACAGAAGTTGCTGATCAACTTATTAAAGAAGTTGCCGATCAACTCCATTCACAACATGCCGATATAATAGACAGTCTGCACTATCAGTCAGGTGACATCATTTTATTAAAGTCAACCTTGCTGATTGTCTCTATACTGTTTTATCATAAAGTAGTTTACCTGCTCTGTAATGATTTCTACGCTGTCTGACACATAGCTACTTTTAGCTATACTCTGTCTCTACTTGCTTTTGCAGGTAACCGGTTGAGACAAAGGGGTCTTTACCCATCAGACTTTTAAGGCACGCGTGTCTTCGCCATTAATGCCAAGGATACTGCATTAAATGCTCCTCACCTACCCAGCTGGAAATTCAAATGTTATCCTTCTTCAACAAGCTAAGACATTAACTCCTCCTATAAATAGAGGACTTGGTGCATTGAAGAAGGTTGGTGATTTTAGTTCATTGAAGAGAGTTGGTTGTTTGCAGCATTCATTGAAGCTCAAACATTCCTTGTCCAGATAATCATTAGATCATTTAATAGGACATACACTTGTGCACAAACTCTACAACCCTGTTAGTATTCCCGAACTATATTATTTTAAGGAATACGTTGTCTGAGTTTTCACACACCCACCTAAGTGAGATAAGTTCTTTTGAACTTGCCGCTTAAATACACTTGGTCAGATATTTGTTTTACGATTCATTAAACTATCTCTAGAATTTAGTCTTTGTATCCGGCAAAGCCGCTCTTGTAATAGACTAGGGATATTTAATAGTGCTCTTAACCCAAATCCAAGTTCTGAACAAACTTGGTAGAGGACGTAGCAGTATTTACACTGTGAACCTCTCCAAATCTCTGTGTCCTCTGTTACTTACTGTCCTTGCCGGTTGGAACTCTATCACCGGCAAATCATTACTGTTCTTGCTGACTCATCATCATTTCCATTGATCAATCTCTTGAAACTGCATTGAACTTTTAGAAACTACTTTGTGTTTAAACCAAGCTCTCAAAACCTTTTTATAAACTGATTTTGTGTGAGTTAAAACAAGTCATATCTTCTCCGCTGCGCTTACTGAAAATAGTTTGCAATCTGATAAGTGTCTTTGCATTTATAAAAGTGTTTCTTTGAAAAAGTTTTAATTAGGCTATTCACCCCCCTCTAGCCTATTTTCCTACCAATTGGGCCTAACAATTGGTATCAGAGCTTGGAATTTTGAAAGAAATTTCCAAGCTTTGCAGCTTGTTTGCCGATACCATGGCAGGAAAAATCATGCAGTCATTCAACATCACCACCATTCCGTTGTTGAATGTTAACGAGTTTGGTGTCTGGAAATCTCGTATGATAAAGTATATGAACTCAATCGATGACCGGTTGATGAAGGTCATAGAAGGTGGTCCAATCATTCCGTTAAAAGTTTCAACCACCTACAGACCTATTCCCTCCACTCCGCTGACACAACATGCTGATCGAGAAACTGAACAGGAAACCCATGTTCAGATTGATGAAACTTTGATTGAGAAACCCAGAGAGGAATGGACCGACGACGACAAACTTTCTGCTGCCCTAGATGGAAAAGCATGCCACATTATCTCTTGTGGTTTGGATGACAAGCAATACAAACTTATTGACTTGTGCTCCACGGCTCAAGAATGCTGGAACAAGCTCCTTGCATACTTTGAAGGTGACGAGCAGGTGAAGGACAACAGACTCTACGATTGCATTGCTGAGTTTGAATCCTTCAAGAAACAAGATGGTGAATCACTAAGGAGTTCCTACGACAGATTTTACGAGGTAAGTAATTTATGTGCTTCATTAGGTAAAGTTTATACTATGAAAGATCTTAATATTCGTTTTCTAAGTTCTTTGGGAAATGAGTATCATACTAAGGTCACCGCTGTTAGAGAAGTGAGAGACTTAAACAAGACTTCTATTAAGAATCTTGTGTCTAGTCTATTTCTGTATGAGAGAGAACTGCAAAAACTTAACGTTCTCGACAAAAATTTCAAAAACTTGTCTCTATCAGCTCAGTCACAGATATCCTTTCCTTCAAACAAATTCCCTCCTATAGATCCACCTCAAACATCCTGCAGTTCCAATACCCATGAAATAACCTCAGAAAAACCTATGGAAGAAGATGAATTTGCCGCCTTCGCTAGGAACTACAAAAGGTTTAAAGACTTCAAAAGGATGCAGAAAGGAAACTACCAGCAACCAAAATCCTTCACACCACCATTTCAGAAACCAGCAAGCTACAATAAACCCTCTACTAGTGCTACCGATGGAAAGAACAACAAAGGTGATCTGGTCTGCTTCAACTGTAGAAAACCTGGTCACTTTGCTTCTAAATGTCCTCAACCAAAATATGAATACATGAGGAAGTCATTCAACCAGAGACATCGTAAGTCTAGAAGCTTTGTTGCCGATGAAAGCACAGAAAAGGCCTTGCCGGTTTGGTGTGAAACTGATTCCGATGAAGATGCCGATGAAGATGAAGATGCCGATGTAAGTTTTGTCGCCCTAGATTTGGAAGATGCCGATGTATCATCATTGCCGACTCCAGTCTACCGAGATCCATCTCCACCAAGAACTCCAGTCAAAGAAGAATCTGCTGGAAGACCTCAACCACACTTCAAAGAAATAAGTGTCAAAGCTGAAAACCCATATGGATACAAAGTACACCAAGTGGGAACCTCACTCTATGGCCAGTGTAACTCTTCTCAATTTACCACCATCAAATCAAAATCCTTACCGATGACCAGAAAACTATTATTCAATGAACAATCTAGCATTGCCAAAAACATATCAAAACCCATCTCTTCCCTACCTGACTTCTCTCCTGGACCCATTGCCTCTGCTCCTAAAATTTTAGCTGATCCTTGTCCTGAAATATCCAAAGCTGAAATGATAGAGACAATGGATGAACTTTGTATCGATCATGAGAAGCTGAGTAGCGTTCATAAAGTGATGGCTGCTGATTTCAAAAGAATTTCTAACGAGAATAGCTCGCTTATGTCTGAACTTTCGGTTCTCAAAGGACACGAGCTTGAGTCTATTTCTTTAAAGAAAGAAAACCTGGATCTCAAATACCAAGTAGCAGTATTGATAGCTCAGATCGAAGATCTTGTGAAAAGAAACAATCATCTCTCAAGGATTGTTGATTCTTACACAAAATCTAGAGTTGCTGTTGAAACAATCCTACAGACCCAAATGTCATATAAGGACCAATCTGGGTTAGGATTTGATTCCAGCAGCAGTAGCTCTACTGAAACTTGTGCTACCGAGAAAAAGGATGAGAAAGTTGAATGTAATCCTGTTAACTCAGTGCATAAGGATGCTAAGCCAATATATAGTGCTGTGGCAATGAAGTATCCTAAGAACCAGAACAAAAGGAATAATAAGCACAAACAAAGATATGTTAAGGTTACTGATACTGAGTCTGCCGATAACGGTATTCTTGGTGATTACATCAGCAGAGCAAGTGCTGCCGATCTGACCTCCTCTGCTGCCGATGGACAAGTGCCTAAAAAGGTAACTGCCAAAGGTAAACAGAATGGAAAGAAAGGCAACACTGGCACCTTTAAACCTACTAAGTTTGTGCCTGCTCAATTCCCTAGTTCTGCCGATGCACCGACTAAACAGAATGATATTCTACCGACTCCACAGCCTATCAGTCATGTGAGATGTTCTAATTGTTTTGATTATGGTCACAAGGCTCATGAATGCCTCTTGAAGCACCTATCTGGACCCACTGAGGTTTCATCCTCAAGTGGTGGCCAGATGTGGTTGCCAAAGAGGAACTAACCCTCGGACCCTTGAATAAGGGGGACCATAAGCATACTGTTTTATTTCAGGAATGCTTCATGGCCTTAACTGGTGCAAGCAAGGATTTGTGGATTCTAGATAGTGGCTGCTTAAGACATATGACTGGATTTGCAGATCTTCTTGCCGATACTATCGAAGCATCAGGTCCCCCAGTAGTGTTTGGTGATAATGCCAGAGGAAAAATCGTCGGTATAGGTACCATCAAGAGAGGTGCAGTTACTGTACAGAAGGTCTCTCTAGTAGATGGTCTGAAACACAACCTTCTATCAATATCACAATTCTGTGATAAAGGAATGCAATGCGTATTTACTACTTCCAGTTGCTATGTGAAAGACATTGCCTCCAATGAAACTCTTCTCACTGCCAAACGTAAAGGTAACATTTATGCAGTAGACTTAAGTACTATTACTGGTGTTGCTAATGTTTGTTTTGTAGCTAAGAACATCAGTGAGAACTCATGGCTATGGCACAAGAGACTCAGTCACTTGAACTTCAAATATCTATCCAAGCTTGCCGGTTCAAATCTTGTTACCGGTCTGCCTCAAGTGTCTGCTGATCAAGCAAAGAAATGCAAGGCCTGCCAGCTTGGAAAACAACATAAGTCATCTTTCCGAAGCAAGCCCTGCATGTCAACTTCTAAGTGCCTCCAATTGCTACATATGGATCTATTTGGCCCCACAACTACAGCAAGTATCGGGGGAAGTAGATACACCTTGGTTGTAGTAGATGATTTCTCTAGATATACTTGGGTGGAAACCTTCAGTCACAAAGATGACACCTATGCTGTTGCCACCAAGTTATTCAGACTACTACAAACTCAGAAAGAAAGCGATATCATCAGTATGAGATCAGACAACGGCACTGAATTCAAGAACAATGGTATTGCTCAGTACTGTGATGATCATGGTATAGACCATAACTTCTCAGCTGCCGGTACACCACAACAAAATGGTGTTGTTGAGAGGAAGAACAGAACTCTCATTGAAGCTGGTAAGACCATGATTGCCGAAGCCAGGCTGCCGAAGTACTTTTGGGCTGAAGCGATCAATACAGCCTGCTTCACCCAGAACAGATCTCTAATAAACAAATTCCATAACAAGACTCCTTATGAACTCTGGAGAGGCAGAATTCCCAACATTGGATTCTTCAAGATATTCGGCTGCAAATGTTACGTGCTATACAATGGAAAAGAGCACAGAGGTAAATTTGATGAGAAAGCTGATGAAGGAATCTTTGTTGGATACACTAAACACAGTAAGGCCTTTCGAGTTTTCAATAAGAAACTTTTGAAAATTGTTGAATCTGTTCATGTAACCTTTGATGAATTTGATTTGTTAGAGTCTGACAAGGCTCCAAATAGTACTAATGTGTCTAGTGCTCATGAGACAGGTGAATCAAGTAATACTAATCCTGCAGATCAAGTACCAGCTGCTGATCCAGTCATTTCAGCAGAAGAATCAGCAGATGCTCCTTATTTTCCTTCATCAGCAGAACCAGAACCTGCTGATGAATTTCATAATCCGTTTGCCGATGCAAACTCTGCTGATCATCCTGACGACAGATCTAGCCCTCAACCAATTTCTGTTATAAGACCTAATCCTCCAAGCTTTCATCCACCTCTCACTCAAAGTTCTTCTCCTACACCATCTACTGATCTTGATCCTCCTTTAGAATCCTTACAACAAGAATCAGTAAGACAAGATGTGCTGAGAGAAGTCAGAACAGTTCGTGATCATCCATTAGAAAATGTGATTGGTGATGTCTTTGGTCCCAGATTAACAAGGAACCTTAGTAGAGCATTTACTGAAAGCCTTTTCTCATCTGCTATGGTCTCCGATATAGAACCAAAGAAGACTGAAGAAGCTCTTGCCGATCCTGGTTGGGTTGAAGCCATGCAAGAGGAACTGAATCAGTTTGAAAGATGCAAAATATGGGAACTTGTGCCAAGACTAACTTCTCAGCAAGTTATTGGTACTAAGTGGGTTTACAGGAACAAATTGGATGAAGCTGGGAAAATCATTAGAAACAAACCAAGATTAGTTGCTAAAGGCTACCGTCAAGAGGAAGGAATCGACTACGATGAGACATTTGCTCCTGTTGCAAGATTGGAAGCTATAAGACTTTTCTTATCCTATGCTGCCTTCAAAGAATTCAAGCTATATCAAATGGACGTGAAAAGTGCCTTCCTGAATGGAGAACTCCAAGAACTAGTTTATGTTGAACAACCACCAGGTTTTTAGGACTCCAAGAAGCCTGATCATGTCTACCGATTGAAGAAAGCTCTCTATGGCCTAAAGCAAGCTCCAAGAGCATGGTATGAAACCCTATCTAAGTTCTTACTTAGCGATGGCTTAGGCTTCACTCGAGGTAAAATCGATACTACTTTATTTGTTGCCAAGCATAAGGGTCATTCATTGTTTGTTCAAATTTATGTCGATGATATTATTTTTGGTTCCACTAACGAATCACTTTGCAAGAGATTTGAGAAACTGATGCAGAGCAAGTTCGAGATGAGCATGATGGGTGAACTAACATATTTCCTTAGACTTCAAGTCAAACAAACCCATGAAGGAATATTCATCAGTCAAGCCAAGTATGCCAAAGAACTTATCAAGAAGTTTGGCTTTGACAATGCTCACTCTCAAAGCACACCGATGGGCTCTAACATTCACTTAGATAAGGATGAGTCTGGTAAGAAAGTAGATGTAACAGTCTACCGAGGTATGATCGGCTCACTCCTCTATCTTACTGCCAGTAGACCAGATATTATGTTTGCTGTTTGTGTTTGTGCCAGGTTTCAAGCTGACCCTAGGGAATCCCATCTGCAGGCTGTAAAACGTATTATTAAATATTTATGTGGCACTGCTAACCTTGGATTATGGTATGCAAGAGATTCATCTTTCAATCTAATAGGTTACTCAGATGCAGACTTTGCAGCTTGTAGGGTGACCAGAAAGAGTACAAGTGGAACTTGCCAATTTCTTGGTGATAGATTGGTGTCTTGGTCCTGTAAGAAGCAAGCATCAATTTCCACTTCCACTACTGAAGCTGAGTACATAGCTGCCGGCAGTTGCTGTTCACAGATTCTATGGATGAAGCAGCAGCTGGTTGACTATGAAGTACCATCTCAAATTTGTCCCATCTATTGTGACAACCAATCAGCAATTTCAGTATCAAACAATCCGGTCATGCATTCCAAAACCAAGCACATAGACATCAAATACCACTTCCTGAAGGAACATGTTGAAAAAGGGAATGTTGTGCTGCTCAAAGTCCATACCGATTTCCAAAGAGCAGACATTCTAACAAAGCCCTTGGATCAGAAAAGATTTGAATTCCTCAGAGGTGAATTAGGTATGATTGATTTTTATGGTTAAAATTGTGCTAACTTTGCTACTTGTGTTAGTCTGCCGATCAAATCAGCAGAGCATCAATTATCTTGCCGACTACGAACATGCCGATCAAAATTTTGTCAAAATCATCTTGCCGATTCTATCTATATATCTTGCCGATTCAATATCTTGCCGATTCAATCATTTTTCCGATTCAAGCTATCTTGCCGATTGATAAAATCAAATCAGCACGTCTCTGCAAAAGTTAAGATTCCTGACACATGACGTAAGCAATCAAATCAAAGGTACATCGGTCACACCATCTCCCTGACACGTGTGTGTACCTCTCTTATCCAAAATCGTGTCAAGATGTATTCCATTTAATGCGATACATCAGCAGGTAAACAGGTCATCATCACTTCTATTTTATTTTTGACTAATTTACCCTTTCTCCCACTTACTTTTAACTGTTCACCTTACCGATTTATGTGCGCATTAATTTTTGCGTGCGCACGGTCTCCGAGACTATAGGTACAGTTATTTCTCTCCCTTGCCCTCTCATATTCTCTCTCTCCCCCATAACATATATAACGCCTTTCAAAATTCCATTAAGCTTTTTCTCCGCCATTTTTTTTCTCTCTGCTCTCTATTCTCTCTATCTCTCCTCTTTCCAGATTATCAGTTCATCGTTTTATTTGTTCATCTATTCATAATCTGGTAAGTGTTAATGTTTATTCTCTGCTCATTTCTAATCATTTATGGTTTGATTTGTCTTTATTTCTAACATTGAGAGTGGTTTGAGTAATTTTGCAGACAATGTCCGGTGAAAAAGATATCTACGGAGGCTATGTTGACTCCGACTACTTCAACGACGAAGCCGACGGGGTTTTCTTGAAGAATCTTCTTATTGGGTCCTTGCTTGATTCGTTCATCACTCCATCAGGAGTTAGTTCAGTATTTGTGGATCTTGTCAAAGAATTCTTCTCCAACTCTTCTGTTGTCCGCTCTCGTGCTGACTCCTCCGTTATCGTCTCCATCAATTCTTCTGTTTTGGGCGTGCAGATCTCTCTTACTCCCTCTTCTATCTCTGAAGTTTTTCCCAATCTTGGGAATGAAGGGTTGAGTGCTCTAGTTGATGAGCAGGAACTGGATAGAGCTTGGATTATCATGAGAGGTGCTGGCACAAGGCTTAGTGGCACTAATCATCTGAAGATTCACTATCCCCGAAGATACTATGCTTTGGCTGAGATAGTTGATAGATGTCTCATTTGCCGATCTGGATCCCACAGCAATATTACTGATGTGCAGTTTGATGCTATGGCCGCCATTGTTCTGCAGATTGAGTTCAACTGGTGTGCCTACATATTCAGGATTATCGCTACGGCTGCTGATAAGTGGGCTTCTGACAGATTGAAGAACAAGGCCAATCCTGGAAAAGGATGCCATTATCTGTTGATAAGTATGATTCTGAGGAGAAATGCCAATGTAGTGGCTGCCGATCGCTTTCCATCCAGCTTGCCTTTCAATAGGTTGAAGTTCTTTGATGCTAAGGATTGGAAAAGGATTTCAAAGAATGCTTCCAGTGCCGATGCCCCCTCTGTTGCTCCTGCACTTGTTGTTACTCAGAGGAAGAAAAAGGCAAAGACCATTCCTTCAGTTGCTTCTCAATCAGCAGCAGTCTCTACTCCTGCTCCTTCAACTGATAGGATTCTTGCCGATTCTACTCCTGGTGCTCCAAAGAAAAGGAAACTGGTAAAGGTTGCCGATCAAGTGGTGATAAAGAAGGTGAAGCTTGCCGATGAAGTTCCTTCTTCCACTATTCCTCCTGCTGATCCAAGAGCCAAGCTAATTAGGTTTGCCCCTGCTCATCTTGCCGGTGCTTCCCTAACTACCGATCCTGCTGTCAAGGTTGAAATTCCTGATGAAGAATTCACTGATGACTTTGCCGATGGCAAAAGTATTGAGGATGTCATTGAGAAGCTCAAGTCTCAGACTCCTAGGAAATGCGCTCCAATCAGAAACCCAACTTTCCACACCTTCTACAAGAATCCTTGGTCCTTCACCAACAAGGTCTTGATCAAGAAATGGGTCTTTCCGATTGACCATCTGCCTCCCTTTATTCGTCGTCTTCTTCAGTTTCATGAAGAGATGAAAGACACTGTCACTCCCGGAAATCCTGCTGATTATGTTGATCAAAAGAGTTTGGACAGACGCACTGATATGTGGAAAGAGAAGTTTGTCCCTCTATCAAAGTTCAAGCAGTTGAAAGAGGCTGAACTAAAGCTCAATTTTGGTCGGTATTTTGAATTCCTACCACTACACTGGAACCAAGTCTATCTTTTTAAAGATAGAATTAGACAAGATATGATGGTTCAGGATGTATGGATTATCTACGCCAGGACTTTCAATCAGCTCTCTCAATTCACAGAGTTTGATCCGTATCAGATTGGAAGACTTGAAAATGATGAAGATTTGCTGCCATACAATGATGATGAGGCTCCTGCTGTCAGCCCTCTCACTGCTCACTTTCATAGATCAGTAAAGAAGGTCACTATGGACGTGATTGAAAAGTCTAATGAATTTCTGTTGAAGCAAGATGCCGATCGCCGTGCCGCTGAAGACCTTGCCGATAAAGATGCTCATGTTCCTGAGCCAAGCAGCAGCAAGACCGAGACAGATGCCGATGTTCACTCTGCCGACGATGTAGATGCTGCTGATAAAGAGTTTGTTGCCGATGGGCGTGGTGATGCTGATGAAGATGGTGATTCTACTGATAGTGATGCTGATGATGATGGTGCTGATTTATTTGGTGATTTAGTTAGTGCTCACAAAGCTGCTGCTGACTCTCCTTCCACTTCACTTACAACAGATAGTGACAAGATGCCTATCAGAACTGTCATGACTAAAGCTTCCACTGCTGAAGTCTTTGCAGAATCTGTATTTGAGGGTGATAGTAGTGTTGAAGGAAGGCATGCCGATGATTCTATCAAAGAGATATTGGAATTTCAAGTTGAGACAACTACTGACACTCAACCTCTGATTGAAGTATCTATCTGTGGACCTTCCTGCTCCAGTTGAGACAACTATGGACACTCAATAATTGGATGTATCTGTTTCAGGAGGAGAACTTGCTGAAAAAGTGACTAATGAGACAACTGCTGACACTCATCTTACTGAGAAAACTACAGACACTCAGTTAATATCAGTCACCCCTGAAATACAAATTGTTCCCCCTACTGGAATCAAGGAGGTTGTGGAGTTGGGAGGAGGTGCTGATGATAGTACTCCTAATCTGGATGCTGACATTGCTGCTAGTCTACAGTTTGAAGAGATTCTTCTACAGCCTTTGTTCAGCTTGCCGTCTGTTATCACCCCTCTCTTTCCGGCTCCTGCTGCTGCTCGTGCCGATGTAGATCATGCCGATGAGATAGATCCTGCTGATTACATGGTGGTTGGAGAACAAGCCTTTGTTGATCCTGATGCTATTGATACTTCTCCACCACCCAGCTATGATTATTTTCTCAATGGGAAGGATATGATGTGCTCAAACTGGTACACTTCCAATGCATCTATCCCCTCCAACAAATTTGGACAGCCTCTCTTCACTGTTCATCCAAGGTTATCCTTCAAGTATACCTTAGGCAAATGTCCACTCCCATTCGGCAAAGACCACCCTCATGTCACCAAGCATAAATTCTCTCCAGGAGATTCTACCAGTGATAGTCCAATCTATCTTCCCTGGATTCTCAATGATGATGACATTGTTCGTACAAAGGGAAAGACTCCTCGGATTTCTAGACTTAAGAAGAAAGTGGCCTATGATCCAATTCGATCTAGACCAGGACAGATAAAGATTAGAGGTGAATCTACCCTTCCCGGTCCTTCTCCAACTGAAGTGTGCATCACTACAAATGGATGGATGAGAAGCTGCTTGATGATCAATGATCTGCTGACTGACATCATTGAAGTTAGGCATACCAATCCTCGTGGCCTTCTTTATTTGATCAAGTCTGCCGCTTTGGCTATGACTCTGCCATTATTTCATCCTCGTCAGCGTGCCGATCATCTAGTCTATACCTCAAGGCTGATGAATGCCGGGTTAATGACTATGATTCTTGAAGGTCGTGCTTATTTGAACTTAATCTTGGCTACCTTCCTTTCACTTGAAGACGGTGGTATGTTTCATCTGCCGACTGATCGTGCTATTATAGTTCATCCAGCTTTTCCCTTGCCGATCTTTCGTGCCGATGATTCTGATGATCTCATTGTCTCAACTTTTGTCCCTGCCGATTTCTTCTCTTCTGCTGATGATGCTGCCCTTCAATGGTTCTTACTCATTCCTGCTGCTCCTGTTCCTCCTTCTCCATCTGAGCCGATCTTGATCTCCTCCGATGATGAGATGATGACTGATGACGTGCTTATTGAAGATGCTGATCTGAATAATGAAGATTTTATCCCTTCAATAGTGCTCCCGACGTCTGCCAGTATTTTCCAGCCGACCATCGTCAACAGTCTGTATGAGTATTTGAAGTTTAGTGAAGGCGATTTCACAAATCAGCAACTGCCTGCCACTCGTGCTGATATTGGTGATATGGCTCTTTCTGTTGGTGACCTGGTTAAGGATGTTCACAAAGACCTGGTTAAGCGTCTACGTAAGTCCAATCAGGAGGAGGAGAATACTCTGGTCAAAGAATTGAAAGCTCTCCTTGCTGATAGAGAAGAGCGTATAATGGCTCTTTCTGAATCCTTGGGGACAACTCATAACATTCAACACAATCTTGTTGATAATCAGAGGCTGCAGATAAGAGATATGGGAAGACTTGAAGAAGAATTATCTAAGACCAAAGCTGCTCTTGCCGAAGCTAATCTGAAGATAGCTGCTCTTGAAGCCAACAACAAGATGCTGTCTGAAAGATTGGAAAGTGCGCAGAGAAGACAGAGCAAAGCAAAGAGGAAAGCTGATAGAAAAGAAGAAAAAGCAAGAAAGAAGGCTAGGTGGACTGAATCTACAAAGGACTCAACTCCAGCAGCAAATCCCAAGATTTCTGATCCTCCAGCTGCTGATCCTTGAGTCACATAGCCTATGATGTAGATATCTTATTGAAGACCTTCACAGACAAATTTCTTTGCTTATAAAATTTTTATTGTGCTAATATGTTTGTCTTATATTTGTGTTGTTATCTGCATTATTCTGTGCTATTTCCTTTTGCAGATCATCACTCTTGCCGATTCCTTAAACCGGCTTCACCATTTATTTTGGTGAATCCACCTTTTGCATTAGACATCCAGTGTGACTTACCTTAGGATTTGGTTATACCTAGATATCCTTAGAAATCTTTTCCCTAAGATAAGAGATGTCTTTAGCTTTAAGGGTGATTGGACTTAAGTAATTAGGAGGAGATTGTTGTTCAAATAGATACCTAGGTCCTAGAATTACTTAATCCCAATCATGTCTACACTTAGGGTCCCCAATTTTATTAGAACCTTTTTAGGTACCCTTAGGATCCTTTGTGACCAGCACAGGTGTATTTCAACTCTTCATTCAAGACAAACCAGCAAGAGGAAGCAAATCAGCAGACCAGTAAACAAGTTGCCGATCAACTCTATTCTTAACATGCGACAAGTTGCTGATCAACTTGCTACAGAAGTTGCCGATCAACTTATTAAAGAAGTTGCCGATCAACTCCATTCATAACATGCCGATATAATAGACAGTCTGCACTATCAGTCAGGTGACATCATTTCATTAAAGTCAACCTTGCTGATTGTCTCTATACTGTTTTATCATAAAGTAGTTTACCTGCACTGTAATGATTTCTACGCCGTCTGACACATAGCTACTTTTAGCTATACTCTGTCTCTACTTGCTTTTGCAGGTAACCGGTTGAGACAAAGGGGTCTTTACCCATCAGACTTTTAAGGCACGCGTATCTTCGCCATTAATGCCAAGGATACTGCATTAAATGCTCCTCACCTACCCAGCTGGAAATTCAAATGTTATCCTTCTTCAACAAGCTAAGACATTAACTCCTCCTATAAATAGAGGACTTGGTGCATTGAAGAAGGTTGGTGATTTTAGTGCATTGAAGAGAGTTGGTTGTTTGCAGCATTCATTGAAGCTCAAACATTCCTTGTCCAGATAATCATTAGATCATTTAATAGGACATACACTTGTGCACAAACTCTACAACCCTGTTAGTATTCCCGAACTAGATTATTTTAAGGAATACGTTGTCTGAGTTTTCACACACCCACCTGAGTGAGATAAGTTCTTTTGAACTTGCCGCTTAAATACACTTGGTCAGATATTTGTTTTACTATTCATTAAACTATCTCTAGAATTTAGTCTTTGTATCCGGCAAAGCCGCTCTTGTAATAGACTAGGGATATTTAATAGTGCTCTTAACCCAAATCCAAGTTCTGACCAAACTTGGTAGAGGACGTAGCAGTATTTACACTGTGAACCTCTCCAAATCTCTGTGTCCTCTGTTACTTACTGTCCTTGCCGGTTGGAACTCTATCACCGGCAAATCATTACTGTTCTTGCTGACTCATCATCATTTCCATTGATCAATCTCTTGAAACTGCATTGAACTTTTAGAAACTACTTTGTGTTTAAACCAAGCTCTCAAAACCTTTTTATAAACTGATTTTGTGTGAGTTAAAACAAGTCATATCTTCTCCGCTGCGCTTACTGAAAATAGTTTGCAATCTGATAAGTGTCTTTGCATTTATAAAAGTGTTTCTTTGAAAAAGTTTTAATTAGTCTATTCACCCCCCCCCCTCTAGCCTATTTTCCTACCAATTGGGCCTAACAGGATAAAATATATCCACCTACCAAAACATCTTAGGAGAAGATGAAAGATGTCCACCTTACGGTTAAGCTCCCGCTAAACAGCTCCCAAGTCTCAAAAATTTCCTTCACTCGAACTACATTAGGCTTGATTCCCCGCAAATGGGATACATAGGAATCCTATACCCCTAGGTCCAGCCAGTTATCCCAATAGGTCAAACCGGCCTCCCATCAAAGACAGATTGGGATGCTTTTTAAGCCGACAACCTGTGAATACGTGTGTTTGAATTTGAGAATATTCATAGCAACATTAAAATTATGAGAGTCGCCACGCCGTTTTAGTTATAGCCAAAACATTGAGAAAAAGCATGTTTAATGGGTTCAGGGGTCAAATTACAACAAGAGAAGAATATTGGACGTTATCACTCCTATTGCCCGAATGATCGGTCTTTCTATCATGATGAATGTGTTAGTAGTGTGTTAGTGTTTGAGACCGGATCCGAAGATTGCCTACGTTCCTCTCAATGTGAGAAGCTCAGGTCAGCGTAGTTCGAGAAGAATTTAGAATAGGCAGAAGAATCGGGATCATGCATAATGAGGGGGGAATTACCTAAAGATTAGGGTTTAGAAGTAGTTCCTAGATCATCCTTGGGTCGATGAACCCTAGATCATCATTGGCTATGAAATAACATGTTAACATAAAGATCGCAACCCTAAATATAGCATAAATAAGGTTTTAACCTAGAATATGATGAATATGCGAAGAACATATTATGAACATATGAATGTCATGAAGAAAATATGAATAAAGATGTTAGGAACATGAATTATAAAGAACACATGAATAAACATATTAAGAATATGAATATTATGGATCTAAACTAATAATATGACAAGAACATGAAGAAAAAGTTAGAAAACTTACCTATGTTGGCAAGAAATAAACTTTGGATCTTCTAGAGTGTTTGAATGCTTAATTAGGGAGAAAATTGTGTTTAAGAACTCCAAAATTCGGACTTAGAGCTCTCAAAATCGGAACCTAAACCAATAGCATGGGATTGGTTTATATAGTAAACTGAGGGGAAGATCTGACGGCTGAGATCATCTGGGAAAAAGGTGCCCGCCTGGCCATGATTGAAGCCGGCGACAAGAGTGGCCGCGTGGCCAAGGTCGACGCGTAGCAAGGTTGGCCGCGTGGCCAATTCTGCTGGCTGACTTGATTCTTAAGCTAGGGTTTCTGCATGGTTTTAAGGAAACCATTTATTACCTATTTTGATAGATTTTGTCATAAATGAGATATTTCAGGAATCCGGGACAAGTCTTTGCAAGGTTTCTAATTCCTAAAAAGTCCTTGTATTTTTGGGAAAGTCCTAATAAACTCATTTTCAGGTCGGGTACTAACAGTAGCCCCTCGGCGACGCTTCTTGCAAGGCAATGGAGGGTCGACGATAAAAGAAGGATCCGTCTGAAACATGAGTTTCAAAACAGATGAAAGGTAAGGGAACGGCTGAATTTTGACAGGCGACCTACGTATCCATGGGGGAATCAAGCCAAACGTAGTTCAAATCTGATGGGGAAATTGGGAAGGACTGTCCTCTGATGGGGAGCAACGTTTTCTGCTGGGGAAAATGCACCTGCTGGGGATGAGAGATGACCGCGTCGGTCGGGTGGATGGACCTTTTCAGGTTTCCTACGTATCCTCGGAGGAATCAAGCCAAACGTAGTTCAGAGATATTGGGGAAAAACGAGACATCGAACTTCTGCTGCGGATAATAAACCTACGGATACTATCTTGTATGAAGAACGAACATTCATAAGCAATGAAGTTATTTGGGAAAAATAAAAACTACGTTGTCTAAATAATCCCAAGATGGAATGGTAAACGCAATCAGGATCGCCAGGGTTCCTGCCGATTGCGCTAAAGTAATAGATGCTGGATTTCTCGCGAACAGAAACGCCGAGGCTTCTTCCAACCACGATCGATCTAGGATACGTATGTCATAGAGGCGCCGAAGTCTCTACAACCATACGAATCCTAATAATAGATGCTGGATCTCTCGCAAACAGAAACACCGAGGCTTCTGCCAATCGCGATCGATCTAGGATGCGTATGTCATAGAGGCGCCGAAGTCTCTACAACCATACGAATCCTAATAATAGATTCTGGATCTCTCGCAAACAGAAATGCCGAGGCTTCTGCCAATCGCGATCTATCTAGGATGCGTATGTCATAGAGGCGATGAAGTCTCTACAACCATACGAATCCTAAGCAAATATTAGGAAATGCTAAAATAATAGATGTTGGATCTCTCGCAAACAGAAACGCCGAGGCTTCTGCCAATCACGATCGATCTAGGATGCATATGTCATAGAGGCGCCGAAGTCTCTACAACCATACAAATCCTAAGCAAATATTAGGAAATGCTAAAATAACAGATTCTGGATCTCTCGCAAACAGAAACGCCGAGGCTTCTGCCAATCGCAATCGATCTAGGATGCGAATCCTAACCAAATATTAGGAAATGCTAAAATAATAGATGCTGGATCTCTTGCAAACAGAAACGCCGAGGCTTCTGCCAATCACGATCGATCTAGGATGCGTATGTCATAGAGGCGCCGAAGTCTCTACAACCATACGAATCCTAAGCAAATATTAGGAAATCCTAAAATAATAGATGTTGGATCTCTTGCCAACAGAAACGCCGAGGCTTCTGCCAATCGCGATCGATCTAGGATGCGTATGTCATAGAGGCGCCGAGGTCTCTGCAACAGTATGAATTCTAAGCAAATATTAGGAAAATAATAGATGCTGGATCTCTCGCAAACAGAAACGCCGAGGCTTCTGCCAATCACGATCGATCTAGGATGCGTATGTCATAGAGGCGCCGAAGTCTCTACAACCATACGAATCCTAAGCAAATATTAGGAAATCCTAAAATAATAGATGTTGGATCTCTTGCCAACAGAAACGCCGAGGCTTCTGCCAATCGCGATCGATCTAGGATGCGTATGTTATAGAGGCGCCGAGGTCTCTGCAATCATATGGATCCTAAGCAAATATTCGGTGAAGAATGGAAACTTTAAGAGGCTTCCCGTACCTAAAGATAATGAACATCAGTCAAAACACCTAAAATGAATTAAAGGGACAAGATCAGGGTAAAAATGGGATCTTGTATGAAAGGACAAGGTTGATAGATTGTTATGAAGTCGTAAACGGGATGAACTCTCAGGGAGTCATGAAGGTGATAGACTCTCGGGGAGTCACAAAAAGTGCCAGATTCTCGGGGAGTCGCAAAAGCGATGGACTCTCAGGGAGTCACAAGGACTTTCAGGGAGTCGCAAAGGAGATGGACTCTAAGGGAGTCGCTAATATGGAAGCATAGTGTCTGGGTTCCACTTATCCTAATTTAGGAGGGGATGACGCTACGAGCCATTGATACCAATGCGTTAGGTAAGGGACATTTTGCTTGGTTGCTTAGGGTAGGACCTAGGGCTTTTAAGGAAAGGGGTATCCTCCTAGTCTTGAGATAGGAATGCCTAAAGATGTTACGGTTTCTTAGGCTTGGGATTATGTCTCGGAGACAATGTGGGTTTCCTAGGCTTACGGGCTAGGGTTTGGAGAGAATGCGACTACCTAGGCTCGAGGTTAGGGTTCGGAGAGAATATGGAAAGGCTATTGTATCCTAGGCATAAGACTAGCGGGGGATTGAGATTATAAATTTCCTAGGTTTTGAGACTAGGGTTTCGGGAATTTGGAAAGGATGTTGCACACAGGGCTTTGGAAATTCCCTAGAACCTGGGCTAGGGTTAAAGAGGCTAGGATGTAGCTACCTAGGATCAAGGCTAGGGTTTAAGAAGGATGTAACTTCCTAGGCTTTAGGCTAGGGTTTGAAAGGATGTAATTACCTAGGCTTGGGGTTAGGGTTTGGAGAGAATGATATGACTACCTAGGCTTGAGGCTAGGGTTTAGAGAATGTGTTTACCTAGGTTTAAGGCTAGGGTTTGGAGACCGAAAGCATTTGAAGGTTTGTCTTGGTTTAGACCGAGCAAGTTTGAGGTCTAAGAGTGTTACGGTTTAAGGCAAGTGAGCTTGATAGCTCAAGGATGGGTAGGCTTGATGGGTTAGACCTAGGCTTAAGTGCTAGGGTTTAGCTAGAGTAAGACACAGATGGGTGCTAAAGAGATCGGGGCCTAATGGAACGGTAGGTGTGAGATCTAGGAGATCGAAGGCTAGACAGGGTAGCCTTGGGACATAAGTTCTCGAAGCGGGTAAGTCTTTTGTCCTAAAGGGTCGCGCTATGGATCAAGACCAGGCAGGCTTGAGGTCGGGCCAAAGAGCGATGGATTGGGATTGGATGATCCTAGTACCTAATGGGTTAAGGGTTTAAAGCGGACATGTCGGGTTTAGGCTCTGAGGTGTTCTAGGTGTGAACCACGTGCGAGAAATGGGTCTGGATATGTGACCAAATTGGCGCTTTAGGTAAAGGGATTGAGTGTCCAAGACATTGCTTGAGTACAATATGTACCTAAGTTGGATTGGGTATGCTTAGGACTTAATTTTGTCTTAGAGGTCATGCGTGTGACTAAGCTCGTTTGGCAATTGTGAAGGTAGGTTAGGGATGGGACCAGAGGTGCTAAGGACAAGAGTCTTGACCGGATGGGTTTTGAGATCCTTAAGGCATGTCGCGGTGCGCAGGAGATCCTATGTGTTTTGAGCAGGTTCAAGGTTTGGACTCGTCGGGGGAGCGATGTTTGAGATCCATGGAGTTCAAGGGTGGACCTTGTAGGTGGCGAGGTTTGGACTCGGCTTGGATTAAGTAGGTTAGAGTCCTTAAGGGGTTGAAGGTCAGACTAGGAAGTCTTTTGAGGCTAATGGGTGACACTAGGTTGGTACTTGGTAGGTTTAAGAGTGGTAGGGTCATGGCTTGGACATGACGGGAGTCGGGAGACGTAGATGTGTCGCTTTTAGTCGGACCAAGTAGGCTTGGGAATTAAAGAGTCCAAAGGGTGGAGGTCTGAGGTTATAGACCTAGAGAGTGGACAGTTTTGTGATCTAAAGGGTTTAGGAGTTGAGACCTAATGTGTCGATCGGATATGCTAGAGACTTAAAAGATAGGCGATTGGTAGACTCGAGTGGTCTTGGGATCTAAAGGATCGCTCAACAGGTTAGACTGAGTAGACCTAAGAGGTTGGACCTAGGAGGATAAGAGAGCTATTGCTTAGACAAGGTAAGGATGAGTATGTTTTGGTAGGTTTGAGATCTAGGAGATCGGGTAGGCTCGGGACCGGTAGGTTCGGGACCTAATGGGTCACCCTAAGGATTTGGCTTTGGTTAACTGGTTTAAGGTCTGAAGTTTTGGGTAGAACCGGTTTGAGGTCGAAGGGGTCATGCTACGAACTTGCGGAAGGTCGAGCTAAGAGGTTATGATGTAACCTAGGTAAGACTCACCGGGTAGGTTTGGGACCTAGGTAAGACTGATCGGGTAGGCTTGGGACCTAGAGAGTTTATGGTGTAACTTAGGCAAGACTGACCGGGTAGGCTTGGGACCTAAGGTTTTGAACCAGGTAGGTTGGGACCTAAAGGTATCCTATTGTGTAGGAAATAGGGTGAAGGACCGAGTCGGTTCAAGAATCACAAAGATGGGTCTCAGAGTGGACCGAGGAGGTTTATACAAATTTTGTGGAGACCGAGAGTCCGGGTTTACAAACAAAGTGTCGTGGAAGAGAAAACTTTTGAAAGTGTTATGACTTTATAAAGATGCTTTATAATTAATTACGATTCTAACCAATTCAAAGAGTTTGTCACGTGTCGAGTTTGACGATGAGGGGTGTCCATCTTCCAAGTACATCCTTGTTGAAGCCTCAGTATTCTCTGGGAAACCACATAGTCGACCCATTCCATCGGGGATTCTCTAATTTGGTGAGCGGGTACCCTTCCTCCCTTGAGAAATTCTACGTCGAGCTTGATGATGAGGGATGCCCTTCTTCTAAGCATGTGCTTATCGAAGCCTCAATATTCTCTGAGAAAACCCTATAGTCGACCCATTCTGTTGGGGAAGCCCCAGTTCGATAAGGGCGTAGAGTGGGGTATCCTACCTCCTTTGAGACGCACCCTTTTTTCTGCCTAGACCGCCCTTGCGGGTTTTCAATCTTGCGGGCATCTCTTTTGCGTCATCATTTTTTTTTTTTTTTTTTGAAATCATTCAGTCGACTCAAAAAAGGAAAAAAGAATTGTTTGAAAACATGCGGGGGCATTTTGGGGAGAGTAAGAGAGAGAGAAATAGTACTCACATTTTGACTCTTTGGGCAACTGAGTGTATATATGTACAAAAGAGAGGAAGCCCCTGTTTGACAGAAAGTAAGTGTTTAGCTCTTTCCTAGATTGTAGAACGGAAGACTTGTCGAGACATTTGAAAATTGTTTTATTCAAGATTCTCATTTGATTGCTCGAGAATGGACCTCGTTGATTAGTTATGCATCTTATGATTATGTTTTAGATAAGTAGTCTCGAAATAGTAAATGTTTTGATCAATTGTGAGTGAAGAAGTCAGGAGTAGAAATATGAGGCAAGAGAGAAGAGAAGGAAAATTGTCTACGAGGTGGGTTGTGTATATTTTGGACCGGACCCTAAGGTTGCCTACGTTCTCCTCAAGGTGAGGAGCTCAGGTTCGCGTAGTTCGGGGGTGACCCGCTTGACGATGGTGTCGGGTTTCAGTGGGTATGTGTGGGAGAAAAGAAAAGAAAGAAAGTTGGCCCAAGGTAGGTTATGTTTGGCTTTGAGTGGTTGCCCGGTTGACGATGAAGTTGGGTTTGAGTATGAGGTTCATTTGTCGCGATAGGTTGCTCCGTTGTAGCTTGTTTCTTTGGATTGCTTCATTGCAGCTCATTGCGGTGGATTGCTCCATTGTAATTGTCATGGCTGCTGCTACCGCGTTAATCTTCTTTGTAGGGAAAGAAAGAAAAATAGAACATTTGAAGTGAAAATAAAATGGGACTTTTACTTTTCTATGGTGATAGCCCCTTCTATTTTTCTTTATATTTTATTTTATGTCTTTGTGCACACCCTTTTTTTTTGCCTAGGCCGCCCTTTCGGGTTTTCAACCTAGCGGGCTTCTTTTTGTGCAATGCTCTAACTTTTGCCTAGGTCGCCCTTTTGGGTTTCAACCTAGCGAGCCATATTTTTTTTATATATTTTTACATGAAACATTAGGGGAGACAAGCCCCTAGTTTGCTTTCGCCTCTCTCGATTGCGAGGTAGCTTCCTTATAGTTCAAGCGGCCTTTTGCTGGCGGCGGGTATCCTAGCCCCTTGATATTCACCGGTAGAGCTCCATTAGATTATCATGTGCACCAATTAATGTGATGAATGACTTCGTGCACTTGTCTTACATTTGCGATGGAATACGGACAGCCCCAGTGTAACGGCATGTAGTACTCATGAAGGGAACAAACCCACCCTTTAAATTGTGGCAGCATGGATGTCTATTTGATGATGAGCAACCGCAGTCCATTTCTTTGTCACGACCTTATAAAAAGGGGTCTAATGGTGGGATGAGAGGCGTATGAGGATAGTGTATGGGAGAAGGTGTATATAGAGAGTGTATATGAAGTGTGTACAAGGGGTGAGTGTATAGAGAGAGTGTATGGGGGTAGAATGTAGAGAGAAGAGAAAGTGATTCGTTCATTACAATTGATCGAAGCATTTGTTATTTTGAGATTAATCGTTTACTTAGTTATGTGAATGGTTTGTGGGTCCATTTTAAGATTAATTCATCATATAAAGATATAGCAATCAAGCGAAAATGGTGAATAAGACAATTTTCATGAAATTGATATATGCAAGCTTAAGTCTCAAGTCTAGAGAGAAAATAAAAGAAATAAAGACCCTTTTATTGGAACTAAAAGATTTAAACTGACTAGTCCGGGGTGGACTTTTACTTAAAGAAACAAAAATCGTCCAAGGTGGACTTTTGGCTAAGGACACTCTAGAACCTACGAAGACTGAATGACCCTTTTCTTTTCTTTTATTTAAAGGAGGTAGCCCCAATTTCCTCTTTTGCCCATGCCCATGTATTCCGTTGGTGGGTGATGGCTCCGCTGTCAATGAGGCTTTGAATCTTTCTCCTCAATTGGAGGCAATCTTCGGTGTCATGCCCAATGTACTGGTGGTATTGGCAGTGTTTGGAGGGATCCAAGCCTTGCTTCACCCTACTTGGTTTATAGTTGAACAAAGGAGACAACTTGCCGGCTTGAACTAGACTTTTGAATAGTTTGGCTAACGGCATACCCAAGTCGTCGAATTTGCACTCGTCCTTCCTTTCACGAACTGTCTTTGAGGGTGACTTAGGTACCAGCACCCCTTGTTGATGAGTAGTCATAGGAGGCATCCCGACGGAGACAGTCTGTGGCGGCCCGTACATTTGAGGAGCGTACGGGTGTTGACATTGAGCAAGAGGGAGAACTCGACTGAGGTAATCATAAACGCCACGAATGTCAGACAAATGGCGCCTCTCGATATCTCTTAGGGTCTTATGCATCTCCTTCTGAAAGTGTGTTGCTTGCTCGTTGAGAATGGCCTTAAAGTGGATTGCTTGTTAATCGAGGATGGCTTCGAAGCGGGATGCTTGCTTACTGAGAGCAGTACCGGTGTAGAGGATTGTCTTGGGATCTTGGGTAGCAGCTTCAGTTGCAACTTCGATGTTCCTTACAGCCGAAATGATGCAGAACTCTATGTCATGAAAGAATTAGATTCGTATTTAATGATAAGGCATCGTTATAAAAATCATTTTTTGGAAAAGAGTCGGTCTCCACATTTTTGAAATGCATTTTGGTAAAAAATTGAAAGTTTGATCGGGCCGAAGTTTCCTACGTTCCCCTTATCATGAGGGAGAGGTCCCACACAATAAGAGGCTCAGGTCGCCGTAGTTTGAGTCAAGTTAGACTTTTAAAAAGAGGTGAGAGATGACCATAGGGGTCAAGAGGAGGGAGATGACTCGATCCTTGGTCAAGCATGGGTGAGGAAGACCTATAGGAGTCGGGCAAGGTTTGACTTAAGGTTTGATCTAAATAAGCCGAGAGGTGGGTCAAGGAAGATCGCACCGATGATGGTGGGTTGACCTAGATGGGTAAAGGATAGGTCGACCTAATTGGGAAAGGGTTGGATTGACCTATATGTTGAATGGATCAAGATAGCGGGTTGTAGCGGGTTGCCTATGGAATGATCTAAGCGAGAAAGACATGGTTTGACTTAGGCGGGTCAAAAGCGAGTAGGCTAACCTATTCGGGTTGGTTGACCAAGGGAGGTTGGAGATTGACCTAGATGGATCCAAGATAGGTAAATCGACCTAAGCGGGTCACGGGGTGACCTTGACGGGTCAAAGGTGAAGGGGTAGTTTTAACCTAAGATGGACAAGTTGACCTAAATGGGTCAAGGATGGTGTGTGGACCTAAATGGGTTGACCTAGGTTGGTCTGGATGACGGTGGGTCAAATAATGACCTAGGTGGGTCAAGATGACGGTTTGACCTAAGCGGGTTAGGACCAAAGGTAATTGGGTTCACTTATGGAATCAAAGATTGACCTAAGAGGTCGAAAACGGATAAGGTTGACCTAGGAGTCCAGGTTTGACCTAAGAGGTCGAAGGTGATTGGGTTGACCTAGGAGGTCAAAGGTTGACCTAAAAGGTCAACGGGTGATAATGTTGACCGAGGGGGTCAAAGGTTGACCTAAGAGGTCAAAGGTGATAAGGTTGATCTAGGAGGATGAGGTTGACCTAGGGGGTCAAAGGTTGACCTAAGAGGTCAAAGATGATTAAGTTGACCTAGGGGTCAAAGGTTGACCTAAGAGGTCGAAGGCGGATGAGGTTGACCTAGGGGGTCAAGGGTAGACCTAAGAGGTCAAAGATGATAAAGTTTACCTAGGGGGTTAAATGTGATAAGGTTGTCCTAGGAGGTCAAGGGTTGACCTAAGAGGTCGAAGGCGGATAAAGTTGACCTAGGCGGTCAAGGGTTGACCTAAGAGGTTGAGGGTGATCTAAGAGGTCGAGGGTGATAAGGTTGATCTAGGAGGTCAAGGGTAGACCTAAGAGGTCAAAGGCGGATAAAGTTGACCTAGGGGTCCAGGGTAGACCTAAGAGGTCAAAGGCGGATGAGGTTGACCTAGGCAGTCAAGGGTTGACCTAAGAGGTCAAAGGTGGATGAGGTTGACCTAGGAGGTCAAAGGTTAACCTAAGAGGTCAAAGGTGGATGAGGTTGACCTATGGGGTCAAAGGTTGACCTAAGAAGTCGAGGGGTGACCTAAGAGGTCGAAGGTGATAGGGTTGACCTAGGAGGTCAAGGGTAGACCTAAGAGGTCAAAGGCGGATAAAGTTGACCTAGGCGGTCAAGGGTAGACCTAAGAGGTCAAAGGCAGATGAGGTTGACCTATGGGGTCAAGGTTGACCTAAGAGGTCAAAGGGTGATAATGTTGTCCTAAGAGGCCAAAGGATGGTGGGATTTTGACCAGAGCGGGTCGAGATGAAGGGTAGACCCAAATGGATCGCAATGATGGGTAGGTAACCTAGATAGGCTTAGATGAGGAATTTCGATAGATGGCCCACGGGGTGAGCGATGGACCTTAGAGGTCGCCTAGATGCAATGCACATTTTATTTTGCGAAAAGTTTTGCATTTATTTACATCCTAAATGGGTGGTCTGAGGAGTGTCCTAATCTCTATGTGTGGGTTGACACGGGTTAGGTTAAAGGTTCCCACCACTCGCGGAACGTACACGGTGAGTGGAGTAGACGAGTGACTCGAAAAATGTGAGGCAGTAGCGCACAAATTCCTACACATCGAATACTCCCGGTAGTAGGGACCTGTGCAGTGCTGACACGGACTAGTGGTAGTGTGTGGCAAGAAACTAATTCTTTTTAAGGAGAAAAGAGATAAGTTTTGAATGTTTGAATGATGCTATGCAATGCAATGCAGGAGAAGGAAAATAACGTACAAGGGAGCATAGCAGAGTTTTGTTTGACCCTAATACTAAGACGAAAATAACAAAGGTACAAGGATACAAGGTATATACAAAGTACAAGTATTAACATTGCGGGGTACACGGTGCACGGGTGCATGTGTAAACATGGCAAGTATGTGAGGTGCATGTATAAACATGGCAAGTGTGTGCATGTGTAAACATGGCAAGTATGTGTAGGGTGCATGTGTAAACATGGCAAGTGTGTGAGGTGCATGTGTAAACATGGCAAGTGTGTGTGAGGTACACGTGTAAACATGGCAAGTGTGTGCATGTGTAAACATGGCAAGTGTGTGCATGTGTAAACATGGCAAGTGTGTGTAGGGTGCATGTGTAAACATGGCAGGTGTGTGTAGGGTGCATGTGTATACATGGCAGGTGTGTGTAGGGTGCATGTGTATACATGGAAGGTGTGTGTAGGGTGCATGTGTAAACATGGAAAGTGTGTGCATGTGTAAACAGGCAAGCATCATGATGTGACGAAAGTTAGACCCACTAAGTTTGAAAAAGTTTCAAAGCAGTCTCCAGCGGAGTCGCCACTGTGAATACGTGTGTTTGAATTTGAGAATATTCATAGCAACATTAAAATTATGAGAGTCGCCACACCGTTTTAGTTATAGCCAAAACATTGAGAAAAAGCATGTTTAATGGGTTTGGGGGTCAAATTACAACAAGAGAAGAATATTGGACGTTATCACTCCTATTGCCCGAATGATCGGTCTTTCTATCATGATGAATGTGTTAGTAGTGTGTTAGTGTTTGAGACCGGATCCGAAGATTGCCTACGTTCCTCTCAATGTGAGAAGCTCAGGTCAGCGTAGTTCGAGAAGAATTTAGAATAGGCAGAAGAATCGGGATCATGCATAATGAGGGGGAATTACCTAAAGATTAGGGTTTAGAAGTAGTTCCTAGATCATCCTTGGGTCGATGAACCCTAGATCATCATTGGCTATGAAATAACATGTTAACATGAAGATCGCAACCCTAAATATAGCATAAATAAGGTTTTAACCTAGAATATGATGAATATGCGAAGAACATATTATGAACTATTAATGTCATGAAGAAAATATGAATAAAGATGTTAGGAACATGAATATTATAAAGAACACATGAATAAACATATTAAGAATATGAATATTATGGATCTAAACTAATAATATGACAAGAACATGAAGAAAAAGTTAGAAAACTTACCTATGTTGGCAAGAAATAAATTTAGATCTTCTAGAGTGTTTGAATGCTTAATTAGGGAGAAAATTGTGTTTAAGAACTCCAAAATTCGAACTTAGAGCTCTCAAAATCGGACCCTAAACCAATAGCATGGGATTGGTTTATATAGTAAACTGAGGGGAAGATCTGACGGCTGAGATCATCTGGGACAAAGGTGGCCGCCTGGCCATGATTGAAGCCGGCGACAAGAGTGGTCGCGTGGCCAAGGTCGACGCGTAGCAAGGTTGGCCGCGTGGCCAATTCTGCTGGCTGACTTGATTCTTAAGCTAGGGTTTCTGCATGGTTTTAAGGAAACCATTTATTACCTATTTTGATAGATTTTGTCATAAATGAGATATTTCAGGAATCCGGGACAAGTCTTTTCAAGGTTTCTAATTCCTATAAAGTCCTTGTATTTTTGGGAAAGTCCTAATAAACTCATTTTCAGGTCGGGTACTAACAGAACCCCGCTTTCCTAAAGCAACATTGTCGAGGGGCTCTATAAGTACTCCAATCTGAATTAAAAACAACTTAGAGAAGTTATTAGTACTTGTAGACACCCCGCCTTGGACCTCTCATGTCCCGATTGCATACACATTATTTGTCTTCCTCTTTTCTGTTAAGTTTTATTACTTTTCGTTAACTTTTGTTACATTCCATTAAGTTCCTGACTTACTCCGTTAGTCTTGGATTTGACTAAGTGGAAAATTCAACCTTGAGTCTTTGTTTCATTTATTTTCGTTGACTTTCGTGATGTTCGTTAAGTTTTTAGACTAATTCCGTTAGTTTTGGGGCTTAACTTCATAACGGGGTTAACATTTGGGCTAAAATATGAATTTCCTGAAGCTGGGATGCGAACGCCTTTGCCCTCCTTTGTGGGAGGCGTGCTCCTCCCATAGGGGGGGGGGTGGGAAGCGCGCGCTTCCCGCTTCCAGAATCTCAGATTTGGCCAAATTTCCCTCATTTTCTGATTTGTAACCCCCAAGGCCATTATGCCTTGGCTTGATCCGGGGAAGAGCCATATTTGTGACCAAAAACACTTCCCTAACACCTATAAATACCTCTTCATTCAACCATGGAAAAGGAGGAAGAATTCTTGAGTCAAAAACACTCTAAACACACAAAAGTCCATTTTCAAAGGTAGTCATTATACACAAAGTTTGGTCCTTCCTTTTGCAAGCACAAGGTATAATGTCCATTTTCTTCCTCTAAATTCTTGTTTTATCTTATATTCTCTCTTTATCACTTCTTAAACAAAAAACCTTTTAAATTACTTTCTTCATCTCTAATGTGTATGCAATCTCCATAAAAAGGGATACAACCAAAAGACCACTTCACTATTGAAGTTTGGTCAAGGTTACATCCCAACATTTTAATTCCACTTTAATTTACATTCTCATTTCTTAATGTAATTATCTAGCAATAATTCGACATGTAATCTTTAGCATAAATCAATAAATAAACAATTCTCCTTTATTTTTCTTCTATAAATTTCCCCTTTCTTTTCATTATAATTGTTAGCATATTTCTCTTATTATTCAATTGAAGGACATGTAAATATTAGAACACGAAAAGTAGCAAGACCCGCGTAAGCGAGGCGGAGTGGGTGTTTAAGTACTTCCCACTCCGTCACCTAACCCCCGAACCCTTCTCTCCCGAATCTCTGGTTTTCGTACAAAAATTGGCTTTTCTTAAGTTTTTCTTATGTTCCTCTAAAACATAGGTGGCGACTCTTAAAATCAATTGGACATCCTAGGATAATTCACCGCTCTAGCCAAGCCATGGTTCCCCAGGGTATCTACAGTGGCGACTCCGCTGGGGATGTAGAGGGTTAAACTTGCGTTTTTCATTTTTGGTGTTCTTTTATTTTATTTTCTGGGCATTCTGGTAAAATGGGTAGGAAGTGCGCGCCTCTGGCCTTCTTGGCCTAAAGCGCGCGCGTCCGACCCTAATTACTAGAATCGCCCGCCTCCCATCTTGTCCTTCAATTCCATGTTTCTGTGCTAACGTTTACTGCAGGGGAAAAGTTCTATAATTTAGGGTCAAGGCAATCCCTTGAACCCACTGATTTATAGGAACTGCCCAAAAGCGGGCGCCTCTGCCCTCTAGGGCCTAAGGCGCGCGCCTCCCATCCTCAAAGACCAAAGCGCGCGCGTCTGGGCCATTTTCCAGAACAGAACAGTAAACAGAACAGTTAACCGAATGGGCAGTTTTGACAGTGTGTGGGCACCGGGCCTGCATACACCCCATTTTACTTTTGTTTATTCATTTTTATCGGTCACACGGGTGATTTGAAAGTTGTAAATTATGTGCTTATTTGCTTTTATTTCTTTTTTTCTTTTGAAAAAAAAATATATTTTGTCACTTGTTAGACCTCACACTACGCGCACAATTCTTATCAACTTCTCACTATCGAGTCGCACAAGTCCAACCCCAAACCCGTCGAGGCCCGTCCTAGAAAGTTTCAAGCTCCACTCGACCTTGACTCTTCCGAAGCAGTAAACCTCAGCCCGTGGCGTAGTTCACGACTACATGCCGGGGGTGACCTTTAAGCGTCTTTAGCCGAGCACAAACCACACAATTCTAGTTAGGGTCTAACACTCCGTGACTCAAGTCGGTTTCCATGTGCTGAGATTTCCCTAAACTAATGTCTTCAAATCATACATGCCACTCGTTGTTTTGGACGAAATAAAACTCCGTCCCCAAGTGGTTATTTTGGACGAAAATAAAAAAATCCGTCCCCGCATGTATGCTTTACTACGTTAATTTAGTTTAATCCCGATACATATAGGATTCACAAGCGTGGTGGAATCCGATGAGTATATGGGACCACGAGAAGGTCTATATACTAGTGTGACGATTACACTATTTTTCTAGAAACACCAAAAAGGACCACGTCCTTCAGACTTTTGTAAATAAATAAAAAAAAGAGTCATTTTTCTTATGTGGTTAAGTCTTTTTCCTTTGTTTGTGGGTTAATTATTTTACTCAAAATATGTTTGTGGGGCCAACCTAAGATCGACCGTGTTCTCTCAATAGGTCCAATGGCTTCCAACAGCAACAACAACAAGGGTGAGAATACTTCCGTGTCCAACGAAGGGCTCTTCAACATAATAAGAGCCTTGGGGGAACAAATGGATAGACTTGTCGAGGATGCCCGCCACAAGGATGATTTGTGGCAAGATCGTCTTCATCTCGAGAGGAAAATTCACAAGGAAGAAGTGTCCGAACTTAAGGCTCATTTGCAAGAGCTCACCGACAGCAAGGAAAAGGTCCACGGTAAAGCACGCTCAAGTGGCTCACCCCTCAAAAGTCACAAAGGTGCCACCAACAACCGTGTCTATACCCCTCTCAATGGCATGACCATCACCGAAGCCTATGAAGCTCTCAAAACCAAGGGAAAAGTTTCTCCTCTCCAAGGGTACAAGCAACCACAACCGTTACGTCGCAACCATGCCCACCACAAGTGGTGTGACTATCACCAATGCAGCGGTCATCTCACCGAGGATTGCTTCTCCCTCCGCGACATCATCCAAGATTCGATTGACAATGGTGAGTTTACCGTGGTTGAAGAACAACATTTAGAGAGTGAGAACATGCAAGAACTCATCAAGGAAGGGGCTCTGATTTGAAATAGGGCCTCAACAAGAGATCATGCCGCAAGGAAGGCTACAACGACAATGGGGACTACAACAATAATCTCCGTTTCTCTTTCTCTACCAAGTAGTAGGGATAAAAAAAAAAAAGAGTCAAAAGTCCTCTTAAGTGTGCATCAATGTTTTCTCTCGTCCTATGTTAAATGTTCGAGTCCATTGAGTCATCAAATAAAAGTCGTTCTTGTCCTCATACAATCTTCGAAGTTGTTCAATTAATTCTTGGCAAAATGATGAAAAAATGTGTAAACAAGTTTTGGAATGAAGGCCATCGCTTGAACGCCTAGGGGCTAAACATCGACGACGTCATCAACAACGAAGACATCAACAACGACGAAATCAAGACAAAGAAAGGTGGAGCAACAATAATGAAGCAAAGTTTTCAAAAGGGGATAAAAAAAAGGGGGGGGGGGGGCTCGCTAGGTTGAAACCCTCAAATCAACCTAGGCAAAAGTTAGAGCACAAAAAAAAAAAAAAAAAAAAAATCCCCCTTCATTCAAAAAAGTTCACAACAACAATATCATTCCACCAAAGAAGGACGAAGCAACATCGACAACAATCACGACGAAGGAACAATTCATCGCGGTGAATGGAGAATCCACAAGAACTACGGTGGCCTGAGCCTCTTCACTGGAGGAACGTAGGCAACCTTCGGGTCCGGTCTCATGCAAGAAAGAAGATATGTTTATCCCTAGCGCGTTATGGTGATTGACCTTCATCTCGAACTTGTCAAGAAATTTTTATACGATTCATTTGCCAATAAATTAATCACCAAAAAGATTGAACAACATTCCTAGATTTGGAATCACTTTTCGTTCCTTATCGAGTCTAGGGCTTCTATTCTTTCTGCATACTCTCAATTTCTTGCAATCAAATTGGGGCTTCCCTTCTCTTCTCTCTTAATGACTTACTTGCCTTCGTGAGTCATTCAACAAATATATACAAAGTCAATACTACGGACACTTCCCTAGTCGAGTAAATGTCACTCATCTTTAGTGACAAGAGGTCTTCACCGCAAAATCACATGTCATATCTCCTCAGCCAGTGTCAATGCACACTTCCTCATTAATCGAGTAAAAAAAAAAAAGAAGAAGACGCAAAAGAGATGCCCGCTAGATTGAAAACCCGAAAGGGCGGTCTAGGCAAAAAACAAAGTGCGTCATTAAAAAAATGAGAGAGTGAGAGAGAGAAGGGAAAGAGAAATAGAGATCTCCGGCCTTTAAGGAAGACAACTGCACAAGCTCTACATTGGATCTCCTCAACAAATCAATTCCCCACCGAGTCAACTTTGGGATTGCAAAAGGCTCGACAAGATATGGCACCATCAAAGGTTGTCTTGGGTTATTGGTATCATTCTCCAGCAGTGTGCATTTTTGGGTTCATGAAAAGAAGGCCCGTGGTAACCAAGACCCATCTGAGAACGAGCCCATCATAAAAGGGCACGAGGTTGCACAAATAATCCCTAGCTAGTCAATTGGCTTGGGCAGCAAATAACAACAACATGTGTCTAAGTTTTCAAAGCTTCTGCAAGTATGTGCTTCTAAAGTACGCCGAAAGGCTCCCGAGAAATGGAGTAGCTCTTGCCATGTCCTCTCATGTTTGTTCCCTCGCACGAGGATGAGTCACTCTTGCTTTGCTCAACAAATGGTGATGCCCTAGGGGCTATGTGACACAAGAACAAGGGCTTCATTTGCTTCATTTAACAATCAATAAGCCCTAGGGGCTATGCTCAAGAAAGATGTGTGAGACTATCCTCAAAGTCTCTCAAAAGGGATGTCAAAAAGCCCTCTTGTCATGTGTGCCCATACTCGTTCCCCCAATCAAGGATGGACCTTTCTCGTAATCAATGATGGCACTCTAAGGGCTACGGTCAAGTCTTAAAGGCTCCATCGGCAAGAAGCAATTCACTTCAATGTCCCCAGCAACATTTAAAGCTTCATACCGAAAGGTCTCAAGGGGCTTCGCAATCTACAATCTTTTGGGCTACGGCATTACAGTGATACGAGCAAAGGGCAATATTGGGGCTTCGCAATTAACAAGCTTTTGGGCAGTGGTACCCGAGCAATGCAATTTGGGAGTAGTCTTATGGCTCCATGAAAAGGATCAAACTTCAATGGTCCCTCAACACTTCCGGTCAAAAGGCCTCTTGGTTTTAAATGAAGGCACCGATGATATGAATGAATTTGATGATTCTTGTTAGAGCTCACAACGAGATTCTGAAGGAAGTCTTAGAGAAAAGGAAAAAGATTCAATATGCTAGACTCACCCTGCTGAGTTATAGCGGCAATGCCAATACGTTAACTCTAGAGACAGAGTTACGTCCAATCCCAATATTTCTGCAATACAACACCCCCTTCTCCAAGATCAAAAGCACAAGCTGCATTCGAAGATCCGCCGTCGGTTTAACTCAAGAAGACTCGAGCAAACATACCGTTCGAGACTTTATCACACCAAGACCTTATCATCTGCAACAACATCACCATCTCCCACGAGACGTCTCCCGAAGACCGTACTACATTTTCAACATGGACCTTCCGCTATTTGGGTATTAACTACAAAAAAGGACCATCCATCTCCAAACAAAAGAAAGAAGGAAATCGACTTCAAGGGTTCTTCCCAATAGCACCATCCACTCCCAACATAATGCTAAGCCGATTCCAAGAAAATTTAAGGCTTCACACTGAAAGGTCTCCACATCCCGCCATCTACAAACTTGATAAGCCCATGACATTTAGGACTTAGTAATCTCCCGAAGCTTGGTATCAATGATTTTCTCTCGAAGCTTGCCCACGTCGACAACAAAAGACAGTTTATTTGAATGGGCTAAGAGTTGATTCATATTGGGGCTATGCAAGCCACATAAAAGTTTGGCATCAAAAGGGGCTTTACAATCAGCAACCCCTTATCTCGGCATCAAATGCCTTTTGGAGCCCCATAATCGACAAATCTCTTGGGGCTAGACATCAATTTTCGTTGGACACCGCGGCAACAACATTCATGCGAGGAAATCCGGACTTCGATCGAACATGACTTGATCTTGGGTTGGCTTTACAAACACACAATGGTTAAAATGGTTCACCCACGAACTAAAAAAAAAAACTTTTTCTCACATGTGTGCATATTCTTTCCCTTCTAATCTAAAAAAAAAAAAAGATTTTTCTTTTTCTTTTTCTCCTTCTATGTGGAAAAGTATGTGCTTTACTTTGCTTTGCTCCTAGCATTCTCCCCCAGCATTCTCCATCATCCTTGAATTACGCTGGTCTGATTCTCTTAAAGGGATACGTAGGCAGCCTTTTGGCACGACCAACCCATCATCCAGAATACCATCTCGCCAACACTCCTTCAAAGGCAAGAACAATTCATCACCATCAACATCATCATTCTTCATCCAAAGCATGGACTTTCTTCAAAAGCAGCAACATCCTTCAGCAATCCATCCCCAATCAAGCGGCAATGGTAGGTGAAGGTATGAACATCATTCATCTCAAGCAATCTCCGCTTTCAAAAATCACTTCACACACAGAATCACTTTACTTCTCTCTCATACGAACTGCTTTCAAATCAAATTGCACCACGAGCACTATTTCTCTCTTCATTTCACACTTCATGCATCTTCTTGCACAAACACATATACCTGTCAAGCACAAACATAACAGGTACCACCACGAAGTCAACAGCATCCGCTACTCAAGGCACTTCATCCCCACCAGAAAATGGTCCACAATCAAACATGCCCGTATCCCCATGATAAAGTCAATAGCAACTGCAGCTCTAGACAGCAATTTGGTCCACAATGATCCCGCAATTGGCAAACAGATCCCGTATCAGAAAACGGATACCATATCAGCAAACGGATCCCGCATTCAGCAAACGGATCCCGCAATTAGCAAACGGATCCCGCATCAGCAAACAGATCCCGCCTTAGCAAACGGATCCCGCCTCTAACGGATCTCGCATCAGCAAACGGATCCCACCACCAGCAAACGGATCCCGCACCAGCAAACAGATCCCGCCTTCAGCAAACGGATCCCGCTTTCAGCAAACGGATCCCGCACCAGCAAACAGATCACGCTTCAGCAAACGGATCCCGCACCAGCAAACGGATCCCGCACCAGCAAATGGATCCCGCATCAGCAAACGGACCCCGCTTCAGCAAAGACGGATCCCACCATATCATTTCTATGTCAATAAAGCCGCTCACACAGGGAGCACACCCCCATCTTTCACAATTTGAAAATTCCCCTTTTTCTTTAAATTGCCGCCGTGGTGGGCCGCCTCAAGCCACCACACCTTTTTGAATTTTTGTGGCCGTGGTGGCCCCCTCAAGCCACCACACCTTTTTAAAATTTTGTGGCCGTGGTGGGCCGCCTCAAGCCACCACACCTTTTTTAAAAAAAATTTCGTGGCCGTGGCCTCAAGCCACCACACCTTTTTAAAATTTTGTGGCCATGGTGGGCCGCCTCAAGCCACCACACCTTTAAAAAAAAAAAATTGTGGCCGTGGTGGGCTGCCTCAAGCCACCACACCTCTTTAAAAATTTTGTGGCCGTGGTGGGCCGCCTCAAACCACCACACCCTTTCCATCCGCGAAAGCCGCTCACACAGGGAGCGCACCCCTATCCATCGCAAATTTCAAATTCATGTTTTATTGAGTCTTTGCTTTCTCTTGTCGATGTCCTCGGCGGTTGTATTTCTTTCGTCGACGCGTTTTGCTTCGTAATCCACGTCGCCGAGGGGCTCTGTAGACACCCCGCCTTGGACCTCTCATGTCCTGATTGCATACACATTCTTTGTCTTCCTTTTTTCTGTTAAGTTTTATTACTTTTCGTTAACTTTCGTTACTTTCCGTCAAGTTCCTGACTTACTCTGTTAGTCTTGGGTTTGACTAAGTGGTAAAGTCAACCTTGAGTCTTTGTTTCATTTATTTTCGTTGACTTTCGTGATGTTCGTTAAGTTTTTAGACTAATTCCGTTAGTTTTGGGGCTTCACTGCATAACGGGGTTAACATTTGGGCTAAAATATGAATTTCCTGAAGCTGGGATGTGAACGCCTTTGCCCTCCTTTGTGGGAGGCGTGCTCCTCCCTTAGGGGGGGTGGGAAGCGCGCGCTTCCCGCTTCCAGAATCTCAGATTTGGCTAAATTTCCCTCCTTTTCTGATTTGTAACCCCCAAGGCCATTATGCCTTGGCTTGATCCGGGGAAGAGCCATATTTGTGACCAAAAACACTTCCCTAACACCTATAAATACCTCTTCATTCCACCATGGAAAAGGAGAAAGAATTCTTGAGTCAAAAACACTCTAAACACACAAAAGTTCATTTTCAAAGTTAGTCATTATACACAAAGTTTGGTCCTTCCTTTTGCAAGCACAAGGTACAATGTCCATTTTCTTCCTCTAAATTCTTGTTTTATCTTATATTCTCTCTTTAGCATAAATAAATAAATAAACAATTCTCCTTTATTTTTCCTTTATAAATTTCCCCTTTCTTTTCATTATAATTGTTAGCACATTTCTCTTATTATTCAATTGAAGGACATGTAAATATTAGAACACCAAAAGTAGCAAGACCCGCGTAAGCGGGGCGGAGTGGGTGTTTATGTACTTCCCACTCCGTCACCTAACCCCCGAACCCTTCTCTCCCAAATCTCTGGTTTTCGTACAAAAATTGGCTTTTCTTAGGTTTTTCTTATGTTCCTCTAAAACATAGGTGGCGACTCTTAAAATCAATTAGACATCCTAGGATAATTCACCGCTCTAGCCAAGCCGTGGTTCCCCGGGGTATCTGCAGTACTATTTAAGGATAAACCTGATAGGGTAGGACCTCACTAGGTTAAACCAAAAACCTTAGGACTGTTATGGAATAAAAAGTAGAAAGTTCTAGATATCGCCAAGATAAACCGTACGAATGGTTTGGCCTGAGGAGTTATCAGCCGTACGGATGGTTTAGGACCTCCAGGTCCCTATAAATTAAAGATTAAAGCCCTTGTTGATCAATTCAAAGAGGGGATAAATTAGTTCAAGATAGAGAAACTCTATCCAAATTGTTGTTCAAATATATGTTTAGGACATAGAATTGCTTAATCCCAATCATAGTTATCACTTAGGATCCCCCAATTTTATTAGAACCTTTGTAAGGTACACTTAGGATTCTTCGTGACCAGCACAGGTGTATTCCAACTCTTCAAACTTGGCAAACCATCAGAAGGAAGCACAATCAGCAGACCATAATTCAACATGCCGATCAACTTACTACTCAAGTTGCCGATGACTCAAACAATCAGCAAGGACAATCTGAACCTTACTGACAGTCAGGTTTTGTTGTTCTATCTCAATGTCAACTTACTGATTGTCTCTGTCTTTTGTGTACTGTCTTATCAGAAAGTTGTTAAACTGCTATGTCATGATTACTGCGCCGTCTGACACATAGCTAGTTTTAGCTATACTTTGTCCCTACTTGCTTTTTGCAGGTAACCGGTTGAGACAAAGGGGTCTTTACCCATCAGACTTTTGCAAGCATGCATGTATTCCATATCGTCGCCATTAATGCTAAAGATACCTCATTTAATGCTCCTCAACTACCCAGCTGGATATTCAAATTGCAAGCCTTCTTCTACAAGACTCATGACATTCACTCCTCTTATAAATAGTGGAATTAGAGCATTGAAGAAGGTTGGTGAAAATAGAGCATTGAAGAGAGTTGAATGTTTTTGAGTATTCATTAAAGACTCAAACATTCTCTCCAGATAATCATTAGATCATTTAATAGGACATACACTTGTGCACCAACTCAACAACAATGTTAGTATTCCCGAACTAGATCATTTAAGGAATACGTTGTTTGAGTTATTCACACACCCACCTGAGTGAGATAATTTCTTTTGAACTTTCCGCTCAAAAACACTTGGTCAGATTTGTATTACGATCCATTAGTGATCTCTAGAATTTAGTCTTTGTTTCTGGCAAATCCGTGCTTGTAATAGACTAGAGATATCTAATAGTACTCTGAACCCAAATCCAAGTTCTGACCAAACTTGGTAGAGGACGTAGAAGTATTTACACTGTGAACCTCTCCAAATCTTTGTGTCTCTGTTACTTACTTTATCTTTGCCGGTTGGAATTCTATCACCGGTAGATTGCATATGTTCGTACTGATTCATTGAAATTTCCATTGACCAATATCTTGAAACTGCATTGAACTTTTAGCAATCACTTTGTGTTAAAACCAAGCTCTCAAAACCTTTTTCATACTGATTTTGTGTGAGTTAAAACCAAGTCATATCTTCTCCGCTGCGCTTACTGATAATAGTTTGCAAACTGATAAGTGACTTTGCATTTATAAAAGTGTTTCTTTGTAAAAGTTTAAAAAGGCTATTCACCCCCCTCTAGCCTATTTTCCTACCAATTGGGCCTAACAATTGGTATCAGAGCTTGGAATTTTGAAAGAAATTTCCAAGCATTGCAGCTTGTTTGCCGATACCATGGCAGGAAAAATCATGCAGTCATTTAACATCACTACCATACCGTTGTTGAATGTCAACGAGTTTGGTGTCTGGAAATCTCGTATGATAAAGTATATGAACTCAATCGATGATCGGTTGATGAAGGTCATAGAAGGTGGTCCAATCATTCCTTTAAAAGTCTCAACCACCTATATACCTATTCCCTCCACTCCGCTGACACAACATGCTGATCGTGACACTGAACAAGAAACCCATGTTCAGATTGAAGAAACTTGGTCGAGAAACCAAGAGAGGAATGGACTGAGGATGACAAACTTTCAGCTGCCCTAGATGGAAAAGCATGCCACATTATTTCTTGTGGTTTGGACGACAAGCAATATAAACTCATTGACTTGTGCTCCACGACTCAAGAATGCTGGAACAAGCTCCTTGCATACTTTGAAGGTGATGAGCAGGTAAAGGACAACAGAATCTACGATTGCATTGCTGAGTTTGAATCCTTCAAAAAACAAGATGGTGAATCACTAAGGAGTGCCTACGACAGATTCTGCGAGGTAAGTAATTTATGTGCTTCATTAGGAAAGGTTTATACTATAAAAGACCTGAATATTCGTTTTCTAAGTTCTTTGGGAAATGAGTATCATACTAAGGTCACCGCCGTTAGAGAAGTGAGAGACTTGAACAAGACTTCTATTTAGAATCTTGTGTCTAGTTTATTTCTGTATGAGAGAGAACTGCAAAAACTTAATGTTCTCGATAAAAATTTCAAAAACTTGTCTCTATCAGCTCAGTCATAGATATCCTTCCCTTCAAACAAATTCCCTCCTATAGATCCCCATTCAATACCCTGCAGTTCCAAAACCCCTGAAACTACCTCAGAACAGCCTATGGAAGAAGACGAATTTGCCGCCTTCGCTAGCAACTACAAAAGGTTTAAAGACTTCAAAAGGATGCAGAAAGGAAGCTACCAGCAACCAAAACCATTCACACCAACATTTCAAAAACCAGCAAGTTACAACAAACCCTCAACAAGTGCTACCGACGGAAAGAACAACAAAGGTGATCTTGTCTGCTTCAACTGCAGAAAACCTGGTCACTTTGCTTCTAAATGTCCTCAACCAAAATATGAGTATGTGAGGAAGTCATTCAACAAGAGACATCCCAAGTCTTGAAGCTTTGTTGCCGATGAAAGCACAGAAAAGGCCTTGCCGGTTTGGTGTGAAACTGACTCGGACGAAGAGCCGATGAAGATGAAGATGCCGATGTAAGTTTTATCGCCCTAGACATGGAAGATGCCGATAAATCCACATTACCGACTCTAGTCTACCGAGATCCATCTCCTCTAAGACCTCCAGTCAGAGAAGAAGCTACTGGAAGACCTCAACCACACTTCAAAGAGATTAGTGTTAAAGCAGAGAACCCAAATGGATACAGAGTTCACCAAGTATGAACCTCACTCTATGGTCAGTGTAACTCTATTCAATTCACTGCCATCAAACCTAAACCCTTACCAATGACCAGAAAATTCTCATTCACTGAGCATCCTAGCATTGTTAAAAGCTTATCTAAACCCATCTCTTCTCTACCTGACTTCTCTCCCAAACCTATTCCCTCTGCCACCAAAATTTTAGCTGATCCCTTTCCTGAAATATCCAAAGCTGAAATGGTAGAGACAATGGATGAACTTTTTATTGAACATGAGAAGCTGAGTAGCGTTCATAAAGTGATGCCTGCTGATTTCAATAGAATTTCTGCAGAGAATGACTTGCTTGTGACTGAACTTAAGGTTCTTAAAGGACATGAGCTTGAGTCTGTTCTTCTAAAGAAAGAAAACCTGGATCTCAAAAGCCAAGTAGTAGTATTGATAGCTCAGATCGAAGATCTTATGAAAAGAAACAATCATCTCTCAAGGATTGTTGATTCTTACACAAAATCTAGAGTTGCTGTTGAAACAATCCTACAGACCCAAATGTCATATAAGGACCAATATGGGTTAGGATTTTATTCCAGCAGCAGTAGCTCTACTGAAACTTGTGCGACCGAGAAAAAGGATGAGAAAGTTAAATGTAGTTCTGTTAACTCAGTGCATGTGATTGCTAAGCCTGCAGTATATAGTGATGTTGCCATGAAGTATCCTAAGAACCAGAACAAAAGAAATGATAAGCAATAATAAAGATATATTAAGGTTGCTGATACTGAGTCTGCCGATAATGGTATTCTTGGTGAATACATCAGCCGAGCAAGTGCTGCCGGTTTAACCACCTCTGCTGCCGATGGACAAGTACCTAAAAAGGTAACTGCCAAAGGTAAACAGAATGGAAAGAAAGGCAACACTATCACCTTTAAACCTACTAAGTTTGTGCCTACTCAATTCTCTAATTCTGCCGATGCACTGACTAAACAGAATGATGTTTTACCAAGTGGTGGCCAGATGTGGTTGCCAAAGAGGAACTAACCCTCGGACCCAAGAATAAGGGGGACCATAAGCATACCGTTTTATTTCAGGAATGCTTCATGGCCTTAACTGGTGCAAGTAAGGATTTGTGGATTCTAGATAGTGGCTGTTCAAGACACATGACAGGATTTGCAGATCTATTTACCGATATCTCAGAAGCATCAGGTCCCCTAGTAGTTTTCGGTGATAATGCCAATGGAAAAATCATCAGTATTGGTACCATCAAGAGAGGTGCAGTTACTTTACAGAAGGTCTCTCTAGTAGATGGCTTCAAACACAACCTTCTATCTATTTCACAATTCTGTGATAAAGGGATGCAATGTGTATTTACTACTTCCAGTGAAACCCTTCCCACTGCCAAAAGAAAAGGTAACATTTATGCAGTAGACTTAAGTGCTATTACTGGTGTTGCTAATGTTTGTTTTGTACCTAAGAACATCAGTGAGAAATCATGGCTATGGCACAAGAGACTTAGCCACTTGAACTTCAAATATCTATCCAACCTTGCCGGTTGAAATCTGGTTACCGGTTTACGTCAAGTGTCTGCTGATCAAGGAAAGAAATGCAAGGCCTGCCAGCTTGGAAAACAACATAAATCATCCTTCCGAAGCAATCCCTGCATGTTAACATCTAAGTGCCTCCAAATGCTATATATGGATCTATTTGGCCCCACAACTACAGCAAGTATTGGGGGAAGTAGATATACCTTGGTTGTAGTAGATGATTTTTCTAGATATACTTGGGTGGAAACTTTCAGTCACAAAGATGACACATATGCCGTTACTACCAAGTTATTCAGACTACTACAAACACAGAAAGAAAGCGATATCATCAGCATGAGATCAGACAATGGCACTGAATTCAAGAATAATGGTATTGCTCAGTACTGTGATGATCATGGCATAGACCACAACTTCTCAGCTGCCGGTACACCACAACAAAATGGTGTCATTGAGAGAAAGAACAGAACTCTCATTGAAGCTGGTAAGACCATGATTGCTGAAGCCAGGCTACCGAAATACTTTTGGGCTGAAGCCATCAATACCGCCTACTTCACTCAGAACAAATCTCTAATCAACAAATTCCATAACAAAACTCCTTATAAACTCTGGAGAGGCAGAACTCCCAACATTGGATTCTTCAAAATATTCGGCTGCAAATGTTACGTGCTTTACAATGGTAAAGAGCACAGAGGTAAATTTGATGAGAAAGCTGATGAAGGAATCTTTGTTGGATACGCTAAGCACAGTAAGTCCTTTCGAGTTTTTAATAAGAAACTTTTGAAAATTGTTGAATCGGTTCATGTAATCTTTGATGAATTTGATTTGTTAGAGTCTGACAAGGCTCCAAATAGTACTAATGCTTCTAGTGCTCATGAGACAGGTGAATCCAGTAATCCTAACCCTACAGGTCAAGTACCAGCTGCTGATCCAGTCATCTCAGTAGAAGAACCATCAGATACTCATTATTTCCCATCATCGGCAGAACATGATCATACCGATAACTTTCATAATCCATTTGCCGATGCAAATTCTACTGATCATCCTGAAGACAGATCAAGCCCTCAACCAATTTTTGTTATAAGACCCAATCCTCCAAGTTCTCACCCACCTTTCACTCAAAACTCTAACTCTTCCTCACAGTCATCTGCTGACCTTGATCTTCCTCTAGAATCACTTCAACAAGAGTCAGTCAGACAAGATGTGCCGAGAGAAGTTAGACCAGTTCGTGATCTTCCTCTAGAATCACTATCATAATCCATTAGTAGAGCATTTACTGAAAGTCTCTTCTCATCTGCTATGGTTTCCAACATAGAACCAAAGAAGACTGAAGAAGCTCTTGCCGATCCTGGTTGGGTTGAAGCCATGCAAGAGGAACTGAATCAGTTTAAAAGATGCAATGTATTGGAACTTGTACCAAGACCAACTTCTCAGCAAGTTATTGGTACAAAATGGGTCTACAGGAACAAATTGGATGAAGCTAGGAATATTATTAGAAACAAAGCAAGGTTAGTTGCTAAAGGCTACCGACAAGAAGAAGGAATTGACTACGATGAGACATTTGCTCCGGTTGCAAGATTGGAAGCTATAAGACTTTTCTTAGCCTAGGCGACCTTCAAGAATTCAAGTTATATCAAATGGACGTGAAAAGTGCATTCTTAAATGGAGAACTCCAATAACTTGTTTATGTGGAACAACCACCTGGTTTCGAGGACTCTAAGAAGCCTAATCATGTCTACCGATTGATGAAAGCTATCTACGGCCTAAAGCAAGCTCCAAGGGCATGGTATGAAACCCTTTCTAAGTTCTTACTTAGTGATGGCTTAGGTTTCAATCGAGGTAAAATCGATACTACTTTATTTGTTGCCAAGCATAAGGGTCATTCATTGTTTGTTCAAATATATGTCGATGATATTATTTTTGTTTCTACTAATGAATCACTTTGCAAGAGATTTGAGAAGCTAATGCAGAGCAAGTTCGAGATGAGCATGATGGGTGAACTAACATATTTCCTTGGACTTCAAGTCAAGCAATCCAATGAGGGAATATTCATCAGTCAAGCGAAGTACGCAAAAGAATTAATCAAGAAGTTTGGCTTTGAAAATGCTCACTCTCAAAGCACACCTATGGGCACTAACATTCATTTAGATAAGGATGAGTCTGGTAAGAGGGTAGATATGACACTCTACCGAGGTATGATTGGCTCACTCCTCTATCTTACTGCCAGTAGACCAGATATTATGTTTGCTGTTTGTGTTTGTGCCAGATTTCAAGCTGACCCTAGGAAATCTCATCTGCAAGCTGTTAAACGTATCATTAAATATCTATATGGCACTGCTAACCTTGGATTATGGTATGCTAGAGATTCATCTTTTAATCTAATAGGTTATTCAGATGCAGACTTTGCAGCTTGTAGGGTGACCAGAAAAAGTACTAATGGAACTTGCCAATTTCTTGGTGATCGGTTGGTGTCTTGGTCATGTAAAAAGCAAGCATCAATTTCCACTTCTACTAATGAAGCTGAGTACATAGCTGCCGGTAGTTGCTGTTCACAGATCCTTTGGATAAAGCAGCAGCTTGTTGACTATGAAGTTCCATCTCAAGTTTGTCCCATCTATTGTGACAATCAATCTGCCATCTCAGTTTCCAACAACCCGGTCATGCATTCCAAAACCAAGCATATAGACATCAAGTATCACTTTCTGAAGGAACATGTTGAAAAGGGAAACGTGGTGCTGCTCAAAGTTCATACCGATTACCAAATAACAGACATACTGACAAAACCCTTAGATCAGAAAAGATTTGAATTCCTCAGAGGTGAACTAGGTATGATTGATTATTATGGTTAAAATTGTGCTGACTTTTCTACTTGTGTTAGTCTGCCGATCAAATCAGCAGATCGAAAATTATCTTGCCGACAAACATCATGCCGATAAATATCTTGCTGATCAACAACTTGCCGAATCATGTCTTGCCGATTTGTCAAAATTCAAAATTCATCGGTAGATCTCATCCAAACGGATAAGGATTCTCTAACACATGACGTAATCTTAGTCAAATCAAAAGTACAATCGGTCACACCTCCTCTCTGACACGTGTGTGCACCGCCTTTCCCAAATCGTGTCAAAGATTTATCCCAACTCTTTGTGATAAATCAGAAAGGTAACCTTAACTTTATTGTTGCCATTTCTACCCTTTCTCTCTCCTAAATTTAACCATCTAAATTAAACCGTCCGGTTCGTGCATTTAATGCATTGTGTGCGCACGTTCTCCTAGTTATTCGCTACAGTTAAACTCATCATTATTTCTCTTTCTCTCATGCAACCTCTTCCTATTCTCTATCTCTCTTCCATAACATATATAAGCTACACTTAAACTCCTCTTGTTCTTTTCGCTCTTCATTCTCTCTTGATATCACTATTGCTTGTCATCTACTTTCATATTCTCTTACGATTCTTCAACCAGAGTTAACTCTACTTTCTGGTAACTACTTAATGATTTTACACTTGCATTTCAAATCTATTTTGAACTAATTTATTCTAACTTGTGAGATCTTTTGAGTGATTTTGCAGAAAATGTGGAGCAACGAAAAGGATATCTATGGAGGCTATGTTCACTCCACCTTCTTCGACGATGCTCTAGATGGTGATTTCTTGAAGAATCTTCTGATTGGCTCTCTTTTGGACTCCTTCATCACTCCAAATGGTGTTGAGTTTATCTTTTTGGGTCAAGTTCAAGAGTTCTTCTCAAATGCCTCCGTCATCACTGATTCCAATGACTCCTCTGGCTTCGTCTCCATCGCCTCAACAATCGCCGGCGTGCCAATCTCCGTTACTCCTTCTTCTATTCATTAAGCATTCCCTCTGCTTGGGAATGAGGGTGTTGACTCCATTACTGATGACAAGACCTTGGACAAGGCATGGACTCTAATGAGAGGAGCCGGTCCTAGGCTCAGTGGAGATAATCACCTGAAAGACCATTACAAAAGAAGATTCTTTGCCCTTACAGAGATTGTTGATAGATGCTTGGTATGTAGATCTGGCTCTCACAGCCATGTTACTGATATACAGTTTGAAGCAATGGCAGCCATTGTGTTGCAAGAAGAATTAAACTGGTGTGCCTATCTATTTAGGGTCATTGCCATTGCTGCCGTTAAGTATAAGGAGGATAGAAGGAAGAACAAAGCTCACCCCGGTAAAGGATGCCACTATATGCTGATTAGCACTATCTTGAGGCGCAACTCAGCAATAGTTAGGGCTTCCCCTGCACCCCCTAGTCTTGATTTTGACAAGCTCAAATCCTTTAAGCTTACTGATTGGAATAGGATTTCCAAAAAGGCTCCTACCAGCACAATAGTTGTTCCTGCTGCTGGTACTCCTAAAAAGAAGAAGGCGAAGAAAGTTGTTAAGGTTGCTGATGTTGCCCCTGCCGACGTTTCTACTCGTGCTCCATCTACCGACAGGATTCTTGCCGATTCTACTCCAGCAGCTCCTAAGAAAAGAAGGCTAGTCAAAGCTGCCGATAAAGCTCAAGTCAAGAAGTCAAAGGTTGTATCTACTGATGATCTTCCTGCTGCTCCAAGGCCAAAGTCTTCAGTTGCTCAAGTTCCTTCCTCTCAAATTCCTTCTACTGATCCAAGAGCTAAGCAGATCAGGTTTGCACCATCTCTTCTTGCCGGTGCAACACTTACTTCTCCCTCTGTGGTTATCAAATCTGAAACCGATGCTGCCGATGAAATGGCTGAGAGAAGAGACTGATTGGATCTGACTTAAGGGTAAGAGTCCCTCTTCAAAAGGGAATTCTAGATCTTCCTTATTTACCTGAGCTCCATGTTGCTGCTGATGTAGCCTCTGGACCTTTTGTCAGAAAGTGTAAGCCAATCAGAAACCCAACATTTCACATATTCATCAGAAACCATTGGTCATTCACTAATAAGGTCTTATCAAAGAATTAGGTATTCCCCATTGATCATCTCCATCCGTTTGTTCGCCGGTTGCTCCAATTTCATGAGGAAAGAAAGGAGTCAGTTTCCCCTGGAAATCGTGCTGATTATGTTGATTTCACGAGCCTGAACAGGGTCACCGACATGTTTAAAGGGAAGTTTGTACATCTTCAGAAATTCCAAAGGTTGTCTGAAAGTGGTTAAGATTGAATTTTGGAAGGTATTTTGATTTGCTACTCCTTCCCTGGAATCAGGTCTATCTATTTCAAGATAGGATCAGACAGGATCTGATGGTGCAAGACGTACGGGTTGCTTATGCCTCAGTCTTCAACCAGCTGATGAACTTTGATGAACAAGATCCTTATCAGTTGGGAAGGCCAGAAGATGAGGATGATTTGCTGAACTTCAATGACAATGAAAGGCTGGATAAGAGTGCTCAAGCCACGCAATTCGTAAAGAATGTTCAGAGGATAACCTTGAATCTGTTGAACGATTCAGAGGCCTTTATCAAGGCTAGAGCTACTTCTACACCAGCATCTACCTTTATTCCTGAACAAGTTCCTTCACCAGCTATCTCACCCATTCCAACTCCAACCAGCTTCGTTGATACTGTTGATTCTGTTTGTACTCATAAAGCTGCTGGTGAAACAATTACGACTTCTGATTCTATCGGTGAGTATGATAAGCTGCCGATAAGTGTTGTCTTCAAAAATCCCTCTTCCGATCAAGATCATACAGCTGCTGCCCCTACTTCTGTATCATCTGCTGAAGCAATTGCTGACTCAGTTCTAGCTAGTGATGGCTCTGAGCGTAGCTCTGCTGATAAGTCTGTTGAACAGATTGTTGAGAAAACTTTCGACACTCAACCTGCTGATGTGACCAGCACTGCTGATGAATCCTTAGTTAATCAAGTTGAGGAAACTATGGACACTCAACCTCTGATTGTTAAAGAAGGCCAACTTGCATCAATTGAGGAAACTATAGAAACTCAATCTGCTGATGAAGTTGGTGACTTGCCGATATCAGGAGGAGCTTGTGCTGATGAAGAAGTTGTTGCTGATGTGTATGCTGATGAGCCAACTACCGACACTCATCCATCTGAGCCAACTGCTGACACTCAGATTATTAAGGTCCCTATCTCTTCTACTGATGTGATTCTGGTGGAACCTACTGGTGTTAGAGAGATTGTTGAGTTGGGAGGAGGTGCCGATGCAGAGATTGCCAATCCAGATCATAATGCTGACCTTGATGCTCTGATTGCTGCTGACTTACAGTTTGAGGAATTTCAGGATACTTTATTTGCTCCTATTTCCTTCCCTTTGCTACCTGCTCCCGAGACCCTTATTGCTCCTGTTGTTGCTACTGAAGCACAACCGGCTCCTGTTGCTGCAGCTGCTGGTGGGAATGACAGCTCAGATGAAATAGATTCGGAGGACTATATAGAGCTGCCATCAAATTCTCTGCAACAAATCCCTAATCCTTTTGGTCCAAATCATTCATTTCTTCCCGGCTCGACTAGTGAACATCTTACATTCTTGCCCTGGATTAAACCTAAATTTAAAAGGAAGAAAGGGAAAGCTCCCCGGGTCTCCAAGCTCAAGGTGAAAGGACCAGTTTTTGAACCTCTACATTGCTTGCGTGTTAAGCTTAAAGTTGGTGGCAAAATTCACTTACCTGGTCCATCTCCCAAGGAAGTCTGCATCACCACAAATGGTTGGATGAATAGGTGCATGATGATTAATGAAGAACTCTATGACATTTTTGAATACCGAGGTACTGATTCTCGAGGTCTTCTGTACTTGGTTAAATCTGCTGCTCTTGCACTGATTCTGCCGATGTTCCATCCAAGACAGCATGCCGATCATCTAGTTTATACCTCAAGGCTGATGAATGCCGGGTTGGTGACCATGATTCTTGAAGGTCGTGCTTATTTAAACTTCATTCTGGCTATCTTTCTTTCACTAGAGGACAATGGTGTGTTCCATCTGCCGGCTGAACGTGCAGTTATTATTCATCCTCAATTTCCTTTGCCGCTCGTCCGTGCCAATGTATTTTCTGCCGATCTTGTTGCTTCCACGTCTGTTCCTGCTGAGTTCCTTCTTGTCGATAGATATGCTGTTGATGCTTCTCTTCTTCAACAACTTTTGCCTTTGCCTCTGTCATCTGCTCCCTCTCCTGTGCCAGCTTCTCCATTACTGATTGTTCTATCTTTTGATGATGAGTTGTCTGTGCCTGCTCCTGATGGTCTTGTAGAAGATGCTGATCTGATCAATGAAGAATTCATTCCTTCCTTCCTGATGCATTCTTCTCTTGGTCTTTCAAAGCCCGTGGTACTGAATAGTATGTATGAATACTTCAGTTACCTTGAAGGGGATACTGAAAATCTGCAAGTGCCTGTTACTCGTGCCGATCTGGCCGATACTGGCCTATTCCTCCGCGACAAATTGAACCATATTCATGAGGATCTTTCTGAAAAAATCCTTAAGTCCAATCAGGAGGAGGAAAGCAAGAGAATCCAAGACCTGAAAGAACTTTTGGAGGACAGAGAATCAAGGCTGATTACCCTTTCAGAAAGTTTGAGGAGTATGCATTCTATTCAATAGCAACTAGTTGATGAGGAAAGGCTGCAGATCAGAGACTTAGAAAGAACTAAAAAAGATCTATCTACTGCCAAGTCTGCTCTTGCTGATGCTCAAATGAAGATAGCTGCTCTGGAAGCTAACAATGCCATGCTGACTGAAAGACAGGAGAGCACTCAAAGAAGGAAGAAGAGAGAAGCTGAAAAGAAAGAGAAAAGAGCAAAGAAGAAAGCCAATCTTACCGACTCTACATCAATGGCCACTGACCAGCAAGAGGATCCTCCTGTTTCCTAGTCAATGTAGCCAATGATATAGATATCCTGAAGACCTTCAACGCTTTATCCAAGACTTCTTTTCTAACCATTACTGTCTTATGTGTGCTTATTTTTATATGTTATATTTTCTTATAATATCTGCTACTATTCATGCTAACTTTGTTTTGCAGATTATTATTCTCCCTGCTGATCATAGCAATCAGCAACTCATTTTTTTTTCTACCTTTTACTCTTACTTTTTATCATTTTGTATTTTTACCTTTTCTAAGACATCTAATGTGTGACTTGGCTTAGGGAATGATAATAAACAGACATTCCTTATACATTCTTTTACTAAGCTAAGATAGATGTTCTTGGATAGGGTGATTGGACTTAAGCAATTAGGAGGACATTGTTGTTTAAATATATGCTTAGGACATAGAATTGCTTAATCCCAATCATAGTTATCACTTAGGATCCCCCAATTTTATTAGAACCTTTGTAAGGTACACTTAGGATTCTTCGTGACCAGCACAGGTGTATTCCAACTCTTCAAACTTGGCAAACCAGCAGAAAGAAGCACAATCAGCAGACCAGAATTCAACATGCCGATCAACTTACTACTCAAGTTGCCGATGACTCAAACAACCAGCAAGGACAATCTGAGCCTTACTGAAAGTTAGGTTTTGTTGTTCTATCTCAATGTCAACTTACTGATTGTCTCTGTCTTTTGTGTACTGTCTTATCAGAAAGTTGTTAAACTGCTCTGTCATGATTACTGCGCCGTCTGACACATAGCTAGTTTTAGCTATACTTTGTCCTTACTTGCTTTTTGCAGGTAACCGGTTGAGACAAAGGGGTCTTTACCCATCAGACTTTTGCAAGCATGCGTGTACTCCATATCTTCGCCATTAATGCTAAAGATACCGCATTTAATGATCCTCAACTACCCAGCTGGATATTCAAATTGCAAGCCTTCTTCTACAAGACTCATGACATTCACTCCTCTTATAAATAGTAGACTTAGAGCATTGAAGAAGGTTGGTGAAAATAGAGCATTGAAGAGAGTTGAATGTTTTTGAGTATTCATTAAAGACTCAAACATTCTGTCCAGATAATCATTAGATCATTTAATAGGACATACACTTGTGCACCAACTCAACAACAATGTTAGTATTCCCGAACTAGATCATTTAAGGAATACGTTGTTTGAGTTATTCACACACCCACCTGAGTGAGATAAGTTCTTTTGAACTTGCCGCTAAAAAACACTTGGTCAGATTTGTATTACGATCCATTAGTGATCTCTAGAATTTAGTCTTTGTTTCCGGCAAAGTCGTGCTTGTAATAGACTAGCGATATCTAATAGTACTCTTAACCCAAATCCAAGTTCTGACCAAACTTGGTAGAGGACGTAGCAGTATTTACACTATGAACCTCTCCAAATCTTTGTGTCTTTGTTACTTACTTTATCTTTGCCGGTTGGAATTCTATCACCGGCAGATTGCATATGTTCGTACTGATTCATTGAAATTTCCATTGACCAATCTCTTGAAACTGCATTGAGCTTTTAGCAATCACTTTGTGTTAAAACCAAGCTCTCAAAACCTTTTTCATACTGATTTTGTATGAGTTAAAACCAAGTCATATCTTCTCCGCTGTGCTTACTGATAATAGTTTGTAAACTGATAAGTGACTTTGCATTTATAAAATTGTTTCTTTGTAAAAGTTTAAAAAGGCTATTCACCCCCCCTCTAGCCTATTTTCCTACCAATTGGGCCTAACACAAATTACAACAGAAACCCAACACCATAAAAGTTGAGTGAAAAGAGAGAGGAAGATAGGCCAAAACCAAGATAGGTGAAGCCTCCTTCTCCCCCATCTTCTCTCAATCTTATATCTCTTGTATTATCTTGTTTACATTGTTGTTATTTTATATGGTTGTCTCTTTTACATTCAAAAGTCTTTATATTTATGTAGTCTTATAACTTGTTAAGTTTATGTCTTTACTTTCATGTCTTTACTTTTGGCTTGGTGATCCATTGCACATATGGAGAGAGCCTTGTACATTTATCTTGTATTTGTTCATCTATGACCATGATAATCATGTTTGGGTGATAAAACTCCAATCTTTATCATCCAAACTTTGATTTAGCCCTAAAAATGTCACCTTTGGATGGTAAAGACTCAATATTTGTCCATCAAAAGGTTGATTTTGTTGTCACAAAGGTTTAATTTTGGATGAATCATCCGTTTGGATGTTAAAAGTTTCAATCTTTACTCATCCAAATGGTTGTTTTGGCTCAAAGGCATGTTCATCACCTTTCTTGTTTTTCTCCGATGATTGCCTTGATCACACCCAAAATTCTTGTTTTTGGTGTACAAATGGATGATCAAAGGCATAGGAATGATTGTATTTAGTTTTTATGTACAAAATCATAAACAGAAAATAAAAACAGCTCAGTCCAGTTTTAGGCAGAATGTTTTGTTTCTGCATAAAATTGGACAATTTTGATCAAACTGTGAAATCCCCTCGATGGCCCTAACCATCCGTACGAATCGTTTGGCCAGAAAGGATTTATTTGTCTTTTAACCAGCTTCTGTTAAGTTTCTTGCAATTTAACCCTTTTTGTTAACTGGTCTGCCTTTTTTGTTAACTTCCAGTCCTTTCTTCTTAAATACACACACACACACACACACTTTGTACATTTTTTGTCAACAAAGTTAGGGAGACCCGGATGTCCGAGGCGGATTGGGTGAACTATGTTCTTCCCAAGACGTAACCTGACCTCCGAACTCATTTTCTCTAACCATTTTCATTAAATTGGGTTTAAAATTAATTTAACGTGGCGACTCCGTTAACTTGTAAAATAAAGTTCTGTGTTTGATTCTCGAGGGAGTTTTTTGTTTCGCGATCTCATGGGTATCATACACTTATATATGGTTACATTTTTGCATAATTGTAGATAATGGCTAATAACACTCAATCACTGTCATTGCGATCTATCCTTGAGAAGGAAAAACTTCAAGAAAATGGTGCTAATTTCATAGATTGGATCCGATGCCTTAGAATTTTTTCTAAAACATGATGATAAGCTGTACATTCTTGATGAATACATTCTTGAGGAGGAACGTGCTGCCACTGCCCCGACACCTACAAGAAGCACAAAAGTGATTCTCGTGAGGTCGGTTGTCTCATGCTTGCTGCCATGTGTTCTGAGCTTCATAAGACTCTTGAATACTTGGAAGCCTTTGATATAGGCACTCAATTGAAAGATATGTTTCAAGAGAAAGTAAGGCAAGAAAGGTTCGATACCATAGCTGCTCTAAGCTCTACAAGATGAGTGAAGGACAGTCAGTGGGTTCTCATGTTTTGAAGATAAAGGCCCAATTTGAGCATTTAGAGAGGCTTGGACATCCCATCTCTGTTGAGTTGGCGACTGATTTTATTCTTAATTCATTACCTAAAAGCTATAATCAGTTCGTCATGAACTATTATAAGCATGGTATGGATAAGACTCAGTCTGAGTTGCATGGGATGCTAAAGACAGTTGAAAAGAAAATAATAAAAGAAGCTTCTCCTGTGCTTGTGGTTTCAAAGGAAGGAAAGGGCTCTAAGGCCAAAGGAAAGGGTAAGGCAAAAGTTGTCAAACCCAAGATAAGCAAGGCAATTGTTGCCAAAGCTGTGGTGGCTAAACCAAACTCCCAAACGATGCAATCTGTTTCCACTGCAATGAGATTGGTCATTGAAAACGTAATTGTAAGGCTTACATGGAATAAAAGAAGAAGAAGAAGAAGAAGGGAAGTGGGACTACTTCTACTCCAGGTATCTATGTTATAGATACACTCCTTTTTGCTTCTAGTTCTTGGGTATTAGATACCGGATGTGAATCTCACATTTGTTTAAATGTGCAGGCACTAAGGAATAGGAGGCTACTCAAAGATAGCGAGGTGGACCTACGCGTAGGGAATGAAGCAAGAGTTTCTGCATTAGCCGTGGGAACCTATGATGTCATTTTACCTAGGTCATTAATTCTTGTTTTGAACAATTGTTATTACGTTTCGGATTTGAGTAGAGATATTATTTCGATTTCTTGTTTGGATAATGAAGGTTTTAAGTTTCTTATTGATAAGAAGAAATTTTCTATTTATTTAAATGATATGCTTTATTGTACTACATGTTCATTTAATGGCCTTTATGTCCTTGATGTTGAGAATAGAAATAATGAGGATATCTATAATGTAAATAAGAAATCCAAACCTAATGATGTAAATCCCACTTATATGTGGCATTGCCGTCTTAGTCATATTAATGAGAAGCGTATCTCAAAACTCCATCGAGACGGACTTTTAGATTCACATGATTTTGAATCATTTGAAACTTGTGAGTCTTGTTTACTTGGAAAGATGACTAAAGAACCTTTTACTAAGAGTAGTGAAAGGGCTAGCGACTTATTGGGACTCATACATACTAATGTGTATGGACCAATGAGAAGTAGTGCTAGGGTAGGATATCATTACTTCATAACATTCACAGATGATTTTAGTAGATATGGCTATGTCTACTTAATGAAACATAAAAGTGAATCTTTTAGGATATTTAGAATATTTCAAAATGAAGTACAAAATTAACTTGGCAAAACTATTAAAGCACTTCAATCTGATCGTGGTGGAGAATATTTAAGCCAACAATTTGACAATCATCTAAAAGATTGTGGAATTGTTTCACAATTAACTCCACCTGGAACACCACAATGGAATGGTGTGTTAGAGCGGATAAATAGGACTTTATTGGATATGGTCCGCTCCATGAGAAGTTAAGTTGATCTTCCTTTATCCTTTTATGGACATGCATTAGAAACTGGTATGTTCACTCTAAATAATGTTCCAACAAAATCTGTTCTAAAGACTCCATATGAGATGTGGACTGAAAGAAAACCTAGTTTGTCTTTCATAAGAATTTGGGGTTGTGAGGCTTATGTTAAAAGACTTGTCTCTGACAAACTTGCACCAAAATCTGACAAATGTATTTTTGTGGGTTACCCTAAGGAACCTAAAGGTTATTACTTGTACAACCGCACGGAAAACAAAGTGTTTGTTTCCCATCATGGTTCCTTTCTAGAGAAAGAGTTTCTCTCTAAAGGAAATAGTGGGATTAAGATTAATCTCGAAGAGGTTCAAGAACTCGAAAATAATATGGAACCGATGGTTGGATCTGAACAAGTTTCAAAAAGAGTTGTGGAACTTATTCAGAAAACTCAATTTCCTCGCAGAACTGGTAGGTTGCGATATGAACCTGAGAGATATGGATTTCTCATGACAGATAGCAATGAAATAGAAGTCATTGATAATTATGAACCTACTTCCTATCAAGAAGCGATGTCCGCTCCTGATTCAGATAAATGGCTTGGAGCCATGGAATCTGAAATCAAGTCCATGTACGATAATCAAGTTGGAACTTGATTGATGCACCTGAAGGTGTAAAAACCATAAGATGCAAATGGGTTTTCAAAAGGAAAACTGACATGGATGGAAAGGTGCGTACTTATAAAGCTAGACTTTCAGGGTATTGACTATGATGAAACCTTTTCGCCCGTAGCAATGATCAAGTCTATAGGAATTTTACTTGCCATAGCCGCTTATTTTGACTATGAGATATGGCAAATGGATGTCAAAATAGTGTTCCTTAATGGGAACCTACTTGAGGATGTGTATATGATACAACCTGAAGGTTTTGTAAGTCCAGAAAATTCTAATAAAGTATGCAAGTTGCAGAGATCCATTTATGGATTAAAGCAAGCCTCTAGGAGTTGGAATCTTTGATTTGATGAATCAGTCAAAGAGTTTGGCTTCATCAAGAATGAAGATGAACCTTGTGTATACAAGAATATTAGTGGGAGCGTAGTATTATTTCTTGTGCTATATGTTGATGACATATTGCTCATTGGAAATGACATTCCTGCACTTCAGTCTATAAAAACTTGGTTAGGAAAGTGTTTCTCAATGAAAGATATAGGAGAAGCCGCCTACATCCTTGGCATAAAGATCTATTGTGATAGATTTAAGAAGTTGATTGGTTTGAGTCAAAGTACATATATTGACAAAGTTCTTAAGAAATTCCGCATGGAAAACTCTAAGACAAGAAATTTTCCAGTTGCACATGGCGTAACTCTTAGCAAGAATTAGTCTCCTAAGACAAATGATGAGCGTGAGAGAATGAATGGAATTCCATATGCTTCTGCAATTGGATCTATCATGTACACCATAATATGTAGTAGACCCGATGTCTCTTATACTTTAAGCTAACGAGTAAATACCAATCGGATCCTGGTGAGAGTCACTGGATTGCTGCCAAGATGATTCTTAACTACTTGCGAAGGACTAAAGATTCGTTCTTGGTATATGGAGGTATGGAAGATGATCTCGTTGTAAATGGTTACACGGATGCAAGATTCCAAACCGACAAGGATGATTCTAGATCGCAATCTAGTTTTGTGTTTATGCTTAATGGTGGTGCTGTTAGCTGGAAGAATTCTAAGCAGAGTACCGTAGCTGATATTACAACTGAAGATGAGTATATAGCTGCATCTGATGCTGCTAAAGAGACTGTTTGGATTAAGAAGTTCATTGGTGAACAAGAGATGGTTCCTACCATTGCTAATCCAATAGACTTTTATTGTGATAATAATGGTTCTATTGCTCAAGCAAAGGAACCTACATCGCATCAGAAATCCAAACACATACTTAGGCATTTTCATATCATTCGAGAGATCGTTGATGGGGGAGATGTGAATATATGCAGAGTACCAACTGAAGATAACATTACTGACCCATTGACAAAGGGTCTTTCACAAGAAAAGCATGATGGTCATGTTAGGTCTATGTGTATTCGATACATTAATTAGGCCTAGTGCAAGTGGGAGATTATTGGTTTGTATGCCCTAGGCATATTATTTGAACGATTAATGTTATCATTTTCTTTATGCTTTAATAAAGATATTGATTGTTTGATTATTATATCTTTTTTATGTTTATTATAATAATCCCCGTCCTTGATAATTATGATTAATTATTAGTATAAGTCTAATAGATAATCATATGATGATTATGTGTATGCGATACAATTATACTTATGGGTATTTGTTGGAGAACAAATACTGGACTGACCCCTATGAGATTTATGTCATGGTTACAAAGATAATTAAGTCTCATATAGTTATACCACTGGAATCTCTAGACCTGAGGTTATTACAGTCTTCCACATTATGAACATTACATTTGACATATTCAAACGTTACCCTTAACCGGGTAGCTATAAAGAATGTGATTGGCATAATCGGAATCATGTAAGGAAAGGTAATAAGCCAAGAGGGGATTTGTTCCTCTTCAAGAGAGATGTCAAGCTTTGGCCACTCGATGAATGGTATTGATGAAATGCATGGCCATGCTCAAATGAATTGATTGGATCAATGTCATTTGTATTATCAATACATTTGGGATCAAGAAAGCATTGAACAAATGTAAGTTGACCATTGACCAAGGCTTACGTTCAATAGACATCATGTAACAAAGAGATTGTGTTATGTTCAATTTTAGGAAACTTTGGATTTCAAAGTTATACTAATTGGGTAGTCATAATGGCTTGCTAGAGTCCGCTTATGACTTACGAGGTTTGAATGGTTCGGAATCGTTTCCAACTTAATATAATCCTATTAGGTCACACACGCAGAACAGATAATTAAATGGAGCGAAAAACATAGAAAAACTGGATCCTGCTGGAGGATCCATACAGATGGTTTGGGAGTCACCAAACCAATCCGTATGGATGGTTTGTGCCAGTAGAAACGGTTTTAGGTAAACTCTTATTGGACAAGAAAACCTAAGTCCTAAAGGGTTTTGGAAACCTCTTGTATATAATGTGTGCAACCGGGAATAGTTCCCGACTCATTGATTTTAGAAATCAAAAACTCTTTTTTGGAGAGTTGAATACACATTATTTACTTGGGTTATTAAGTTTGATTATTCCCAATTATCAAACTTTAATAATAAAAGGAGAGATTGAAGAATCGTTCTTTAACATAGTTTTTCAAACCGAAGGCCTAGCAGTCAAGTTCAAGAAGGCGTTCTTGAATATGTTCATTGTGTGGATCACCGGTAGAGGGTGCACGTCTTTGCATCTTAATCAAAGTTTTCACATATTGATCTACAAGGGTTAGTTTATTTCATCGTCATATTATGAGTTATTGAACATAACAGATCTAGGCTTTTGGGTTTTTCATGTGATGTTTCCACCACGCATGATTGCACAAAACCCAAAATTATCCATCTTAAGCTGTGAAATTTCTCCAATTGATAGGTCCACTGCTTCTTTCATAGAATTGAATTTGCTAATTACCTTTTCAGCTGGCTGAAAGATAGATTCTTGTTCAGCAGTCTCATCATTTTCAATTTTAGTTTTAGTAGGGATTACAAGTCTTTCTTTGCACGGAGGCGCAGCTACAAATTGCTTTGACAAATCATCTCTAGTGAATAAGTACTTGCCATTCTGTCTTCTTTGAGTCAGGTGTCCCATTTCTACGAGCTTAATGATTGTGGTACCTTTTTTCTTAACTATTTCTCTGGGCCCTTTGTATGAGTGCATTGTGGAACATCATTTTCTGTGCCACTGTCATCATCAGCGTTTTCCACTAAGCAGAGGAGTCCATATTCAAAATCATCAACATCACTATCTTCAGTGTCAGTTTATATCCATGTTCTAAGTTCTTTTGTAGCAGAGTCTTCTTCAGTAACCATTCCTCGCTACTTAGACAATCTTGGAGAGAAATTTCTATTCTTCTTTATGTACTCAAATTTTGTAGTAGGGCACTTTGATGCAAAATGTCCTGGCTTTCTGCAGTTGTAGCAGACCAAGTCATCTTCTTTTTTTGAGTCTCTTCCTCGAGAGAATTTTGCTGGAGCTTTGCTTGCAGATCCACGTTTAGAGAATTTCCTGAACTTTTGGAAGCGCTTAACAAACATAGCGAAGTTATCATCATCCATTTCCAAGAGAAAGGAGGTTGAGATTATAGGGTCAGCAGTTTGAGCAGGCGCATGTTCTTCTTTCTGCGCAATCATAAAGATTGCTTTGGGTTTTCCTTCAGTTTCATCAATTTGCTCAAGTCGAAGCTCGAACACTTTTAAGTTTACATACAGACTGTTCAGAGGCCATGTATCTAGAAATCCAGAATCTTCTAAATGACTAGCTTGATAAACATATCTAGATCCAAGCGCAGATAAAAACTGAGAATTAATTTCTTTACTTGTGAATTTCTTCCCAAGAGATAAACATGAATTTACAATTTCATAGTAGCGGTCATAGGTTTGTCTACCAGGGATCGTCATGAAGATGTTGAACTTTCTTTGCATAGCCAGTATCTTTTTCCTTGCAGACTTTGTATTCTTCGAGGTAGCCTTCGATAGCATCCCAAAGTTCCTTTGCAGTGGCGCATGACATGAGTTGATTATGCTCAAAGATGTCTAGGGTGCTCAGAATTATGTGCCTTACTCTTCCATATAATCCAACCCATTTCTTTTCTTTATATTTCCATTATTCCTGGGGATTCTTGATGGTAGGAGTTTCTTGTTATTTGCCGCACCAGGATTTGCTTTCATGGGGACATACGGTCCTTCAAGAACAATGTCATGAAGTACTTCATCGATTGAAGAGAAATGAGTGAGCATGTAGTGCTTTTAGATTTCGAAATGATCTTCATTGACCACATGAACATGTGTATAGTTACCAATTGCCATAGATTTTGAAGCCATTTTGAATCGGAAGATGTTAAGCTTGAAAATCAAAACGCGTTTTGTGAAGGTGTTTTCTCTGATACCACTTGTTGGTCTCAAAGGGGAAACAAGGGTATGAAAAATACTAGAGGGGGAGGGGGTGAATAGCTGTTTTGAAATTCTTTTTGTACCCTTTTGCAAAGCAATGGCGTATAAGCACAATTTCAAGTTTGCTATGTTTAACGCGCAAGAAATTGTGAAATGCATAGCGGAATTTTAAGCATGAATAACTACTGACCAGAAAAGGTTGCGCAGGACTAAAAAAACACACTCTAAGGTCTTGGCTTAAAGATTTACGCAAAATGTAACTAAGGCAATAGCATACAAACACAGTTCAGTCAATGCAAGGTAATCTACAAAGATCAAACAAAGCAATAATTTAGAAGATAATAAGCAGTGAATATAGAGCAAAAAATAAGAACACGCTATTTATTGAGGTTCGATCGAAAGATCTACGTCCTCAACCAAGATGGTTAGCCTTGGATTTTCTAACTAAGAGATTTATATTAGATTGAGGAGCTTTTACAAGATTACAATGAATGAAAACTCAAATCTAAATCTATGCTTTAAAGAGAAAATCTTAGGTTAAACCGGTGTTTCTCAAGAAGTAAGATCTATATGATGAAATCTTAAAGAGGTATGTGTGTGTCAGAAATCTTGGGATCTGTGAATCTAAGAGATGTAGAGCATAAGAATTCTAGTGTTACAAGGCTTAGGATCTGGGCAAGAGTTTGAAGGTATGAAGGTTTGAAGGTTATTCTTGTGAATCTAGGATTTTAACCAGCAATCTTCAGAACTTTAAAGTTTCTCTTTGAAAGCAAAAACTCAAGCAACTTGGAAATGAAGAAAAGAAATATTTTTATAACTGAGTGCTTAAACCTAGCCGTTGGAGCTCTGAACAAGGACAATGAGCTGGCACAATGTGATTGATGCGCAGGTGTCCTTTGTAGCCATTGGAGACTGAGCATGAAGACAAAATTCAAATCTTCTTCTAGAAGGATGACAGCTGTATTTATTTGAAATCTTTCATTAAGGCGCATCTCCATCATTGGATTTGTTGAGTGTGCTTGTTTTGTCATTTCTGCACACCTCAATACTTTGGATTTGATAAGTGTACATTGTCTTCACGCTTTTCAAGCTTCTAGACAGATGTTGAGATATGAGCTTAAAGACCAATGCAGGAGGGGATCTGCACAGAGTATGCTGAGTAGAGGTGTCCTGCGCAATACCAAAAGGTCCTGCTTAGAAACCTCAAATCTAAGTATCCAGCCCTAGCTTCTAAGCCTATACTACAAAGTGGACTTAGCTAAAAGTTGAAGTTATAAAACTTCTTACATAGGGTCCTAAAGTCTATAAAGTATCAATAGGTGATGATATCAATTAATTATAACATGTTTAGGAGGGTCAAGAAATATGCATACCCAACAGCATCCCTTGACACCGTCCTCATGCCCCATTAACACCCCTTTTTAAGCCCTTAGCTCTAACTTCCCATAATCCACATGATAATAAGCAATACAACCAAAAGCCTTTCAAATAGAGTAATAAATTGGTTTACTAGGCCATAGCTCATGGGAAAGACAAACATCTTGATAATCTCATCTTAACTTTACCCACTCAAAGAGAAATGGTCATGAGATCACTTTTTGTTTTGATTTTGTGGGTTATTTGGATTGGTGGGAGGAGGAGAATTAGGTTGTTTTCAAATGTGGTGGTTGGAGAAAACTGCCTAGTGGCTGTGGTAATGGACCAGCTTGTACAAGCAATGCCTCGACTGGACCAGGTAGTTTGATAGGAGAGGTTGTTGCACAAGAATATTGTGGTATGGCGTATGGCTCTTCTCAACCTTTTTCACTGGATCAATAGAGGGCTTTAGCCGGGCTCTTTGGTAATACTAAATTTTTTGATGACAAGTTGAATGGTATGTTTGATTATGCTTTGTGGATTATTGATACGAGAGAATCAAATCATGTTACTAGTAATAATGCTTACTTGATAAAGTTGAGCCCTATTACTCAAATTCTTGTCGTCTTCTCAGTGGCTATACAGTTACTAGAACTATGTTGGTTTAATTATCCACCACTATTACTCTTCATTATGTTTTTTTATACCTATATTATGCTGAATTTTACTTTCTGTTCACAGTTAAATGATTATCCACATTGCACTGTTCAATTTACATCTTCAATGGTGAAACTATTTATTCCGATGTTACACTCTAAGGCTAGTTTAAATAAGGCTTGTGAAATTTGTTTTCGTTCCAAGCACTCAAGAGATTGTGTTTCCAGATAATGACAATAAATCTCCCTGAATGTTTGAGAAAATACATTGAAATTTGTGGGGTCGTTATAGACATGCTTCATCTTGTGGTGCTCGTTATTTTTAAATTTGGTTGATGACTACTATAGAGCCTTTTAGGTTTATTTGTTGCTCAATAAAACAGAGGTTCTTTCCATGTTTATGGCATTTCTTGCTACGATTGATAGGCAATTTTCTAAAAAAATAATAATCGAAGTGATAATGGTGCCAAGTTTAATGTCATAGTGAATATTTTTTCTCCACCGGTGTTTCTTTTTAAACCTCTTATGTGGGTACTCCTAAAAAATGGGAGAGTTGAGAGGAAACATAGGCGCATTTTGAATGTCAGACCAGATTTGAGGTTTCAAGCCAATCTTTCGATTTATTTTAAGGGGGATCATACTCTTGCTACTGGTCACTTGATTAATAGGACTCCGAGACCATTGTTGTACAATGAAACCCGTTATGATATTTTATTTGGTAATTATTGGGTTTTGATGCATCATGCGTAGCGGAATAAAACATGTAAATCAAACACCCAAGAGCCCGGATCCGTGCATGTTTATTTAATTAAATACAAGATGAAATAAGCATACCCTTGAAGATCGAATCCATAAACACGAAATTTAAGGTGCTAAAGCAAACACACCCTATCGGTATCCACACGTCGAACGGATATCAAGAACACCTTCATGATTTGGATTGCTAGACCTAAGGCATGGTGAAGAAACGATTTCTTCATAGGAATTATTTTCTTCATTGATTATTGTATTTTGATGATCATGGATCACAAAATAAATAATCCTACCTCTCTATAATTTATTGTTTCTAATACAATTGTTATTGATTTCCAAAATCAACATTAGGGGCTGTCAAACCCGGCTGCATATCTTATATGAGGGTTTAACCTAATTCCTTTTGGGATCGGGATTCCTTGTCGTACAATAAAACATGACAAACTGACCAGAATCGGGGGGAGCAGCCGTACGGCTCAATAGGAGCCGTACGGTGGCAGTCTTCAAAATTCCCAGATTTTTCCTTGTTCCAATCTGTTCTATTGTGTGTGACCCAATAGGATTATACTAAGTTGGCAATGAGTCCGAACCATTCAGAACCCGTAAGTCATAAGCGGACTCTAGCAAGCCAATATGACTACCCAATTAGTATAACTTTGAAAGTCCAAAGTAACCTTATAGAACATATCACAATCCCTTTGTCACGCGATATCATATTGGACATAAGTCATGGTCCACATCAACTTATGTTGTCCAATGCTTTCTCGATCCCGAGTAGATTGATATGAGCAAATAACATTGAACACTTCAATTCATTTGGGTACGGCCGTACACTATCAACAATCTCACTCACCGAGAGGCCAAGCAGATATCTCTCTTGAGAGAGGGACAAATCCCATCTTGAGTTATCATTCTTCCCTACAAGAATCCGATTATGCCAATCGTAGCCTTTATAACCACCCGGTTAAGGGTAGCGTTTGAGTACGTCAAACATAATGTTCACATGTGGAAGAGCATGATAATCTCAGGTCTAAGGATTCAAATGGTATGACTATTATGAGATTTAATTATGACATTTGACCATGACATAAATCTCATAACGGGTCTATCCAGTACCTTGTTCTCCAACAAGTACCCACAAGTTTAATCTGCATCCTATGCAGCATAATCATTATATGATTATCAATTAAACTCATGCTAGCCCTTCATAAGTGCTAGGGATAATGATTATTATAATAAACATGCGAAATATATAATAATTGGGTTTGTTATCTCTATAACAATGAAGCTATGATGTAATGCATTGGCCTTTCTCAAGGGCCTAGGGCACAATATCCAACAGTAACTCTCCTTTGTAGCCCCTATCAAGGTGTTTGGGTCCCTATATTTTTCTCGTAATATAAAATCTAAAGGAGACAAATTCGCTAGTCACAATTAAAAGTGTAGCTTTGTGGGTTACCATTTAAGCAAAAAGGGATGGACACTATATGACCTGAAGACCAAAGAGTATTTTTTTTTTGCGATGTTAAAACATTTACCCATACAAAAATTGTTGACATAAGTGACTCTTTTAATTTTGAACTGGATGATGATAGCTCTTCGACTTTGTCTTCCCCTATAATACCCATTGACAAACTAGTTCAAAACCCCACTCTTCCTTTGTCCTCTGACCAAATCAGTCATCAACTTGTCTTTGTTGAAGACCAGTAGGACAGTCCATCTCCCCAAGCTAATTCAGTAGTCCACAAGGTCTGATAGTGCGGTGATTGATATTGACCAGTCTGCTCCAGTATCCTCTGCGCTTGATATGGCAACCGTATGAGAGAAAATTATCCATCTGTACATGTGTGTGACTAAATTGCTCATATAATTACTACTGCGAGTCTATGTCCTTTAAGGATGCCATGAAACATCATTGTCGTAAACAATCAATGCTTGCAGAAATCCGTGCGTTGGAGCACAGTGGTACCGATCTATGGAACCCTTACTGTTAGGTTTTGCACAATCATGCACAGCGGAATAAACCCAAAAAGCCTAGATCCGTTCAAGATGATTGAATTAATACGAAGGTGAATTTAGAATACTAACCGTGGTGATGCTTTAAAATTTTTGGATCTTGAATCTTTGTTCTTCGCGCTCTTGAATCATGATCGCAGGAAAACGGTTGGAATCAGAGAATCACGAACTTGAAGTAGTTGAGATCAACGCCCTCTATGTGTATCCACACACGAACGAATATCAAGAACACCTTCTTGATCTTGACTGCTAGATCCAAAAGGGCTATATGAAAACTAGGGTTCTTGTTCTTGAGGAATAAGAAGACTAGTTTTTCTCTCTTGGAGGCTGTTGATTTTGATTACAATAATCATCATTAACCTAGGGGTTTAAGAGGGGTATTTATAATTTTTAATCCCAACTAGTGTAGGTTTAAAAGTCTAATTCCCGTCAAAACCTGGAGTCCAAAAATCAGATTTTCGGAACAGCACCGACCGGGTATATTATACTGCCCGGCCGGATATAGTATATTGCCCGACCGGGTACTGTGCTATATGCCCGAATGGGTCAAATCAATGCCCGACCAGGTCAAAGCAATGCCCAATCGGGTCAAGCAAATCTGGCCAGTTTTTCATTTTTCTTAAAATCCAATTTTAAGACTTTTACGAAATACCAATTAAGCCCTTTTCGAATTCGTTATTTTGTTTGTGACCCCATAGGATTATATCAAGTTGGCAATGTGATCAAAACCATTCGATAACATAAATCATGAATCCTTTATAGAACATATCATAATCATTTTGTCCACGATGTCATTGAGCGTAAGCCATGGTCAATGGTCAACTTACAATGCCTAATACTTTTCTCGATTCCAAATAGTTTTGATAACACAAATGATATTGATCATATCAATTCATTTGAGCATGGCCATACATTTCATCAATACTATTCACCGTGGGGCCCAAGCCTGACATCTCTCACAAAGAGGGACAAATCCCATCTTGACTTATTACACTTCCCTACATAGCTTTGATCATGCCAATCATATCCTTTATAATTACTTGGTTAAGAGTAACGTTTCAATATGTCAAATACGATCTTCACTATGTGGAATACCGTAATAATCTCAGGTCTAAGGATTCAATGATATAACTATTTAGAGGTTTAATTATGACATTATGGCCATGACATAAACCTCATCTTTGGGTCATGTCTAGTATATGTTCACCAATATATACCCATAAGTTTACCTTGTATCCCATACACATGATCATCATATGATCATCGAATTAAACTTATACTAGTTCTTCATAAGTACTAGGGACGGAGATTATTATTATAACAAAACATGTAATATCACGTTAATAATCCAAAACATCTCTTTATATAAGTGAAAAGTGATAACAAACATTGTCAAACAACGTGCCAAATAACATGCCTAGGGCATATACACCAACAATCTCCTACTGGTACTCTGCATAACCTCACGTCCTCCCTCTCTACGATTTCTCGAATGAGATGAAAACGCCTAAGTATGTGTTTGGATCTTTGATGGGTGAAAAAGTTTCATCATAGTCAATACCATGAATCTGCCTATAACCTTTTGCTACAAGCCTAGCTTTATAAGTATGCACCTTTCCTTCCATGTCAGTTTTCTTTTTGAAAACCCATTTGCATCATATGATTTTTACACCTTCGGGTGCATCTATCAAGTTCCAAACTTGATTATCATACATGGATTAGATTTCGGATTTCATAGCTCCAAGCCATTTATCCGAGTCAGGAGAAGTCATCGCTTTTTGGTAGGAAGTAGGTTCATCATTCTCAATGATTTCTACTTCATTACTATCCGTCACGAGAAATCCATATCTCTCGGGTTTGGATCGTAACCTACTAGATCTGCGATGAGTTTGTGTATCTTGAAAGGCTTCCACAACTCCTTATGAAACTTGTCCAGATTCCACCATCGGTTCAATGTTACTTTCGGGTTCCCGAACCTCTTTGAGATTAATTTTACTCCTACTGATTCCTTTGGAGAAAAACTCTTTCTCTAAAAAGGTACCATGAGGGGCAACAAATTTTCCGCGCGATTGTAAAAGTAAGGGAAAAATCCGTTTTGGTCCATTGTACTTTAGGGTGTGTTTCACTTTTACCATCGAACTTTCTTTTTTTCATTTTTACCATCGTACTACAAACAATGGTGTCATTTGATACCAAATTTTGGTGTAAAATGACACCATTGTTTGTAGTACGATGATAAAATTGAAACAAATTTGGGTATAAAATATCGAATTTAGCATAAAAATGACACCATTGTTTGTAGTATGATGGTAAAAATGAAAAAAAAAAAAGTTTTATGGTAAAAGTGAAACATAACCCAAAGTACGATGGACAAAAACAGAGTTCTCCCTAAAAGTAATATCCCTTAGTTTCCTTAGGGTATCCCACAAAAATACACTTGTCGGATTTGTGTGAAAGTTTGTCAGAGACAAGTCTTTTAACATACGCTTCACATCCCCAAATCTTTATGAAAGAAAGACGAGGCTTCTTTCCGATCCACATCTCATATGGTGTATTTTGAACCGATTTAGTTGGAACTCTATTTAGTGTAAGAGCAACATTTTCCAGTGCATGTCCCCAAAAGGATAAAGGAAGATCAACTTGACTCATCATTGAACGGACCATATATTCAATACAGTCCTATTTCTCCACTCAGACACACCATTCCATTGTGGTGTTCCAGGTGGAGTTAATTTTGAAACAATTCCACAATGTTTAAGATGATTGTCAAATTCTTAGATTAAATATTCTCCACCACGATCTGATCGAAGTGCTTTAATAGTTTGGCCAAGTTTATTTTGCACTTAATTTTGAAATATTCAAAATATCTCAAAAGATTCACTTTTGTTTTTTATCAAGTAGACATAGCCATTTCTACTAAAATCATCAGTGAATGTTATGAAGTATTGATATCCTCCCCTAGAATTGCTACTTAATGGTCCACATAAATCAGTATGTATGAGTCCCAATAAGTCACTTGCCCTTTCACTACTCTTAGTAAAAGGTGTCTTAGTCATGTTTCCAAGTAAACAAGACTCACAAGTTTCATATGATTCAAAATCATGTGAATCTAAAAGTCCGTTCCCATAGAGTTTTGAGATACGTTTCTCATTTATATGACCTAGACGGCAATGCCACAAATAAGTGTGATTTACATTATTAGGTTTAGATTTCTTATTTACATTATATATATCATCATTATTTCGATTCTCAACATCAAGGACATAAAAACCATTAAATGAACATGCAGTTCAATAAAAAATATCATTTAAATAAATAGAAAACTTCTTATTATCAATAAGAAACATAAAACCTTCATTATCCAAACAAGAAATTGAAATAATATTTCTACTCAAATCCGGAACATAATAACAATTCTTCAAAACAAGAATTAATCTGTTACGTAAAATGAGTTCATAAGTCCCTACGGCTAATGCAGTAACTCTTGCTCCATTCCCCACACATAGGTCTACTTTACCTTCTTTGAGTAATGTTCTATTCTTTAGTGCCTACACATTTAAACAAATGTGAGATCCACATCCGATATCTAATACCCAAGAACTAGAAGTAGAAAGGAAAATATTTATAATATAGATACCTGAAGTGGAAGCAGTCCCACTGCCCTTCTTCTTCTTTTCTTCCATGTAAGCCTTGCAATTACGTTTACAATGACCAATCTCATTGCAGTGGAAACAGATTGCTTCCTTTTGGGTGTTTGGTTTATCCACGACAACAGTGGCAACATTTTCCTTGCTTATTTTGGGTTTGACAACTTTTTCCTTATCCTTTCCTTTGGTCTTAGAGCCTTTTCCTTTTTTTGAAACCACGAGCACAGGAGAGGCTTCCTGGATTATTTTCTTTTATCCTGTCTTTAGCATCCCATGCAACTCAGACAGAGACTTATCCATACCATGCATATTATAGTTCATGACGAACTGATTATATATTTTAGGTAATGAATTCAAAATAAAATTAGTAGCCAACTCAACAGATATGGCATACCCAGTCTCTCTAGATGCTCAAAATGGACCTTCATCTTCAAAACATGAGGACCCACTGGCTGTCCTTTACTCATCTTGCATGAGATCAAAGCAGCCATGGTGTCAAACCTTTCATGCCTTGCTTGCTCTTAAAACATATCTTTCAACTGAGTACCTATATCATAGGCTTCCAAGTGTTCAAGAGTCTTCTGAAGCTCAGAACACATGGCAGCAAGCATGAGACAACTGAGTGCCTATATCATAGGGGCATTGGCAGCAGGTTCCTTCTCAGGAACGGGTTCATCAAGAATGTACAGCTTATCTTCATGCTTTAGAACAATTCTAAGGCTTCGGATCCAATCCATGAAGTTAGCACTATTCTCTTGAAGTTTTTCCTTCTCAAAGATAGATCGCAATGATAGGGATTGAGTGTTTTGATCCATTATCTACATTTTATGCAAACATATATTAATATGTATTAATACCAATTTTCATAAAGAGATTTTATCATTGTTTTTCAAAAATACTCCCACTAAATTATATAACCTTCATATACATCTAATGTATCATATAATTTAAATGGGCTAAGATTCATATTTCACTTAACTTTGATTCGGCTTTGGCACGACTGCTCAAAATAAGTTATTTAGGTAGACAACTCCTTGTCAATCATATCATATATGACTCTTAGATCATTTATGAGATTTTAGACATCATATGTCTAACATGTTTTAATCTCATCTGTGCCTTAGGCCCAAAACTGTTTTGATAGCCTAATTAAGTCAAACCATGATAGACGCATAGGAACCACTATTTCACTCATCTTGTTCATACAAGGATAAAATCAATGCACCTACGCTTTGGCGTAACCCACACAAAATAACCCGTGTAATCACAAGGTCTATCATGGGTTGGTACGTGACTTAAAATTTTAACAAGAAGGTTCAACACATATAGCATGGTGACATGTTTATACACACATAATATAAACAAATAAAGCATCGGTTAATTATTTAATTAATCCATTAATTAAATTATGATTTCATGTGATTGATTTATGGGGATACATTCTTTAACACGTAATTGAGAGCACGATTGTACGGTCAAAACTAAGCTAAAAGACATCCACAATCCCGTACCACATTTAGAAACTAGAAGAAACAACTATGTAAGGTCAAAACTAAGCCAAAAGGCATCCACAATCCTTTACATAAAGTAACTTGATTCTAAATTCTTTTGTCTCATCAATTTATGACTTTGTCCTTGAGATTTGTTTTCAGGAAACACCGTTTCTAAAACCAGCCATCTGACAAACAAATTCAATCCAAAGTAATTTTGAAATTGACATTTAATTTCAGGAAACACGGTTTCCAAAACCAGCCATCTGGAAATTAAATTCAACTCTAAATATTTACCATTGTGTTTTAATTTTAAAACCCTAAAATTGCTTTCCTTGATTCAATTAGGGCGTGTTCATGATGATCAAATCATCATGTTCATCAAAACCTTGAATAAACAATTTATTATTGAATCTAGGATTATCAACAAATTAATCCAATTAACTTTTGATGATCACAAGGAACATAATAATCAAATTATTATTGCAATCTTAGATCACACATAACGTAATTAAACGGTGTGATTTTATGGTCTCCATATATCTCATATACATACATAAAATACAAATCACATGAACATCATGAATTTAAATTCATATAGCATGCTAACACATATAATCCAATTATATTGTCAACATGTTATTATTAAAATACTCATGATGAACGGGGCTCTGATACCACTGTTGGGTTTTGCAAAATCATGCACATCGGAATAAACCCATAAAGCCTAGATCCGTTCAAGATGATTAAATTAATACGAAGGTGAATTTAGAATACTAATTGTGGTGATGCTTTAAAATTTTTGGATCTTGAATCTTTGTTCTTCGCGCTCTTGAATCACGATCGCAGGAACACGCTATGAATCGGAGAATCACGAACTTGAAAGAGTTGAGATCAACGCCCTTTATGGGTATCAACACACGAACGAATATCAAGAACACCTTCTTGATCTTGACTGCTATATCCAAAAGGGCTATATGAAAACTAGGGTTCTTGTTCTTGAGGAAGAAGAAGACTAGTTTTTCTCTCTTGGAGGATTTTGATTTTGATTACAATAATCATTATTGACCTAGGGGTTTGAGAGGGGTATTTATACTTTTTAATCCCAACTAGTTTAGGTTTAAAAGTCTAATTCCCGTCAAAACCCGGAGTCCAAAAATCATATTTTCGGAACAACAGAATACCCGACCGAGTATAGTATAGTCCCGACCGGGTATAATATATTGCCCGACCGGGTATTGTATACAGCCGACCGGGTACTGGGCTATATGCTCGACTGGTTCAAATCAATGCCCGACCAGGTCAAAGCAATGCCCGACCGAGTCAAGCAAATCTGAAATCCAATTTTAAGACTTTTACGAAATACTAATTAAGCCCTTTTCAAATTCGTTCTTTTGTGTGTGATCCCATAGGATTATATCAAGTTGTAAATGTGATCAAAACCATTTGATAACATAAATCATGAGCGGACTCTAGCAAGCCATCATGACTACTGTGAGAGCCCACGCTCGAACCTTTTACAATCCGTGCTCGGTTTCACGCAAATGGTTTCCTCTCAAAGTTTCTAAACAATTTCAAGAGTCTCCACCTCGCTTTATTTTAGGAAAAACGAAGATAAAACCTTTTGTTTAGAGAAAGTGGGTTCGGGGGCTAAGTTAAGAGAAGAGAAGGGGTTAGGCACTCTCCTCACCCGTGATGGTCTCTAACATGTATGCTTCTTAAGTTCATTTTATGCCTTGTTTTTATGCTTTGACAAAATTGGTGATTTTATATACAAAGGAGTCTTCCTATTCTAAGTATGTTTGCTTTGTTGGGTTTTGATGCATCATGCACAGCGGAATTAAACATATAAATCAAACACCCATGAGCCTGGATCCGTGCATGTTGATTAAATTAAATACAAGATGAAAGAATACATACCCTTGAAGATCGAATCCATGAACACGGACTTTGAGGTGCTAAAGGAAACACCTTCCATCGGTATCCACACGTCGAACGGATACCAAGAACACCTTCTTGATCTGGATTGCTAGACCCAAGGCTTGATGAAGAAACGATTTCTTCATCGGAATTATTTTGGTCTTTGATTATTGTATATTGATGATCAAGAATCATCAAATAAATAATCCTACCTCTCTATAATTTATTGTTTCTAAAACAATTATTTTTTTTATTTCCAAAATCATCATTAGGGGCTGTCAAACCCGGCTGCATATCTTGGATGAGGGTTTAACCTAATTCCTTTTGGGGTCGGGATTCCTTTTCTGTCCAGAAAACTGAACAAGCTGACCAGAGTCGGGACCCCAGCCATACGACTCTTTAAGAGCCGTACTCCTAGAAAGGAGCCGTACGGTGGCCAGTTAATTTTCCCAGAAAATCTGCCTTTTTCCAATCCGTTCTATTGTGTGTGACCCAATAGGATTATACTAGATTGGCAACGAGTCCGAACCAGTCAGAACCCATAAGTCATAAGCGGATTCTAGCAAGCCATTATGACTACCCAATTAGTATAACTTTGAAAGTCCAAAGTAACCTTATAGAACATATCACAATCCCTTTGTCACGCGATATCATATTGGACATAAGTCATGGTCCTAGTCAACTTATGTTGTCCAATGCTTTCTCGATCACGAGTAGATTGATATGAGCAAATGACATTGAACATATCAATTCATTTGGGTACGGCCGTACACTATTATCAATCTCACTCATCGAGAGGCCAAGTAGATATCTCTCTTAAGAGAGGGACAAATCCCATCTTGAGTTATCATTCTTCCCTACAGGAATCCGATTATGCCAATCGTAGCCTTTATAACCACCCGGTTAAAGGTGGCATTTGAGTACGTCAAACATAATGTTCATCATGTGGAAGACCATGATAATATCAGGTCTAAGGATTCAAATGGTATGACTATTATGAGATTTAATTATGACATTTGACCATGACATAAATCTCATAACGGGTCTATCGAGTACCTTGTTCTCCAACAAGTACCCACAAGTTTAATCCGCATCCTATGCACCATAATCACCATATGATTATCCATTAAACTCATGCTAGCCCTTCATAAGTGCTAGGGACAATGATTATTATAATAAACATGCAAAAGATATAATAATTGGGTTTGTTATCTCTATAACAATGAAGCTATGATATAATGCGTAGGCCTTTCTCAAGGGCCTAGGGCATAATATCCAACAATCTCCCACTTGCACTTGGCCCAATCAACGTGTGTCCAATACTGTAGATACCCCGGGGAACCACGGCTTGGCTAGAGCGGTGAATTATCCTAGGATGTCTAACTTGTTTTAGAGTCGCCACCTATGTTTTGAGGAACATAAGAAAAACCTATTGATTATAGCCTAAGTTTGATTACGAAAACAGAGATTCTTTGTTTTGAGGTTCGGGGGTTAGATTACGAGATGGGAAGTACCGAAACACCCATCTCGCCCAACTAAAGTTGGTCTTGCTTGATCAAAATCTACATGAATGATAACGTTCTTCTTCTTCTTCTTTAAGTTATAAAAAGGGGGGTTTAAAATAGGATTTGGAATGTAGGAGATAACTCCTTAACCAACCTCAATGAGATGAGGTGATCACTAGAGTCATGTCCCAAAATGATTTGGGTGATTGCACATTTGATTAAAATAAAAAGAGAGAGAGGAGATGAAGTAGAAAAGAAAGGAAAAGACGAACTTTTACCTACAATTTGGAGAACTTCAAATATTGCTTGGAGAGATCCTTGGAGAACCTTTAGAAAGTGATTTTGGTATAGTTTTTGTAAGTTCAATTTTCGGTCTAAGTTTTCGATCCTAGTTTTTCGATCCTTGAAAATGGAGGTAAAGAGAGGTTTTTATAGGTGAAAGAGGGGTGTTTTTGGTGCCAAAACTCAGTCACCAAGAAATCCTTCCCGGGCAAAATCCTGTAAATTGAGCAAGGGAGGGAATCCTGGCCAGAAATCTGTAACTGACGCCCAGAGGCGCGCGCTTCCTGCTTTGGGGGCGGGAGGCGAGCGCGCCTGGCTCCTCCTGTAGGAGGCGCGCGACTCAGAGAAGGCAATTTTGATAGAAAGGACTACAAAGTCAGCCCTGTCATTCAGTTTAGTCCCTGAACTTAACGAAGTCAGTCAGGAACTTAACGAAAGTGACAGGAACTCACGAGGAACACTTAAAATGGGGAAAAACACAAAATCAAATGTGCAATCGGGGTGAGAGGTCCAAGGCGGGGTGTCTACAGAGCCCCTCGGCGACGTGGATTGCAAAGCAAAACGCGTCGACGAAAGTTAAAAACACCCGCCGAGGACATCACCAAGAAAAAGCAAAGACTCGATGAAAGCAGGAATTTGAAATTGCGAGAGATAGTGGTGCGCTCCCTGTGTGAGCGGCTTTTATTGATAGAGGGGGTGGCATGATCCGTTAGGTGAACCTGCCGGCTGAATGTTTTGAATGAGGCCGTTAGTGAACCGGTTTGATGAATCCGTTAGTGAATTCCTTGGATGAGTCCGTTGGTGAACCCTTGTTGACGAATCCGTTGGTGAATCCGTTTGATGAATCCGTTAGTGAATCCCTTGGATGAGTCCGTTGGTGAACCCTTGTTGACGAATCCGTTGGTGAATCCGTTTGATGAATCCGTTAGTGAATCCTTTGGATGAGTCCGTTGGTCAACCCTTGTTGACGAATCCGTTGGTGAACCCTTGTTGATGAATCCGTTAGTGAATCCCTTGGATGAGTCCGTTGGTGAACCCTTGTTGACGAATCCGTTGGTGAATCCGTTTGATGAATCCGTTAGTGAATCCCTTGGATGAGTCCGTTGGTGAACCCTTGTTGACGAATCCGTTGGTGAATCCGTTTGATGAATCCGTTAGTGAATCCCTTGGATGAGTCCGTTGGTGAACCCTTGTTGACGAATCCGTTGGTGAATCCGTTTGATGAATCCGTTAGTGAATCCCTTGGATGAGTCCGTTGGTGAACCCTTGTTGACGAATCCGTTGGTGAATCCGTTTGATGAATCCGTTAGTGAATCCCTTGGATGAGTCCATTGGTGAACCCTTGTTGACGAATCCGTTGGTGAATCCATTTGATGAATCCGTTAGTGAATCCCTTGGATGAGTCCGTTGGTGAACCCTTGTTGACGAATCCGTTGGTGAATCCGTTTGATGAATCCGTTAGTGAATCCCTTGGATGAGTCCGTTGGTGAACCCTTGTTGACGAATCCGTTGGTGAATCCGTTTGATGAATCCGTTAGTGAATCCCTTGGATGAGTCCGTTGGTGAACCCTTGTTGACGAATCCGTTAGTGAATCCGTTTGATGAAATATTGCTTTGAAGTCTCGTGCCATTTGGAGTCACACTTGACTTTTGAATTGTGGGGTACGGGCACAGTTGACCGCGACCAGAAAAATATTCGTGCTGGGGATGAGATGTTGAGATTGACTTTTGAGGGGGGCGTGGCACCCGTGACAGAACTTAGGGAGCTCGGAATTTTTTTGAAGAGGACAGCCTACTTATGAGTGGGAGTTTCTATCCTGCTTTCGATTTTTGACGTGCCTTAAGGGCGGACCAGAAAAGGTGTGCCCAACTGGGTGTCCGAGGATCGGGACAGTGTCTTGATTTAGGCTGGAGATCTCTGACAAGGCCCTTTTCTTCAAGCGATTTAGACCTGGGAGGCGCGCGCCTTCCTATGTAGGCTTGGGACGCGCGCGCGCTTCATACTGATGGTGGGTGGCGCGCGCGTCTGGGAGGCGGAATTCCGGGCTTGACGTTTGCTGACCAAAAGAGCCTCCAACAGCTATAATATCATCTTCTGTTCGACCACTTGATTCTCACAGCTCCTTTCTGCCATTTTTGAACATCATATTATTGATTAACTTCGCTTGTGATCAACATTTTCCATGGCTTCCAATTCTTTTGCCCTTGACGCCAAGGTCGTTAGTGCGTATGAAAAGGACTTGGGCACTTTTGTGTATTCTTTCAAGACCCATCCCAAGAAGGCCTTCATTAAAGACTTCGGGTTCCGAATTCTTTTCACTTTGCGGACGTTGAAACCGGATTGGGATTTGTTGAGAGCTGCCGCGGCTTTCTGGGATTGCGACAGCCATACTTTCAACCTTTCGGCTAATGAAATGGTGCCGACTGTTGACGATTTTGGGGCCATCCTTGGCGTGCCTTTGGCCGGTCGGATTGCCGTCCCCAAATATCACCGTGGTGCCGTCGACTCTTGGGTTGAGTTACTGAATCTCCCTGTTGAGGATGTGAGGAAGATGTTGCACGGTACCGTGATTGACATAACTGAGTTGCCGATGTTCTTCAGTTTGCACTCGGAGGACCCGGTGGTTCAATCTTTCAAAAGAAATGCCATGGCTGTTTGTCTCTTCAGCGAAGTATTGTTTGTTACACCTTTCGGGACTGCGGACGCGCAGTTGGCTGAGATTATTTTGCAAGCTAAGGACCAACGCTTTAGTGTAATTCCTCTTATTGTAGGGGAGACGTTGCATGGTCTTGATGAGTTACACAGGACGGGCAAGATGTGTCGGGGAAGCCCTTTGCTCTTGACCATATGGCTTCGAGAACACTTCAGAATTTATTCTCCGGATGGTGATTTGTCTCCTTTTGCTGTTCATAGGAGGAAGTTGTTGATCCGGGATTTATCTGAAGAGGATTGGAAGAAATTCTTTGCCTCTCGGGTGACCGTCGATATTGAGTGGTGTCCTCCTTCTTAGGGTCTTCGTCCTTTTGTGGAATGGACTCTTGGTTTTCAGCACGTGGTTGTGCCCGGTTTGAGAGATTTTTCCTTTTACCAGCCAGAGCGGGTTCTGCGGCAGTTTGGTCGCCAACAGACAATTCCTTTTCCGAGGGATGGAATGCTTCGTCCAGTTGCTTACATGGGTCCTGACTTCTCGAGTGAGCTTCAATCGGCTTGGGGAGATGACCGCAATCGTTGGGCTTTCGCGCCTCTGCATCGGGGGAGTGTCTTCCTTCCCGAGAGCTACTTGGATTATTTATTTGGCACCCTTTACCGTGGCATCACTTGGGTTGATGTGCTTCGTGCTGAGTTGTTGGGACAGGGTTTTGAGCCTAGCAGCACTTTGAGATATAGAGAGGCTGCTGTTGATTCGAGTAACATTCTTGCTGACCCTTTCGATACTCCTTTGGATGACTTTTATTCTAGGAGACGTGCTGCAGCACAGAAGGTTTCGGTGCGTATTAGTGCTCCTTCGCTACCCAAGAAGAAAAGGATTGAAAAACGATCGGGCGGTCCTTTGAAAGCTAAGAGAAAATTGGATTTTTCTTAGTACCCCAAGAGATTGCAATTTAGACCACTTTGTTTTAGGATTTAATATTTTGATGTCTTTTGTTGCTCAATAAATCCGTTGTAATGGTTTGAATAATTCATTGAATGAATAAAAATTGCATTTTGTTATTTGAAGTGAATTGGGTATTTTTGATATGTTTTAGACCGCACCCGAAGGTTGCCTACGTTCCTCCAGTTGGGAGGCTCAGGTCTTCGTAGTTCAAACAAACAAAGACCATTTTTTTTTTTTTTTTTTTTTGTGCACCCTGTTTTTTGCCTAGACCGCCCTTGCGGGTTTTCAATCTAGCGGGCTTCTTTTTTCGCACGTGCTCTAATTTTTGCCTAGGCCGCCCTTGCGGGTTTTCAACCTAGCGAGCGATTTTTTTTTTTTTTTTTTTTTTTTTTTATGGTCTTTGTTTATTAAGCGTAGAACCTCTTGAGCTTGTCGAGGTTGACCTCCTTTGGCAGCTGGTCACCATCTAAATCCACGAGCCGGACTGCACCACCGCTTAGTATCTTTTTGACCACGTACCGACCGATCCATCGGGGTCCCCATTTCCCCAGGGATTCATGGCATTAGGAGGATGTTGTCTTAAGACCAAATCTCCCACATTGATGTTTCGAGGCTTCACTTTTTTGTTGAAAGCTCTTGCCATCCTTTGCTGATATGCTCTCGTGCGTTCGAGTGCCCTTAACCTTTTTTCGTCGAGTAAGGCTAGCTGTTCGTATCGACTCTGCATCCAGTTGACCTCGTTGACTTGATTCTCGAGGAGGACCCGTAGAGATGGGACTTCGAGTTCGATAGGGAGTACGGCTTCAGAACCATAGACCAATGCATAAGGAGTTTCTCCTGTTGCGGATCGTATCGATGTGCGGTAGCCCCACAATGCTAATGGTAGCTTCTCGGGCCAATCCCTTCCTGTTGAGGCCATCTTCTTGACGATGGTCTCGATGGTTTTATTTGCTGCTTCGACTGCGCCATTTGCTTGGGGCCGGTAAGGGGATGACTTGTGCTTGGTGATCTTGTATTCTACCAAAAGTGCATCCATTTCCTTCTCGAAGTGAGAGCCGTTGTCGGAAATGATTTCATGAGGCACGCCGTATCGGCACATGATATTAATCTTTACAAATTCGGCCACTTTCTTGGCATTGAGGGTTCGATAGGCTTGTGCTTCGACCCACTTTGTGAAGTAGTCGACTGCTACTAGGACGAATGACTGCCCATTGCTCCCGGCAGGATGAACTTTACCGATGATGTCTATCCCCCAACAAGAGAAAGGCCAAGGCGTGACCATGTTGTAAAGTTGTGAGGGTGGAGCATGTTGTAGATTAGCGTGGAACTGGCACTTGGCACACCTTTTGACTTTCTCGATACAGTCTCGTTCCATAGTGCTCCAATAGTAACCAATGCGAAGTATCTTCTTGACTAGCATAAACCCATTCATGTGGGGTCCACATTCTCCTTCGTGCACTTCACACATTATCTCTTGAGCTTCGGTCTCATTGGCGCATAAGAGATTGATCCCGTCGTGGTGCCTTTTATATACTCGGTCTCCAATTAGTACATACCGAGAGGCTAACCTTTGCAGAGCTGCTTGAGACTTCTTATTGATGTTCTCGGGATAAGTGCCGTCTTTGAGGAAGTTCATGATATCTGAATACCACGGAGAGTTTGTTTGAACCTCGTTGATCTCGATACTCATGCAATATGCCGGACTGTTCCTTCGAGCAATTTTGAAAGGCTTCACCATTTTTCCTTTGGGCATTTCAACTAATGAAGCTATAGTGGCCAGTGCATCGGCGAAGCGATTCTTATCCCTTGGCAGGTAGTTGAAAGTGATCTCTTGGAATTGTTCAACCAGTTCTTCAAGGTGCTGACCATACTGTTGGAGAGTCGGGTCTTGGATTCACCATTTACCCGATTGCTGATTGATAAGAAGCAAAGAGTCGCCGAACACTTCTAGTTCCGTGACGTTTCTTTCGAGAGCTGCTTCGAGCCCTGCTATGCATGCTTCGTACTCGGCAATGTTGTTGGTAGCTTCGAATTCCAGGCGTATGGCAATGGGAGTGTAGATGTCTTTTGGATTGACAAGCAATACCCCTATACCAAAACCGTGTTTATTGGCGGCGCCATCGAAAAAAAGTTGCCACTTGTCTTCCTCGGTTGTGGTACAAATTAAATGCTCGTCGGGGAACTGTACATCTTCCCCCTTCACTTCGTCACACGGGAATTCGGCAAGCTGGTCACTGAACACTTTCCCCCTGACGGATTTTAGTGTGACGTAAGTGATATCGTAGCCGGCGAGCATGAAGTACCATTTGGCTATTCTTGTTGACATGAAAGGCTTCTCGAAGATGTAGCGGAGCGGGTCCACCTTTGCTACTAGCTTGATCGGAAAAGCTTCCATATAGTGTTTGAGCTTTTGAGTGACCCAAACCAATGCTGCACATGACTTCTCTAGGACAGAGTAGTTCTTTTCGCCTCCTTGGAATCGGCGACTGACAAAATAAATGGCGTTCTCCTTTGTGGACTCTCGTTGCTCTTGTGCTAGCATAGCCCCTAGGGCTTCATCATTGACAGTGAGATAAAGCAACTGAGGTTTCTCCTTGTGTGGCGGAACAAGAACAGGAGGGCACGTTAAATAATGCTTCACTTGCTCGAAGGCTTCTTGGCATGCGTCGGTCCATTCTAGAGCCACATTCTTCTTGAGTAACTTGAAGATTGGCTCGCACATGGAAGTGAGTTGGTGCACAAACCGACTGATGTATTGTAGTCTGCCCATGAAACCTTTAATCTCTTTCTGCGTCTTCGGAGGAGGCATGTCAATGATTGCCTTGATTTTGGAGGGGTCTACTTCGATTCCCCTTTCAGTGACCATATAACCAAGAACCTTGCCTCGGATAACCCCGAATGTGCACTTTGCAGGGTTGAGCCTCATCTTGTGTTGACGAAGCCTTTCGAAGAACTTGCGGAGATCGATCAAATGTTGACCATCGGTCCCTTTGGAGTGAATGATCATGTCGTCCACATAGACCTCGATTTCTTTGTGAATCATATCGTGGAACAAGTCCGTCACGGCTCTTTGGTAGGAAGCCCCAGCGTTTCTTAACCCAAACGGCATGACTGTGTAGCAGAAGGTCCCCCATGGTGTTGTGAAGGCTGTCTTATGTTGATCTTCCTCGGCCATGAGAATCTGATTGTACCCAGCGAACCCATCCACAAATGAGCGAACCTCGTAGGCAGCAGTGGAGTCGACTAGCATGTCGATATTAGGGAGTGGAAAATCATCTTTTGGGGAAGCTTTGTTTAAATCCCGGAAGTCTACACAAACTCGGACCTTGCCGTTCGCCTTCCTGACTATCACAATGTTGGCTAACCATGTCGGATACTCGATAACCTTGATGAAACCCACGCTGAGGAGCTTCTCAATCTCTTCTTTGACCTGCAGAGACCATTCTGGCTTGATCTTCCTGAGCTTCTGCTTTACTGGCCTGGCATCTTCTCTGATCGGAATCCTGTGCTCTGCTACCTTTCTGTCTAAACCCGGCATGTCTTTGTATGACCATGCGAACACATTCACGAACTCCGTAGTAATGCAGTCAATCTGTATCTGTCGTCTCCCTTGAAGAAGCTTCCAATCTTGGTTTCTTTTGGCTCTTCTTCGGTACCCAGATTAACAACCTGCAATTCTTCGTCATCCTTTGGACCATTCTCTCCACGACTACGGACTTGTTGAGCAAGTTCATTTAAGTATGTTGTGTTTTCGTGGTCTATTTCATCATAATTTGAATCGTTATTAACTTGTTCGTTAAGTTTATTATTAGTTAATTCATCATTTATGATGTTTGCAATCTCAGGGTACTCAGAAATATCAAATTTTTCATTAGCAAAGAAAGGAAACACACGCTCGGCTATAGCCTCTAAATCCTCTTGGGTGAGGGTATTAGAGACACTCTCGGACTCGAAAGTAAGTGTAAGCTGCTCTTCCTTTGTTGCTGCGCGGGGTATGCAACCCATTTCTTGGACTAAGAATTCCTCGGATACCACAGGTCCTTTTGTTGAATACCAATTGATGATCGGCTCGGAGCTTGGCGGGATCTCACTGATAGTCTCGTTCATGATGACGGTGTCATGGATGGCGTTGACTTGGCATTCATTCATTACGGCAAGCTCTTCGAACATGGAGGCTAAATCTGTCAGTTCTTCCCCCACGGTGATTTCTGTCTCGGACTCTATAGTCACCTTCCTTCCCCACCATTCACGGGGCGACATGGGAGTTGGTTCCCTTTCGGATTTCTGGATCTCACAATCGGAGAAGATTTCGAGGCCAGGCTTTTTGACACCTTTATTGTTAACCCACGGCTCGGGAAAGATCATGTATGGAATGTCTTCCCCCTGGCGGACAAAATATCCATTCAACGTCTTGTGGTAAGGCCTTAGGTTAGGGACTTCATACCGACGGCCTTCTTTACGAGCTCGGGCCTTTTCGCTCTTGATTGCTTGTTCTTGCTTCAAGTCTTCTTCGGAAGGCTCGTACCCCAAACGAATGTGTTCTTGACAAATGGGACTTGCACGGTTGTAGGATTCCTTGCTGATATTTCCCTAAGCCTAAACCAGGGAAGTAGTCCATATCCCTCATCATGCGGAGTACTTTGTGATTGCTGGGGGTCCATGATCCATTCCCCCTTCTTTGTCAATGGCGTTGATTGAGACGCCGGAGAGAGTGGAGTCTGGTAGACCGTGCTGAACTTGGTGGACGGGCTCACCTTTTCTGTGGATAGTAATGTTTTCAGCCATTACGGTCACTATTTCATCACCATTTCGGATCTTAACACATTGGTGGAGAGTTGACGGTACGGCATTAGCATTATGAATCCATGGTCGACCCAACAGTAAGTTGAACGAGGCCGGGATATCAAGCACTTGGAATGGAACGGACATGACCATGCTTCCAAACTCAACGTCAATTTCGATCATACCCATGACTGTACGGGCGGTGCTGTCATAACTCGGATTACTTGAGTAGAGGGCTTTAAATCAGAATCCTTAAGCCCCAGTATGCCCATGATTCTACCAGGCATGAGATTGAGTGCGGAACCACCATCCACTAAGACTCTTGAGACGGGCCTCCCCCTTGCTCGTACCTTGAGGTAAATAGCTTCGTTGTGGTCGGAACCAAACGGTGGAAGGTCCATATCGGCAAAGGTGATGACGTTGCCAAAGTGAATGTGACCAATCATTGCTGTGAGGTCCTCGGGAGTAGTATCGGGAGAAACTGATGTATCATCGAGATTGCGGATGACAAGATCTCGATGTTTCTTTGAGGATGCAATGAGGTCCCAAATAGAGATGTTGGGTGAGTTTTCTTGAGTTGGACAAGTAGAGGATCTTCGGGAGTGTTGTGAGCTTGCGGCCTTTGAGAAGAGGAGCTCGGTACGGAAGTGGAAGGGTTGCTTGCTATGACTCGACCGGATCGAGTTAGCATATTGACGTTCCCATCTTGCTTCTTTTTCCTATTCTCTAGTACTTCCCTCATTACCTCATCATAAGTCACTACATAACAAGAATTGTCAATTTTATTCATAACATTGGGGCCCCCATTCACAATTGGGATTGAATGGGTGGTCCCTTCAAGTTCTCCTATCTCTATTACATTGACATGCTCGTCATTATTCACTACAAATTCTTTCTTATCTATGAGATCTTGAATGACATTGCGGAGAACGAAGCATTCCTCGGTGGTGTGGCCACTATATTGGTGGTAGCCACAATATTTGTGGTGAGCATGATTGTCGTGGATCGTCTTGGGTTGGTACCCTTGCACGGGTGTGACTTGACCCTTTGCCTTGAGGACCTCGAACACTTCGGTTTGAGTCATGCCTTGGAGAGGCGTGTACACACGGTCACTTTGGGGCCTTTTCCCTTAAGGTGGAGGAACCTTTTTGTAATTCCCCTTGTCAATAGTGACGGCGTTGACCGAGGCCTCTTTTGTGGAGTTGGAAGCGGCCTTGTAGCGGTAAGTAGGAGTGGTCTTCTTAATCTCCTTGAGCAAGTCATCCATGCGTACCCCCGCCTCATACATTTGGGAGAAGTCGGAGTAGCAAGCCCCACTTAGGTGGGTGTGGAGATCAATCTTGAGGCACTTGAGAAATATGTCCATTTGCTCTTTTGTGTTTGGCCTCTCAACAATTTCAGAGAGTTTGTCATTCCATCTCCTTGTGAAGTCGATGAAGGACTCATTGTCTCGTTGAGTAGTGTTCTCTAGCTCTTTTCTTGTGGGCCGGTGAGTGGTGTTGCCTAGGTATTGGTTCTTGAAGGCAAGCATGGCGGAGTCCCAATCAAGACGGACAGTGAGCGGGAGAGTAGCATACCAATCTTTTGCCGCCCCCTCGAGAGTGAGAGGAAAGCATTGAGCCATCACCTTGGTGGAGACCTTCTTTGGAACCATTGCCCAAATATAAGTCTCGATGTGAGCCATAGGACAAGAGTTGCCCTTGAATTTGCTTATGTCGGGCATCTTGAACTTATCGGGAAGAGCGGCCATAGTACTCATGAGGATGGATGATTGATAAAGGCTTGTGTCGGAGCTTTCCCCATGTTGAGCCCATTGAATTTTTGTCGATGTAGGCCATGATAGAATCCACCATTTTGGGCTCGTTGTTCTCGGAACTCGGTTCCCCCCCATTTTCTTGGTGCGAGTGCTGATACGGACTTTTGAACAAACCCTCGGTCCATTCGGATTCATCATCATTGTTCTTGTTCTTTCCCTTGGCAAGGTGGTGAGCTTTTCTTTCATTAGCTCCATTTCGGCCTCGTGGGCCTCCCTTTGGCTGTCGAGGTGGATTGCCAAATGTCATCTTTGCTTTGTGCCTCCTTGTTAAGGTGGAGACTTGCTCTTG